>JBBPBR010000005.1:31879371-31984241 GCA_037974775.1 Cicer pinnatifidum | reverse complement strand
TAAAAACTACGACGAATTTTCAAACTACAACTCAACTCCTTTTGTTTTTATTTTTCTTAGTTTCATTGAATTTTATTTATTTTGTTCCTCTTAGAAATCAAGTTTCTTTGGAGAGTAGACAATTATTAGAAAAGACAAAAAAAATTGTATCTCCAGATATTGGCAGACATTATTCATAACACATGACGTAAAGTTTAATGAATACTGACAGATGAAATGAGTAAAGTATTTAATTAAATGTTATGTAATAGATAAATGTAATGATATACATGGTTAATAGTGATATACATAATTAAATGTTACGTAATAGACAGATATTATTTATATTGTAACGCACATTGTATACACTATTTACGATAAAATTTTGTGATGCATCGAGTTTATGTGTAAAATTTAGAAAAAAGAAAAATATTTTTTAAAGATGAAAATAGTATAAAGATAGTATATGTAGGAAGTGTAAGAAGTTTTGTGAAGATGTTAACCGTCATAAATTTAAATTTGTCGATACGCATCGTATACTGTATTCCTAGAAGAAATCTCAGATTTTTAAATTTCTTAATTATTATTATTTTTGAATGTATTGTAGAAATATCAGAATATTTTCGGATATGTTAGAGATACTTCTATTATACTTTCAGAGACGTAGTCTAGATGTATTCAATTTTTTTAGTCTTTTTAAAATGTATTACATGATACTTTTAGATATGTATTCATTTGGGTTCCAATATAGATGGGACAAGAGAGAGATGGGTTGAGGCTTCTCTTTGTTTATCTGGGGGAGAGATGGTTAGTTAATGTATTTAATGCATAAAATGAATATGCCAAAATTCTACAAAAAAAATAGTTTTAAAAATTAATGCTCTTGTGTCATGCCTACATGACACTCCAAAAATGAATATTTATCCACAAAGCATATCAATTGTATTCCATAATATATTTCTAAGATACGTACACGGAAGAATATTCACTAGTTGCTTTGCAGATGTACAATAAGGGAGAATATTCGCATTTCATATTTAACATTCACACTGAAGTATTTGTTACCTCATAATAGTTTTTCACAAACATTGTCGCTATTATTTGTTACATTCATTCTTCACTCTTGTTATATGTAAGGGATATCCTAACAGTAGAAATTAAAGAGAGTGGCATACCACACCATTATGCTATGTTGCCCTAACAAATTCTACGAAAGATTCTAGATAATGACATCTCAAAACCTAGCTATAGTGCTAAAATTTATCATTACATTATTTACGTACTATGACAGACGACGCAGAGAAAGACATCGAACTTGAATCATACCCAAGCATAAAATAAAGGAAAAGCCATGAATATGCATGTTTCCCAGGTTTCACAACTTGCAAGTTACTAGCACATATGTTTCCTATGAATATATTTGAAGTTAAAATATTCGATGGTTGAGATTTTAAACATAGTAAAGCTAGTATATATAAACAAAGTAGAAAAAAAAATCACTGTGCAATACTATGTACTGGAACGGACAAAGGACGAAAAACAAACCAAAACAAGTTTGGAATTCATTATTTATTAAGAACATACAAACCATTCCAAATTTAATTTTCCATCACTACAGGTTGAAGTTAGTGAACTCCTATACACACACGTTCACTGAAGAGTTGGAATTTCATAATCTGTCAAACTTCTAAACTTCTATTTACAAGCATTTCATGTTATTACTAATTTGAAAATTAGATAATTCTAGAACCATGTAGAATTCCATGTAAGAATCTAGAAGTGTATTAATTAGGAAGCTCCTAGAAGTCACTATTAATTAGGAAGCTCCTAGAATGCGGTATTAATTAGGAAGCTCCTAGAATACGGTATTAATTAGGAAACTCCTAGAAATATGTCTAGAGTTTTCTATTTGTACCTATAAATATCTACTTGTACTTGACATTAAGCATCAAGCAAATTGAGAGTTTTCTATTAGAAATACCTCTTTTCTCTAACAAAGTGGTATCTAGAGCTTGGTTGTGAGAGTTGAGAAATGGCGACTCGTGATTACACTACTTTTCACTTTCCTCTTCTAAAGAAAGAGAATTATGAAAAATGGTGCCTTCGTATGAAAGCATTGCTTGGCTCTCAAGGTGTATGGGAGATTGTTGAAAAAGGCTATGATGAGCCACAAGATGAAGAGGCATTGTCTCAAGTAGCGAAGGAGGCTTTGGCAAAAACAAGGAAGAAAGATCAACAAGCTCTTACTCTCATTCATCAATGTTTGGATGATTCTATGTTTGAGAAGGTTGCCGATGCTACAAATTCAACGGAAGCTTGGAAGATTTTGGAAAAATCACTCCAAGGCATTGACAAAGTGAAGAAGATAAGACTTCAATCTCTAAGGGGAGATTTCGAAGCTTTGAAGATGAAGGATACCGAATCAATTTCAGATTATTGCTCAAGGGTGAAGACAATTGTTAATCAAATGAAGAGATATGGAGACAAGATAGAAGATGTTCGTGTAGCGGAGAAAATTCTTCGTTCCTTGACTCCGAAATTTGATTATGTGGTATGTGTTATTGAGGAATCGAAAGATCTTGACTCAATGTCCATTGAGGAATTAGAAGGTTCATTGCAAGCTCAAGAAGAAAGAATGAAGAAAAGGCAAGAGGAGCCATTAGAGCAAGTTCTCAAGATCAAAGCTTCGTTGAAGGATAACAGAGGCTTCAATAGTCAAAACGGACATGGACGTGAACAAGAAAGAGGACGAGGACGTGGCCAAGGAGGAAGAGGAAGAGGTTTCAACCGTGAATCAAACTACGAAGAAAGAAGTCACTCATCACCAAGAGTTCTTGGAAGAGGAAGAGGTTATGGCTATAATCAAAGTGAAAGGAGGTATGATAAATCTAAAGTTGAATGTTATAACTGTCATGAATTTGGTCATTTTTCTTGGGAATGTCGTAATGCTCCTAATCAAGAGGAAGAAGAGGCTAATCTTATTGACGAAGATGAAGAGTCAACTTTGTTGCTAACACTCAAGGAAGAAGAGAGAGATGCTAATAGTTCATGGTACTTGGACAATGGTGCAAGTAACCATATGTGTGGATGCAAAGAGAAATTTGTGGAGCTTAATGAAAAGATGAATGGAAATGTTTCCTTTGGAGATTCATCAAAAGTGAAAATTGAAGGAAAAGTTACAATTCTAATCTCTTCTAAAGATGGGAGCCATAAGTTGATTAGTGATGTATACTATGTTCCTAAATTAAAGAGTAACATTTTGAGTTTGGGTCAACTTCTTGAAAAAGGATATGAAATTCTCATGAAAAATAAATATCTTTGGCTTAGAGATCAAAATAACAATTTAATTGCTAAAGTTCTTATGTCAAAAAATAGAATGTTTATTTTGAACCTAAGAACTATTGAAGCAAAATGTTTGAAGATGAGTGTCTAAGATGAAGCATGGCGTTGGCATATGAGGTATGGCCACTTGAACTTTAGTGCACTTCAAATTATGGGAAAAAAGGGTATGGTGAAAGGGATACCCTCAATCAATCATCCAAATCAATTGTGTGAAGGTTGTCTTCTTGGCAAGCAAGCTAGAAAAAGTTTCCCTAAAGAAGCCACATCAAGAGCAACTAAGCCACTGCAACTTGTGCATACTGACTTGTGTGGACCAATCAATCCATCTTCATTTGGTAAGAGTAAATATTTCATTCTCTTTATTGATGATTTTAGTAGAAAAACTTGGATTTATTTCTTAAAACAAAAATCAGAAGCTTTTGTTGCTTTCAAGAACTTCAAAGCTCTTGTAGAGAAAGAGAGCGGTCATGAAATCAAAGCTTTGAGATCTGATCGAGGAGGTGAATTCACTTCGAAGGAGTTTAATGAATTTTGTGCAACTCATGGAATTCGTCGTCCATTGACAGTTCCAAGATCTCCGCAACAAAATGGAGTGGCCGAGAGAAAGAACAGAACTATTTTGAACATGGCAAGATGCATGCTAAAATCCAAAAGGATGCCAAAAGAGTTTTGGGCTGAAGCAGTTTCTTGTGCGGTCTATTTGGCAAATCGCTCTCCAACTTCAAATGTCAAAGACCAAACCCCGCTAGAAGCATGAAATGGAAGAACGCCTAGTGTTAATCATTTGCGCGTCTTTGGGAGCATAGCATATGCACATGTGCCACAACAAGAAAGATCCAAACTTGATGATCGAAGCATCAAATATGTCTTTGTTGGCTATGATCCACATTCTAAAGGTTACAAGTTGTACAACCCATGCAACAATAAGGTAATGGTGAGTCGTGATGTTGAATTTGATGAAGATGCTACATGGAATTGGGAGGATCAAGAAGAAACAAACTATAATTTCCTTCCATATTTTGAAGAAGATCAAGAGGCCACAACACCAGTTCAAGATGCAACTCCACCTTCTTCACCTCCGTCTTCACCTACTTCTCTAGATGAAAGTTCAAGCGAGAGACCAAATAAGATGAAATATATAGAAGACATTTATGAAAGGTCAACTGAAATTACTCTTGCCTTGAAGAGTTGTATTGTCTCTTGGCGGATAGTGAGCCATTAAATTATGGAGAAGCAATGAAAGATAAAAGGTGGAGACAAGCCATGGACGAGGAGATCAAATCAATTGTGAAGAACAACACTTGGGAATTAGCAACTCTTCCAAAAGGCCATGAAGCAATTGGAGTCAAATGGGTGTACAAGGCTAAAAAGAATGCTAATGGAGATATTGAAAAATACAAAGCAAGACTTGTTGCAAAAGGCTACAAACAAAAACATGGAGTTGACTATGAAGAAGTTTTTGCACCAGTTGCTCGCATGGACACTATTCGTTTGTTAATCTCTGTAGCAGCTCAAAATAAGTGGAAACTTTATCAACTTGATGTAAAATCGACATTTCTAAATGGCTATCTTGAAGAAGAGGTCTATGTTGAGCAGCCAATGGGGTACGTGATTAAAGGACATGAAGATAAAGTTTTGAGATTAAGAAGAGCGCTGTATGGATTAAAGCAAGTACCAAGAGCATGGAATAGTCGCATCGACAAATACTTCCAAGACAATGGGTTTGCTCGTTGTCTCAATGAATATGCTCTTTATGTTAAAATTTGTGATAATGGAGATATTTTTATTGTTTGTCTTTATGTGGATGACCTTATATTCACTGGGAACAATCCAAGTTTGTTTGAAGAGTTCAAAAAGGCCATGGCGCTAGAGTTCGAGATGACTGATATCGGGCTCATGTCATACTACTTAGGCCTAGAAGTAAAGCAATTGGAAGAAGGTATATTTATTTCTCAAGAAAACTATGCAAAGGAAGTTTTGAAGAAATTTAAAATGTTTGATTGCAATCCGGTGAACACACCAATGGAGAGCGGATTGAAGTTGTCAAAGTTTGAAGATGGACAAAAGGAGGACCCTTCTTTTTTCAAAAGCCTCGTTGGAAGCCTAAGATACTTAACATGTACAAGACCTGACATTCTATATGCGGTTGGAGTAGTGAGCCGTTTCATGGAAGCTCCTACTACTACACACATGAAAGTCACTAAGAGGATACTTCGTTACCTTAAAGGTACGCTTGATTATGGACTATTTTACTCTTCTTCTAATGATTTTAAATTTTTTGGATTTTGTGATAGCGACTTTGTGGGAGATATTGATGATAGAAAAAGTACTAGTGGCTTTATATTTTTCATGGGAGATTGTGCTTTTTCAAGGAGCTCAAAGAAGCAACCTATTGTCACACTTTCAACATGTGAGTCAGAGTATGTAGCAGCAACATCTTGCACTTGTCATGCTATTTGGCTAAGGAGATTATTGGAGGAACTTCATATACCACAAAAGGAAGCTACTGATATTTATATAGACAACAAGTCGGCACAAGCACTTGCAAAGAATCCAGTGTTTCATGATCGTAGCAAGCACATAGACACAAGGTACCATTTCATTAGAGAATACATTGCCAAGAAAGAAGTTGAGCTTAAATATGTGAGGACTCAAGATCAAGTTGCAGACATTTTTACAAAGCCGTTAAAATTTGAAGACTTTCAAAGGCTAAGAGCAAGACTTGGAATGAAGAAGAAAATTTCAAATTAAGGGGGAGCAATGTTATTACTAATTTGAAAATTAAATAATTCTAGAACCATGTAGAATTCCATGTAAGAATCTAGAAGTGTATTAATTAGGAAGCTCCTAGAAGTCACTATTAATTAGGAAGCTCCTAGAATGCGGTATTAATTAGGAAGCTCCTAGAATACGGTATTAATTAGGAAGCTCCTAGAAATATGTCTAGAGTTTTCTATTTGTACCTATAAATACCTACTTGTACTTGACATTAAGCATCAAGCAAATTGAGAGTTTTCTATTAGAAATACCTCTTTTCTCTAACATTTCATTCTAGGAATGTTGTTCAACCTGCAAGCAAGATAAACAAATATTATTAGGTGTATGACCAAAATGATTTGATGTTTTATATCTGTACAATGAGAAAATAACAACAGTTTGATGCATATTTTTGGCGTTGAAGCAAGTTGTGCTTTATTACTTATGCCAGTCGCAATTGTAGCACGATTACTGATGACTAAACAATGATTTATTCACTCCCAGAGTCATCATTAATCAAGTCTTACACCTTTTTATTGTCAAAGAATTAAGATAATATTATTGTCGGCAACTCAGCATAACAGCATTGATATAATGGATGGATTATCTCTCTCTCTCTCTCTCTCTCTAAATCAGACGGGAAACGGGGTAGTGGTTTCTCACCTCGTTCTCCATTTTGAAGGAAATTCTCATTAGTAGTACCTAGGTAGGGACACCTTGGATAGCTTTCCATTATATCTGATAAAAAATAGACCAATCTGTTAGTTTTACTATGCAACCATACTTTGATGGACAAAATAAGAAGCCCGGTAAAAAGTGTTGAATAAACTTTAATGTTATATTTAGTAGGTTTTTTATTAATAAGTTAGTGGAAAGACAAAGTAACTGTTGTAGTTGGAAGGCCAAAAGATAGTGGGCTATTGATAGTATTTATTTGTTTTCTTAGATTAGCAGTAATGGGATTATATAAAGACCAAGGTTGTATTTTCATTTTCAACAGAATATATAAAAGTAGTGTTTCTGTTCACAAATTGGCATTAGAGCAAATGGCAAACGTGATGAGTCAAATGCCATTTCTGCGACTAACGAAGTCAAGTTACGATAATTGGAGTGTCCAAATGAAAGCTCTTCTTGGAGCTCTAGAGGCATGGGAGGTGACCAGAGATGGGTTTGAAGAACCAACAGATACTGCGGGATATACACCAGCTCAAAACAAGGCGTTGAAAGAGACGTAGTCAAAGGATAAGACGACACTATACATGCTGTTCCGAGCAGTTGACGACTCAGGCTTTGAGAAAATTGCCGGTTCGGCTACGTCGAAAGAAGCATGTGACACGTTAAAAAAGGCGTTTGAAGGAGAAGATCGAGTGAAGCAAGTTCGACTCCAAACTCTTCGTGGTGAATTGGAGAGGATGCATATGAAGGAGTCAGAAACAGTATCTGACTACATCACGCGTGTACAAACAGTGGTGAATCAACTCACTAGAAATGGCGAAACGGTGACTGATACACGAGTTGTCGAAAAGATCATGAGATCTTTAACAGATAAATTTGAGAATATTGTGTGTGCAATAGAAGAGTCGAAGGATTTTTTGACACTCTCTGTCGAAGAGCTCGCTGGTTCTCTCGAAGCACACGAACAACGTAAGATGAAAAACAAGGAAGAAGCAGTCGAGGAAGCACATCAAACCAAGGAGTCAATTAATGACGAAAAGGTACTCTTTTCTCAAAACTTTCGGGGATGAGGACGTGGTCGTGGAGGTCATGGTCGAGGTGGTCGAGGCAGCAACTTCGAGAGAGGACAGTCAAGCCAGCAGAATGGGCGTGGCAGAGGACGTGGTCAAAGAGGTGGTCGGTCGAACTACTCCAACTTCGAATGCTATAAGTGTGGGAAGTATGGTCATTACGCGAAGGATTGCAACTCCTACAAATGCTATAACTGTGGTAAAGTGGGACATCTTGCAAAGGATTGTCAAGTCGAAAAGAAGGTAGAAGAAACAACCAATCTAGTTTTGGAAGCTGAAGCGAATGAAGGCTTTCTCGTGATGGCTCAAAATGAAATCAACACCAATAATGACACCATGTGGTATCTCGACTCAGGGGCAAGTAATCATATGTGTGGTCACAAACACCTGTTTAAAGAAATGCAAAAGATTGAAGATGGTCATGTGTCTTTCGGAGATGCATCGAAAGTGAAAGTCGAAGGCAAGGGTACAATCTGTTACTTACAGAAGGATGGCTTGATTGGATCAATCAAGGACGTTTATTATGTACCAGATCTCAAGACCAACATCCTGAGCTTGGGGCAACTTACAGAAAATTCGATACTTATAAAAGATCGAATATTGCATTTGAAGGACAAGCTAGGGCATCTGATTGCTCAAGTCGAGATGGGGAGAAATCGAATGTACAAATTGAATTTGAGAAGTGTTCAAGAAAAATGCTTGCAAGTCAATGTCGAAGACAAAGCGTCGCTGTGGCATCTACGCTTTGGTCATCTACATCATGTTGGTCTGAAAAGGTTGGCGAAAAAGAACATGGTGCACGGGCTACCAAACATGGACTATGAAGGAAAGTTTTGTGAAAAATGTGTGCTTAGCAAACAAACAAGAACCTCATTTCAAAAGAAGGCAGAATATCAAGCTAAACATATTCTCGAACTGATTCATACTGACATATGTGGGCCAATCACTCAGGAATCTTTCAGTGGCAAAAGGTACTTCATTTTCTTTATCGACGATTTCTCACGAAAAACCTGGGTTTATTTCTTGAAAGAAAAATCTGAAGCATTCGAGGTGTTCAAAAGGTTCAAAGTAATGGTGGAGAAGGCAACTGACAGACACATCAAAGCCGTTCGATTTGACAGAGGTGGTGAGTATATTTCAACAGCCTTTATGAAGTATTGTGAAGAGCAGGGCATAAGGAGATTTCTAACTGCACCATATTCACCTCAACAAAACGGTGTGGCTGAAAGGAAGAATCGAACAGTTCTCGACATGATTCGATCAATGCTTAAAAGCAAGAACATGTCGAAGGAATTTTGGGCAGAAGCTGTACAATGTGCTATTTATGTTCAGAATCGATGTCCCCATTCGAAGTTAGAAGATCAAACACCACAAGAAGTATGGAGCAGACATAAGCCAACAATTTCTCATCTCAAAGTATTTGGTAGTGTGGCGTATGCACACGTACCAGATCAACGAAGAACGAAGCTTGAAGACAAAAGTCAGAAGTACATATTCATTGGATATGATGAGAAGACAAAAGGGTACAAACTATTCGATCCCATAAGCAAGAAGGTGATAGTAAGTAGAGACGTTCGAATAAACGAAGCGAGCAAGTGGGACTGGAACAATTCGACAGAAGTTAATGTCGAAGTTGAAGAATCATATGTCGCCATACCAACAAGCATTTCAACAGAACTTGAAGAGTCTGAAAATGAAGATAAACCTCTACAACCTAGAATGCGAAGTCTGCAAGATTTGTATGAAACGACAGAAGAGGTACACCTTGTATGTCTTTTGGCAGATACTGAAAACATTAACATTGAAGAGGCGCTGCGAGACAAAAAATGGAAAACTGCCATGATCGAGGAGATTAAGGCCATTGAACGTAACAACACATGGGAACTAGCAGAATTACCAAAAGGAAGTCAACCCATTAGTGTGAAGTGGGTATTCAAGAAAAAGATGAATGCTCAAGGCGAAATAGAACGATATAAGGCGCGACTTGTTGCGAAGGGATACAAACAGAAAGCAGGAATTGACTATGACGAAGTATTTGCGCCTGTTGCAAGAATGGAGACAATTCGATTTCTCATTTCTCAAGCTGCTCAATTGAAATGGCCAATATTTCAAATGGATGTCAAGTCATCATTTTTAAATGGTGTGCTCGAAGAAGAAGTTTACATCGAACAACCACCCGGATACATGAAAGTCGGAAAAGAAGAAAATGTGCTAAAATTGAAGAAGGCGCTTTATGGGTTGAAGCAAGCACTGCGAGCATGGAATACACGCATCAACACATATTTCAAAGAGAATGGCTTCAAGCAATGTCCCTACGAACATGCTCTGTATGTAAAGAAGAATGGAAGTAATATGTTACTTGTTGCTCTCTATGTCGATGATCTAATCTTCTTGGGTAACAACGGTCAGATGATAGAAGAATTCAAGGGCACAATGACACGTGAATTCGAGATGACAGACTTAAGTCTGATGAGATTCTTTCTTGGTCTTGAGGTTCGACAAGAAGAAGCGGGAATCTTCATATCACAGGAGACATATGCAAAGGAAATCCTGAAAAGATTCAAAATGAAAGATTGTAATCCAGTTTCGACACCAATGGAACCAGGTGAAAAGCTGTCGAAATTTGATGGAGGAGAACGTGTCGAAGCAAGCAAATATCGAAGCTTGGTAGGTAGTCTTCGCTATCTCACATGTACAAGGTCGGACATTTCATTAAGTGTCGGCATTGTAAGTCGATTCATGGAGGAACCAGTATATTCACAATGGAAGGCATTGAAACGAATCCTGAGGTACATCCAAGGAACATTGTCATTTGGAATGTTTTACTCAAAAACAGAAGATCACAAGCTGGTTGGTTACTCCGACAGTGATTGGTGTGGAGATATAGACGATCGGAAAAGCACTTCATGATATGTGTTCTTCATGGGAAATACCGCATTTACTTGGCTTTCTAAGAAGCAACCGATAGTAACGCTCTTGACATGTGAGGCTGAATATGTGGCAGCATCTTTGTGTGTTTGTCATGCAATATGGCTTAGAAGATTGTTGAGCAAAATGGAGCTAAAACAAGTAGGTGCAACAGTCATACAAGTGGACAACAAATCAACAATTGAGTTAGCAAAGAATCGTGTAAACCATGAAAGAAGCAAACACATCGACGTTCGCTTCCACTTTATTCGAGAACATGTGAAGGAAGGAAGTGTCGAATTGAGGCATGTAGCAAGCAAGGATCAAGCAGCAGAAATTTTCACAAAACCATTATCGAAAGAAATTTTCGAAAGAGGCAAGAAGCTGATAGGCATGATAGATAGAAGGAACATTTAAGTTTACAGGGGAGTTTTGTTGAATAAACTTTAATGTTATATTTAGTGGGGTTTTTATTAATAAGTTAGTGGAAAGACAAAGTAACTGTTGTAGTTGGAAGGCCAAAAGATAGTGGGCTATTAATAGTATTTATTTGTTTTCTTAAATTAGCAGTAATGGGATTATATAAAGACCAAGATTGTATTTTCATTTTTAACAGAATATATAAAAGTAGTGTTTGTTCACAAAAAGATCAAACATGTAGCATCAATTGACTAGCAATTTAGTCACCAGGAAACACACTCATTCATGAAGACAGAAAAGCAAGCAAGCATCCAGAAACAGATGCAGTGATGACTCATGAATGGGAAAGAATACATACCAGAACTCTGAGAAAAATCAGCAGTCAGATCTGAAAGGCAGAATTCTTCCCCAAAACTCCAACGGAAGAAATATCTGGGTCAAGGAGGGCCCCATTCATAGAATGAGAGTTTGAGTCTACACTAGGGAACGATGTAACCGCTGCATTACCAATAGTTGGGCATGTTTCCATGACATGCAGTGCCATCAGGACCAAATATGTAAGGAGGACTACCTGAATATCCAGGTTCTGATTTTATCATCCCCCCAATATTAATTCCTTGTATCAAACCCATACTTGAGCTTTGAGATGAAAGCATGCTTGGTGGGCTTCCAATCCTATTGCCACGAGCAGCCATCTCAGCCATTGCGCGTATACTTGTGTTGAGCGATGACCCTCCATTATTAAACACATCATGCAGGCTGGAATCAAGAGCATGTCGCATATTCTCTGGCTTCACAGCTGCACTGGCTTGCTCAGAGGCATATCAAGATGGATTCTGGGGTACTGTTAAGAAAAGAGACAAGCGTTGCAAAATTAAAAAAATAATTCAAGTCAGACATGATACAGGCTTGTAATGACAAACAAGCATCTTGATCCCAAACTCTGTTTATCTATTCAACCACTCACCCACCAGCTTATCGTTATCTCTCTGGAATAGTCTAGGTTCTCTCTACACTTATATTTAAAGGACCAAGTTTTGTTGTGGTTTTTTTCTTTTAATTTTACCCTATTTAAACTTTTTTATTTTCAATTTTATCTTTATATATATAATAATATAATCAAATTAAATTCTAGTTTCAAATCAAATCAAATATAATCCTTAAATCTATTGTTAATGAATCAAATTTAAACTAATCCAAATTTATTTTTGAATTAAAAATATAGGAAAAGCGACTTGTAAGCTCATTATTCAACTTCATACATCAACAAAATAAACCAAATTAAGTGATGGAAAGATTTTTCAAAATTTTAAAAGTGGGGAACCATATATTTGAATTTAGAAATGAGGGACTAAACTCGTGAATATGTGAAAATAAGAAGATTAAAAGTGCATTTAAGTCAAAAAAAATATTATAGTAGTCTCCATGGTGCCCTTAATATTCGTCTTTCTTCTTTTCCGAAGAAAGACAATTGTTTTCTCCAATCAAAATTCATCGATTTTGAAGCTCAAAGCGGAAAGGAAAAATAGAAACTACCTATTTTACTTTCTAAGTATTGAATGAGAAAAGTATAATGAGAGACATGTTGAATAATCTGTGTGTTTCAGATACACAACTAAAATTCTATAGTTCTATATATAAACTATGAGTAATAAATCCACATAATGATAGAAATACTTTCTATCTATTTATATAATAATATTTTATTTTCAAACACTAAGCAATTGGAGCAAAGAAATATCAAAAAGTTATAATAAAATGCACTTGAATGAGAATTCATGAAGTAACAATGTCGATTTACAAGGAAGGGGGGTTTGAATTATAAATGCGCCTTTTTAAAAATTCCTATTAAAACTTAAGAATATAACTCAAGAATGATCTTGGTTAGAGAAACATAAAACGGAGAACGTTCTTGGTTTTTATCAAAAAATGGAGAACGTTATTGGTTAGCTTTAAAACATAAATTCAGTTTATGTTTTATCTCAGTTAATTGATTAAGCTTGATATATAAAAGGATAAGAGAAAGAATATCACATGCAGATATATCCTAGTTCACCCAACTTGGGCTACGTCTAGTCCTCACAACTTGTGAGATTTTCCACTAAGTGTTCAAAACAAAGAACCTTCTTGGTTTTACAACACCTAGCTTAGATCAACCTTGATCTGTTACAAGCTCTATTTCTTTCCACCCAGATAGTAAATTAATCACCTATCGATCTTAATAGGATTTGTTACAATCTACTCAAACTATACTTAAACTCTAATAGCTTGAGTTTTTACAATAATGATAAGATTGTGTTAATAGAATCTGAGATGTATCAACTCTTGTTTGAGATTCGATTCTTTACAAAGAAATCAGTAATAATATCACAGTGAGATAGAAATGTTCAGAACTGATTCTTCTTTGTGAAAATGTGACTTTCAAGTATGTGAATGTGAATGATTTATGAGAGTTTGATAGCCCTTGAAGTTCTACATTTTTCTTGGACAATGGCCTTACTTTTATAGGAGATTTGAGCATTTAATGAGGGTCAAAAGAGTTGTTGATAGTACTTTGTCCTTTTTGACTAAAACTATTAAATATGATTCAAAATAATCCAGCCTTCGAATATTTTGAAGCTATTCTGACTGATGTTGTAACAACTTTGGTAAAACAATTATCCTTTGAGTTTAAAAATTTCTAAAGCTTGTCACTCAGTTATTGATGTTACAGCTTCGATCTGGAACCTTGAATCTGTCCAAAATAGTTTGAAGAATGATTGTAAACCTTTGCAGAAGTAAGGATATCAAAACTGGAATTCTGCAGAAACGAAGATTGATTATCAATCTGGTATTGGCAGTTTTGAACTCTCTGGAGATTGACGATCAATATGAAGATTCAGTTTGATTGCTCTATATGTCCTCCTAATATCTTTTGTACATATCAAGATTGATTCAGCTTTCTTGACAGTTTGACTGACAGTGTTCCAAACTATTTCAACTAGCTCGATTTGGGACATTTTATCTCAATGATTTGAAAGCCTTCTTTGACTAAGATGAGATCTATTTGTTCATTGTCGTGTATTGATGACCTTAGAATAAAATTCAGAGGCAAAAACTCTATTAAAATAGTGGAGATTGATTGGTCAAGTTATTGTGACAGTTAGTCTGGAATCTGGAGATCATTCTCCATTTTTTTAGAGTGTTCTTGTTTCTTTGTCTGTTCAGTTTTTAACTGTTTTCTTCGTTTTGCTTGATTCCTATCTTTGAATTAACACACTCAAAAGCACATGTTAAATTAACATAACATTTTTCAATCATAATTAACATTCTTAATTAATCTTTGTTTATTTTCATCAAAACTTTAATTTGAGAGTTTGTTTCAACAATTCAATCAACCCGATCACACTTTGCAAAATAGGCATTTTCAACTTGTTAACTAAAATTATGAGAGACAGGATAAACTATAGTCTATAACCAAGAAACCAATGTTTGAATTGCAGCATAACTAAACTAAATACTTAATTTGAGACAACACAAATAGGAGTCCATAAACTATAAACAGAGCGATTCAAGCGTTCACCAACTTTACTTTTGCAGTATTTTGTTAATGGTAAGACCTAACTAACTTTAACCAATTCTATGCAATGTTCTAGAGAAGCGAAATCCAAAACCTAATAGAGTGAGACAAGGAACCTGATATGCTCTTTAAAATAACTTTTATAAGACTGGAAAATAGAAATAATAAAAGTTCACTACAACGGGATTAAAACAATGTCAATGGACATAATAGACTGACACGGAGGAATCCGTGAACCATTGGAGTTAGGTAGTGAAGCAACTGCAGTTGATTGTAGCTGACTTAACTTAGCTTGTTCATTCAGCAACCTGTTAAATTCAGTTATTTGCTCTTTCAACAACAACCTTAAATAATAAGCCTTAAAAAATTCTTGATGTTCTTCTTTAAGCTTTTGCTAAACTGAAACAGAAATACACACACACATAAACGTTAGAAAGAGAAAACTAAATTCTGATTCTAATATCAATTTTGAAGATCTTTAATAGCTCCCCCTCAATTAATGCAGTAACTGATTTTGACAGAGTTTTAAACAAGCATATAATTTTGACATAAGCTTTTTTCATTAATTCAAAATAGGTACAAATCATTAGTCTGCTATTCCTAGATACAAAAAGAAAGTTTAAAGCAGAATAAAAACTATCTTAATTCTCCCTCTTTGTCACACAAAAATGAAGGAGTAAAAGAAAACTAAGATGCCAGCGACTGAGAAGATCCTTTAGAAGAGGAGTATTTTCTTGGGTTAGGAACTTATGGAGGAATAGGATGAAGTGGAGGAGGTGAGATTCCAAGCTTGGGAGCAAGTTGTTTTGATAGCCATGTTCTCAACAGAGTAGTCTCTTGATCTTGCTGAAGCTAACGTGCTATTATTATCTGAAGAGTAGCCATGATGTTAGAATTTGAAGGTTCAGCTAAGCGAGGAGAGGAATGAAGTTGAGTAGATGGTTGAGAAGTGGTAGCAACAACAGTGTTGGATGGAATTGGTGTTTCAGAGATGGATGGAAAAGTGGCAAAGGAAGATGATAATGATGGTAAGGGATCATATGTTGGGTAGGTTGTATTGGTTAAACCAACAACTTATGGAAAGTTTAAAAACTGACTAATACCAAAAATGGAGGAGCTTGTTTTTTGGGGGGAGACAAACAGTGGGGACATGGTAGATATATGGGAATTGGATAGTAAAGTACCAAAGTCGTGAGGAGGAGAGCGAAGTATTTGAGTGTGGGAGGGAAAAACTGTGGATGATAAGGTGGATGGTTGAGGAAAGAGTGTTGAAAGAGTTGGGATTCTTTCTTGAGAATGTTCTTGAGGTGGTGGAGAACGTTCTGGTTTTGGTGAAGAACGTTCTAGGTTTGGTGAAGAACGTTCTGGGTTTGGTGAAGAATGGTTTGTGTCTTTTGCTGTATTTCCTTCAGGATCAGATGGATGAGATGAGAATGGGATAGGGTATGTAGTGGCTCTTCGTCCTACCGAGCGTTTGCGTTTTAAGGAGGTGGGAAAAGAGGAGGGAGTAGGAGTAGTTTGGGTAGAGAATGTTTTACGCATGTGGGAGAGATTTTTGGTGGAATATTTTGAAATTTTAATGAGTGATTTTTCAGTGGTGAGGGGAATTCCAAAATGCCTAAAGATCTTAGTTAAAATCATTCCATAAGGAATAACATTTTTCTTGTAGTCTTTCGTGGCAACACAAATCATGTGTTGAATGATCACATGAGAGAGATTAAGACGCTTACAGTTAAGGAGATGATAGATGATTAAGGTGTCGTTGGATAGTAAAGTACCAAAGTCGTGAGGAGGAGAGCGAAGTATTTGAGAGTGGGAGGGAAAAACTATGGATGATAAGGTGGATGGTTGAGGAAAGAGAGTTGAAGGAGTTGGGATTCTTTCTTGAGAACGTTCTTGAGGTGGTGGAGAACGTTCTGGTTTTGGTGAAGAACGTTCTAGGTTTGGTGAAGAACGTTCTGGGTTTGGTGAAGAATGGTTTGTGTCTTTTGCTGTATTTCCTTCAGGATCAGATGGATGAGATGAGAATGGGATAGGGTCTGTAGTGGCTCTTCGTCCTACCGAGCGTTTGCGTTTTAAGGAGGTGGGAAAAGAGGAGGGAGTAGGAGTAGTTTGGGTAGAGAATGTTTTACGCATGTGGGAGAGATTTTTGGTGGAAAATTTTGAAATTTTAATGAGTGATTTTTCAGTGGTGAGGGGAATTCCAAAATGCCTAAAGATCTTAGTGAAAATCATTCCATAAGGAATAATATTTTTCTTGTAGTCTTTCGTGGCAACACAAATCATGTGTTGAATGATCACATGAGAGAGATTAAGACGCTTACAGTTAAGGAGATGATAGATGATTAAGGTGTTGTTGGTAGATACATACTCATGGCTTCCACAGTGAGGAATGAGAGTATGTTGGCTCATGCTGTTGAAGACCATTGGAAGAGGTTTGAGATATGTGGATTGATAGCGAGTGAAGCCTTCTTGAAACATGTTAGAGAGGACCTCAATCTTATCGACATTCAGATCTGAGTACAATTGTTTTCCAAAAATAGAAGGTCCTTTTGTAGGTAGTTGAAGAATGGAGGCCACGATATTTTGAGTTAGTTTGATCTTAATGGCATTGCAGTAGAAGGTTCTTACAACATCTGGGTAATTATGTTCAGATGTTTGGAGAAAAGAAGTCCACCCTAGTGCATCAATATGATGCTTGATAGTGTTGCCATCGATTATAAGTTTATAAAAAACAAAAACTTTGCCGATTCCAATAGGGCTTTGAGCCCATTTGGCTTTGAAATTTTTTGGTGAAATAAGTGGCAGTGTGTTTGATTTGATTTTTTTGGATGGTGGAGATGGATCAAATGTCTCAGATGGGGATGAAGATGGTGCAGGGGAAGATGAGGAAGGTTTAGATGGTGTAGGTGTGGATGAGGGTTTGGATTTTGGTGAGGGGGAAGGTGTAGGAACATGAGAGGAAGATGCTGAAGGTTTGTAAGTAGAGAATGGTGGAGCAGGAGAATGTTCTGGTGGTGAGGAATGAGAAGGAGTACGAGCTGGAGAACGTTTGTGAAGAGGAGAACGTTCTGGAGGTGGGGTTCGGGAACATTTGGGTAACGGAGAATGTTCTGGAGAGGCGGGTTCAGTGAATTGTGAGTTTTGTTTGGAAGCAAGTGTCTTCTTTCTTTGAGGATATTTTAGGTTTTTTCTGGCTAGGTATTGGGCGAATGGTCATGGTGGTTTCAGTTTTCATGGATTGTTGATTTGGTTTTTTGATTTGAGTTGAAGGTTGAGATTGTTTAGGAAGGGAAGAGAAGATTTCATTTATCAACCTCCTTTTTCGATTAGGGGGAGTAGATTGAGATGGTTCAGAGGAAACATAAGGTTTTGATGGAGTGAGGGGTTTGGTTTGTTCTTTTTTTGTGGTGGTTGTGTAAGGAGAAGCATCTGATGAGTCATCAATTTCTGAATCTGAGAGGATGAAGTAGTATGGTTTTTCGATAGAAGCTTTGGAGGTGCCAATGCTAGATTGTACTCTCATGGAACGTCTTGCTGTGAACAAGTGATGGGGAACATGAGCAAGATTAGAAGGAGGTCATGTGTAGAGTGGTGGAAGAATGGTGGATAAAGGTTTGGGATTAATGGTGATATTAGGGTTATTTTCTGGGGATGATGAAATGTAGTCAAAGAAGGAGGTGTTAGAGGAAATGTGTGGAGGAGTTGGTCGTGGTGGTGGAGAATGGGATCGTTGTGATGATTCAGATGATGGGGATGATGAAGATGGTGAGTAGGGATATGCATTCTTTCTTGCAGATTGCTTTGTGCGCGCCATTTTTTTGGGTTGCGAAGGTTTTTTGAGTGAGAGAGGTTTGAGGAAGGAGATGAGAAGTTTAGTTTACTGTTCGCCGTTTATAAGGAGAAAAAGGAGGAAGATGGAATGGTTAGTATCAGTAATGCTGTTTTTGAGAAAAAGTGGCAATGATGATTTTGAACCTTAGGAAGGAGAAGAGGATTTTGAGGACAAGCGTGATGTGTGTTAGTTCCCTTTGCAGATAGAGAGACACATGCATTAAATGCCAAGTTTTGCCTTTTTGGTTTTGAGAGGGAAAATGATGACACATAGGAGAATGTTGGTTAGGAAACGGACATTGATGTCTGCAAAAACAAAGATTGATAAACGTTCTCCGTTTTCTGCAAAAGTAGATTCTAACCAGAATTTTCTAGATTTTTCGTGATTTTCAGTTTCTCTTTGATTAAATTGAAACTATCCTTGACAAGAGGCTTTGTGAAGATGTCAGCAAGTTGATTTTGAGTGTCGACAAAGATTATTCGATATCTTTCTTATTGACATGATCGCGAATGAAATGATGTTTTATTTCAATATGTTTTGATCTAGAGTGTTGTATTGGATTTTAGACAGATTTATAGCACTAGTATTATCACAATAAATTGGAATGCTGGAATAGCTTACTGAGTAATCTTCAAGTTGATTTTTAATCCATAGAACTTGTGAGCAGCAGTTTGCTGCTGAAACATATTCGACTTCAGTTGTTGATAAAGCTATAGTGTTTTGTTTTCTGCAAGACCAACTTATCAATGCTTCACCTAAGAACTGACATGCTCCACTTGTGCTTTTTCTTTCGATTTTGTCTCCAGCATAATCAACATCACAATATGCTAATAGATCAAAATGCGAACCTTTTATATACCAAAGACCAAGATTAGTGGTTCCAACAAGATATCTAAATATTCATTTTACTGCTGTCAGATGAGATTTTTTTGGTGCTGATTGAAATCTAGCGCATAATCCTACTGCAAATACTATATCAGGTCTACTAGCAGTTAAATAAAGCAAAGAACCAATCATTCCTCGATATTCTTTTTCAGAAACATAATTGCCATTTTCATCTTTCTCTATAGAAGAAGATGGATGCATGGGAGTGGTCATGATCTTTGATTCATTCATTTTATATTTGACCAACAAATCTTTAATGTATTTTGCTTGACAAATAAAAATGCCATTTTCATATTGTTTCATTTGTAATCCAAGAAAATATCTTAATTCACCCATCATACTCATTTCAAATTCACTTTGAATAAGTTTTGAAAAACTTTCACACATTTTTTCATTTGTTGATCCAAAAATGATATCATCAACATATACTTGAACAATAAGTAAGTCATTCTTTTAAGTTTTCTTAAATAACGTAGTGTCGATTTATCCTCTTAAGAATCCATTTTTGATTAAGAAAGAACTCAGTCATTCATACCAGGCTCTTGGTGCTTCTTTTAAGCCATATAGAGCTTTGGTAAGTTTGAAAACATGATTTGATTTTGATTGATCTCCAAAACCTGGGGGCTGTTTCACATAAACTTGTTCATTCAAGAATCCATTTAAAATGCACTTTTAACATCCATTTGAAACAATTTAATAAGCTTATGAGATGCATATGTGATCATAGCATTTGGGCACATGTTTTTAGGTTTTTAGTTTGGTATTTTAAAAGCTCTTTATAGCTTAGATTAATATTTTTAGCTTGTTTCTAAACTTTAGGTCAAATTTGAATTATAATTTTATTATTTGTATTTTAATTTTATTATTTACATTTTGACACTTTCTCGCTGTGTAGGTCATCACTTGAGCTCTGGATATCGGATTGACACATATGAGCAGGCGTTGGAAAGATACAAATTTGAGCTACAACTTCTGTGTTGGAAGGAAAGACCAATTCCAAACTTTACTGGGCCGAAATTGCAAATTTCGTAATATGAATTTTTGTAATAATTTTAATTAGTGGGCCACTTGTTTTTAAACCCTAAACCCTAAAGTCCAATATCAAGTACTATATATTGGCAGTTTTGTTTCTTTTCTAAGGACGGAAAAATTAGGATTCAAATTGCTACAAGAAATAAATAGTGTTATTTTAATTTCATGGAAGGATAATTTTATAAGATTAATCCTCGAGTTCAGAGTTTCCTCAACACCTTGAGATTCAGGTTACACTGTCAATTTCTATTCATGATTCTATTCTTGTTTATTTGATTATATTGATATTTTGATTGCTTAAATTGAATTTCAATAGGATTGATTAAATTTATTTGATAGAATTTGGTTTCGGTTTCTAATTTAATTGAATTATAATTTTGCGATCTTTGATCGTTAATTGTAATGTTTTGATGATTGTGATGCTTAATCCAATCAAAGAAACCAAATTCACATAAGATTGATTACGCTTGTTTGATCAATTCTATAGTCAAATAAAAATAGAATCATAAACTAGAAATTAAACTCATTGATAGAATCTGTGATAGATCTGAAACTCGAATAAGTGGATTAATCATTTTGCTCATCTGTTAAATAAAAAATTCTAAAAAAAACCCTTTTTAATTTCAATTTTCATTTTGGTTATTATTATTATATAAGAAGTGCTTGTGAAACGATTTGAGTTATTACTTCTATCTACATTTTATCAATTGTATTTGACTCGTGTGCGACAGCGGATCAATATGCAAGAAGTATACGAATAGCTTCTAACCTTGCAACTGGAGCAAAGGTTTCATAATAATCTATACCTTCTTGTTGATTATATCCTTGAGCTACTAATCTTGCTTTGTTCCTGATAACCTTACCTTCTTCATCTAGTTTATTTCTAAAAACCAGTGGGTACCAATAATTGTTTGATCTAATGGATCAAGTACCAGTTCCCAGACTTCATTTTTTTCAAAATGCAGCAGTTCTTCCTTCATGGCATCTATCCAAGATTGATCAATAATGGCTTCCTTAACTGATTTTGGTTCAATCTGGGATATCATTGCCATGTTGTTTTCATCATTCTTGAATGATTTTCTTGTTCGAATTCTATCAGCAGTGTCTCCAATAATTTGTGTTTGAGATGATCTTCAATTGTTCTCCAGCTTTTTGGTGGAGAATAATACGGAAATTGTTTATCAATCTCTGTTTTCTGCAAACTGTTTTGCTGCTGTAACTCATTTGGAGTTTCTTCTTCCTTATCCTTTTTACTTATATCTAAGTCATCAAACTCATCAAATAATATGTGCGTACTTATTTTTACAACATTAGTTCTTAGATTAAATACTCTATATCGTTTAGAATCAGTTGAGTACCCAAACAAGATTGCTTTATCAGATTTTGCATCAAATTTTCTAATGATATCTTTGTTATTTAAAATATAGCAATAACAACTAAAGATATGAAAGTAAGAAATGTGTGATTTTCTATTTTTTCCATATTTCATATGGTGTTTTGTTGATGATCTTTCTAATGGATACACAGTTTAGAATATAGCATGATGTGTTTATGGCTTCAGCCCAAAAATACCTTTCAACATTGGATGCTTCCAAGATGGTTCTTGCCATTTCTTGTAATGTTCTATTTTTTCATTCAACAACTCCATTTTGTTGTGGAGTTCTTGCACATGAAAGATTATGAGAAATGCCAAGTTCATCAAAGAAGTTTTTAAACGACGCATTTATGAATTCTCCTCCATGATCACTTCTCACAGAAATGATACTGGATTCTTTCTCATTTAGTACCTTCTTGCAAAATATTTTAAATGCGTCAAATGCATCGTCTTTTTGTTTTAAAAATAGCACCCAAGTAAATCTTGAGAAATCATCAACAATAACAAAATCATATTTCATTCCTCCTAGACTTGTTGTTTTGACTAGCCCAAAGAGATCTATGTGAAGTGGTTCAAGAGTTCTGTTTGTGGTTACAAAATCTTTTGAATGAAAACTACTTTTGACTTGTTTTCCTTTTGCACATGCTTCACATATCTTATCTTTTTCAAAATTCAGTTTGGATAATCCTCTAACAATTTCTAATTTTGAAATTTTTTAGATTGTTTTCATACTAATATGCCCAGCTCTTTTATGCCATATCTATTTATCTTTATTGATTGATATAAAACAGCATTCTTTAGGTAGTTCTTCAAGATACAAAACATACAAGTTTTTCTTTTGATTTCCAGAAAATAAAGTTTCTCCAGTGTAAGTTTTTCTGATTTCACACACTTTGGTTTGATAATAACTTCACATTCATTATCACACAATTGACTTATGCTTAACAAATTTTGTTTTAAACCTTCAACATATTGAACATTAGTTATTTGAGCAGAGTTTGTCTAACCAATGGTTCCTTTACCTTTAATCTGAGCTTGGTGGTTATTTCAAAAAGTAACCGATCCTCCAACTTTCTTGGTGAATGTTATAAAGCTGTTTTTATCTCCTGTCATGTGTCTTGAACAGCAATTTTCCAAGAACCAAGGCTTTCTCTTTATATTTGGAGATCCAACCTGCATACGACGTTAGTTCAGCCTTAGGTATCCACTTTGTTTGGGGTCCTTGAGAGTTAGTTTTAAGATTTTCTTTCTTCTTAAAATGACACATTGTTTTTCCATGATGTTTTTGAAACAATATGAACATTTGATTTACAAGGAAGGGTGGTTTGAATTGTAAATGCACCTTTTTAAAAATTCCTGTTAAAACTTAAGAATATAACTCGAGAACGATATTGGTTAGAGAAACAGAAAACGGAGAACGTTCTTGGTTTTTATCAAAAAACGGAGAACGTTCTTGGTTAGCTTTAAAACAGAAATTCAGTTTATGTTTTATCTTAGTTAATTGATTAAGCATGATAAATAAAAGGATAAGAGAAAGAATACCACACGCAGATATATCCTAGTTCACCTAACTTGGGCTACGTCCAGTCCTAACAACTTGTGAGATTTTCCACTAAGTGTTCAAAACAAAGAACCTTATTGGTTTTACAGCACCTAGCTTAGATCAACCTTGATCTATTACAAGCTCTAATTCTTTCCACCCAGAAAGTAAATTAATCCCTTATCGATGTTGATAGGATTTGTTACAATCTATGCAAACTATACTTAAACTCTTATAGCTTGAGTTTTTACAATAATGATAAGATTGTGTTAATAGAATCTGAGATGTCTCAACTCTTGTTTGAGATTCTATTCTTTACAAAGAAATCAGTATTACTATCACAGTGAGATAGAAATGTTTAGAACTAATTCTTCTTTTAGAAAATAAGAATTTCAAGTATGTGAATGTGATTGATTTATGAGAGTTTGATAGCACTTGAAGTTCTACATTTTTCTTGGACAATGGCCTTGCTTTTATAGGAGATTTGAGCATTTAATAAGGGTCAAAAGAGCTGTTGATAGTACTTTGTCCTTTTTGACCAAAACCATTAAGTTTGATTAAAAATAATCCAGCCTTTGAATATTTTGAATCTGTTTTGACTGATGCTATTACAACTTTGATAAAACAGTTATCCTTTGAGTTTAAAAATCTTTGAAGCTTGTCACTCAGTTATTGATGTTACAGCTTCGATCTGGAACCTCGAATCTGTCCAAAATAGTTTGAAGAATGATTGTAAACCTTTACACAAGTAAGGATATCAAAATTGGAATTCTGCATAAACGGAGATTGATTATCAATCTGGTATTGGCAGTTTTGAACTTTTTGGAGATTGATGATCATTCTGAAGATTCAGTTTGATTGTTCTGAATGTCTTCCTGATGTCTTTTGTACAGATCAAGATTGATTGAGCTTTCTTGACAGTTTTGCTGACAATATTCCAAACTTTTTCAACTAGCTCGATTTGGGACCTTTTATCTCAATGATTCGAAAGCCTTCTTTGATTGAGATGAGACCTAATTGTTCTTTGCCATGTACTGATGACCTTAGTATAAAATTCAGAGACAAAAACTTTGTTAAAATAGTGGAGATTGATTGGTCAAGTTATTGTGACAGTTAGTCTGGAATCTGGAGATCATTCTCCATTTTTTTTAGAGTGTTCTTGTTTCTTTGTCTGTTCAGTTTTTAACTGTTTTCTTCGCTTTGCTTGATTCTTATCTTTGAATTAACACACTCAAAAACACATGTTAAATTAACATAACATTTTAGAATCATAATTAACATTCTTAATTAATCTTTGTTTATTTTCATCAAAACTTTAATTTGAGAGTTTATTTCAACAATTCAATCAATCCGATCACACTCTGCAAAAAAGGCAATCAACGCGATCACACTCTGCAAAATAGGCAATTTCAACTTGTTAACTAAAATTTTGAGAGACAGGATAAACTATAGTCTGTAACCAAGAAACGAATGTTTGAATTGCAGCATAACTAAACTAAATACTTAATTTGAGACAACACAAATAGGAGTGCATAAACTATAAACAGAGCAATTCAAGCTTCCACCAATTTACTTTTGCAATATTTCATTAATGGTAAGACCTAACTAACTTTCACCAATTCTATGCAATGTGCTAGGGAAGAGAAATCCAAAACCTAATAGAGTGAGACAAGGAACCTGATATGCTCTTTAAAATAACTTTTAAAAGACTGGAAATAGAAATAATAAAAGTTCACTGCAAAGGGATTAAAAGAATGTCGATGGACATAATTGACTTACACGGAGGAATCCGTGAACCATTGAAGTTAGGTAAGCAACTGCAGTTGATTGTAGCTGACTTAACTCAGCTTGTTCATTCAGCAACCTGTTAAATTCAGTTATTTGCTCTCTCAACAGCAACCTTAAATAATAAGCCTTAAAAAATTCTTGATTTTCTTCTTTGAGCTTTTGCCAAACTGAAACAGAAATACACACACACATAAACGTTAGAAAGCGAAAACTAAATCATGGCTGACAAGGTAACTATTTAATTTCATTAGAAGTTTTAGGAGTTTAGATAAAGAGGGAAAAGAAAAAATGAAGATTTTCAATAGTAATTATGGTTTGATATGACTGACGATAACTTGAAACAATGAAATAATAATCACTAACACTTATATATATACTAATACAAGACTCTATCCAAATTAAATAGGGAAGCAAATCATTATAATCATATAATAATAAGAAAGAAATAAGAAAACTAATTTCAAGCGATCATAATATTAAGAGATTATAAAAATTTCTAAGGAATAGGGGCATGTTATCTTCTGAATGTTCAAGCGCTGAAAGTGGTCTAGGAAAGGAGTTTTTACATTCCTATCATTAGTTTGAAGATAGACTCATACTTTCCCAAATTTGGCTTCAATACAACCATCTTGGACATCCTTGTTGAAGGAAAATGTAGGAACACACAATTGAGGATAAAAATGTTGGAAATTAAAGTGTGAATATCGAATTTCCAGTTTCCAAATTGGTTACAAATTAATGAGTTAATTGAGGAAAAAGTAAGTGAAAACAACCATATAGTCATTGCCTTTATGGTGGTCAAAATGTATCCCAGTTTACTATTGTGGTTTGTTGCTTAACTCATTGATAGATATCTCCTAAAGCATGTCATATACCATCTCAGCATCAGAAATACAATACTATCCACAACATATGTAAAGGAAAAGAGGCCCTCTAGAAGATTCTATCAACTCCAATGAAAATAAAACTTCTCTAATCTGTCAGTTGCATAAGTCAGTAAAGCATGGGGGAGGGGAGTCGAAAATAAAATAATAATAATAATAATAATAATAATAATAATAATAATAATAATAATAATAATAATAATAATAATGAACAAAAATTACTACCAAGTTCGGTAAAACCAGGTTCAATTTTTGCTTGAGCTAGCAGAGTTTCCATAACTTCTTTTGGGTTCATATACAGTTGCAGACATCGTTTTATGAGATTTTGTACATGGAATAAGGCAAATAAAAACCATGACCGAAATGAGATAAAAAGTAGAGAAGAGGGAATTGTAAGAATATTATAGGAAGAGTTAATAAAAGGGGAAAAATTAAAATAGAGGACCATCAGAATTATTTATTCAGTAATAATTTCAATTACAAATTATACGCTGTAAAATCAAAATAGACAGCTACAGTAGCCAGTAGTCCTATAAATAATATCTGTATCAATTAACCTACTAATCCAATTATATTTCAGAGAATCTTTCCTAGTTGTCCTTTGATGTCATGTATGGAATGAGAAATTTAAAAAATAGAAGATGTTGAAGAAGGTGAGGCCGGCCGGCTTACCAGTTGGATATCTTCCTGAGAAACACGTCTCACAGATCCGCTTGACATGTCTATCTGAAGTTCCTAAATGATTTGGACATAATAATAAACATAAAGAATAATTAGAAACTGAAATTAACAAGACAGAAATAGTTCAATTTTACTCCTCCATGAGAAAAGAGCAAACCACTCTTACTATTACTATTTGAAATCAATTTAGAATAGACAGTTATTTGTAATAGAAGTGGCAAGAATAAATAGACAAGTAATTATGTCAAGTAAACAGTAAATAAATAATAAATAGGAAAAACGAGAGTGAGCGAAGAACATAGGGAATTTGATAGAAATAATAAACGAAGGAAATTGGTGAAAATCTTAGTCAATGTAGTTCGTTTAATAAGTGGATAGTTTCAATGTATTAAAATTTTAGGTCATTTCAATCTTTATAAGATATACTCTAGTTTGTTTTATTCTTACTCAAGATATTGTTTTTAGAAAAATTCTTCCCTGCCTCAAGACCTGCCTCAATCAAAAAAGAAATATGTGGCATCAGGCAGATTGACAGGGAATCATTACATGAGTATAGAGATTCAAGAAATTATTTTCTAGCTGTCCTCATCACCAAATTTATGAACAATTGCTCATCTAGTATTTTTATGAAGGCTTGCTATCTATGGATGAAAGCGTTTTGGATGCTACTAGTGGGGGAGCACTTGTTGATAAGACCCCAGAAACGACAAAGGCTTTGATTGAGAACATGTCCATTAATTCTCAGTAGTTTACAACTAGAAGCAATTGAGTAGTATTGACAAGGGGTGTGAATGAAATTCAAGCTTCTACCCACAAGAATTTTGAAGGCAGACTTGATGAGCTTACATCTTTAGTAAAAAAATTGGCAATAGGTAACACCCAAGCAGTGGTAAGTGATATTTGCACTTCTTCAGAGCATCCTACTTATTCATGTCCTACATTGCAAGATGATCTAATTGTTGATGCTCCTCAAGCATATGCAACAAGTATATATAATCCTCAAGCCAACTATGATATGTCATCTAACAGGTACAATCTTGGTTGGAGAAACCATCCCAACCTGAGATGGGGGAATTCATCTACACAACAACAACCTTGGTAGTAGCAGCAGCAAAATATTCCTCAACAGCAAAACAATGCACCTTCATTAGAGGACCTCGTTAAGCAGATGGCTGTCAAGAATCTCCAATTTCAACAAAGAACAGATTCCACCATTCAAAATTTGGAAACAAAGATTGGTCAACTAGCCAATTCAATTAATCAATTGCAGACTCAGGGGTCAAACTAATTGCCTGCACAGTCAGTAGTAAATACAAATACTCCCAATGTCAGTGCAATTACATTGAGGTTTGGGAAAGCTGTTGAAATACCAAAGGCACTTGAAACTGCTGTGAAAAATAACAAGGTTGCTGAGGACACTTTGATACCTGTAATTGTTGATGTTAAGCACAATATACCACTTTCTTTTCCTCAAAGGGCAGTGAAGACTAAGAAAATGGACGAGGAAAATAAGGACAAGGAGATCTTCGATACATTTAGGAAGGTGGAAGCGAACATTCCCCTTCTTGAAGCAATTAAACAGATTCTAAGATATGCAAAATTTCTAAAAGATTTGTGCACACACAAGAGAAGGTTAAATGGTAATGAAAGAGTTAACATGGGGCGAAATATTTCAGTCGTCATTCAGCCCATGCCTTAGAAATGCATAGATCTCAAAACTTTTTCCATTCCATGTACCATAGACAATAGTCAATTCGAAAATGCAATGTTAGATTTTTAAGCTTCCATTAATGTTATGCGTACATCTATTTTTAACTCTGTTGCTCTTGGACCTTTACAGAGTACATGTGTTACCATTCAATTGGCGAACATGAGCAATGCTCGTCCTGCTGGACTTGTGGAGGATGTACTTGTTCGAGTTAATGAATCGATATTTCCTGCAGATTTTGACATTCTAGACATGGAAGGAGAGTATAAGTCCAATAGGGCGCCTATCATCTTAAGCATATCATTCTTGAAAATTGCTAGAAAAAAATTTGATGTGCATGTTGTAACTCTATCCATGGAATTTGGTGATAGCATTATAAAATTTAACATCTTTGATGCTATGAAACACCCCATGGAAGAGCATTCTATTTTTCAATTGAATTGCTTGCTGATTTGGTTGATGACACTTACCCCGATATGTTTGCTACTGATTTTCCTTCATTGTATGGTTTTGATGATACTTATACTTGTGAATTTTGTACAGATACTCAATTGTGCTCTATGTGTGTTGAGATCGTAGTTGCCTTACAGGTTGATCATTGTGCTAATATTGATATTTCTACTAACAAAATTGATTTTGCAAACTTAGCTTCGGCCACTAGTGTCGTACCTTCCATTGAACAACCACCGACTATAGAGCTTAAACCACTCCCTGAAAAATTGAAATATGTATATTTAGAAGGAAGGGGCAAGTTACCTGTGATTATTTCAGCCAAACTTGAAGATGAATAGGAAGAGAAGCTGTTGTAGATTTTAAGAAAACACATGAAGGCAATCTGATGGACCTTGGCTAATATTCCTGATATTAGCCCATCCATGTTATGCATAAGATACTATTGGAGGATGGGGTAAAACCAGTTAGGCTGCCCCAAAGGCGACTTAACCCATTAATGCTAGATGTTGTAAAAAAGGAGGTGACAAATCTCTTGCATGCAGGCATTATATACCCCATCTCTGATAGTCAATGGGTGAGTCCAGTGCAGGTAGTCCCTAAGAAAACTGGACTCAGTGGTTAAAAATGAAAATAATGAACTTATCCCCACACGAGTGCAGAACAGATGGAGGGTATGCATCGATTATAGGAGACTAAACCAGACAACTAGAAAAGATCATTTTCCTTTACCATTCATCGATCAGATGCTTGAACGGTTGGCTGGTAAGTCACATTATTGTTTTCTTGATGGTTTTTCTGGTTATTTTCATATCTATATTGCCCTAGAGGACCAAGAAAAGACAACGTTCACTTGCTCTTTCGGCATATTTGCCTATAGGAGGATGCCCTTTGGCCTATGTAATGCTCCTGGAACTTTCCAACGCTGCATGATTAGTATTTTCTCTGACTAGATAGAAAATTGTATTGAAGTTTTCATGGATGATTTTATTGTGTATGGTTCCTCATTTGATGCATGCTTGAACTATTTTAGGTAGGGTTTTGCATAGATGTATTGAAACTAACCTTGTGCTGAATTATGAAAAATGTAATTTTAGGATTGAACAAGGCATAGTTTTGGGAGATGTGATCTCTAAAAATGGGATATTGTGATTTCTAATCTACCTTACTCATCTTGCATCCGCGAGATTTGTCTTTTCTTGGCCATGCAGGTTTTTACAAGGTGCTATATCAAGGACTTCAGCAAGATAGCTCTTCCGCTGCCAAATTTGTTGGAAAAATATTTCAGTTTCACCTTTGATGACAAATGCAAGAAGGCGTTTGATTTCTTAAAGGCAACACTGAACTCTACTCCCATAATTCAGCCACCCAATTGGACCCTCCCTTTTGAAATTATGTGTGATGCATCTAACTATACAGTGAGAGAAGTCCTTGTACAAAGGGTTGCTTTGAAGTTCTTGCTGAAGAAATCAAAAGCAAAACTAAGATTGATCCGGTGGATGTTGCTACTCCAAGAATTTGATTTAGAGATTAAAGATAAGAGTGGATGAGAAAAATAGAAATGGACGAGGACCCCATCCCAATTTAAGATGACTTCCCTGATGAGCAACTACTACAGTTGCGTGAGGTAACTCCTTGGTTTGTTGATTTAGTTAATTATCTAGTTGCTGGAGTCTTTCCTACAGATGCATTCAGAACACAAATACACAAACTTAAAAGTGATGTCAAATACTATGTGTGGGATGATCCATATATGTGGAAATTTGGTAGTGACCAGGTGATTCGGCGATGTGTTTCCCACCATGAGGCTCAACCCATTCTTCATTTTTGTCATGCCTCTCAAGCTGGGGGACATTTTGGTCTTCAACAGACAACAAGAAAAGTCTTAGACTCGGGTATCTGTTGGCCTACTTTGTTTAAAGATGCTTTTGAGACTTACAAAACTTGTGAACAATGTCAAATAGCAAGAACAACAATCACTCGTAGGAGTGAAATGCCCCCAACAACCTATGCTTTTCTGTAAAGTATTTGATGTGTGGGCATTGACTTTATGGGCCTTTTCGTGTATCTTTTGGTTTTGTCTATATTTTACTAGCTGTTGATTATGTTTCAAAGTGGGTCGAAGCAATACCCACTAGGACTAATGATTCTAAATTTGTTGCAGATTTTATCATATCAAATATTTTTTGCAGGTTTGGAATACCTCAGGCCATCATAAGTGATCAAAGCACTCATTTTTGCAACCGCACCACGGAGGCTTTGCTTCGGAAGTATGGGGTTGTGCACCAAGTTTCTACACCTTATCATCCTGAGCCTATTGAGGAAGCTGAAATCTCAAACAGGGAAATCAAAAAGATCTTAGAAAAGATGGTGCAACGAAACATGAAAGATTGGAGCCACAGACTTGAAGAAGCTCTTTGGGCTCATAGAACAGCCTACAAAACACCAATAGGGATGTCCCCTTATCGACTTGTGTTTGGTAGGCATGCCATCTCCTAGTGGAAATAGGGCACCGTGCTTATTGGGCGGTCAAGAGTTGTAACCTTGAGATGGAGAAAGCAGGTTTGGAGAGAAAGCTTCAATTGCAATAACTTGAAGAGCTTAGACTTGAAGCTTATGAGAACTCTCAGATTAATAAGGAGAAAACTAAGTACTTTCATGATAAGATGATTTATGGGAAGGAATTTTCCACTAGCCAAAAACCTTTTATTGTTCCCGTCTGAAAATTATGGCTGGGAAACTTCGATCGAAGTGGATTGACTCTTTTGTTGTTAGTAACATTATTCCTCATGGTGTAGTTGAAATAAAAAGTGAAAACACCGAGAAAATGTTCAAAGTAAATGGACAACGCCTCAAGCTATTCCATTAGAGCTATGTGTTTGAAGATGCTACCACAGAAGAACTCTCCTTAAAAAAGTCCACCTACATTGAAGTTTGAACAGGGAGCTCCCTTTCCTTACTCTTATTTTATACTTGTTACTTTCATTGAGGACAATGTGTAATTTAAGTGTTGGCGTATTATTTAGGATTTTATTATTTAGGGTTTTATTTGTTATATTTCAAAAAAATAAAAATAAAAAATAAAATAAAATAATAAAAAACAAATGGATAGTATCTTTGCATTCTTGATAAAATAAATTGGGTTAAAATGCTAAATTGTGTATCATTTGTGATAGGTCATTAACCTTTGTGAGAATTTTTAGCCTTATTATGAATGGAATACATTTGTCCATCTTTATTTTTTCTTGTGTGTTATCTCACTCATGATTGCTAGTTACGCCAGAACTTGACTTGACTATTGTCCGCATGTATATATTGAAATGATCTAGGTATTTGATTAAGCTACTAGCCAAATAAGCCTACCGTACAACTATCCATTTGTTTAAGCCCCTTTGAGCCTAAAAGTGAAAAACAATGAATTGACCAAATCTCAGGGGATAAATGAGTCTTTCCTTAAATAAGTGTAGGGGTGCACAACTTGTTTGTTTAAATGAGGGTTATGAGAAAGAAAAAAATGAGAAAAAAAACAGAGAAAAAAAAATAAAGAAAAAAAATATGAGGAAAAATGGTTGTGTTGTGAGTAAAGAGAGTGTGAAAATAAAAGTCAATGATGTTTTTTTGAGTTACTTCTTAATGCAGTTTTTCTCTCTTATTCATTACTCCTTTATCCTCTTTGATTTTCAACCCTACTCTCCTTAGGATTATCTCACCCTTACCTTAGTCACTTTACAACCTGAATAAAGACCTTTTGATCCTTATGTGCATGTGTTTCAAATATAGATTATAGAGGTTTGTCAAGCCTATGGTAGTGCTAGCTTTCATGATGTGCTTTGAATGTACACAATAGCCCAAATATTTTGAGTGTAAACAATTTGAGAGAATTTTATATCCTGGGAGGAATCTATCACTTATGATGCATTCTTTAGTTAACTTATCCTCTTGTTTGCCTTGATTGTGATAAAAAACTATTCATGATTGCCTTAAGCTAGAAATATTTTCTCTCTCTCACCACTTTGCATTCATAAGAATATTTGGAATCACATGCATTGCTTTGCTCGGAATGCAAAATTTTAAGTGTGGGCGAATTTGATCATAGCATTTTGGCACATGTTTCTAGCATTTTAGTTTGGTATTTTAAAAGCTCTTTATAACTTAGAATAATATTTTTAGCTTGTTTCTAAACTTTGGGTCGAATTTGAATTATAATTTTATTATTTGCATTTTGACTCTTGTTCGCTCTGTAGGTCATAACTTGAGCTGATATCGGATTTCATGGAAGGCTAATTTTATAAGGTTAATCCACGAGTTCAGAGTTTCATCAACACCTTGAGATTCATGTTACACTGTCAATTTCGATTCACGATTATATTATTGTTTATTAGATTATATTGATATTCTGATTGCTTAAATTGAATTTCAATATGATCGATTAAATTTATTTGATAGAATTTGGTTTCAGTTTCTAATTTAATTATTTTGCAACGCTTAATCGTTAATTGTAATATTTTGATGATTGTGATGCTTAATCCAATCAATGAAACTGAATTCACATAGGACTAAATAATATTAAGGACTAAATATATTTAACCTTTGATTTTATATAACACATTTTGGCAATTTATTGGAACTGTTACACATATACTATTTTTTTCGTGTGGTCTATTAAGAAAATACAACACTGAAGATTCTATAATTAGTGTACCGTCTTCCCTTCAACAAATTAATGTCCAATAAATAAAAAGAGGATCAATGGTGACTCTTAATTTGTAAAGTTGAAAGAGATAAGTGTAGTTGATTTAGATATTAAAATTTTCCTCTCACAAATATTGAGATATTAAATATCTAAATCCAATTTCGTAGGTAACATTTAAATGACAGGATTTTGTTTTTTAGTGTTTGATTGTATTTTTTCTTTGTGTTTACTAAAATCTTCCCAAGTTCAATTTAATTTGACTATTTAATTTTATTTAATTTTGTAGAATGATGTTAGATGTTATTATTTTCTATTATACAATGAAGCTCCTAGTATATTTGTACCTTATAAACTTATTGGGGTTGATGCAATATATATTAATAGCATAAAACAACATGCATGCCTTACAATAATGCTTATTGACAAATTTAAAGACATTTTGATTGGACAAAATAATCGTGGGGAGGTTATGATGAAGCTTATTAACTGGGTTGATATATGCAACGAAGGTTGAACATAATCACAAATAGAGCCTTGTTGTCATGCATGAACATAATCACAAATAGAGCCTTGTTGTCATGCTTTTATTGATTATATTATAGATTGGTAGAATTTATGGCTATATATACTTTTGTTTTGTTTTACAGAGTATAAGGGATTCTAATGTCTTCTTGATATACTAAATTTAAAAATTAATGAAATGTACGGTGTTTTGATATCTCTAGTTTGTGTCACACTAGTAATTACCGTATACATTAAGTATGCTTTCAAATGAATTAATAAATACACAATTCATTAAGGTACACACAAAATATGTGTAAACAAGCTTTCCCAAAATAGGTAGTGTGTTATACAATTATATCCACAACAAAAGTCTTAACGTATGTCAAAATAGTCTTCAATATTTACCGCCAAAAGTATGAAAATATATCAATTTGGTCCCTAACATTGACACACATGGCAAGTTCATGTCAAACAAGATTTTTTTAAAAGTATCAATTTGATCACTACATTTTCCCACGAGACAGTTAACATAACATGTCAGCAAAGTTAACTCTATCAGGTGATTGTCACTAACGGATAGACTAACTTGACTAACATTTAAAAAGCCAATGATTATTTTTGAATTTTGATAGAGTTAGGGACTTGATTGAAACAAGTGATAAAGGTGAGATACCATCTTATGCATTTACTCATTAATCTATGAAGTCCGAATACATAGTATGAGTGCATTACGATACAAATACGTGAATATGTGATACTTTTGACATTTAAGATATGCTCCAACTTAGATACATTAACAAAAAAATTATTAATAAAATTATACAAATGTAGAATATTTGTAAATAAAGTGACATTGATCATTCTTTATTAATATATAACTATAATGATCATAATTAGCATAATACATTTTAATTTATGTGTTAGGATTTCAATAAAAGAAACATTAACAAATTTTGAATAAGTATTTTCTTAATGCAATAGCCAGCAATTCAAAAAACTTGTCACACTTTTTTAGTTTTTTTGTCTTTTATTGGATATATGTATCCGTGAAGTATTAGATGAATTATTTATAAAAAGAACAATTGTGATACTTCTATGATATGTATCTGCGAAATATCAAGTATGTGGTTAATTTTGCTAGAACTTTTTAATCATTAGTTAAAATTATATGAAGAATTTTTTTATATAGAAAACACTAAAAATTGTTACACACAAAGGTCAATCGAGAAAGACGAAACCTACTGCAAGATGTTGAATTTAAAGATAGTAAGTTTTAGGTACATTGATTCAAGATATTTATTTGGTCTATTAGTAATATTTCATAGGATTGAGATGTTGAATCATTTAAAATAAGAATGTTTAATCAAAATGATCCACACAAATGATGCTTTCAATGTAGTTTCAACTCAGACATAATCAAAATAGTGCAACAACTGTTTGTCAAAACAACAGAATCTTTGGCCATAATGTACTGTTAAGAAACAACAGTACGATCACACCATAACAATTAAATAACACACATATTTGAAACAACTCATGCATAATTCATTTGTTGCAAGTAAAATTTAATAGTAGGAAATACTAGAGGTATCACCCCTAAAAACTTCAACAACCAATCACATATCAAAATAAATAACTTCAGTCTAACAAAGTTTGGCAAATTCAGAAGTATTGTCTTACAAAATAAAATAAACATTTCCAGTTCGCATTTTATATTATTATCCAATTCCTTTCAGCTTTTTCCACTGTAGAAGCAACTGCTACAAACCTGTCACATAAAACTGGTATTAAATTAGATTATCAAATTAAAAGGAACAACTCAAGGCTCCAAATTCAAACAAAACCCTGTTGCCAATTTATACTAGAAAATCATTTCATGACTCTACACACAACACCAACACCAAAGAATCCAAATATCTCCCAAGATGTTCACTGTAATAAATAATTAACATATGAATTCATGGCCAGCATAAACATATTGGTTTTTTTAGAGAAAAGTAATTTCAATACCAACGCAACTTGAGGGTGGAACAAGAACAAAGCTACTATATATATCACATTGTTTCAGGCATTATTTACAACAAATCATATTAAAAAAATGATATTCTCCCTGTAACTTGATTATTGTACTTATGAAGGTTTGTCCTTCTATAACTAATTAAACTTACCCTTTGTGTACAATGCACTTAAAGACAAGAAATTCATATGTAATATGTAGCAAAACAAAATTTATGGAAATGATTACACTTTCCTACAATTTACTCTTATAAGTGCAGCCAAATGCCTAGACACGCATGCACCTCAATTTTACCTTTTACAACTAAGTCAAATATCATTTAAAATGCTCAATTATGTATAGCGCATTACTCATCAAAATAGAATTGCAGTTGAACTTCACTCATTTCTACCTAACTTATCAATTTCATCTTCATTATAACATTTCTAACTCAAGCATCCATTGTATAACTAGGCTGTGATTCAGTCATTAACATTTTTATTGACTTTCAAGGATATCTCATATTTTAAAGTTATTCTCTAAGTAGGAACATATTATTTTTACAAGTATGTATGAGGACTAATTCAAAGAATCACCTATAATATTAAGAAAACTGTCCTATAAAATTAATCTGGCTTTTTACTCTAACTAATTCATACACCAAATCAGATAAGTTGAAATTATTCTTGACATGAATAGTGTGATAGGAGCATAAAAAACTATTGTGGCTTATCTGAATTTGCATTCATGCCACAACAATTTGAATTCAACTTAGACAATAATAGTATAAATTTTAAAACTAACCTTATCAAAAGTCTATAATTCGTTTACTCAATCACATATGCTTCTCTTCTAGAATAATAAGAGGTTGATCATCTCCCTTGTCACACCTTAGAACTACAAGGTTGTCAATTTGAAGGGAATCTTTGAGAAAGACTAAACTATTAGTGTGTGGAGGACAACTAAGCATGTACTTTTTGAATGTAGTTCCATGTTGACAGTGAAAGAAAGTGTTGGTATAAATATTATTTATGATAAAATAATCATTTTTCATGGGGAGTAGTGGTAGATATGGCTTAGGTTTCTATAACCAAGAAGAATAGTAATGGAAAATAGCATAATCCAGTCTCCTTGCTTCACCCAAACGTTAAACAAATCATATTCGCTATAGTTGCAAACGTACAAACATCCTTTGATTCCTCCAAACTAATATAGTCCTCCTCAAACTTAATCATCTGATTTTCCCTTACACCATATAGAGTGCAGGGAGTTTGATCAAAACTCTAAGTTTTGAGGTCGAAACTTCTATTGATCTTTTGTTTGGCTCACTTAAAAAATCAATAACAAAATAAAATTTCTTTAAAAAATAAGCAGGATAATTATCAATACTTACAATGTAATATTGTTTCCGATATTGATCCAGTTCCAAACGTGCATATTTTCACTTGAGTAATATTAATTTTTACTTTGTAAATCCTCACCATCTTATACAGTTTATGTTCCTTGTCACATCATAAACCAAAAACAACATAAAATAAAATCATAGAATAAAAGTGGGTTTAAACATTTGTCATTTGTGATGTCCATATATTCTACTAGGGTTGCACACAAAAACTAAATCTCTATCTCTATCATTGAATATGTACAACATTCCTTTGCACGAGTAAGCTATGGAAAATCGACGTTCAATAAACTTTTTTCCAATCCACATACAAAGTCACTGGGGAAAATTTGACGGGAAAGGATTGCAAATTTCTAAAGTAAATTTGAATTGATATGTCAAAAATGTTTTCTAGCATTTGAAGGGTTCTTGTTTCCATCCGACGTTCCTCATTCATATTAAAGAGTACCACTAATGCATGCTTGAAATTGAACTTTCTAAAACTAAAATAAAGAAATTCATTTTTCCATCACTTTTAAATGCAGAGGATGCCAAAAAGGATCTTGAGGGGAAGTTTTACCCATATCCCATGAGTGCATTCTAGCGGTAGTCAAACATTGTAACAACATCAACATCATCAATAGTAGCGTCAAAAACATCAACAACAAAGGATTCAATCAGTTGATTTTCATTTTGTTCTTCTATCTGAAATGTAAAATGTATTATTGATATGATTCTTTATTATAGGAAGAAAATAAAAATGCAAACCATATACCTTCGACAGACACTTCTCATAAGCAAACATAAGAGACGTTCTTAACAAATGTTTTTTTGCTTACTTTTTTTACAATTTTAATTTGTTTTCTTCTTCTCTCTCAAATGTATGCTTGCATACCACTCTAGGCTAGGCTAAATCAAAAAACGTAGTATCAAATATACATCCCCAAATAATGATGACTTTATGAGGCTCTTTTTTGTGTGCATTTTTCTTAGTACTGCATTTTTCTTTTTGTCTCATTTGCGTAAATCTTATGTGTGAGTGTGTGTATGAGAGTTTATTTACTCACACTTATTTCAATTATAATAATAAGAAGAGAAAATACATAGTAATCTTTAGTTTATTGAAGATGATACTTACATGTAGATAATTTTTTATTTTATTTTTATTTCATGTCAAAATGTAATTATTAACTTACTCCTAATTATTATTATTAATAATACGGTCATCTATCGTGACATTATGAAATTAATGCAAGAATTTTTTTAGAACATTTTCATTAAATATAGATATAGATTAGTTGTCTTTTGCTTATATTTGAAGCCAACAAAGATTGATATCCTAAGTTATGGAAATGCATACATTGTTAACGGAAAAAACATAGAACATCGACATTGATACATACACATGTATATATTCATTTATCTATTAGGATTAAATATATAAACATTGTTTATAAATTTGAGAATCGTGTATCTAAATTGAACAATTTTTTTCTTTACAATGCAAAAAATTAAAAAATAAAATATAATAGTTTTCCACCTTCCTTCATTTACTTTCGAAAATATGTATGACATGTGTTTAACATGTCTTGAAGCAAAGACAAAAAGTATATTAACATATAGTACAAAAGTCATACCGGTGTTTTTATCTTTTGATATATTGTAAGCATAATTAAATTTTATTATTTTGCAATATTAATTTTTAATAGTGTGGTGACATCTTTGTTATTTTACACCGATATTTTATGTAATCCCAATTTCAAAATAAAGCTACATATTGACTATCGGAATAGTTTTGCAAATAATTAAGTTCAATTAGTGTTGATCAACATTTGGTCACGTGCATAAGATATTTGATATTAATTCAAATATGTTTTCTAATTTAAGACTATAAAAAAATTGATACAAATGAAATGGTTTGCCAAAAATGGAACTAGTACTCAATAAAAATATAGTCTAGGTTGAGTAGCAGCAAATGTTTGCATATTATATAATGATTGCTTATTTGTGTGGGGTGTGGTGTGTGCATAATTGCTTTTTTTATTCAACTTTCACAATTACACTTAATTATCCAAATATGATAAAAATGAATCCCTTCCTGGATATTTGGTTGATCAGTAGATATCAAATCACAAAACCAAGTTTTATTAAAAAGTACAGACAAGAAAATAAATTTTCTATGCAATATATAGGATAATTATCAATACGTACAAGGTTATTGTTGTTTCCGATATTGACCCATCCCGAGATTCCAATTGTGCATATTTCCACTTGAGTAATATTATTTTTTACTTTGTAAATCCTCAGCACCTTATATAGTTTATGTTTTTTGTCACAACATAACTGACTCTCTATCTCTATCGTTGAACATGCACAGCATTCCATCGCACGAGTTAGCTATGAAAATTGACGTTCAATAAAGTTTTTTTCGATGCACAAACAAAATCACGGGTGGAAATGTGACAGAAAGGGATTGAAAATGTCCAAATTAAATTTGAATTGATCCCGTGAAAAACATTTTGTAGTATGTGAGTTGTTTCCACCCCACCTTCATTGTTCATAATAAAGAGTACCATAGATGCATGCTTGAAATGGATCTACCTAAAATTAATGTCAAGAAGTTCCTTTTCAAATCGGTTTTAAATGCAGAGGATTGCAGAAAGGCTTTCGAGGGGAAGTTTGGTCCATATCCCATTAGTACATTTATGTGGTAGATAGTCAAACATTGTAACAACATCATCATCAACAGAAGCCTCAAGAGCATCAACAACAAATGATTCAACAAGTTGATTTTCATTTTGTTCTTCCATCTAAAATGTAAAATGTGTTATTGATATGATTCTTTATTATAGGAAGAAATGAAAAATGCAAACCATGTGAAACAAACCAAAGATAAATTCTTAACAAATGTTTTATTGCTTTCTTTTTTCTCAAATGCAATTGTTTTCTTCTCTTTCAAATGTGTGCTTGCATAACACTCTAGGCTAGGCTTAAACCATAAACTTAGTATCAAATATGCATCCCCAAATAATGATGACTCTATAAGGTGCTTTTTTGTGTGCATTATCCTTTTCAATGCATTTTTCTTTTGTCTCATTTGCATAAATCTTGGGTGTCAGTGTGTGCATCAGAGTTTATATACTCACTCTTGTTTCAATTATAATTATAAGAAGAGAAAATACGTAGTAATCATTATTTTATTAAAGATGATACTTATGTGTATATAGTTTTTTTTTATTTCATGTCAAAATGTAATTACTAATTTACTCCTTATTAATAATAATAATAATAATAATAATAATAATAATAATAATAATAATAATAATAATAATAATAGTAATAATAATACGATTACCTCTTGTGATATTATTAAATTAATGCAAGAACATATTTAGAAAATCGTCATTAATTATAGATATAGATTAGTTGTCTTTTGCTTATATTTGAAGTCTACAAGATAAATATCCTAATTCATGGAAATGCAGACGTTGCCAACGTAAAAAACATAGAACATCGATATTGATACATACACATGTATATATTCATTTCAATATTCGTGTATCGAAATTGAACAATTTTTTTTACAATGCAAAAAAAAAAAAAAAAATAATAATAATAATAATAGTTTCCACCTTTCTTCATTTACTTTCAAATATATGTATGAAATGTGTCTAATGTGTGTTGAAGCAAAGACAAAAAATATATTAACATTTGTCTGATTTTACATCACATGTGGTACAAAACTCATACAGGTGTTTTTATCCTTTGATATATTGTAAGAATAATTAAATTTTATTATTTTGCAATATTAATTTTTAATAGTGTGGTGACATCTCAATTATTTTACACCGTATGTTATGTAAGAATTAATCCCAATCATAAAATAAATTTACATATTGACTATAGGAGTAATTTTGCAAATAATTAAGTTCAATTAGTGTTGATCAACATTTGGCCAAAGCAAAAGTATGTACATAAGATACTTGATATTAATTCATAGAATAAAGGTGAGTTTAAGCATATGTCACTTGTGACCTCCATATATTCTATCACAAGGTTACAATAAATAACCGACTCTCTATCTCTATGATTGAATATGCACAACATTCCGTCACACGAGTTAGCTATGAAAATTGATGTTTGATAAAGTTTTTTCCGATCCACAAAAAAAAATCACCGGTTGAGATTTCACGGAAGGGGATTGAAAATGTCTAAAGTAAATTTGAAATGATCCCATCAAAAAATTTTTCTAGCATGTGATAGGTTCTTGTTTCCATCCCACCTTTTTCGTTCAAAATAAAGCGTATGAAAAAATGCATGCTTAAAATGAAACTCCATAAAACTAATACCAAGAAGTTCCTTTTTCAATTGATATTAAATGCAGAGGATACCAGAAAGGCTCTCGAGGCGAAGTTTGACCCATGTCCCATCAGTGCATTCTTGTGGTGGATGGCCAAAATTGTAACAACATTAGCAACATCAACAACAACGTTGATGAACATCAACAACAACAACAAAGGTTTCAACCAGTTGATTTGTATTTTATTCTTCCATCTGAAATGTAAAATATGTTATTGATATGAAAAAAAGAAATGCAAATCATATATCTTCAAAAGACACTTCGCAGAAGCAAACCAAAGAAACGTTCTTAACAAATGTTTTCTTGCTTTCTTTTTTTCACAAATGTAATTTGTTTTCTTCTCTCTCTCAAATGTTTGCTTGGATAGCACTCTAGGCAAGATTAAAAGATAAAACGTAGTATCAAATATGCATCTCGAAATAATGATGACTCTATGAGTTGTTTTTTGGGTGCATTTTCCTTTTTTTATCCATTTTCCTTGTTATCTCATTTGTATTAATCTTGTGTGTGAGTATGTGTATGAGAGTTTATTCACTCACTCTTATTTCGATTATTATTATAAGAAGAGAAAAGACATAGTAATCTTTCATTTGATATAGATGATTCTTAAGTATATGTAGTTTTTTTTTTTTAATTTCATGTCAAAGTGTAATTACTAACTTACTCTTAATTATTATTATTAATAATACGGTCATTTGTCGTAACTTTAAGAAATGAATGCAAGAATATTTTTACAACATTATCATTAAATATAGATATAGATTAGTTGTTTTTTTGCTTATATTTTAAGCCAACAAAGATATATATCGTAAGATATGGAAATGCAGACATTGTTAATGTAAAAAACATAGAACATCGACATTGATACATACACAAATATATATTCATTTCTCTATCAGGATTAAATACATAAACATTGTTTATAAAATTGAGAATCGTGTATCTAAATTGAACAATTTTTTGTTTCCATGCAAAAAATTATAAAACAAAATATAATAGTATTCCGCCTTCCTTCATTTATCTTGGTAGATATGTATGAAATGTGTCTAATGTGTGAGGAAGCAAAGACAAAACATTGATTAACATTTCTCTGATTTGTCAGACACATGTCATGCGAAAGTCATAGGAGTGTTTTTATCCTTTGATACATTATACGTATAATTGAACTTTATTATTTTGCAGTATTAATATTTAATAGTGTGGTGACTTCTCAATTTTTTTACATTGATATGTTTTCTAAAGAATTAATTCCAATTTTAAAATAAAGTTAAATATAAAAATATATTATCAGTTGGATAACACAAAGTAGATGGACTAGGAAAAACAATTAAAATGGATTAGAATAAGTCTAGGGATGACAAAAGAGACCTAAATGTTAATCCAATGAAAGAAACACACTTATTGGATGCACAAGATTTGTTAAACAACCAAAAAGGATTTGAATAAGCCTAGGGAGGTCAAAAATGACTTAAATATTAATCCAATGACACAAACGCACTTATTGGATGCACAAGATTGGTTACAAATCCTAAATGGATTAAAATAAGTCGAAGGATGACGAAAATGACATAAATGCTAATTCAAAGACACAAACACACTTATTGGATGCACAAGATTGATTAAACAATCAAAATGGATTAGAATAAGTCTAGGGAGGAAGAACATGATCTAAATGTTAATCCAATGATGCAAAATGACCAAAATGCACAAGATTTGTTAAACAACCTAAATGAATTTGAATAAGCCTAGGCAGGACAAAAATGACATAAATTTTACTCCAACGACACACACCCACTTATGGGATGCACAAGATTGGTTAAAAATCCTAAATGGAATAAAATAAGTTGAATGATGACGAAAATGACCGAAATGTTAATCCAATAACACAAACGCGCTTACTAGATGCATAAGGTTGGTTAAAAATCCTAAATGGATTTGAATAAGTCGAAGGATGACAAAAATGACGTAAAATTAAGTCCAACGATGCAAAATGGATTCGAATAAGTTGATAGAGGACGTAAATGACCTAAATATTAATCCAATGACACAAAGATACTTATTGGATGCACAAAATTTATTATACAACCAAAATGGATTAGAATAAGCTTAGGGAGGACGAAAATGACCTAAATGTTAATCCAATGACACAAACAGACTTATTGGATTCACAAGATTAGTTAAAAAGCTTAAATGGATTAGAATAAGTTGAATGATAACGAAAATGACCGAAATATTAATCCAATGACACAAACGCACTTACTGGATTCACAAGATTGGTTAAACAAACAAAATGGATTAGAGAAAGCATAGGGAGGTTGAAAATGACCTAAATATTAATCCAATGACATAAAGACACTTATTGGATGCACAAGACTGGTGAAACAACAAAAATAGATTAGAATAAGCCTTGGTGTAACAATCCAAATTTTATAATAAATATTTTCTTAATAAAATAGGATTTTGGATAATTAATTTGATTTTAAAACTGTTTTAGAATATATGTGGATAAGTCTTGTGACTAACTTTCGTTATACGGAAGCTTTCTATGTAGTGCTTATTTTGTATATATTTGACTAAATAAGTGATTAAATCCCAAATATTATATTTTATTATGTTATATATTTTCTATAAATAGTAGTATTTTAGTGTAAATATTTTAAAGAATAAAATTTTAGGCGACTCTACATGTATATGTGTGTTTGCAATTAATGTGATATTTCTTAGTATCTTTGACTAAGGTTAAGTGTACACATACTTATATTTAATTATTTTTAAATTTTTTATTTATTTTAATTATTTATTTTACAAATAATTATCTTGAATATTAGTAATTTTAATATTGATTTTCTTTATTGTTATATAGTTGCACATGTTTATTTTTAATTATTAAGAATATAAATTGTTGATGTTATATTTATTTTTTTTATCATTTCGACTATTCTATAGAGATGATGTATTTTTATGTGATTATTTTGAAAGATGTTATTATAATAATTATAGTTATTATTTTGAATATGAGAGTTTTGGTTAAAATTATATTTATCTATGTTAAGGATAGACAATATTATGTAAAATGAATGTTTTGGAGAAACATTTCTAGGAAAGTAAAATAAACGATTTATTTATTAAGGGCTTCTAGAAATACTAAAAAATGAATTTTGGATCAGAAGACATGTTTATACCCCTATTTTCTACTTCAGGATATTAATTTGGGCTATTACTGGTTGGACTTTTTCTTTTCTACACTTGCGAGTTGTTCATTACACCCCATTTCTGCTTCAGACTGGACTCCCCTGTGTTGGGCCTTACTGACTGTTTTACTCTTGTTGTATATTTTCAATCTACACCTCTAAATCTGCAATTAAAAAAAAAATATCAAAAAAAAAAACAACATAATAGCGCACCATGAAGAACACGCATCAACACCCTCTTCCTCTCAAATTCTTCCCATCAATTCCTTGCCATTTGAATTGAACCCAACTTCTACCCCACACAAAATCGGCCACAAAAACTATTGTGTTACTTTCTTTGGGTGAGCTGTTTTTGACTGATTCCGATCACCAGGTTTGTCGTCTCAAACAACTTACATCATTTTTGGCTTCGTCTCGTCGAATCCTTCAAGGAACACTACTTATTTGCATTTTTCGGTGAAGTTGACGTTTGACCCTTCCGGCACTCCGACAAGTCAGTAAGACGTTTTCTCCAATTTTTTCTCATCATTTTGACTCCATTTTTTCTCCAAAAATTATTATTAATTATTCAACATTTATTTCTATGCTCCACATATTTTATCAGTCGTGTCTCAAATTTTTTTTGAATTCACCGTCTCTTCGGATTCGTTCGCTTTACGTTGACAATCTAAAGTTGTTGTTAAAAACTCTTATTGGTTCCTAGGTTTGATAAAGCATCGAAATAAGGTAAGATGCATAAGATTTATTAACCATAAATGGACAAGAATAAGCCCAGGGAGGACAAAAATGACCTAAATATTAGTCCAACAACACAAATGTACGTATTGAATGCACAACAATGGTTAAAAACCCTAAATTGAGTTGAATAAGCCTAGGGAGGATAAAAATGACTTAAATGTTAATCCAATGGCACAAACGGACTTATTGGATACACAAGATTGGTTAAAAATCTAAATGGATTAGAACAAGTTGAAGGAGGAGGTAAATGACCTAAATATTAATCCAATTACACAAACGCACATATTGGACAAAGAAGATTAATTAAAAACCCTAAATGGACTATAATAAGCCTAGGGAGAACGAAAATAACATAAATGTTAATCGAACGACACAAACACACATATCGGATGCATTAGATTGGTTAAAAATGCTAAATGGACTAGAATAAGTCGAAAGATAACGAAAATGACCAAAATGTTAATCTAATGACACGAATACACATATTGGATGCACATGATTGGTTAAAAACCTAAAATCGACTAGAATAAACCTAAGAAGGACGATTGGATGCACAAGATTGGTTGAAAACCCTAATTGGACACAAATACACCTATTGGATGCACTAAAATAAGTCGAAGGATGACGAAAATGACCTAAATGTTAATCTAATGACACAAACGGATGTATTTGATACACTAGATTGTTAAAAACCCTATATGGACTAGAATACGTCGAAGGAAGACATAAATGACCTAAATATTAATCCAATTACCCAAATGCACGTATTGGATGCACAAGATTGGTTAAAACCCCTAAATGAATTATAATAAGCCTAGGGAAGACTAAAATGACTTAAATGTTAATCCAATGACACAAACGCTTTTATTAGACTAGAATAAATCTAGGAAGGATGCAAAAAACCTAAATGTTACTCCAATGACACAACCACACGTGTTAGACGCAGTAGGTTGGTTAAAAATACTTAACAGACTAGAATAAATAGAAGGCTGAAAAAAATGACGTAAATGTTAATCTAATGACACAAATGCACGTATTGGATTCACTAGATTAATTAAAAACCTTAAATGGACTAGAATAAGTCGATGGATCACGAAAATACCCTAAATGTTAATCTAATGACACAAACACACTTATTGGATTCACAAGATTGGTTAAAAACCTAAAATGGACTAGAATAAACGTAGGAAGGACGAAAATGACCTAAATGTTAATCCAATGACACAAACTCACATATTGGATGCAATAGATTGGTTAAAACCCTAAATGGAGTATTATAAGTCGAAGGATGATATAAATGACTTAAATGTAAATTCATTGACACAAATGTACTCAATGAATGCACAAGATTGGTTACAAACCCTAAATGGATTAGAATAAGGCTAGGGAGGACGAAAAATGACTTAAATGTTAATTCAATGAGACAAATGCACTTTTTGGATGCACAAGATTGGATAAAAATGGTAAATTGACTTGAATAAGTCGAAGGCTGAAGAAGAACACTTAATTGTTAATCCAATGACATAAACACACTCAATGGATGCATAACATTGGTGAAAACCCTAAATGGATTAGAATAAGCACAACGAGGATGAAAATGACCTAAATATTAAACCAATGACAGAAACACACGTATTGGAAGCACATGATTGTTTAAAGACCTTACATTGATTAGAATAAGCATAGGGAGGACGAAGACGACCTAAATGTTAATCTAATGACACAAACACACTTATTGGATTCACATGATTGGTTAAAATCCTTAAATGGACTAGAATAAACCTAGGAAGGACGAAAATGACCTAAATGTTTCCCCAATGACACAAACACACGTATTGGATGCACTAGATTGGTTAAAAATGCTAAATGGACTAGAATTAGTCGAAGGATAACGAAAATTACCTAAATGTTAATGTAATGACACAAACACACATATTGGATGCACATGATTGGTTAAAAATCTTAAATGGACTAGAATAAACCTAGGAAGGACGATTGGATGCACAAAAATTGGTTAAAAACCCTAATGGGACACAAATACACCGATTGGATGATCAAGATTGGTCAAAAACCTTAATTAGACACAAATACACATATTGGATTAACTAGAATAAGACACAAATACACATATTGGATTAACTAGAATAAGTCGAAGGATGACGAAAATGACCTAAATGTTAGTCAAATGACACAAACACATGTATTTGATACACTAGAATGGTTAAAAATCCTATATGGAATAGAATAAGTCGAAGGAAGACACAAATGACCTTTATATTAATCCAATTACACAAACGCATGTATTGGATGCACAAGATTGGTTAAAAATCCTAAATGAATTAGAATAAGCCTGGGGAAGACGATAATGACTTAAATGTTAATCCAATGACACAAACACATTCATTGGACTAGAATAAACCTAGGAAGGACGAAAATAACCAAAATTTTACACCAATGACACAAACACACGTGTTGGATGCACTAGATTGGTTAAAAATACTAAATGGACTAGAATAAGTCGAAGGATGACAAAAATGACCTAAATGTTAATCTAATGACACAAATGCACAAATTGGATTCACTAGATCAATTAAAAACCTTAAATGGACTAGAATAAGTCGAAGGATGACGAAAATGCCCTAAATGTTAATCTAATGACACAAACGGATGTATTTGATACACTAGATTGCTAAAAACCCTAAAATGGACTAAGTAGGAAGGACAAAAATGACCTAAATGCTAATCCAATGACACAAACGCACAAATTGGACGCACTAGATTAGCTAAAAACTGAAATGGACTAGAATAAATCGAAGGATAACGAAAATGACCTAAATGTTAATCTAATGATACAAAGGCACATTTGGATGCAGATGATAGATTAAAAACATTAAATGGACTAGAATAAACCTATGGAGGACAAAAATGACTTAAATGTTAATCCAATGACACAAACACATTTATTGGATGCACAAGATTGGTTAAAAATCTTAAATGGACTAGGATAAGCCTAGGTAGGACGAAAATTATCCAAATGATAATCTAATGACACAAACGCACGTATTGGATGCAATAGATTGGTTTAAACCCTAAATGGACTATTATAAGTCGAAAGATGACAAAAAGGACCTAAAAGTAAATTCATTGACACAAACATACTTATGGAATGCACACGATTGGTTAAAACCCCTAAATGGATTAGAATAAGCCTAGGAAGGACGAAAAATGACTTAAATGTTAATTCAATAAGACAAACACACTTATTGTATACACAAGATTGGATAAAAATCGTAAATGGATTAGAATAAGTACAACGAGGATGAAAATGACCTAAATAATAAACCAATGACACAGACACATGTAACACCACGTTTTTCAAAGCGAGGGTGTATTTTTTTTTTCAAAAGAAATTAAAATACAATAGAGAAATAAATAAGGTAATACCTTTGGATAAATATTTAAGTCAAAATAATTTACAAGCAGCGGAATAATTTTTCGAAATATGATTCCAAAATATTTAAACATGAAAAAGTGGTACAGTCTTCCAATTTAAAATAAACGCAATTCAAAAGAAAGACACATGTTCCCTCTATGTCAACCTAATCTGATCATTCTACCAAAAACTATACACCCTGAGTGATCTCCACGCGCCCCGTAAGATCCTACTAACGTAACTCCAGTCGAGCATTCCCATCTACATTCCCATACGTAGGGTACGAACCGGTAGGGTTGTCCTGGCTCTCATCTGAGGGCAAAGCCCATATTTCCAGAATAGTTGTAAAGGGTCACCAACCGAAATTAACAGTTAACACATAACATTTAAGCTTTTAAATGCACAAAATATCCTCTCAACTAAGCATGCACCTTAAAAGGATTTTTCCATATGCTAAAAGTTCATATAATGCTTGCCAAATTTAAATGAAATCAAAATAAAGTTCTCAAACCATCAAGTAATACATAACTGACCAAAACATTGATAAATCAATTGAGCAATCAATTATCTAACTCAAAATAATAATTTCTACTAAGCCAATCGATTTCCAAATCGATTTCCTGAAGGTTTTTAGTGAAATTTGAATTCTGGGCTTAATTCAATCGATTGGGCAATCGATTGGGCAATCAATTGACAGGATAACTGTGCCCCTGACTTAATGCCAATCGATTTCCAAATCGATTTTGTCAGTTTTGCTGAGCCCCTGACTTAATGCCAAATCTTAATACTTAGCACTTATAACACAATTACTACAACATCATGAGTTTCGAAATAGTATTGCAATCAAACATGTTATCACCAAATTCCAAAACATAACACTTAACACTTATAACACAATACCCGCACGGACAAGATGAACCAACAATTCACAATTTACCAGGGTGTAGTCTCTCACGGACAAACACCTGTGCAGTCTCTCACGGACAAACACAATTCACCAGGGTGTAGTCTCTCACGGACAAACACCTGTGTAGCCTTTCACGGCCAAACACAATTTACCAAAAACGTAAGTCGTAAACATACCACCCATCATGGGTCAGTACTGTTTACCGAGGTGCCACCTATCACCGGTCAACACAACTTACCAAACGTAAATCGTAAACGTACCACCTATCACGGGTCAGTACTATTTACCGAGGTGCCACCTATCACGGGTCAGCACAATTTACCAAAAACGTAAGTCGTAAACGTACCACCTATCACGGGTCAGTACTGTTTACCGAGGTGCCACCTATCATGGGTCAGCACAACTTACCAAAAAGCGTAAACCATAAATGTACTGCCTATCACGGGCCCGTACCGTTTACCAAGGTGCCACCTATCACGGGTCTGCACGGTTTACTAAAACAAACATTAAGTAAACAAAACATTAAGAGATTCCCCATTCTTAATTCTTATTTAACTTAAACGAATTTCAAAACAAACATTAAGTAAACGAGACATTAAGAGATTCCCCATTCTTAATACTCATTTGACTTAAGCGATTTTCAAAACTAAACACACATTAAGTAAACAAGACATTAAGAGATTCTCTATTCTTAATACTCATTTGACTTAAGCGATTTTCAAAACAAAACACACATTAAGTAAACAAGACATTAAGAGATTCCCCATTCTTAATTCTCGTTTAACTTAATGGTTTTCAAATTCCACACAAAACAAACTCAACATACTTTCACATTCAATCCATAATTCACAACAAAACACATCAATCAACAAACATCAAGTATGAACACGCCAAGTACGATGAACACAAATCAACGCCATAAATTTCATTTATTCAAAATCATACATACGTGAGGTAAATTCATTTTCCATGAAACATTCATCAATATAACCAAAACCTAACACTAAGATTTTACCTATAAAACCTTAGATTCATTTTCCCCCAAATCAACACTTTAACCCTAACAAAATCCTTTTCCACACAACCACTGATAAGTCCCTAAATGCAAACTAAAAGTTTGGAAGGAGCGCTTACCTTCACGTTAGCTTTAACGTTCGATTACGGTACCGCGAGTAAATCCGGTAAAATCTCCGCTCGCAATGCCGCTTCCAAAGTTGGTCCACTAGCACCGTAGCACGGAGGTGAGCAACTTTCCCTTCTATCTCTTCGGGAAACGAAGCTTAGATCTAGATAAAACGGGGAGGTTTGTGTTTGACAGTTTTGAAATCTCTAACTCCGTTTTCGAATCCAGGAGGAAGGAAGAAGCTGTGAAACTCGATCTTTCTCACCCACTAACCTTGGGTTTCTATTTTGGAACTAAAAGGAAGCAAGGAAAAACGAAAATGGATAACAATGGAGGAAAGGAGGAAGCTGGCTTCGCGTGAGGCAGAGGAAGGAGAAGGGAAATGTTGAGTTTTCTTTCCTTTCTTTCTCTTTCCTTTTCTTTTCTTCTCTTTCTCCTTCCTTTCGTTTTCCCTCAAAACAAATATATATATATATATATATATATATATATATATATATTACTTACAATATATACATATATATTTATATATTAATATATAATAATTAAAACCAAGCCAATAAATATCTAACAACTCTTACACCCATCATTTCATTCCCCTCTTAATCCAATTTAATAAAAATATCTACTCTCGTCGCAACTCAATTGTCCGGTAAAATTTTCAGCAACCCGAGTGATATTTTTAACAAAATTGCCCGGTATTACATCCTTCGTAACGTAATTGAATTATTCTCCGGCAAATAATTTTAATCCAATTTCCAAAAATATATTTTTGGCATTTAACTCACTCAATACCAAAAACTGGATTAACAACCTAAGAAATTCCACACAAAATACCCTAAAATTGTATAACTTAGGATTTAAAATTATGGGTCTTACAACACACGTATTGGATACAAAACATTGTTTAAAAACCTTAAATAGATTAGAATAAGCATAAGGAAGACGAAAATGCCCTAAATGTTAATCTAATGACACAAATGCACCTAATGGATGCACACGATTGGTTAAAAACATCAAATGGACTAGAATAAATCTAGGATGGACGAAAATGACCTAAATGTTTCTCCAATGGCACAAACATACGTATTGGATGCACAAGATTGGTTAAAAACCCAAAATGGACAAGAATAAGTCGAAGGATAACAAAAATGACTAAAATGTAATCTAATTACACAAACACACATATTGGATGCACAAGATTGGTTAAAAACCCTAAATGGAGTAGAATGAGCCTAGGGAGGACGAAAATGACCTAATTGCTAATCTAATGACACAAGCACACTTATTGGATGCACATGATTGGTTAAAAACTTTAAATGGACTAGTATAAACCTGGGGAGGACGAAAATGACTTAAAATGTTACTCTAATGACACCAACGCACGTATTGGTTGCACAAGATTGGTTAAAAACCTAAATGGATTAGAATAAGTTATAGGAGGAGGAAAATGACCTAAATAGTAATCCAATGGCACAAACGCATGTATTGCATGCACATGATTGTTTAAAAACCTTAAATGGACATGAATAAGGCTAGGTAGGATGAAAATGACCTAAATGTTAGTCCATTGAGACAAAAGAAATTATTGGAAGAACAAGATTGGTTAAAAACCCTAAATGGAGTACAATAAGCCTAGGGAGGACGAAAACAACCCAAATGTTAATCCAATGACACTAATGCAAGTATTGTATAAATTAGATTGGTTAAAACGCTAAACTGACTAGATTAAGTTGAAGGATGACAGAAATGACCTAAATGTAAATTCAACGAAAAAAACCCTAAATATATAAGAATAAGTTAAAGTAGGACGAAAAAGACCGAAATATTAATTCAATTACACAAACATATGTATTGGATGCACAAGATTTGTTAAAAACCCTAAATGAATTAGAATAAGCCCAGGGAGGACAAAAATGGCTTATATGTTAATCCAATGACACAAATGCACTTATTAGATGCACAAGATTGGTTAACAACCTAAATGGATTAGAATACATAGAAGGAGGACAAAAATGACCTAACTATTAATCCAAATGATACAAAAGCACTTATTGGACGAACTAAATATGTTAAAAAGCCTAAATGGAATCGAATAAGCCTAAGTAGGGACCCTAAATAGATTAGAAAAAGTCAAAGGAAGTCGAAAATGACCTAAATATTCGTCTAATTATAGGAATGCTCGCATTGGATGCACAAGATTGGTTAAAACCCTTTAATGTACTATAATAAGTCGAAGGATGAGAACACTAACCTAAACGCTAATCTAATGACACAAACGCATTTATTGGATGCACATGATTCTTTAAACACCTTAAATAGACTAAAATAAACCTAGGAAGGACCCAAACTGACCTAAATGTTAATCCAATGACATATATGCACGTATTGTATTCACTAGATTGGTTAAAAACCCTAAATGGACTAGAATAAGTTGAAGGACGACGAAAATGCCCTAAATGTTAATCTAATGACACAAATGCACATATTGGATGCACATGATTGGTTAAAAACCTGAAATGGACTAGAATAAACCTACAAAGGACGAAAATGACCATAATGTTACTGCAATGACACAAACGCACGTATTGGATGCACTAGATTGGTTAGAAATGCTAAACATACTAGAATAAGTCGAAGGATGATGAAAATGACCTAAAGGTTAATCTAGTGACACAAACACACGTATTGGATACAATAGATTGGTTAATAACACTAAATGGACTAGAATAAGTTGAAAGATGATGAAAATGACCTAAATGGTAATCTAATGACACAAACTCACTTATTTGATGCTTATGATTGGTTAAATACCTTAAACGGACTAGAATAAACCAAGGAAGGACGAAAATGACACTCCAATGACAAAAACGGTTGTATTGGATGCACTAGATTGGTTAAACATGCTAAATGAACTAGAAAAAGTCAAAGGATGACAAAAATGACCTAAATGTTAATCTAATGACACAAACTCACTTATAGGATGCAGAAGATTGGTTAAAAATCCTAAATGAATTCAAATAAGTATATAGAGGACTAAAATGACCTAAATGTTAATCCAATGACACAAACGTACTTATTAGATGCATAAGATTGATTAACCCTAAATGGACACGAATAAGCCTACGTATTGAATGACCTAATTGTTAATCTAATAACACAAACGCGCGTATTGAATGCAAAAGATTGGTGAAAAACCAAAAGTAGACTAGGATAAGTCGAAGGGTAACGAAATGAATTCACAATTAATCCAATTAATCCAATTACTCAAACGCACGTATTCAATGCACAAGATTCGTGAAAACCCTAAATGAATTAGAATAAGCCTAGGGAGGACGAAAATGACTTAAATGTTAATCCAATGACTTAGACACAGTTATTGGATGCACAAGATTGGTTAAAAAGCTAACTGGATTAGAATAAGTTGAAGGCGGAGGAAAATGACGTAAATATTAATCCAATTACAAAAACACACATATTGGATGCACAAGATTGGTTAAAAACCTTAAATGGATATCAATAAGCATAGGTCGGATGAAAATGACCTAAATGTTAATCCATTTACACAAAAGCACTTATTGGACGACCAAGATTGGTTAAAAATCCTAAATGGACTAGAATAAGCCTTGGGAGGACGAAAATAACCCAAATGTTAATCCAATGACACAAAAGCACGTATTGGATGCACTAGATTGGTTAAAACCCTAAATGGATTACAATAAGTCACATGTTTATGGAAATTACCTAAACATACTTATTGAATGCACAAGATTGGTTAAAAACCGTAAATGGATTAGAATAAGCCTAGGAAGGAAGAAAATGACATAAATGTTAATCCAATGACACAAATGCGCTTATTGCATGCTCAAGATTGGTTAAAGACCCTAAATTGACTAGAAAAAGTCGAAGGATGACGAAAAATAGTTAAATGTTAATCCCATGACATAAACAAACTTAATAGATGCATATGAGTGGTTAAAACCGCTAAATGGATTAGAATAAGTCCAAGGAGGATGAAGATGACCTAAATGTAAAAAATATGTTTTTGATGAAGACAAAGGAATGTGATCAAAGTTAAAAATCTAAAAAAGAAGTCAAATAATCAAAGCTAATTATGTTCACACATATTAGAAGATATATAATGTAAAGGTACATGATGCAATCTAATATTATTTTATTTCAAAAGCACATGAGAACCTTTAATTTTAGCATATGCATCAAAAGAGTTTTCAAAATGTCAAAATGCATTAACAATGTTTCAAAATCAAGTTTTTGACAAAAATCAATATGGTACTTTCCGAATACAACATGTTGTAGCCGAATACAGACTCAAGTCAGTAGCAAAAATTGAACATCTATATTCGAGTACGAGACACTTGTATTCAAATACGATTGTTAAGTTAGTAGCTAAAACTGAACATCTGTATTCGAATATGAGATAGTGTATTCAAATACGAGTGTTAAGTCAGTAGCAAAACCTGTAGATTTGTATTCGACTACAACTAGGTGTTGCCGAATACAAAACTTAGTTAGTGGCCAAATTCAAACATTTGTATTCGAATACAAAATTCAATATTCAAATAAAACTGAACGTTAAAAGGATGTGTATTCGACTACACACAAGCTGTAGTCGAATACAACTAGAAACTGTAACACCCCGTTTTTCAAAGCGAGGGTGTATTTTTTTTTTAAAGGAATTAAAATAAAACAGAGAAATAAATAAGGTAACACCTTTGGATAAATAATTAAGTCATTATAATTTACAAGCAGTGGAAAAAGTTCCCAACACGAACAAGATGAACCAACAAATCACATGGCATCACCTTGACTCGACAATCCCAACACGGACAAGATGAACCAACAAATCACATGGCATCACCTTGACTCGACAATCCCAACGTAGACAAGATGAACCAACAAATCACATGGCATCACCTTGGCGCGACAATCCCAACACGGACAAGATGAACCAACAAATCACATGGCATCACCTTGACTCGACAATCCCAACACGGACAAGATGAACCAACAAATCACAGGGCATCACCTTGACTCGACAATCCCAACCCAGACAAGATGAACCAACAAATCACATGGCATCACCTTGGCGCGACAATCCCAACACGGATAAGATGAACCAACAAATCACATGGCATCACCTTGGCGCGACAATCCTAGCACATACAAAACTCAAACATATTCACAACTTTATTCCACAATTCACGCCATAACACAACAAGGAAGAAGTATGAAGCTGAGAAAACCTTGCTCTCTTATCCACTAGTCCTTGGGTTTCTATTTTGGAAGTCAAAGAACGAAAAAGGAAGCAAAACCAACGAATGAAGAAAAAGGGAGAAGGTAGGTTCGCGCGGCAGAGGAAGAAGAAGGAGTTTCTATGTTTTCTTTCCTTTGCTTTTCCTTTCTTTCTTTTTCCTTCTTTCCTTTCTATCTTCTTTCTTTTTCCCTCCACACAAACATATATATATATATATATATATATATATTAATTATAACTTAACAAATATCTAGATATTTATTAAAATTACCATTGTACCCATAACCTCTCCAATTCACTTTTGTCCAAAAATATCTACCCTCGTCGCAACTCAAGTGACAGATGCAATTCTTAGCAGCCCAAGATATTTTTAACGTAACTCTCTAGAATTAAATTCTTCGTAAAAGATCCACCGCAGTTAATTTAATTTATTGATCGACGATTAATTTTAATCGAGCATCAAAATAACTTTTTGGTCCTTTAAACTCCCAAAATATTAATAACTTTGGCTAAAAAGCCTCCGAGTTCAATACCGGAATGCACTAAAATACATAAAATATGCTTAAAAATTATGGGTCTTACATTACTACCCCCCCTAAAATTAGTTTCGTCCTCGAAACTTAAAGTACGAGTAGCAATCCTCACTAGGTTTGTACTCAAATTCAACATACTAGTCACAACTTGTTTCACCCGGCCTTCTCGAAAAAAGTGTTGCCCACCCCTTTTCATAGGGTGCTTAATAACTTCACACACGTTCATAGTCGGTAAGGCTCGTCTGTTCCATTCAACATGATTTTGTCTACTATCAACAAGAGATTAAGGATGATTAGTCCCTCAATTTGTCAATAAATAGCCAACAACCATGATAGTGGCTTAGACTATCTTAACCGAACTGTGATAGCGCTCCTTGCAACTTACAACTGAGGTTATCTTAATGTACAAGCAGTCAACAATCTTCTCAAAGTCCATTGAGTTTCCCTTATTTTCCTATAACTTTGATCCCGTCGACGAAGTAAAATATCCCATACCTATGTCACGTAGTCTCATTTGCATCCACTTGGTACGAAACATTCATTTGGTACCAAACTGAAACACTTAGAATGACCCCAACACACTGAGCACCAAACAATCACTACATCCGAGAACTCCTAAATTTCTCCCTTGTCCACAAATCCTTGATTTTTCTTAAGTCGTACAACCACGTCAAACTGTAGTATTCTTATCAGTAGGTTATTTCAGCTATAAATTTAATAATTCCATCACCACATATGCTTGGTGATCGAAGCTTCCTCAAATATTTTCGATATCATGCCAAAGACTATACCCCTTGGGACACACAAACTTCCTTCCAGTTTAGTACTTTATTTCAAGAGTCACGTTTTCCATTAAAATCCAACTTGAATTTAATTCACAAATCAAGGTCTACATTTGTCTCATGCCCAACACCTCAAATTCACGCTTCACTAGAAAATTTCTTATATACTTCGCAATTATGCACAACTCGAAAATAATCCTCCTACCTCTACTGCCAACATTCATTCTGATACTTCTTAATTTAACAGTGTCCTTCATTTGCAACTTGATGATTATCCTTTCATTATGATAGGTCAACCGCATTGTATTCACTCCATCACTTTTCCATTTATACAAACCTTAAATTTCTACCTCGAACCTTGATACATCTTCATTATAGTGATTCCAATAAATCAAGGCTTACTAATTCGCACCAAACTTTTCCATTTCATGTTCAATTGTTTCCTATCAAGTAAACATTTAACTCCTTTGATTGACAAACACAATAACAATCCCCATGACATGCACTCATGTAATGTCTTTATATCTTGGCATACCTTTATAATTATAATGTCTGAATTATAGGTGAGATAATTCCTTTCCTGAATCTTTAATTGTCATAAGCTACATCTCTATGTGCTGCTCCAACAAATTTTTTGGCACATTTTCCAATGCATTTCCTAAGAAATAATTATCTATAACTTCCTCGTCCCAAATTTTTGCAGTAAAATGTCTCAAAGACCCACATACCTTTCATTGTTCATCTAGTCACTAAAACACTCAGTTTAAATCTCGACGCTTGATTTCCCAAGACCAACAACTAAATCATAAATCATTCATTACATCTCTTCGTTTTCACTTTCTATCATTTAATAGGATTCTAAAATTTGATCCTCAAAATCTCCAAACACTTCCATCCTTAACATGAATTATTTATCACTTGCCTGCCTCAACTCCTTCGATTATGAAAGTTTTAAGCATTAATTGGTCCTCCATCGAACCTTTCGAGATTTTAAATCATCAGCTAAAAATCAACCATCTTAGGGTCCCAAATCAAATCTCGAATAATCCTTCAGTCCTATCAAAATATTAACATCCTCTTAGTAATTTCCATCCTTTAATAGACTCTCAAACTTATATTACTGCAATCTCAAGTATTCTCGTACTCGATTACTTCAAATTCCACTTAATGGTAACATAGAGTTCAATACATCAAGGCTTAACTCATTAGGTTTTTCTGAACATCACTCAAAATTCACACTTACGTGTCTATTGATTCATCCAATATTACTATCCATACTTATTAATCCAAGTTGCGAATCCAGTCTAACTCGAATGCACGACTTTATCCCTCAAGGTATCGACTAATCCTCAAAGCGTATGTTATCTAGCCAAAGGAGTATTTACTCCTAATGTGCAACGCTCCCTTAACTTCAATACTAGTCTCTTTCATTGACACCTAAGCACCAAATGTTATTCCAAATGGAAGCCTTATCTTCTCAACAGTTCCATGATGTTCACATCTCCTTGACAGTTGTCAAACTTCATCCAGTTTCATCCTGAAATCTACCAGGCAAACATCTAATATTTTTCTTAACAAGAGTCCTCAACTTAGATCTTTACTTGAAATCCCTTATTAGTCTAATGTTAATCCATCCATACTCATCAACTTCGAGTTTACACAAACACATAGCTTTTGTGTCCTTGGAACCATTTTATAAATTCCATGCCGTCATGATTTGCTTCAGGTCTGCCGGACAATTCGTCATCTCGAAGATCTTTTCCTTTCCTTGAATCCACTACTCAGCTTTTTCTTGAGTTCTCATCACCCTTGAACTTTGGAGGATGGTGACGACGAAAATATTCTAACCCTCTTAATCGTAAGAGCACAAATCTCTCTTTTCCTCTTCTCCAGATCCCGCAGAGTCTTTGCAGCAGTTCGTGCAACAACAAAACATCCATGTTATTTGTAGCTTCAACCATTTGATCATCCCTACTGACGTTCATCCTTGCAACGTCGTTCCCTCTTGGAGGTAGTGTTTCCGAAAAACCAACATCAAGAAGAAGTGTTAACACCACTTCGAATAATTCCAAAACTAAGTTTCGAATATATCAACACATAATAACTACCTCTAATCTGACAACTCAGACCAATCACCCTGATGCATGATCAGATAACGACTCACAACCTACAGGTTGACCTGCAATCTATAACCAAAGGGTCCACAGCCCCCAAAGAAAACCAAACCAAAGCTCTGATACCACAATGTAACACCCCGTTTTTCAAAGCGAAGGTGTATTTTTTTTAAAGGAATTAAAATAAAACAGAGAAATAAATAAGGTAACACCTTTGGATAAATAATTAAGTCATTATAATTTACAAGCAGCGGAAAAAGTTCTCAAAATATGAATTCAAAATATTTACATAACAAAAGTGGTACAGTCTTCCAATTTAAAGATAAAAGCAACCCAAAAGAAAGACATTTGTTCCCTTTGTGTCAACCTAGTCTGATCATTCTACAAAACAACTAAACACCCTGAGTGATCTCCACGCGCCCCGTGAGATCCTCCTAACGTAGCTCCAATCAAGCATTCCCATATACATTCCCATCCGTAGGGTACGAACCGATAGGATCATCCTGGCTCTCATCTGAGGGAAAAGCCCAGATTTCCACAATAGTTATAAAGGGTCACCAACCGAAATTAACAGTTAACACATAACATTTAAGTTTTTAAATGCACAAAATATCCTCTCAACTAAGCAAGCAACTTAAAAGGATTTTCCATATGCTAAAAGTTCATATAGTGCTTGCCAAATGTAAATGAAATCAAATAAAGTTCTCAATCCATCAAGTAATACATAACTGACCAAAACATTGATAAATCAATTGAGCAATTAATTATCTAACTCAAAATAAGATTTTCCACTGAGCCAATCGATTGGGTAAATCGATTTCGTGAATGTTTTTAGTGAAAATTGAACTCTGAACTTACATCAATCGATTGGGGAAATCGATTTCGTGAAAGACTGAGCCCCTGTATTGGCCAATCGATTGGGCAAATCGATTTCGTGAAAGACAGAGCCCCTGTATTGAAGCCAATCGATTGGGCAAATCGATTTCGCGAAAGACAGAGTCCCTGTAATGAATCCAATCGATTTGCTAAATCGATTTCTTAAGTGGTTTTAAAAAAAAAACACATTACCAAATCGATTGGGTAAATCGATTCCCCTGTAAATTCTTCCAAAAATACATAAACTAACTCAATCATATTCAAACACAACTCCAAATCTTAACACTTAGCAATTTCCACACAAACACCACGACAATTGGGTTTCGAAATAGTTTTACACTTCATCCCATTCACACACAATTCAAAACATAACTCTTAGTAAAATCACACAATCACAATGGCATCTCAATTTCAAACACTCAATCATAAACTTGAATCAACACACTTACGCACAATTTCAAAACATACCGCTTAACGGTTACAACGCAATACCGACACAAACAAGATGAACCAACAAATCACATGGCATCACCTTGACTCGACAATCCCAACACGGGCAAGATGAACCAATAAATCACATGGCATCACCTTGACTCGACAATCCCAACACGGACAAGATGAACCAACAAATCACATGGCATCACCTTGACTCGACAATCCCAACGCAGACAAGATGAACCAACAAATCAGATGGCATCACCTTGGCGCGACAATCCCAACATGGACAAGATGAACCAACAAATCACATGGCATCACCTTGACTCGACAATCCCAACACGGACAAGATGAACCAACAAATCACATGGCATCACCTTGACTCGACAATCCCAACGCAGACAAGATGAACCAACAAATCACATGGCATCACCTTGGCGCGACAATCCCAACACGGACAAGATGAACCAACAAATCACATGGCATCACCTTGGCGCGACAATCCCAACACAGACAAAACTCAAACATATTCACAACTTTATTCCACAATTCACGCCAAAACACAACAATTCATTTCTCCACAAAATCATTTTCACGACGACATTAAGTAAACGCAGATATTAAGAGATTCCCCATTCTTAATACTCATTTAACTTAACGATTTTCACAACAGACATTAAGCAAACAGAAATATTAAGAGATTCCCTATTCTTAATACTCTTTTAACTTAATAGATTTTCCAAAACAAACATTAAGTAAACGAGACATTAAGAGATTCCCCATTCTTAATTCTCATTTAACTTAAACGATTTTCCAAAACAACCATTAAGTAAACAAGACATTAAGAGATTCCCCATTCTTAATTCTCATTTAACTTAAATGATTTTCACAAACTCACATTAAGTAAACAAGACATTAAGTGATTATCCATTCTTAATACTCGTTTTACCTAATGGTTTTCAAATTCCACACAAAACAAACTCAAACATACTTTCAAATTCAATCCATAATTCACACCAAATCATTTTTCCACACAAACCACACAAAACACATCTCAAATTCTATAATTATCAATTATGAACACGTCGAATACGACGACACAAATCAACACAATCCATCACTCAAACACAACAAATTTCATTTACTCAAAATCATACATAAATGAGGTAAATTCATTTTCCATGAAACATTCATCAATATCACCAAAACCCCACATTAGAATTTCACCCATAAAGCATTAATTCGTTTTTCCCCAAATCAACGCTTCAACCCTAACAAAATTCTTTTCCACACATCCATAGATAAGGCCCTAAATGCAAACTAAAAGTTTGGAAGGAGCCCTTACCTTCACGTTAGCTTCCACGTTCGATTACGGTACTGCGAGTAAATCTGGTAAAATCTCCGCTCGCAACTCCGCTTCCAAAGTTGGTCCATTAGCACCATAGCACAGAGGTGAGCAACCTTCCCTTCTATCACTTCTTGAAAGGAGGCTTAGATCTAGATGAAACGAGGAGGTTTGTGTTTGAATCCCTAATACCGTTTTTCTTCGTTTTCGAAACAACGAGGAAGTATGAAGCTGAGAAAACCTTGCTCTCTTATCCACTAGTCCTTGGGTTTCTATTCTGGAAGTCAAAGAACGAAAAAGGAAGCATAACCAACGAATGAAGAAAAAGGGAGAAGGTGGGTTCGCGCGGCAGAGGAAGAAGAAGGAGTTTCTCTGTTTTCTTTCATTTGCTTTTCCTTTCTTTCTTTTTCCTTCTTTCCTTTCAATCTTCTTTCTAACAATAGTGGAAAAATCTCTTGTGGTGTGCAAGACGACTGGATGTACCATTGGTCATAAGGGGAACCAGTATATATCATTGTGTTCATTGATGGTAACAGTAACCTCTGTTAGATGAAAAATATGCGGAAGAATGCCTATTCTAAGTGATATGTGCAGCAGTTTAACAAATTGTAAATTTATTAAACACAACATTAAACAAGGTCCCTAATATACAATTCTAATGAATGCACAAAGTATATGGATCATAGTATATATGGAGAAATGCATCAGAGACAATTATTCAAGATATTGATTTTCATGCAATCATGTTAAGACAATCAATCATGTAAATGCAATTAACACAGAATCTTTATCATGCATTCAATCAATATCAAAAACGTAATAATTGCAGAAATTTAAACGAGATAAGGGAAAGAAAAGTGTACGCGGATATTTATATTGGTTCAGCCGTCCCGTGACGACTTACATCCAGTCCCAAGATCCAAAAGGATCTTAGCCTTTCTTATAGAACTTCTTAGAATCAGTTTACAGATTATACACAGTGCCTCGCAACAATCTTAAACTAATCTACTTGTTCTATCTTTCCCTCCTTGAATTCCCAAGTTTAAGTCACATAAACTTGACCAAGAATTCAGTCAAGCGTCTTCTTGTTGACTACCTTCAACCTCGAAGAACACCACCAGTAACAACTGGATTTTCACAAAGGAATTTGGTTACAGACAATGGTTTACAGAAATTGAAACATATCAATTTTACAAAGTTCTTAATCTTTCTTCTTCTCAAAGCAATCTTTCTCAATTCAGTTTTTTTTCATCCTTGTTGATCACAAAGTGTATATTGTTCATGGCTGAAAAAGGATATTCAAAGTAATATCAGTTGAGAAAGAGTTAGTGGTGTATCATTGCAAAATACTATCAAGTTGTTGTTGTGGTTGTTTTTTTTTTTTTTTGAGAAGAAGTGAATGAAAGCAATTTATATAGTTTCAGGAAAAACAACATATGAATCGATTTACCCAATCGATTCATTAAAGTAATATAGCATGCTAATCGATTGCCCTAATCGATTTCGCGAATCTTGTTTTTCTTGAATCTTGAAACTGCACACACTAATCGATTTATCCAATCGATTATTTTAAAGAGTTCTTCAGACTTTGATGACAGTATATAATTGAATCGATTGTCATAATCGACTTGATGTGTTTTGTTCAAACAACGAGATCAAAACAATCGATGTACTTAATCGATTCAACCATTCAGTCATCTCTGTTTCTAAAACTTTTTGTACCAATCGATTTTGTCAATCGATTGTGAACTTTAAGTCTGAAGCACTTTTCATCAGTTGGTTCATTCAATCGATTTACCCAGTCGATTGATGCCAACATTTGTACCAAAACACGTATATAAGTCGATTGTGCTAATCGACTGTGTATGTTCCAGACCAAAGTTATTTTTGAAACTAGTTTTAGTGAATCGATTTGCCTAATCGATTTAGTAAACATTGGTTTGGCTCTGGGACATTTGCAATCGATTGTGTCAATCGATGTAGACAAAAACAAAATAAAGAAGTGATTGGTTTAATCGATTTGCCAAATCGATTGCCTGCAAAACGTGCCACTGACTTGCACATTTTAATTTCAGTAAGTGTGTCAATCGATTTGTCTAATCGATGTAAACAATCAGTTCGGTCTTGGTGATTTAATCAATCGATTTTCCTAATCGATATGTGGCAAACTGGCTCTCTGACTTGCACAATTTATTTTCTAATAAGTGTACCAATCGATTTGTCTAATCGATTGATAGCCTGTTTGATTTTTCCAAAGTTGTGCAAATCGATTGTGCCAATCAATTGGTTAACCCCAGACTTCATAAAAACATTCAACCCTGTTGCAGAATCAATTTTACTAATCGATTTTACTAATCGATTTTCTCATGGATCTTCAAGCTTTTGTTGATTTCTTGAGTTCCAAGCAATTGTCTCGAGTATGTAGGATTGAATTGTTATTCCTGAAATTTTTCTCAGTTTACAATGTTAGATTTATTTAAGGCTGTATGTTTGTCAATAACATCAAAAACGAACATATGTCTAACATTCATTATTTTTCTACAATTTATCGTTGCTATATACTATCTTATATAAGAAAAATCAATCACTAAATCTCTAAAAACAAGATAATTTTTAAACACCTAATTCACCCCCTTTAGATGCGCCTCTGTTCTTACAATTGGCATCAAAACAAGTTCTGGTAATTTGCTCCTTGATCCTTTTTAATGTCTTCCGCACAACCAGTTTTAGAGATGGTTGTAGTAGCAATAAACCACCATGCTTTGTTGGATTACACTATGACTTTTGGAAGATACACATGCAAGCATATCTTGAGGCACAAGGAGATGATATTTGGGATGCAGTAAAAAATGGTCCCTATGTTCCAAAAACAATCATCGGCCAAAAATATGTTACAATTAACACTTGGAATGGATGAATGCTTTCGTGTGTCACATTGCAAAACGACTAAAGAAATCTGGGATACACTTGAAGTAACACATGAAAGAACTATTGAGGGAAAACGTTCTAAACTCAACACATTATCTCAAGAATATGAATTATTTCCAATGTAGCTCGGAGAATCCATTTTGGACTTACAAAAAAGATTTTCTCACCTAACCAACCGTTTTTCGGCACTTGGAAAGATCTTCCCTAATAATGAATTAAACCTCAAAGTGTTAAGATCATTAACAAGAGTTTGGCAATCGAAAGTAACAACAATTTCTTAAAAGAAAAGTCTATCAAAGATGTCTCTTTCTGCACTTTTTCGGAAAACTTTAAGAACATGAAATCGAACATGGAAGGTTAGAAAAGAATGAAAGTCAGGAAAATAAGACCAAGAACATTGCCTTTAAAGCAGAATCAAAAGAACAAATCAATTATGAGAATTCAGATGAAGATGAAAACATCACCTTCCTAGTAAAGAAATTTGGTAAGTTTCTTAAAAATGATAAAAATTTTAAAAGGAAAAGTTTTAGAAACAAGGATGTTTCCATTTCAAACCAAAATTTCACTTGCTTTCTGTGTAGGAAACAAGGACACATAAAGGCGGAATGTCCAAATATTATCAAGAAAAATATTCTCAAAAAGAAAGAATTCAAAAAGGCATATATAGCATGGGAGGACAACAAAGTCATTTCATCTTTAGATTCGGAAAGTGACGAATGCGCAAATGTCGCATTGATGGCATCACATCAGTCCAGCGAAGAAGAAGAGGTTAGTAACAAAGACTCATCATAATGACACAAATAGTGAATTAATTATTGAATACAATGATGCTCAAAATGCAATTAAAGAACTACTTATGGAATGTAAAAATTTGTTTAAAATAGTGTCAACTCAAAAGAAACAAATCTCATCTCATTAATTAAGTGTTTTATGCTGAACAATGGTAAGGATAACCTTGGAAAATTCGATGAAATAGCTGATGAAGGTATTATTGGTGACTCATTATCTAGTAAAGCCTTTAATATTTTTAAGAAGAGAACTTTGTTAGTCGAAGAATCTATGCATGTATCATTTGATGAAACTAATCCCTTGAAAAAGGACAAAATTATCTCTAATGATGATGTTATAAGTGATGATACAAGCAAAGACAATCAAGATGATCAACTAAACCAAGAGAATGAAGTCAGTAATCAACAACAAGATCAAAATGATAATCTTCCAAAAGAATGGAGAACCCATAGAGATCATCCCATTGACAATATTATAGGTGATATCAACCAAGGAGTAACAACAAGGCTCAAACTCCAAGATGCTTGCTTGATTATGGCATTTGTTTCTCAAATAGAACCCTCCAAGATTGGTGAAGCACTTAAAGATGATCAATGGATACTTGCCATGCAAGAAGAACTAAACCAATTTGAAAGAAGCAAAGTATGGGAACTTGTCCCTAATCCTGGAAATAAACACATAATTGGTACCAAATGGGTGTTTAAAAATAAACTGAATGAAAATGGTTTAGTTGTTCGAAACAAGGCAATATTAGTTGCTCAAGGATACAATCAAGGAGAAGGAATTGACTTTGATGAAACATTTGCTCCAGTAGCAAGGTTAGAAGCAATTCAATTATTATTTGCTTATGCTTGTTCTATAAATTTTGAATTGTTTCAGATGGATTTCAAGAGTTATTTTCTCAATGGGTACATTAATGAAGAAGTATATGTCAAACAACCACCTGGCTTTGAAGACTTCAAGAATCCTTCACATGTTTTCAAATTAAAGAAAGCTCTTTATTATTTGAAACAAGCTCCAAGAGCTCTGTATGATAGGTTAAGTAACTTTTTATGTGAACAGGGGTTTTAAAAGGGTTAAGTTGATAAGACATTATTCATTAAAAGAACTAATGATCACATTTTACTGGTTCAAATCTACGTTGATGATATCATATTTGGATCAACCAATAATGAAATATGTGAAGAATTCTCATTAATGATGGAAGGAGAATTTGAAATGTCTGTGATGGGAAAGTTAAACTATTTTCTTGGACTCCACATCAAGCAACTCAAGAATGGCATCTTTATAAATCAAGCAAAATATTGCAAGGAATTGTTAAAGAGGTTTGAAATGGAAAATAGGAATGAAAGTGCAACTCCTATGGTCTCTAGAACCTATGTAGATAAAGATGAATCTGGTATTTCAATAGATATATCAAAATATCGAGGTATGATTGGGTCTCTTTTATATCTAATGGCCAGCTGGCCAGATATTATGTTTAGTGTCTGCTTGTGTGTAAGATTTCTGGCAGATCCTAAAGAATCACATCCTGTAGTAGTAAAGAGAATTATGAAATATTTAAAAGGAACAACAGATCCAAAGGGTAGCATATGCAGTCTAATTGGATATTTTGATTCTGACTATGCAGGATGTAAAACAGATCAGAAAAGCACAAATGACACTTGCCATATCTTATGTAATGCATTAGTACCATGGTCCTGTAAAAAGCAAGCTTGTGCGGTCCTAAGTACTGATGAAGCAGAATACATAGCAACATGAAGTTGCTGTGCACATATTATATGGCTCAAACAAAAATTATATGACTATGGACTTGATCTTGGATGCATCCCACTAAGATGTGACAATACAAGTGCAATCAACATCTCAAAGAATACAATCATGCACTCTCGAACTAAACACATTGATATACATCATCATTTTTTGCGAGATCATGTGCTCAAAGGCAATGTTGAAGTAACATTTATGGATACGCACAATCAACTAGCTGATATTTTCACAAAGTCACTACCTAAAGAGTCATTATATAAGATACCAAGACAACTTGGCATTTTAGATGAAAATGATCTCTAATACAAGGTACTTATACTTTGTAAGTCATTTCTCTTCAAATCTTTACTTGATATATTGATAAAATTGATTATTTGATGTTTATGTGTTTTGTAATTATGAATATGTGTTTTACATGTTGATTTTTTAGTAAAAAATTCGGTTTAAAAACAAATTTATGATATCTAAGCCGAATACACATTATACGTATTTGAATACACATCCCCGGGACAACTTGTATTCAAATACACCTCATGTGTAGCTAAATACACATTCCCAAAAAAACCTGTATTTGAATACAACTGCGTAGTCGAAATTTGGTTCCCGTTTTTCCCCAAATATAAAAGTTGTTTTACGTTATTAGGTCATTTTCTATTTTCTTGTATTCAGATACATCCATTCTCTTCTCCATCACTTCCACAAATCTCGTCCTCTCTTACTTAAAACAAGACAAGGACACATTATCGGAACCAAGCATCATACTACTCCGACAAAAGGCTCATTACCCCTAAGTATGGTTCTCTTGATTCCTTTTCTGCTTTTAAGTTTCTCGAGTTACTTACGGCACAAAATTTAGAGAAATTCATTTTCTATAACGGTCCTATTTATCCTGACTTAGTTAGGGTATTTGACTGTAATCTCAAGAAAGAAGGGTCTCAGTTAATATCTCAGGTTAAAGGAATAATTATTGAGTTAGACACTCCAACTATTGGAGAAATATTGCAGCTTCCATTTGAGGGTGAGAAATTTAGGCCAGAAAATTTATGTGAATGGGAAAATGTCACAAAATATGATGTTTATGTCTCGTTATGTCGATTTAACAAGGACACCATCAAACGAAAGAGGTCACAAGCTGGTTCAAAATTTGCTAGACAACGGTATGGAGTTGGATATCTAACCGTTGACTACAGGCTCTTGCATTACTTTCTGAGTTATATTCTAGTTTATAAGGCTGGAAATTACTCTCAAATCTCTGAATTTGAACTTCAGATTATGTATTTCATGTCTAGAGGATATTCACTCCACTGGTCCTATTTTATTTGTTTTGTCTTATTTGCGTCCATGAATGTTAGTGGTTTACCTTATGCTAAGGAAGTCACTAGAGTCTTGGATCACTTTAAAGTGGATTTTTCCGGTGAAGTCATGTATAAAGCATCCAAGGACAATCTACTTGATTTAATTGTGCTTCCAAGTATGAAAATCATGCGGAATGAACCGCTTTAGGCATATGTTCATAAAGGGGATGTTGGTCAATCCTCCACTGGTGCCCAAGAAAAAGAAGATGCAGAAGCAACGACATCTGATGATGATCATGTGTGTAACCGCATGGTCATGGACAAACTAAACTCTTTACAAACATTCATCACTACCCAATTTCATAACATGGACACCTTCATCAATACAAGTTTTCAAACCATGAAGGCCACTATTGCCCACAACCATGAAACCATATTACATGAACTAAATGGACTATCCATCAAAATCGATCACCTTCACCTCCCACCGGATGAAGACGTGTAGTTTGATACTAGGAATGTATTTGTTGTAGTTGGTTTGTGTAATGTTTTCTGTCGTAATCACTAAAACTCTTTGCCTAGTATTTTTCTTTTTATGATGTACTATGTACTCTTTGAACATGATTCCGTTTTGCATATGTGATGCTCTTTTGTTTTCTCGTGTGTGATGCTTTCTATATATATGTATTTTTATGCTTGAATTATATTTTCTATTTTTCCTTCTTTTTGATCATGTCAAAAGGGGGAGAAAAATTGGTATGATGTTTGTTAAAACCTTTTGTAGGTCTTCCAATTTACTTACACTATGATGGCATGAACTCAAATTCATCGGGGGAGAATGCATGAATTACGGGGGAGCAATTTTCAAACAAAAAAGTTTTTGTCATAATCAAAACAAGGGAGAATGTAAAACACATGTTTTTGATTAAGACAAAGGAATGTGATCAAAGTTACAAAGCTAAAAAAGAAGTCAACTAATTAAAGCTAATTATGTTCACACATATTAGAAGATATATAATGTAAAGGTATATGATGCAATCTAATATTCTTCTATTTCAAATGCACATGAGAACCTTTCATTTTAGAATATGCATCAAAAGAGTTTTCAAAATGTCAAAATGCATTAACAATGTTTGAAAATTAAGTTTTTGACAAAAATCAATATTGTATTCGAATACAACATGTTGTAGCTGGAAACCCTAAAGCCCCAAATCATGCGATATCACGAAAAATATAATTAAAATGTTAAAATGAAATTAAAATAAAACTGGAAACCCTAAAGCCCCAAATCCAAATGTAAGATAGCAGAATAACCCAATTCAATTTCACAAAAGATAGCAGAATCAAAGAAAACCAACAAAAATGCAAAATCATGCGATATCACGAATCTGTGTTCCCCCAACTCAAAATTAATGAAAATGACGAGACAAAGTATAGAAAAATTGCATCCTAAAATCGACAAAAACCACAGTCAAATCATGACACCGTTCGCAATCCATTCCAAATTCCCGAAGAAACACCATCAAACAAAATTAAAATTTGATTTGAAAAACAAAAATGGGAATCAAGGATCCTTAAAATTAACAGAAACCCAATTGACACAAAAGGAAAAATATTCGATTTTTATCTTTTAATTTCAACTAGGTGGTTTCATCATGTTTGTATGAATCGATCGCAGTTGAGAAACGTTACCTGCAGAATTGGTTTGAAGCTTTTGGGGACCCTAACAGTGTGTTATGTAGCCACTCGACCACGAACAGGAACAGGATGATGATGAAGAAATCGACCATGAACAGTGAAGATGTAGGTTTGCACGATTTGGGGCTTTAGCACGAAACCAAGAACATGTTCTTACATTTTGATTTGGGGCTTTAGGGTTTCCAGTTTTATTTTAATTTCATTTTAACATTTTAATTATATTTTTTAAAATATTTCATAATTATTAAAATGATTTTTGAAAATAAAAATTATATTTTTTAATCAGAAATAATATAATAATAAGTTTATGCCACGTAAGCGTCTGCCACGTCACCTATTTATTGACACGTCATTAAAAAAATGACAACTGATCATGATTTGGCCTCAAATTCTGTTTGGGGGACTAAAACTGGTGACAAACAAAATAGGGGGACTACTTTCAATTTTCACCTATAATAGGGGGACCAAAAGTGCAATTAAGCCAAATTATTAAAAGGAGTATACTTTAAGCATTGTAATCTAAGATAGTGGTGTGCTATCTTAGAAAGTGTGTTAGAAGTTTGTAGCATAGATCCTAGGGTGAGATTTGAACATTTTCTAACAATAGTGTAAAAATCTCTCGTGGTGTGCAAGAGGATTGGATGTACCCACCCTTGGTCACAAGGGGAACTATGATAATATCACTGTGTTCATTATTTTTCTGCAACTTATCCTTGCCATATACTGTCATAAATCAGAAAAATCAATCACTAAATCTCTAAAAACAAGAATATTTCTAAAAACCTAATTCACCCTCCCTCTTAGGTGCGCCTTTGTTCTTACACTAAATATTAATACATTGACATAAACACTCGTATTGAATGCACACGATTGGTTAAAAGCCCTAAGTGAATTAGAATAAGCCTAGGGAGGATGAAAATGACTTAAATGTTAATCCAATGACACAATCGCACTAATTGGATGCACAAGATTGGTTAAAGACACTAAATGGGTTAGAATAAGCCTAAGGAGGACGAAAATTTCTTAAATGTTTATACAATGACACAAACGTACTTATTAGATTCATAGGATTGATTAACCCTAAATGGACAAGAATAAGCCTACGGAGGACGAAATGACCTAAATGTTAACCCCATAACAGAAACGCACGTATTGGATGCACATGATTGGTTAAAAATCCTAAATGAACTAGATAAGCCTAGGGAGGTAGAAAATGACATAAATATTAATCCAATGACCCAAACACACGTATTGAACGTACAAGATTGATTAAAAACCCTAAATTGACTAGAATAAGTTAAAGGATGACGAAAATGACCTAAATGATAATCTAATGACCCCAACACACTTATTGGATTGACAAGATTCTTTAAAAACCCTAAATGGACTAGGATAAGTTTAGGGAGGACGAAAATGACTTAAATATTAATATAATGACACAAACGAACTTATTTGATGCAGAAGATTGGTTAAAAACTCTAATTGGATTAGAATAAGCCTAGGGAGGAAAAAAAATGACTTAAGTGATAATTTCATGACACAATCACAGTTATTGGATGCACAAGATTGGTTAATAACCCTTGGACAAGAATAAGTTGAAAAATGACGAAACATGACCTAAATATTAACCCTATTACACAAACGCACGTATTGGATGCACAAGATTGACTAAAAATCCTAAATGGACAGGAATGTGCCTAGGGAGGACGAAAATGACCTAAATATTAATCCAATCACCCAAACACATGTATTGGATGCACAAGATATGTGAAAAACCCTACATGGATATGAATAACCTGAAAGAGGTTGTAAATGACCTAAATATTGATCCGATTAAACAAACACACGTATTGGTTGCACAAGATTGGTTAAGAACCCTGATTGAACAAGAATATACCTATGGATGACAAAAATGACCTAAATATTATTCCAATGACACAAATGCACTTTTTCGAAGCACAAGATTTGCTAAAAACCCTAAATGGACAAGATAAAGATCGAAGGATGAGGAAAATGACCTAAATGTAAATCCAATGAAACAAACGCAATTATTGGATCCACAAAATTGATAAAACCCCATAAATGGACTAGAATATGTCAAAGGATGACGAAAATGACCTAAATAATTTTCCAATTACACAAACGCACATATTGGAAACACATGATTGGTTAAAAACCCTAAATGGACAAGAATAAGTTGAAGGAGTACGAAAAATGACATAAATATTAATCCAATTACACAAACTCATGTATTGGATGCACAAGATTGGTTAAAACCCTAAATGGACTAGAATAAGCCTAAAGAGGATGAAAATGACCTAAATGTTAATTCAATAGCACAAATGGACGTATTGGAAACAAAGGATTGTATAAAACCACAAAATGGACTAGAATAAGTTGAAGGATGACGAAAATGACCTAAATATTAATTCAATAACACAAATGCGCATATTGGATGCACAATATTGGTTAAAAACCCTAAATGGACTAGAATAAGCTTAGGGAGGTAGAAAATGACCTAAACACACGTATTGGATCTACAGGATTCGTTAAAAACTTTAAATTGACTAGATTAAGTGGAAGCATGACAAAAATGACCTAAATAGTAATCCAATGACACAAAAACACATATTGGATTGACATGATTTGTTCAAAACCCTAAATGGACTACAATACCTTTGGGAGGTTGAAATTCATCTAAATGATACTCCAATGACATAAACGCATGTATTGGATGCACAAGATTTGTTAGAAAATCATAAATAGATTAGAATAAGTCAAAGGAGAACAAAAATCACGTAAATATTAATCCGATGTCACAAACGCAATTATTAGATGCATAACATTAGTTAAAAACTTTATATGGACATGAATAAGCCTAGTAAGGAAGAAAATGATGTAAATGTTAATCCCATTAAGCAAACCCACTTATTGGACTCACATGATTGGTTAAAAAATCCTAAATGGACTAGAAAGAGCCTAGGGAGGACGAAAATGACCTAAATGTTAATCCAATGACACAAACGCAAGTACATGTAGTACAAGATTGGTTAAATACCCTAAATGGACAAGAATAAGTTGAAGGAGGACGAAAATGACGTAAATATTAATTCAATTACACAAACGCAAGTATTGGATGCAAAAGATTGGTTAAAAACCCTGAATGGACAAGAATAAGCCTTGGGAGGACGAAAATGACCAAAATTTTAATCCAACGACACAAACGCAGTTATTGGATGCACAAGATTGGTTAAAATCGCTTAATGGACTAGAATAAGCCTAGAGAGGATGAAAATGACCTAAATGGTACTCCAATGACACAAACACACGTATTGGATGCACTAGATTGGTTAAAAATTCTAAATGCAATACAAATAGTTGAAGGATGTCGAAAATGACCTAAATGTTAATCTAATTTTAGAAACACACTTATTGGATGCACACGATTGGTTAGAAACCCTAAATTGACAACAATAAACCTAGGGATGACGAAAATGACCTAATGGTGCATCCAATGACACAAACAAACGTCCTGGACGCACTAGATTAGTTAAAATCCTAAATGGATTAGAATAAGTCGAAGGATGACAGAAATGACATTAATGTAAATTGAATGACACATCGTACATATTTGATGCACAAGATTGGTTAAAAACCCTAAATGGATTAGAATAAGTCGAAGAATGACAAATATGTGCTAAATAACTCCAAATGGACGTATTGGAAGCACAAGATTTGTTAATAACCCCAAATGGACGAGAATAAGTTGAAAAAGGACGCAAAATTACCTAAATATTAACCCAATTACACAAACGCACGTATTGGATGCACAAGATTGGTTAAAAAACCCCAAATAGACATGAAAAAGCCTAGGGAGGACGAAAATGACCTAAATGTGAATCCCATGATACAAATGATGTTATTGGATGCATAAATTTGGTTAAAACCCTAAATGGACTATAGTATGCCTAGGGAGGACGAAAATGACATAGGTTTTAATCCAACAACACAAATGCACGTATTGGATGCATTGTATTGGTTAAAAACCCTAAATGGTCTAGAATAAATTGAAGGATGACGAAAATGACCTAAATATTAATTCAATTACACAAACACACACATTGGATCTACAAGATTGGTTAAAAACTGTAAATTAACTAGTATAAGTTGAAGGATGACAAAAATGACCTAAATAGTATTCCAATGACACCAACACACTTATTGGATTGACAAGATTTGTCACAAACCCTAAATGGACTAGAATAAGCTTAGGTATGATGAAAATTATCTAAATGTTAATCCAATAACACACACACACACATATTAGATGCGCAAGATTGGTAAGAAAACCCCAAATAGATTAGAATAAGTCAAAGGAGGACAAAAACTACGTAAATATTAATCCAATGACACAAACACGCATATTGGATGCATAAGATTAGTTAAAAACTTTGTATGCACATGAATAAGACGTGGGTGGGCGAAAATGAGCAAAATGTTAATCCCATGAAACAAACGCACTAATTGGGCGCTAAAGATTGGTTAAAAACCCTAAATGGACTAGAATTAGCCTAGGGTGCACGTACTGGATACACAAGATTTGTTGAATACCCTAAGTGGACTAGAATAACTTGAACGAGGAAAAAAATTATCTACATATTAATCCAATGACACAAACACAATTATTGGATGCACACGATTGGTTAAAAACACTAAATCGATTGGAATATGCCTAGGGAGGACAAAAACGACGTCAATGTTCATCCAATGACACAAATGTACTTGTTGGACGCTCAAGATTGGTTAAAAACTCTAAATGGACTAGACTAAACCTAGGGAGCACGTATATGACCTAAATGTTAATCCAATGACACAAACGCACGTCCTGGATGCACAAAATTGGTTAAAAACCCTAAATTGACTAGAATAAGTCGAAGGGTGACGAAAATGACGTAAATGTTTATCCTATGACATAAACAGACATATTGGATGCATAAGATGGGTTAAAACACCTAAATGAAGTAGAATAGGTCATAGGAGGATATCAATGACCTATATATTTATCCAGTGACACAAACACACGTATTGGATGCACAAGATTGTTAAAAACCCTATATAGATTAGAATAAGTCAAATGAGGAAGAAAAAAAATGACCTAAATAGTATTCCAATTACAAAACTGCACGTATTGGATTTACAAGATTTGTTAACAACCCTAAATGGACTAGAATAAGTCGAAGGATGACGCAAATTACCTAAATGGTGATCTAATGACACAAACACACTTATCAGATGCACTAGATTGGTTAAAAACCTTAAATAGACTAGAATACGCCTAGGAAGGACGAAAACAACCTAAATGTTACTCTAATGATACAAACACACTTATTGCATACACTAGGTTTGTTAAAAACGCCAAATGGATTAGAATAGGTTGAAGGATGACGAAAATGACCAAAATGTTAATCCAATGACACAAGCGCGCGTATTGGATGCACTTGATTGGTTAAAACCCTAAATGGACTAGAATAAGTCGAATGGTGACGGAAATGACCTAAATGTAAATTCAATAACATAAACGCACTTATTGAAAGCACAAGATTGGGTAAAAACCCTAAATTGATTACAATAAGCCTAGGGAAGATGAAAATGACCTAAATGTTAGTCCAATGACACAAACACACTTATTGGATGCATAAGATTGGCTAAAAACTCTAAATGGACTAGAATAAGTCGAAGGTTGACGAAAATAACCTTAATGTTAGTCCAATGACACAAACACACTTATTGGATGCATAAGATTGGCTAAAAACCCTAAATGGACTAGAATAAGTCGAGGGAGGACGAAAATGTCCAAAATATAAATCCAATTTCACAAACGCACATATTCAACGCACAAGATTGGTGAACCCAATGAAATAAATGCACTTATCGGATGCACAAGTGTGGTTAAAAATCTTAAATGGACTAGAACAAGCCTAGGGAGGACGAAGCTGAGCTAAATATTAATCAAATGACACAATTGCACGTATTGGATGCACAAGATTGGTTAAAAACCCTAAATTTACTAGAATAAGTCAAAGGATGACGAAATTTACCTAAATGTTTATCCAATGAAACAAACACACTTATTGGATGCATAAGATTGGTTAAAAGCCCTAAATGGATTAGAATAGGTCCAAGGAGGATGAAAATGACCTAAACATTAATCCAATGACACATACACACGTATTGGATGCACAAGATTGCTTAAAACCCCTAAATGGACAAGAATAAGCCTAAGGTGGACAAAAATGACCTAAAGGTTAATCCAATGTCATAAACGCACTTATCGGATGCACAAGATTTGTTACAAACCCTAAATGGACTAGAATAAGCCTAGGGAGGAAAAAACTGACGTAAATGTTAATCCTATGACACAATCACACGTATTGGATGCACAAGATTTGGTTGAAAACCCTAAATGGATTTGAATATGTCCTAGGAGGGTTAAAATGACCTAATTATTAATCAATTGACACAAACACATGTATTGGATGCACAAGATTGATTAAAAACCCTAAATAGATTAGAAAAAGTAAAAGAAGGACGAACATGACCTATATATCAATCTAATTGCAGAAATTCACTTATTGGATGGACAAGATATTTTAAAAATCGTAAATAGACTAGAATAAGTCAAAGGATGAAGAAAATGACCTAAATATTAATCTAATGACACCAACACACTTATTGGATGCAATTAAAAACATTAAATGCACTTCAATAAGCCTAGGAAATACGAAAATGACCTAAATGTTACTATAATCACACAAACACACGTATTTGATACACTAGATTGGGGAAAAACACTAAATGGACTAGAACATGTCGAAGGATGACGAAAACGACCTAAATGTTAATTTAATGACACAAACAAATTTATTGGATGCATAAGATTGGTTAAAAACTCTAAATAGACTAAACTAAGCCTAGGAAGGACGACAATGACATCAATTTTACTCCATTGATACAAATGCACATATTGGATGTACTTGATTGGTTAAAAACGCTAAATAGAATAAAATAAATCGAAGGATGACGAAAATGAGCTAAATGTTAATCCAATGAAACAAACGCGCGTATTGGATGCACAAGATTGGTTAAAACCCTAAATGGACTAGAATAAGTCGAAGGAGGACGAAAATGACCTAAATATTAATCCAATTACGCAAACGCACATATTGGATGCACAAGATGGATTACCAAACTCTAAATGGACAAGAATAAGCATAGGGAGGACAAGAATGACCTAAATGTTATTCCAATGACACAAACACACTAATTGGAAGCACAAGATTGGTTAAAAATCCTAAAATGGACTAGAGAAAGATCGAAGGATGACGAAAATGACCTAAATGTAAATCCAATGACACAAACGCACTAATGGGATGCACAAAATTGTTTAAAAAACCATAATGGATTAGAATAAGCCTAAGGAAGACGAAAATGGCCTAAATGTTAATGCAATTACACAAACACACTTATTGGATGCACAAGATTGGTTAAAAATCCTAAATGAACTAGAATAAGTCGAAGGATAACAAAAATGACCTAATATTAATCCAAATATTCAAACGCACGTATTGGATGCACAAGATTGATTAAAAACCCTAAATGGACAAGAATAAGTTGAAAGAGGACGAAAATAGCCTAAATATTAATTCAATTACACAAACGCATGTATTGGATGCACAAAGTTTGTTAAAAACCATAAACGCATGTAAATCCAATGACACAAACCAACTTATTGGATATTGAAAAATTTGTTTAAAACCCTAAATGGACTAGAATAAGCCTAGGGAGGACAAAAATGACCTAAATGTTAATTTAATAACACAAATGCACGTATTGGATGCAAAGTATTAGTTAACAACACTTAATGGACTTGAATAAATCGAAGGATGAAGAAAATGACTTAAATATTAATTCAATTACACAAACACATGTTTTAGATGCACAAGACTGGCTAAAAACACTAAACTAACAAGAATAAGTTGAAGGAGGACGAAAATTACCAGAATATTAATCCAATTACTCAAACGCACAAATTGGATGCACAAGATTGTTTAAAACCCTAAAAGGACTAGAATAAGCCTAAGGAGGACGAAAATGACCTAAATATTAATCCAATTACACAAACGCACATATTTGTTAAAAACCCTAAATGTACTAAAATAAGTCGAAGGACGACGAATATAACCTAAATGTTAATCTTTTGACTCAAAGTCACATATTGGATGCACAAGATTGGTTAAAAATCCTATATGGACAAGAATAAGTGGAAGGAGGACGAAAATTAACTAAATATTAATCCAATTACACAAACACACGTGTTGGATACACAAGATTGTTTAAAACCCTAAATAGACTAGAATAAGCCTAGGTAGGATGAAATGACTTTAATGTTAATCCAATGATACAAACGCACTTATTGGATGCACAAGATTGGTTAAAATCCCTAAATGGACAACAATAAGTCGAAGGATGACGAAAATGTCCTAAATATTAATCCCATTTCACAAATGGGATTAATATTGATCCATTTACAGAAACGCATAAACGCACTTATTGGATGCACAAGATTGGAGAAAAAACCTAAATGTCTTAAATATTGATCCATTTACAGAAACGCATGTATTGGATGCAAATGATTGGTTAAAAACCATAAATGGACAAGAATAAACCTAGGGAGGACAAAAATGTGTTATTCCAATGACACAAACACACTTATTGGATGTACTAGATTTGTTAAAAACACTAAATGGACTAGAGAAAGATCGAAGGATGAAGAAAATGACCTAAATGTAAATCTAATTACACAAATGCACTTATTGGAAGAACAAGATTGGTTAAAAACCCTAAATGATTTAGTATAAGCCTTAGGAGGAAGAAAATTACCTAAATGTTAATCCAATGACACAAACGAACTTATTGGATGAACTAGGATAAGTCGAAGGATGAAGAAAATGACCTAAATATTAATCCAAATACACAAACGCACGTATTGGATGCACAAGATTGGTTAAAATCCTAAATGGACACGAATAAGTTGAAGAAGGACGAAAATGACCTAAATATTAATCCAATTACACAAATGCAAGTATTGGATGCACAATATTTGTTAAAAACCATAAATAGACACGAATAAGCGTAAGGAGGACGATATTGACCTTAATGTAAATCCAATGTCACAAACACATGTATTGGATGCACATGATTGGTTAAAAACCGTAAATGGACTAGAATAAGCTTAGAGAGGACGAAAATGACCTAAATAATAATTCAATTACACAAACGCACATATTAGATGCGCAATGTTTGTTAAAAACCCAAAATGGACTAGAATAAGTCGAAGGACGACGAACATGACCTAAATGTTAATCTATTGACACAAACACACTTATTGGATGCAAAAGATTGGTAAAAAAACCTTCAATGGACTACAATAACTCGAAGGATGACGAAAATGACCTAAATGTTAATCTAATGAAACAAACGAACTTTTATGGACTAGAGTAAGCCTATTAAAGACGAAAACACATAAATGGTGCTCCAATGACACAAAAGCACATATTGGATGCACAAGATTGGTTAAAAACGCTAAATTGACTAGAATAATTTAAAGGATGACGAAAATGACCTAAATGTTAATCTATTGACACAAACGCACTTATTGGATGCAAAAGATTGGTAAAAAAACCTTCAATGGACTACAATAACTCGAAGGATGACGAAAATGACGTAAATGTTAATCTAATGAAACAAACGAACTTTTATGGACTAGAGTAAGCCTATTAAGGACGAAAACACATAAATGGTGCTCCAATGACACAAAAGCACATATTGGATGCACAAGATTGGTTAAAAACGCTAAATTGACTAGAATAATTTAAAGGATGACGAAAATGACCTTAATGTTAATCCAATGACACAAACATACTTATTGGATTAAAACAATTGGTTAAAAATCCTACATGGACTAAAATAAGCCAGGGGAGGACGAAGATATCCTAAATATTAATCCTATGACATAAACACAATTATTAGACGCATAAGATTGGTTAAAAACCCTAACTGGACTAGAATTAGTCGAAGGAAGACGAAAAAGACCTAAATGTTAATCCTACGATACAAACGCACGTATTGGATTTACTAGATTGGTAAAAAAAACGCTAAATTAACTAAAATAAGTCGAAGGATGACAAAAATGATCTTAATGTTAATATGATGACACAAACACACTTATTGGATGCACAAGATTGGTTAAAAGACCTAAAATGGACTAGAACAAGCTAGGGAGGACGAAAATGTCCTAAATGCTAATCCAATGACACAAACACACTTATTAAATGCATAAGAATGGTTAAAAACCCTAAATGGCCTAGAATAAGTTGAAGGATGAAGAAAATGACCTAAATGTTAATCTAATTACACAAATGTATGCATTGGATGCGCAAGATTCTTTAAAAACCCTAAATGGACAAGACTAAGTTGAAGGATGACATAAATTACCCAAATGATAATCCAACGACACAAATGCACTTATTCGATGTAGAAGATTGGTTAAAAACCATAAGTGGACTAAAATAAGTTGAAGGAAGAAGAAAATTACCTAAATATTAATTAAATTACACAAATGCACATATTGGATGCACAACATTGGTTAAAGGCCCTAAATGGACATGAATAAACCTTGGTAAGATAAAAATGGCCTAAATGTTAATCCAAAAACACAAACGCACTTGTAGGACAAATAAGATTGGTTAAAACCCAAAATGGACAAGAATAAGTCAAAGGATGACATAACTGACCTAAATATAATTTTGAAGACACAAACGCACTTATCGGACGCACAGGCTTGGTTAAAAACCCCAAATGGACTAGAATAAGCCTAAGGAGGACGAAAATGACATAAATGTTAATCCAATGACACAAACGCACTTATTGGTTGCATAAGATTTATTAAAAACCCTAAATGGATTAGAATAAGTTGAAGGAGGACTAAAATTACCTAAATATTAATCCAATTACACAAACCCATGTAATGGATGCACAATATTGTTTCAAAACCCTAAATAGACTAGAATAAGCCTAAGGAGAATGAAATGACTTTAATGTTAATCAAATGATACAAATGGACTTATTGAAGGCACAAGATTGGTTAAAACCCATAAATGGACTACAATAAGTCAAAGGATGACGAAAATGTCCAAAATATTAATCCAATTACACAAATGCATGTATTGGATGCACAAGATTGGTGAAAAACCCTAAATGTACTAGAATAAGTTGAAAGAGGACGAAAATGACCTAAATATTGATCGAATTAGAAAAACGCATGTATTAGATGCAAATGATTGGTTAAAAACCTTAAATGGACAAGAATAAGCCTAGGCTTAACAAAAATGACCTATTGTTTCCTCCAATGACACAAACGCACTTATTGGATGCACAAGATTGGTTAAATACCGTAAATGTACTAGAATAAGCCTATGGAGGACGAAAATAACTTAAATGTTAATCCAATGACTCAAACACACTTATTGGATGCACAAGACTGACAAAAAACCTAAAGGGATTACAATAAGTTGAAGGAGGAGGAAAATGACCTAAATATTAATCAAATGACACTAATGCATTTATTGGATGCGGAAGATTGGTTAAAAACACTAAGTGGATTTGAATAAGTTGAAGGATGACGAAAATAACCTAAATGTAAATCTAATGCAACAAACTCACTTATTGGGTGCACGCGGTTGGTTAAAAATCTTTAAACAGACTACAATTAGCCTAGGAATAACAAAAATTACATAAATGTTAATCTAATTACACAAATTACATAAATGTTAATCTAATGACCTAAATATTATTCCAATTACACAATAACACATATTGGATGCACAAAATTAGTTAAAACCCTAAATGGATATCAATAAGTCTAGGTAGGGTGAAAATGACCTAAATGTTATTCCAATAACACAAATGCACTTATTGCACGAATAAGATTGGTTAAAAACCCTAAATGAACTATAATAAGTCTATAGAAGTCGAAAATCATCTAAATGTTAATCCAACGATACAAACGCACGCATTGGATGCACTAGATTGGTTATAACCTTAAATAAACTAGAATAAGTCGAAGGATGATGAAACTGACATAAATATAATTTGAAAGATACAAACGCACTTATTGGATGCACAAGATGGGTTAACAAAACTGAATGGACTAGAATAAGCCTAGGGAGCACGGAAATGACATAAATGTTAATCCAATGACACAAACACACCTATTGAATGAATAAGATTTGTTAACAACCCTAAATGGATTAGAATAAGTTGAAAGAGGACGAAAACGACCTAAATATTAATCCAATTACACAAACGCACGTATTGGATTCACAAGATTGGTGAAAAACCCTTAATTGACTAGAATAAGTTGAAAGATGACGAAAATGACCTAAATGTTTATCCAATGACAGAAACACACTTATTAGATTAAAAAAATAGGTTAAAAATCGTAGTTGACATACAATAAGCTAGGGGAGGACAAAAATGACTTAAATGTTAATCCGATGACACAAACACACTTATTGGATGCAAATGGTTGTCCAAAACCCTAAATGGACTAGAATAAGTCGAAGGATGACCAAAATGATCGAAATATTAATTAAATTACACAAACACACGTATTGGATGCACAAGATTGATTAAAAACCCTAAGTGGGCAAGATTAACTCTAGGGAGGATGAAAATTACCTAAATGTTAATCGAATTATACAAACACACTTATTGGATTGAAGAGATTTGTTAAAAACACTAAATTGACTAGAATTAGCTTAAGGAGGACGAAAATTACGTAAATGTTAATCCAATGATACAAACACACTTATTGAATGCATAAGATTGGTGAAAAACCCTAAATGGACTAGTATAAGTTGAAGGATGACATAAATGCCATAAATCAAAATTCAATGACACAAACACACTAATTGGATGCACAGAAATTGTTAAAAACCCTATATTTATTTGAATAAGCTTATGGAGGACGAAAATATCTTAAATGTTAATTCAATGATACAAATGCACTTATTGGGTGCACAAGATTGGTTAAAAACCTAAATGGATTACAATAAGTTGAAGGAGGAGGAAAATGACCTAAATATTAATCAAACTAACAAAACACACATATTGGATGCACAAGATTGGTTAAAAACCCAAAATAGACATGTTTAAGCCTAAGTAAGACGAAATTTACCTAAATGTTAATCCAATGGCACAAGTGCACTTATTGGACGAACAAGACAGGTTAAAACCCTAAATTGACTAGAACAAGTTGAAGGATGACGAAAAAGACAATAATTTAAATTCAATCACACAAACACATTTATTTGATGCACAAGATTGTTTAAAAACCCAAAAGGGATTAGAATAAGCTTAGGGAGGATGAAAATGACTTAAATGTTATTTAGCTGACACAAATAAGTTAAAGGATGATGAAAATCACCTAAATATTAATCCAATTACACAAACGCACGTATCAGATGCACAAGATTGGTTAAAAACCCTAAATGGACAAGAATAAGATGAAAGAGGACGAAAATGTCCTAAATGTTAATCCAATGACACAAACACACTTCTTGGATGCACAAGATTGGCTAAAAACCCTAATTGGACTAGAATAAGTCTAGGGTGGATGAGAATGACCTAAAGGTCAAACTAATGACCCAAATGAACTTTTTGGATGCACAAGATTGGTTAAAAAGCCTAAATGGACTAGAACAATCATAGAGAGGATGTGAATGACCTAAATGTTAATCCAACGACACAAGTGCACTTATTAGACGAACAAGACTGGTTAAAGCCTTAAATGGACTAGAACAAGTTGAAGGATGACAAAGAAGACCTTAATGTAAATTCAGTCACACAAACACATTTATATGATGCACAAGATTGTTTAAAAACCCGAAATGGATTAAAATAAGCCTAGGGAGGACGAAAATGACTTAATTGTTAATCAGATGACACAAACACACTTATTGAATGCAAAATGTTGGTTAAAAACTTTAAATGGACTAGAATAAGTTGAAGGATGACGAAAATGACCTAAATATTAATCCAATTACACAAACCCACGTATTGGATGTACAAGAATGGTTAAAAACACTAATTGGACTAGAATAAGCCTAGGGAGGATTAGAATGACCTAAATGTCAATCCAATGAACCAAATGAACTTATTGGATGCACAAGATTGGTTAAAAACACTAAATTGACTAGAACAATCATAGAGACGATGTGAATGACCTAAATGTTAATCCAATGACACAAACACACCTATTGGATACACAAGATTGGATAAAAACCCTAATTGGACTCGAATAACCCTCGGCAGGACGAAAATGACCTAAATGTTAATCCAAAGAAACACATGAACTAATTGGATGCACAAGATTGGTTAAAAACTCTAAATAGACAAGAACAAGACTAAGGAGGTTAAAAATGACCTAACTGTTAATCCAACGAGTCAAACATAACTATTGGATGCACAAGATTGGTTAAAAATCCTAATTGGACAAGAATAAACCTAGGGAGAACGAAAATGACTTAAGCGTTAATCTAATGATACAAATGAACTTATTGGATGCACAAGATTTGTTAAAAAAAACCCTAAATGGTCTAGAACAAGACTAGGGAAGATGAAAATGACCTAAATCATAATCCAGTGACACAAACGCACCTATTGGATGCACAAGATTTGTTAAAAACCCTAATTGGACTAGAATTATCCTAGGGAGGATGAAAATGACGTAAATGTTAATCCAATGACACAAACACACCTTTTGGATGCACAAGATTTGTTAAAAATCCTAATTGGACTTGAATTACCCTAGGGAAGAAGAAAATGACATAAATTTCAATCCAATGACTAAAATTAAGTTATTGAATGCACAACATTGGTTAAAAACCCTAAGTGGACTAGAAGAAGCCTAGAGAGGATGAAAATGACGTAAATGTTAATCCAATGACACAAACACACCTATTGGATGCAAAAGATTGGTTAAAAACCCTAATTGGACTAGAATAAGCCTTGGGAAGAAGAAAATGACCTAAATTCAATCCAATGACTCAAATAAACTTATTGGACGCACAAGATTGGTTCAACACCGTAAATGGACTAGAATAATTTTAGGGAGGACGAAAAATGACCTAAATTTTAATATAATGACGCCGACACACCTATTGGATGCACGAGATTGGTTAAAAACCCTAATTGTACTAGAATTATCCTAGGGAGGATGAAAATGACGTACATGTTAATCCAATGACACAAACACACCTTTTGGATACACAAGATTGGTTAAAACCCCTAATTGGACTTCAATAACCCTAGGGAAGAAGAAAATGACCTAAATTTCAATCCAATGACTCAAATTAACTTATTGGATGCACAACATTGGTTAAAAACCCTAAGTGGACTAGAACAAGCCTAGAGAGGATGAAAATGACGTAAATGTTAATCCAATGACACAAACACACCTATTGGATGCACAAGATTGTTTAAAAACCTGAAAGGGATTAGAATAAGCCTAGGGAGGATGAAAATGACTTAAATGTTAATTAGATGACACAAATAAGTCAAAGGATGACGAAAATGACCTAAATATTAATCCAATTACACAAACGCAGGTATCGGAAACACAAGATTGGTTAAAAACCCTAAATGGACAAGAATAAGATGAAAGAGGACGAAAATGGCATAAACGTTAATCCAATGACACAAACACACTTCTTGGATGCAGAAGATTGGTTAAAAACCCTAATTGGACTAGAATAAGCCTAGGGAGGATTAGAATGACATAAATGTCAAACCAATAACCCAAATGAACTTATTGGATGCACAAGATCGGTTAAAAACCCTAAGTGGACTAGAACAATCATAGAGAGGATGTGAATGACCTAAATATTAATCCAATGTGAATGACCTTAATGTAAATTCAGTCACACAAACACATTTATATGAAGCACAAGATTATCTAAAAACCCGAAATGGATTAGAATAAGCCTAGGGAGGATGAAAATGACTTAATTGTTAATCAGATGACACAAGAACACTTATTGGATGCAGAAAGTTGGATAAAAACTCTAAATGGACTAGAATAAGTTGAAGGATGACGAAAATGACCTAAATATTAATCCAATTACACAAACGCACATATTGCATGCACAAGATTGGTTAAAAACCCTAATTGGCCTAGAATAAGCCTAGGGAGGATTAGAATGACCTTAATGTTAATCCAATGACCCAAATCAACTTATTGGATGCACATGATTGGTTAAAAAAACTAAATTGACTAGAACAATCATAGAGAGGATATGAATGACCTAAATGTTAATCCAACGACACAAACACACCTATTGGATGTACAAGATTGGATAAAAACCCTAATTGGACTCGAATAACCCTCGGGAGGACGAAAATGACCTAAATGTTAATATAAATAAACAAATGAACTTATTGGATGCACAAGATTGGTTAAAAACCCTAAATAGACTAGAACAAGACTAGGGAGGTTAAAAATGACCTAACTGTTAATCCAACGAGTCAAACATAACTATTGGATGCACAAGATTGGTTAAAAACCCTAATTGGACTAGAATAAGCCTAGGGAGGACGAACATAACCTAAATGTTAATCCAATGAAACAAATAAACTAAATGGATACACAAGATTTGTTACAAACCTTAATTGGACTATGATAAACCTAAGGAATTTGAAAATGACCTAAATGTTAATCGAATGACACAAACACACCTATTGGATGCACAAGTTTTGTTAAAAACCCTAATTGTACTAGAATTAGCCTAGGGAGGATGAAAATGACGTAAATGTTAATCCAATGACACAAACACACCTTTTGGATGCATAAGATTGGTTAAAAACCCAAATTGGACTTGAATGAGCCTAGGGAAGAAGAAAATGACCTAAATTTCAATCCAATGACTCAGATTAACTTATTGGATGCACAAGATTGGATAAAAACCCTAATTGGACTAAAATAACCCTCGGGAGAATGAAAATAACCTAAATGTTAATCCAAACAAACAAATGAACTTATTGGATCACAAGATTGGTTAAAAACTCTAAATAGACAAGAACAAGACTAAGGAGGTTAAAAATTACCTAACTGTTAATCCAACGAGTCAAACATAACTATTGGATGCACAAGATTAATTAAAAATCTTAATTGGACTAGAATAAACCTAGGGAGAATGAAATTGACTTAAGCGTTAATCCAATGATACAAATGAACTTATTGGATGCACAAGATTTGTTAAAAAAAAAAACCCTAAATATTTATCCAGTGACACAAACACACCTATTGGATGCACAAGATTTGTTAAAAACCCTAATTGGAATAGAATTATCCTAGGGAGGATGAAAATGACGTAAATGTTAATTCAATGACCCAAACACACCTTTTGGATGAACAAGATTGGTTAAAATCTCTAATTAGACTTGAATGACCCTAGGGAAGAAGAAAATGACCTAAATTTCAATCCAATGACTCAAATTAACTTATTGGATGCACAACATTGGTTAAAAACCCTAAGTGGACTAGAACAAGCCTAGAGATGATGAAAATGACGTAAATGTTAATCCAATGACACAAACACACCTATTGGATGCAAAACATTGGTTAAAAACCCTAATTAATATAATGACGCAAAAACACCTATTGGATGCACGAGATTGGATAAAAACTCTAAATCAACCAGAATAAGCCTAAGGAGGTTGAAAATGACCTATACGTTAATCCAATGACACAAACACATCTGTTGGATGCACAAGATTGGTTAAAAACCCTAATTAGACAAAAATAATCCTAGAGAGGACGAAGATGACCTAATTGTTTATCCAATGACATAGACACCCTTATTGGATGCACAAGATTGGTTAAAAACCCTAATTGGACTTGAATAAGCCTTGGGAGGATTAAAATGACCTAAACGTAAATCTAATGATCCAAATGTATGTATTGAATGCACAAGATTGGTTAAAAATCCTAAATGAACTAGAACAAGCATAGAAAAGATGAAAATGACCTAAATGTTAATCCAATGACACAAACACACCTATTGGATGCACAAGATTGGATAAAAATTCTAGTTGGACTAGAATAAGCCTAGGGAGGACGAAAATAACCTAAATGTTAATCCAATGATACAAATGAACATATGGATGCACAAGATTGGTTTAAAACCCTAAATAGACTAGAACAAGACTAGGGATGTTGAAAATGTCCTAACTATTAATCCAACGACAAAAACATAACTATTGGATGCACAAGATTAGCTAAAAATCCTAATTGGACTAGAATAAGCCTAACGAGAACGAAAATGACCTAAATGTTAATCCAATGACACAAATGAACTTATTGGATGCACAAGGTTGGTTAAAATCCCTAATTGGACAAGAATTAGCGTAGGGAGGATGTAAATGACATAAATGTTAATCCAATGACACAAACACACCTATTGGATACACAAGATTGGTTAAAAACCCTAATTGGACTAGAATGAGCCGAGGAAAGAATAAAATGACCTAAACGTCAATCAAATGACTCCAATGAACTTGTTGGATGCACAAGATTGGTTAAAAACTCTAAATGGCTTAGAATAAGCCATCGGAGGACGAAAATGACCTAAATGATAATCTAAATGATAATCTAATGATGCAAACACACCTAATGGATGCACAAGTTTGGTTAAAAACCCTAATTGGACTAGAATGAGCCTACGCAAGAGGAAAATGACCTAAATGTCAATCCAATTAATCAAATGAACTTATAGGATGCGCAAGATTGGTTAAAAACCCTAATTGGATGAGAATAAGCCTAGAGAGAACGAATATGACCTAAATGTTAATCCAACGAAACAAATGAACTTATTCGATGACAAGATTGGTTAAAAACCCTAAATGGACTAGAACAAGCTTAGGGAGGTTGAAAAAGACCTAACAGTTAATCCAATGACACAAGCGCAACTATTGGATGCACAAGATTGGTTAAAAACCTTAATAGGATTAGAATAAGCCTAGGGAGGATAAAAATGAACTAAAAATTAATCTAATGATACAAACGAACTTATTATATGCACAAGATTTGTTAAAAAAAAAACCCTAAATGGACTAGAACAAACCTAGAGAGGACGAAAATAACCTAAATGTTAATCCAATGACGCAAACACACTTATTGGATGCACAAGATTGGTTCAACAACCCAAATGAACTTATTGGATGTGCTAAATTGGTTAAGAACCCTAAATGGACTGGAACAAGACTAGGGATGTTGAAAATGACCTAAATGTAAATCCAATGACACACACACCCCTATTGGATGCAAAAGATTGGTTAAAAACCTAATTGGATAAGAATAAACCTAGGGAGGACGAAAATGACCTAAATATTAATCCAATGATATAAATGAACTTATTGGATGCACAAGATTGGTTAAAAACCCTAAATGGAATAGAACAAGACTAGGGAGGTTGAAAATTACCTAATTGTTAATCCAATGACCCAAACACACCGATTACTTGCACAAGATTGGTTAAAAACCAAAATTGGAATAGAATAAGCCTAGGGAGGACGAAAATGACCTAAATGTCAATCCAATGATACAAATGAACTTATTGAATGCACAAGATTGGTTTAAAACCCTAAACAAACTCGAACAAGCCTAGGGAAGATGAAAATGACATAAATGTTAATCGAATGATACAAATGAACTTATATGATGCACAAGATTTGTAAAAAAGATCCTAAATAGACAAGAACAAGACTAGGGAGGTTGAGAATGACCTAAATTTGAATCCAATAACACAAACACACCTTTTGGATGCACAAGATTAGAATAAGCCTAGGGACGACAAAAATGACCTAAATGTTAATCCAATGACACAAACACACTTATTGGATGCACAAGTTTGGTTTAAAACCATAAATAGACTAGAATAAGCCTAGGATGCATTAAAATGACCTAAATGTTAATCCAATGACTCAAATGAACTTATAGGATGCACAAGATTGGTTAAAAACCCTAAATGGACTAAAACAAGCCTAGGGAGGATGAAAATGACCTAAATGTTAATCCAATGAAACATATGAACTTATTGGATGAACAAGATTGGTTAAAAATCCTAAATGGACTAGAACAAGCCTAAGGAGGATTAAAATGACCTAAATGTTAATCCAATGACACAAACACACCTATTGGATGCATATGATTCGTTAAAAGCCCTTATTGGAGAACAATAAGACTAGAAAGGACAAAAATGTCCTGAATATCAATTACCCAAATGAACTTATTGAACAAAAATAGGTGCGAAGAAAATGACCTAAACGTTTTTCCAAAGACACAAACACACCTATATGATGCACAAGATATGATTGAGACCCTAATTGGACTAGAATAAGCCTAGGGAGCACTAAATTGACCAAAATGTTAATCCAATGATCCCAATAAGTTTATTGGATGCACTATATTGGTTAATAACTAACATTGGACTGGAACAAGCATAAGGAGGATGAAAATGACTGAAATGTTAAGCAAATGACACAAACATACCTATTGAATGCAAAATATTTGTTAAAAACCCTAATTGAACTAGAATAAGCCTAGCGAGGACGAAAATGACCTAAATGTTAATCCAATGACACAAATGAACTAATTGGATGCACAAGATTGGTTAAAAACCCTAAATGGACTAAAACAAGCCTAAGGAGGATGAAAATGACCTAAATTTTAATCTAATGACACAAACATACATATTGGATGCACAAGATTGGTTAAAAAGCCTAATTGGACAAGAATAAACCTAGGGAGGACGAATATGACCTAAATGTTATTCTAATGACACAAAAACACTGATTGGATGCACAAGATTGACTAAAAACCCTAATTTGACTAGAATAATCCTAGGGAGGATTAAAATGACCAAAATGGTAATCCAATGACACAAACACACATATGGGATGCACAAGATTGGATAAAAATCTAAATTGGACTAGAATAAGCCTAGGGAGGACGAAAATGACCTAAATGTTAATCCAATGATAAAAATGAACTAATTGGATGCACAAGATTGGTTAAAATCCCTAAATGGAATAGAGCAAGACTAAGGAGGTTGACAATGATCTAATTGTATACCAATGACACAAACACACCTACTAGATGCACAAGATTGGTTAAAAACCCAAATTGGAAAAGAATAAGCCTAGGGAGGACGAAAATGACCTAAATGTTAATCCAATGACACAAATGAACTTATTGGATGCACAGGATTGGTTAAAAACCTTAATTGGACAAGAATAAGCCTAGGGATGACGAAAATGACCTAAATATTAATACAATGACACAAACACACAAATTGGATGCCCAAGATTGGTTAAAAACCTTAATTCAACTAGAATATGCCTAGGAAGAACTTATAGGATGCATAAGATTGGTTAAACACCCTAATTTGACTAAAACATTCCTAGGAAGAATGAAAATGACCTAAATGGTAATCCAATAACACAACAACACGTATTGGATGCACAAGATGGGATAAAAACCCAATGATACATAAGCCTAGGTTAAGTCTAGGGAGGACGAAAATGACCTAAATGTTAATCAAATAACGCAAACACACCGATTGGATGCAGAAGATTGGTTAAAAACCCTAATTAGACTAGGATAAGCCTAGGGAGGATGAAAATGACCTAAATATTAATTCAATGACACAAACACACCTATTGGATGCACAAGATTGGTTAAAACCCCTAATTGGACAAGAATAAGCCTTTGGAGGATTAAAATGACCTAAATGTTAGTCGAATGACACAAGCATACCCATTGGATGCACAAGAATGGATAAAAACCCTAATTGGACTAGAATAAGCCTAAGGAGGATGAAGATGACCTAAATGTTAATCCAATTATACAAATGAACTTATTGGATGCACAAGATTGGGTAAAAACCCTAATTGGACTAGTATAAGCTTAAGGATGAAGAAAATGACCAACATGTTAATCCAATGACACTAGTGAACTTAATGGATGCACAAGATTGGTTAAAAACCTTAAATGGACTTGAACAAGCCTAGGGAGGTTGAAAATGACCGAAATGTTAATTGAATGACACAAGCATACATATTGAATGCAAAAGATTAGTTAAAAATCCTAATTGGACTAGAATAAGCCTAGGGAGAATGAAAATGACATAAACGTTAATCTAATAATACAAATAAACTTATTCGATGCACAAGATTTGTTACAAAAAAACCCTAAAAGGACTAGAACAAGACTAGGGAGGATGAAAATGACCTAAATGTGACTCCAATGACACAAACATACCTATTTGTTGCACAAGATTGGTTCAAACCCCTAATTTGACTAGAATGGGCCTAGAAACGAGGAAAGTGACGTAAATGTTAATCCAATGACACAAACACACCTATTGGATGCATAAGATTTGTTAAAAAATCTACTTCGACAACAATAAGCCTAAGGAAGATGAAAATGACCTAAATATTAATCCAATGATACAAACACACGTATTGGATGCACAAGATTGGTTAAAAATCCTATTTGGACTAGAAGAAAGCCTAGGGAGGATTAAAATGACCAAAAACGATAATCCAATGACACAAACGCACCCATTGGATGCCCAAGATTGGTTAAAAACCCTAATTAGACTAGAATAAGCCTAGAGAAGAAGAAAATATCCTAAATGTCAATCCGATGACACAAATAAACTTAGTGAATGCCCATGATTGATTAAAAACCCTAAATGGACTAGAATAAGTCTAGGGATGACGAAAATGACCTAAATGTTAATCAAATAACGCAAACACACCGATTGGATGCACGAGATTGGTTAAAAACTCTAATTCAACAAAAATAAGCCTATGGTGGACGAAAATGACTTACATCTTAATCCAATGACACAAACACACTTGTTGGATGCACAAAATTTGTTAAAAACCCTAATTGGACAAGAATAAGCCTGGATAGGACGAAAATGACCTAAATGTTAATCCAATGACACAAACAAACTTATTGGATGACAATATTGGTTAAAAATCCTAATTTGACTAAAGAAAAGCTTAGGGGAGGATTAAAAATGACATAAATGTTAATTCAATGACACAAACACACCTACTGGATGGAAAAGAATGGTTAAAAACCCTAATTGGACTAGAATAAGCCCAGGGAGGATTAAAATGACCTAAATGTTAATCATGTGACAGTAATGAACTTATTGGATGCACAAGATTGGTTAAAGATCCTAAATTGAACAAGCCTAGGGAGGATGAAAATGACCTAAATGTTAATTCAATGACACAAACACACCTGAGCATGTGATTGATTCGGAAAGTTCAAAAGAAAACATCTCAGCTAAATTGATCCCTAGATCTTCCTCCAAACCTTCAAAGACTAAATCATCTGAACAAAGTAAACAGACTCCAAAGAAATCTCGTTCATCGAAACCAACTCCTGTTCCTCTCTTTGAATCCACAGATTCGGAGTTAAATTTCTCCTCAAAATGGTTTAACAAATCTGTAGTCCATGGCAAGCATATTGACCTAATCAATTTGAAAAATGGTGGCTTTAATGTTGTAAAAGTATTTGATGAGTTCGGCTGGACCTCCTTTTTTAGAGTGAATGAACCGCAATACCCACGGCTAATGAAGGCATTCTATGCTGCATGCAATGGTTGTAAAGGAAGCACTGGTTTCAGTTTTGTACTTAAGGGAGTACACTTGGACGTAAACCCCACTTCACTTTGCAAAATCCTTGATATACAAGATGTTGGAGCGCGTTGTTTTGCTGAAACTTGGTATATGCTGTATATGGTCACTCGAACTTCAGTTCTTCAAAATATCCTGATAAATCCTAGTAAACCTCTCATAGCTTCAAACCTTCCTCCTATGTGTCAAATTTATCACAACATTTGTGTTCACTCGATAGTACCTCGAGCTGGGAGTTATGAAAAGGTCACCGAACTTGATATTCTGATCCTTCATCATCTGTTGACTGGAACACCCCTTCATTTGGGCAATATCATATTTAGCTACATGTTGAATGCTGCCATTGTGGGTCGATCCGCTCCCTATGGGATGATCTTGACCAAAATCTTTAAATTCTTTAAGGTACCCCTTGATGATAAAGAGAGTATACAGTGCAATAATTTCTTTTCTATGAAAAATATTAAACAAAAGCGCTTTGATCTGCCTGAACAAACCCCCATCTCAAGGAAGAAGAAAACTGCCTCAAAGAAACAAAAATATGCCTCTCCACTATCTCATTCTCGCACCCCCTCATTTAACTCAGCTGGCTCAACACTTCCTCAATCTCCTCAAGTCAGCAAGGATCAATCAACACACACTACCGCTCCTCCAGTTAAGGATGGTGATGGTGACGGTTTATTCTTTGATCTGAACGTATCATACGATCATCATTCTTCCAAAAGTCCTCATAGGAACATGCATGAATCCAAATTACCATCTCAAGTAAGTCTGAACTCTTCTCCTATCTCTCCAAATATTGCTTCATCAAATTCTGATCCGAATTTACAAGTAAAATCCAAATCTCCTTTGGCCCCACATTTTGAAAATTTCTCCAAGGATAAGGCTAAAAGTTCAAAATCCAAAAATGCCCGTGATGATTCAACCACCAGCATGAAATCGGCAGGAACTGAGAACAAAAGGTTTTTAAAGCTACTAAAGACCATTACGAAAGACCAAAAGAAATTGTTGGTTAACTTTTCTCACTTTCAAAAAACCATCGCTCAGTTTGGACTCATTCTGGAATGGGTTACCAAACATTTGGGTTCATCAGCTGCTGCAAATGATCAACCTCCTATGCTACCGGCGCAGTTCTCTTTTGCCCCCAACTCTACATCTTCATCATTTAAAGATTCATCTTCCGCTGAATGACTCTGTTTTAATTTTTTATGCTTTTTGATTTTGACTTAATTCAGGGGGAGTCAGATTATGGATTATATTTTGTCTTATGTTGGTTAACTCTTTGATAGCATGTTTAACTCATATTATGTTTTGCTTACTGATGTTATGGTTGTTTAAACTCAAATTATGTTTGCTGATGTTATGGCTGAATTCATGAACCTATGGTATTTTGCTTAAATTGCTGGAATTTATTTTAGGTGTTTATGAATGTTCTATTTACCTCAATGTTGAATAATTTCAAAAAATTGGTTTTACTTGAATGTTAAAAGGGAAATTTTTCAAAATTATCACTTGTATGATTGAGGGGGAGTTTAATTATTTCATTCCTACATAAAACAAAAATCATAATCTAAAGAATTTTGTCATCATCAAAAAGGGGGAGATTGTTGAGATAAAATCTCTCTCAATTGGTTTTAATGATAACAAAATTAATTAAAAGATTATGATTGTGTTTAATGACTAATCTGTGTTTTCGAGTGTATTCATATAAGAAAACAGGTTATCATTCATTAAGGAAAAAGAAGAAAATTTTAAGTTAAATGCTAAGTATGGAAATTGCCGAGGATGGCCTCACGAGCTGAGAAAACTGCTATCCTCGCTGTTTTGAATTCATTAAACAAAGCCATAATAGTATTAAAGAATGAATTATTTGAATTCATTCAACAAGGGCAGAATAGTATTATAGAATGAATTGTTTGATTCATTCAATAAAGACAAAATACTATTAAAAATAATTAAAGGAAGGCCTTTGAAGAAAAGTAGCAAGAATGCAAAAGAAAGGTACGAGGAATGATGATATTAGCCTGTGCCTATAGTCAACATTTCGAAATACATCCCAACACTTCATGAAAGCAACTCATCATGTCATAGGCAAAAGGCTACATGTACCATTATGTGATTTAAAAGGATTATAAAGTCAAATATTCAAAAAGGCAACTACAAACAAGTCCTAAATAAATTGATCACATGTCTTAAGGCAAGGAAAGAAGAAAAAGACTTCACGTGAAGCCTTCACAAAGTCTTGAAGAAAGGAATGAAAAGGACATCACATGTTCTTACAAGGTATTAAATGGAGGAAAGAGAAAAAGCTCACATGTGAAGCTTTATCAAGGCTTTTAAGAAAGAGAATGAAAATGACTCCACACAATATTCAAACATTAAAGAAAGGAAGGAGAAAATGACAGCTCATGTCCCCAAGTGCCAAGAAAACAGCCACCTCGTACTAGAACATGGAATGCATATATCAAATGAGCTGAATGGCATTTTCGTAATTATGAATAAAAACCTTGGCATTTCTCAAAAGGATTTTCTAACGGTCATAAAAGGCTTGGCTTATGAAATGAACATCACAAGACCTCTATAAATTGCAGCAAGCTGATCTTCATCAACACACAACACACTTGCATAAAAAGATCAAGCATCTTAAAAGCTATTAAGAGCTAAACACCCTCACTTCTTACTTTCTTTGATCCTACACTATATCTTTGTAAATCTTTTGAGAAAGTTTTAAGTATCAATCACTCTCATATCACTTTGTAATTTCCTAGTTAGTTACACTTGGAAATATTCGGAAATTGATTGTAAGCTTGGTGAAGCTAAAGAATACACGGTTTGTAATCATCCTCGGTGTGAGGATTGATCTATTTGAAAGTTAGTGAAATCTCACAAGGGTGTGAGGACTGGACGTAGCCATCTTTGGGTGAACCAGTATAAAATTGTGTGTGTGTCTCTCTTATTCTACTCCTACTCTTTTGCTCAACTTAGATCTAACAAGTTGAAAAATCTCATCCTCGAGCTAGCCATCCTCAGTGAGAGGATAGTTTTTAAAACACTTAGAAATTATTTTTAAACAGGAAAATCCCTATTCAACCCCCCTTCTAGTGATATTTAGCTACATCAGGTCTTTCATATACAATGCATCATCCATCCACAACAATTACATATAACTTAGCAATATACTAAATCTATAATAATTTAATCATATAATACTACTAGAAATTTCGTCTATAGTGACCGATTTAGAGACCGAATATTTTCAGTCACATTGGCGACCGAAATAGAGACTGTAATTTTGAACTTATGAACGAAATATTTTTTCGTCACTAAATCGGTAGCTAATGAAATTTAGAGACTGAATTTTAGCGATAAAAAATTCAGTCGCTAATTATCACTAATTGAAAATTTGCCTTTTACAATAGCGATCGAAATAGAGACTGAAATTTTAAACTTTGAAACTAAATATTATTCCATCACTAAATTAGTCGCTAACAAAAAGTAGAGATTGAAATAGCAACTAAATTTTAGTGACCAAAATTTCAGTCGCTAACTATTTTTTAATTACATAATTTAATTTTCTTTATTAATAAAAAAAAAAAAAGAAAAATGCGAAATAGTTTTTGCAGAATTAGTTTTTTCTAGAAAATGTGAAGTATTTAATAACTAATTAAAAAAATAAATAAAAAAACAAAATTATGTAGTCATGCATTTGAATATTTGTCCTCTAAATTTTTTTTCTTTTTCAGTTTACTCAAGTAAACCATAAAAGCCCATTTCCTTCAACCGTTCTTTCTCAACACCACAACTCAAGCTAATTGACTCTCAGCCTACCTGGTTCCAGCAATTAAGCCAAAGCAACAATTATTCTTTACCGGACTCAATTCTTTCGTTCACTTCTCTTTCTTTTCTTTCACTATTCCCACCAAGCCTTGGGTTCTCTTGATGCTTTCAATCAATTTTTCTACAAAAAATCAGTTCCTTTTTCTTTCTCAACCCACCACAAATCCTAAAACCATCCTTCGTTGCTAATCCCCTCTCAAACTAACCTCCGCAACTACGACGTGAAGCCAACCGAGTCTCTTAAACCGTTAAACTACAACTGTGGCGTGAAGCCCTCATTGTTTGTTGTCTCATCGGCTATCGTGAACCATGTAAGACCCTTAATTTAAAATTATAATTTATGAATTTTTGGGAATTTTGTGTCAAATTTCTAAGGCTTTTTAGCCAATTTTATGATATTTTGTGAGTTAAATGCCAAAAATCTCTTTTTAGAGACTCGATTAAAATTATTCCCCGATTAATAATTTTATTTAATTACGGCGAATCTTTTATTTAATTATGTAGGAAATGGATTAGTGAAGTGTGAATTTGAGGTGTTAAGGCATGAGACAAATGTAGTTCTTAATCATGAATGAAATTCAAGTTGGATTTTGTTGGAGACGTGACTCATGAACGAAGCACTAAACCTGAACGAAGTTTGTATGTTGTAGGTGGTATAGTTCTGGAATGTTGTCGAAAATTTTTTTTTTGAGGAAGCTTTGATCACCAAACAAATGTGGGGATGAAATTATTAGAGTTATAATTAGAACCACATACGGATAAGAACATAGTGGTTTGGCGTAATTATGCGACTAAAGAGAAATCGAGGATTTGTGGACCATGGAGATATTTATGAGTTCTCGGCAGTAATAATTGGATGATTCGTACCAAGTGGATGTATATGAGGCTATGTGACATAACTATGGACGATAGGATCAAAGTTATAGGAAAATAAGGAAAAACTCAGTGGAGCTTGAGAAGATTGTTTGACCGCTTGTGCATTAGAATAACCTTAAGTGCAAGTCACAAAGAGCGTTATTACAGTTCGGTTAAGATAGTTTAAGCCACCATCATGGTTGTCGGCTACTTATTGACAAATTGAGGAACTGATCATCCTTAATCTCTTGTTGATAGTAACAAAATCATGTTGAATGGAACGAACGAATCATACCGGCTATGGTAATGAATAGAGTTATTAAGCACCCTATGAAAAGGGGTAAGCAACACTTTCTTCCAGTGGGCCTGGCAAAACAAGTTATGACTTGTAAGTTGAATTTGAGTACAAACCTAGTGTGGATTGTTGCTCGTAATTTAAGTTTCGAGGACGAAACTTCTTTTTGGAGGGTAGTAATGTAAGACCCTTAATTTAAAATTATAATTTATGAATTTTTGGGAATTTTGTGTCAAATTTCTAAGGCTTTTTAGCCAATTTTATGATATTTTGTGAGTTAAATGCCAAAAATCTCTTTTTAGAGACTCGATTAAAATTATTCCCCGATTAATAATTTTATTTAATTACGGCGAATCTTTTGTAGAAGAAAAAAATTTCTGAGATGCAGCATTTTTTAGAAAAATTCATCTGCCCATCGAATTACGGCGAGAGTAGATATTTTTCTAAAAAAAAATGGTTTGTGATGTGATGTGAGGTGACGGGCGTAATTATAATTTTTATAAAAATATCTAGATATTTGTAAATATCTAGATATTTGTTTAGATATTTATTATTATTATTATTATTATTATTATTATTATAATATATTATTATTATATATATATATATATCAGTGACAGGAAGGCAAAACAAAGAAACAGAGGAAAACAGAAAGCCTGGGAGAATGAGAACTTCTTTCTTCTTCCTCAGTTCACGAAACCAAAACCCCATACATACAAACCTTAATTTTTCTTCTAGATCTAAGCTTCGTTTCGCGAAGAGACAGAAGGGAAAGTTGTTCATTGCCACGCTGCGGTGCTAGTGAGCTAGTTTTCGACGCGACGTCACGAACTTAAATTTTACCAGAATTAATTACGGTACCGTAATCGCGTGTTAGAGCTATCGTTAAGGTAAGGGCTCCTTCCAAACTTTTAGTTTGCATTTAGGACATTATTTGTGATTTTGTGGAAAAGAAATTTGATGTATTTGAGGTGTGATTTTGTGAAAAATTAATTTAATGTGATTATGTGTAATTTAGTGGAATTTAAATTGGAGATGTGGTTTGTGGTGATTCAAATTTGGTGTGATTTATATGTTCATAATTATTATTATGAATTTTTGAGATGTAATTTATTTGTGGATTTTGTAGAAAATGAATTGATGAAATTTGGTGGTTTATGTGTAAAAATGTGGAGTTTTGAAATTGGGTGAGTTATGTTTTGAATTGTTGAAATTTAATTGAGGCGTTATATGTGTGTTGTGGAATTGAATTGATTGTTGTCGGTGTGAATTGGCAATAATTAAATTTGATGAGTTTGAGTTACGTAATGAGTTATTTTCAAATAAATGAGTTTGAACTGAAGTTGAAATTTTACGAAAAATTTAGAGTTGTTAAAGTTGTGAAAAAGTTCAAATTTTAACTAAGTTAAAGAGTTTGAGCAAAAAGATACATTGAAATTAAAAATGGTTAGAGGTTAAAATGTCACTCTTTTAATTACACTTTGATTGAGTTTAAAAAGAAAAAAAATATAGAGTATTTTATTAACTCAAAAATTTCAGTGCTTTAATAGTCGAGTGTGTGTATGGGAAATTTTGACAATATTTATTTTATTTAGTTTTAATTAAATAATATAGATTATTTGGTTTTAAAACTTTGGTGTGTGAGAAAGATTTAATTTTGGAAATTTTGTTGTGTTTGGATTGGTTTTATTGTGAACAAGTTGTTATAAATATTCATGTTTATGTAGTTAACTCCTTGAGTCTCGAAAAGGAATCGAGACCGTTGGCACCGAGTTAGCGGTGGGGAGAACTCTGATATATTAATGTTGTTGTGGTGATTTATGGTTGAAATTTGTGGAGATTAAATTTGGTGATTAATGTTTGAAAATTTGGAGATTAATATGGGTGATTTATGTTGGATTTGGGGAGAATTAAATTTAATTTGATTATGTGTTCATAATTGATATTATGAATTTTTTTTTTTTTTGTGTTTGAAGTGTGGGGTGTGGTGATTTACGGTTGGTGTGATTTATGTGTTCGTAACGATTATTATGAATTTTTGGAGATGTGATTTATGTGTGGTTGTGGAAATTTTAATTGGTGTGAATAAACATGTTTGAGTATGCTCTGTGTTGTGTTTGAAAAATCATTAGTGTTAAATGAGTATTAAAAATGGGGAATCTTTTAATAGTTGCATTTACTTAATGATTGTGGTGAAAAGAGTCAGAGTATGCTCATGCATTTCGTAGTACATGGTGACCGCGATGGGGCCATGGTGATAGTGGTGACCGTGATGGGCCACGGGATGATGCCATGTGAATTGTTGGTTCATCTTATCCTTGCGGGGATTGTCGCGTCGTGCTGATCTGTGAGAGATTGCACTCTAGAATGTGCTGATCTGTGAGCGATTGCACTCTAGAAAATCGTGCTGGTCTGTGAGAGACTGCACGCTGGTAAATTGTGCTGGTATGTGAGCGACTGCACTTTTGTATGTCGTGTTGGGCTGTGAGAGACTGCACGCTAGTAAATCGTGCTGATCCGTGAGAGATTGCACCTTGGTAATTAGTACTGGTATGTGAGAGGATGTACAATTATGATTTACGCCCCTTCGAGGAGGGTTTTGGTTTGGAATTCTGGAATCATGCATTTTGGCATATACGCATTGCATTAGAGTGTTTGACATGCGAGTTATGTTTGTTATGCTATGATGATTGTATATACATATTCGATTGTTGTTGTGATTTGTCGTAATTGCTTTGAGGTGTGAAGTTGGGTTGATTAAGTTTTGATGTAATTATTTGTTTATAATTGATTTAATGAATATTCGAAGTGTTGATTGATTCAGAGCTATTTTAGAACTGAAAATCTGCATTTTTTTCGGTTGTATTTGGCTATGATAGTGCAGTTTGTTAAAACTTCATTTTTCAACATTGTTTATGCATTTTTGGACATATGAAAACCCTTTCGAGGAGTATGCTAAGGCGAAAGGTTCTTTTTGAGCATTTGAAAATATAAGAATTTTGCTATGTGATATTTGTTAATTTCGGTTGGTGACCTTTACAATTATTGTGGAAATCTGGGCTTTGCCCTCAGAGGAGAAACAGGATCATCCTACCGGTTAGTACCCTGGAGATGGGAAAGTAGTTAGTCATACCTGACCGAAGCTGTGTCAGGAGGATCTTGCGGGGCGCGTGGAGATCACCCGGGTTGTGTAGCTTTTGTAGCATGATCAGATTAGGTGGTTGTATAAGGACTAGATGTCTTTCTTTTGTGATTGTATTTATTTCATTTTGGAAGATTGTATCCATGCTTAAACTGTTTGATGTCTTTTCTTTTGATGGGCCCATGTACCACTTTTGATGTGACGTGGGGAGAGTTAAAATTCTTGGGGCAGTGCTTTTGTATAGGTCTGCCAAGAATACCCCAGGGGTATGAGCTATGTCTGATAGGGCTCATAGCTCCGGTGTATTTTGATGTTTGAATACTTTGGATTTTTATTTCAAAAACTATTCCGCTGCTTGTAAATATTTGTTGATTTTGTCGTTATGTTACGACTTAAATATTTATCCAAAAGTATTTTCTTTGTTTAGAAAAAAAAAATACACTCGCACTGTTAAAAATCGGGGTGTTACAAACCAAAAGGTAAGGAATTTATATTCTAATTTTCTAATTATGCTTCATTATTTGTGTTTTTTTTTTGTGATGTAATCATTTTGAATTTATTTAACTAAAGGGGGTAAAGAAATTATGCATATAAGGTGTTTGATAATATGTATTTTTTATAATTTTTACTAAAGGTGGTAATGTGTTACTGAAATTTATGGTTGCAGTTGGTAATTAGTAAACTACATGTTTTTTTGGTTTAAATGGCTTCTATGGCATTGCTCATTTTGCATGTACATAAAAGTGTCCTAACCTACCTAGTGCTAACTATCATTTACACTTTTCTTGAGTTTTATTAGTGGATTAACATATTGGAATTTTGTAACAACCTGTTAATTATTAAAACTGTTAATTTAAAAAGTAAATAACTAGTTTATACATTAAAAAAAAAAAAAAAAAGCATTATTGTAATGTTTGAATAAACGTAGGGCAATGGCGTAATTTTCACACTATCCCTCCAATATCTCTCTACCACTTTTAGAAACCCACATTCCCGTTCTTTTTTCTTCTTCGTTACCTGAGCATCCATCCTCCCATCCTCCCAATCTTCAACCTCTTATTTTCCTTCATTTTTTAAATGAATCAAACCCAAAAGCTTGGCAAAGCTCCTTAAACCCATTTTTAAACCTTGCATGTCTCAATTTGTAACTACTAACCGGTTCCAATCAAAGCAACAGAGGATACTAATTAACAAATGAAGAAGAGTCAAAGTGGCAATTCAGGCAAAAGGGGAGTTCAACGACAGGATCGAGGCGGAGCGGAGCAGCGGGATCGCGCCGGAGCGGAGCGGCGAGCGACATGGCCGCGGCGGCGCAGAGCGGAGCGGTGAAGAAAGGGTTTACGCGCGACCTGGGTGCGTTCGCGGGTCACGGGTCGCGTTTTTGGGTCGTGGGTTTGAAAACCCTAAAAAATGTGAAAAAAATTCTGGACTTTTTTTTTCGTCAAAAACCAATTTTACCCCTAAATTTTAAAACGTTTTAGGGGTAATTTTGGTATTACTCCCTTGAGATGTTAGATCCAAGTTCTCATCTTCTCATCGTTTCCATTTCCATCCTTCTCATCGTTTCCCTCCTTCTCATCGTTTCCGTCCTTCTCATCGTTCCCATCCTTCTCATCGTTGCTTTTGCTATGTTCGTTGCTTTTGCTCTGTTCCCATCTCAAGGTTCGTGTTCGATTCTTTTGCTCTGTTCTTTATCTTTTCTCCATCCCATCTTCTCTGTTATTTTTTTTTTTCTTTCTTTTTTTTTTTATTTTTTCTTCAGTTTTTTTTACTTTATTCTTTTTTCATTCTATTTTTGTGTTCTTTTTTCATTGTTTTTACTTTTTAATTTAATTTAATTTATTTTTGTTAATTTA
>JBBPBR010000005.1:31840484-31873970 GCA_037974775.1 Cicer pinnatifidum | reverse complement strand
AAAAATGATTAAAAAAAAAAACTCAATAACATATACTTCTTCTAGTCACTATTGTAAAAAGAAAAATAACATCAAAATTTTTTCATTATTATAAGTAAAAGTTAATTATCTTTTACTCATTTAATACTAATATTTATAATATATCATTACTTTAATAAAAATATTTAATGTTAATAGTTAAATATTTAACATTAATTTAAAAAAGTAATTTCACTTAATTAATTTTTTTAATAACTACGGAAGTGATTATTTTTGCATATAATATTAATAGGAAGGAGTATAGCTTAAGAGCAAGTATATGCACTTTACCAATTGACTTTCGAGTATGTGTCATTGTGTCGAGCTCTATTTTTCTATGAAATTTCTATCAAACTCCATAAAGAGACATTTAAATAATTTTTTTTTGTTTGTAGATAAAACGATAAAAAAAAACTCACACACAACTATAAAGTCCTAAATTTGAACATGAAATATGATATTCAACCTAACAATAATATTTGCCTAAGTCTTACATATACATTTAAAACAAAATTAATTAAACAAAAAAACTATTAAATGAAAAATGCAAAGCCCATCATCTCATATGTAGGAGCGGGCAGGGACATCCCCTATATTTTTTTAATTTTTTTTTTTCATAAATGATAGTGAAAAATTAGTAAAATAACAACAATAAGTTACTAAAATATCCCAAACCTTTAGGGTTTTGAGAATCTGAAATCGCCTCACTCCTCTCTGCCCACCTCCCTCTTTTCTCTCAGTTTTATGCTCAAATTGCTCTCTCTCTCTTTTCTTGGACCTTCCCTCCCAGTCATAGCGGCTAGAAGCCAACGTCAGTTCTTGATCTTGGTCCTCATATTATCTCAATCTACTTCTTATATTTTGCAGGTTATTACTTATTTCTTCTATTACTTAAGTAATTTTCCTCTATAAATAGAGGAAAAAATAAATGTCTATGGTTCTTGTGAGCAATAGTCTTCTTATATTTACCACAATATAAAAGAAGTTATTCAACGGTTCTTAAATTATAATCAAGTCGTTGATATCATATTAGAAATTACGTGATTGAAGAAATAAATGAAAAATGAGGTACACATTTATTAGAATTTTTACTGATAAAATAACATAAAATTAATACAACGAGATCTATATACATATAAACTACCTAATATAGAATGATAAACTAACTAATATCGAAGAGACAAACGGTAACACCCTAATTAGCAATCCAACTACCAACTATTATCTATTAACAAACTATAACAAACTTTTAGATGATAACAATTGATATATGATATAGTATGATACTATTTATTAATTGTGAATTATTTTAGTTAACTTGTGAACTATTTCAATTTGTGTATCTTTTAGGAGTGACACGATATTTAAATATAAGAAAATTGATGCATTTTTCAAGAAGAAAGTTTTCGACAAAGAAGCATTTTTCAAGAAGAAAATTACAAAGCTTCAATGTCAACACTTGAACTCTAGTGATCAAATCGACGAAGTTCGAAGATCTTATCTTAATTGGGGTCACTATCAATGTGTAGTTGAAAAATATCCCCTAAATGAAGACAAACATCTGAGACGATTTCAAGCATCTTGGTTCAAAATACTCCCTTCATGGCTAGAGTACTCTCCGACCAATTATGTTATTTATTATTTGCTTTGTTACTTGTTTAGTACAAACCACGTGAGAACTCTACAACTGACGTCTTCACTAGAAAATGATTTAAAGCATGGAGAAATGTCAATAGTGGAAATAGTTGTGTTATTCTTAAACATATTCGAGAGAGTCCTTATTAATAACAAGACTACGTAAATATCATTTTCAACAATAAAGATTATCAAAACAAGATTGTGTAACAAGATGGAGGATATGTTGTATATTTTTATATTTCTAAATGTTAAATGGAAAATGCAAAAGTATATGCTAGCTTGCTTTAAACTAAAAATTTAATTTGTATGTACTAGTATATTTTACACTTCCAGAAAATTATAATTGTCATATCATTAAAATTATTTGACTTTTATCATAATTACTTTTAATGTTGCATATAAATGTTTGTGATGTACTACCAGTATAATTTTTTTATAATGACAATATAATTTTTTATAATGACAATATAAGTAATTAACGCGATAAAAAAACAATCAGATATAATGTAAAACTCGTTTTCCGTTTCAAGTGGACATTCAACCCTCTACATTGAAATCCAAACAAGCTATTATTCAATCACCAAAATGAGTAACAAAATATATTTTGATATATTCTTGATCTATTTGAGGACTATTGTAACAATAGTCTCACACATTTAAGAACCATAACAATTGTTTATGATTTCTATTTTTGACAATCGAAAACAAAGCTTTCCAATATTTTAAAAAGGTCCAAATCTGAAATAATTTGGGATACAACAAGAGTAATCCAATTAAGATTGGACTCAACAAAGAGTCAACCTAGCAAGAATATGGGTCGCTCGATTACCAGCTCTCCTAACAAAGAATACTATTGTTACCATTGTTACAATTGTTGATTGAAATCCTTAAAAAGTTGAGAATAACTCTGCACTAACATCCCATAGCAAGAAACAGAAAACACATTGGTAGATATGATCTTCACCGTTGATTCGGAATCTATTCAATAAACAAGTTTACGAGTTCAAGATATTTTGAGAAATAAATAGCTTGGAGCACATCCATGGCTTCAATCGTATAGTAGCATCATGGTGATGAGAATAAATATAGAAATACTATAATAATACGCAACAAATATAAAATTCTTCCAACTTATAAAATCCGTTAAGGAGCAATAACAAATGTATCTGACAACAAATAAATCAAAATAAAAGAGCGTACAGAATACCAATATTTTAACGTATAAAACCCCTCAATGCAAAAGTAAAAACCACGGATAATCAAATAAGGATATAAGAGAGTCTCATAATGATGCACAAGGTGTGCCTATAATCAGCCAAAATAACAAAACACTAAAACTTACAAATAAAAAACAAGAAGAAGAAAAACACTCAAAAACCTGCTGATGTTTGAGCACGATTCCTCTCTCTAGATATTTGTTCGCCAATCTGACCGTGAAAATGAAGATTTGAATGTCGCGAACCTGTTGTGCAAAAATCAGCACGATCCAACGGTTAATAAATGCACAATTGATATTTTTCTAAAACTGATTTGACAAAATCGGAAATAAGGTTTATTTCTCTTTTTTCTTTAGGTGTCTGCCTTTCTTTTCAAAATAGTCTCTTTCTTACAATCCTAATCAAACCACAATAAGTGAGACACATGTACTACAATATTAAAGTCTTTCTTCACATAGGAAGGGAACCCAATACCAACACATTGAAACTAGACATCAAACGAGTAATAACTTCGACAATCTCTCGATTTTCCTATTTGACTATTATACAAAAACTCCAACGACCATCATTTAACAGATCCGCACTAATATGGACTTTAAAGAAATTATTTGCGGGAGGAGTCCATTTGATTTTGGCTTGCTGAATCTTCTGATTATGAGCATTATTCGCCTAACCCCGCCACTGTAGGTAATTTTTCATTTCCATACTTTGAACATGTAGAGAGGACCAACCTCAATATTTACGAATGCTAACTTTAGTATTTGATGAAATTCATATGCACCCATGGTACTTGATGAATTTTTATACCGAATTCATGTCTTAACAAATGAATGTGTGTTTTGTGTTGATCTTGATAATACCTTATATGCATGATTATATTTTAGTTTATGTAGTTGAATGCATGTTAGATATACGATTTTTTGAGTTATCTTTTTTTTTGGTAACATTGTTTGAGTTATCTAAGCTTGCATGTTGATTGAAATGACTTATAATTTGTGAAAAGTGAAAATTTACAATTGTCTGGATTTTATGAAAAAATCATATTTGTTAAACCTTCTGGAACGATTGGGGAATGCTGACAAATAATAAACACAGTATTCTTCATTAATTGATTTGTTTAAAATCGGACAATACACTTAATATATATATATATATATATATATGATTCTAAATTAATCATAATCATCATGTATAATCTTAAAAAATCTAAGTATAGTATAGAAAACATAATAATATAAAATAACTATTAATATATCTAAAATAACAATTAGACTATTTTAACTAATAACTATTAATTAATTTAACTATAAGACCTCTATCATTATCGACGGGTTCACATGAACCTTGTCCTCAAGGTTCAGAGGCAACTCTGAAAGTTTATGGAAAATGTGTGGTGATCTAATTGAATTATGAGAGAAAGCTGATGACGTTTTTTTAGTAGGCATATTTGAGTTTTGCCAATAAAAATAAGGTCCACATAAACCTCCCAAATAAACAAATAAAGAGAGATGCTCATCCACCCTCATTGTTTCTTGTCTAGAAGCCCCTAAAATTTATGTATTTACCCTTTATCGGATCCCAACTTTCAGGTCGGTAAATTTTTGAATGCGTGAATTTAGTAACTAAGCTAACAAATGCTCTAGATGTTAGCATCCGATAGGCAAAAATACAAATGCAAGCCAACCATCTCACAAAACATTTTTTATTCACCACTCAACCTCAAATTCTTCACCTATGTTCATGTTTTTGGAGTTCACAAACCCAAATTCTTCTATCCATTAGCATCATCAACTCTATTTTTCTTCATTGCAAAGATAATGTAACTCTAAAATCTTCCTCGTCATTTTGGTTGTTAAAGTTTTTCAAATGTACTAGGTTGTACCATATTTTAGGATCCAATAATGTGTTTTTCAAAAATTTAATATTACTGGATTCACGCATTCAGAATTATTTGTTTTCTGCATGACTGAATTTTAATTTGTGTTAAATGTTTGTAGTTAGTTATGGTTGAGCTTGAAGCTCAATCAAAACATTCGTCGGCACCCGATTTGCAACCTAAGCATGTTACTGAACCAAAGTCTGAGCATTTACCTAAAGAGATACATGAGATTGTATCAAACTTGAAATCACATAAGCATCTTATTTGAAACTGGATATTGTAGAGCTAGTGGTGATTGACATTGATTGTTGGATAAATTTTATTACAAATAATAAATATAATTGTCGAGATAATTTGATTGCTTAGGTTCGTCGTCAGACAACTAAGTTAGGATTTTCAGTGGTAATTATCAAATTTGATCATGGTTTAGATATAAGAAAATAATTTTTTGTATTGGGTTGCAAAAGGGTGGCATGTATCAAGGAACCAATAAGAAGTTGAAATGCGAAGACAAAAGATCTAGCAAATGTGAATGTACATTAACGTTGTTTGGTTATTTCCTAACAACCTAACAATGTAATCTTAGTGTTATGTCAGGATCACAAAACCATGCGATGGATAAAGTAAATTAGAAGGGCATGAGTCCTCTTGATCATGATTTTGACATAATTAACAAACATACAATGTTCATGCATCATTTGATAAAACTAACAGTTTGAACCGAGTTACATTTCAGGAAAAACAAGCAAACACTATACACTTGGACACAAGCTTGGAACACAAGGAATCAAGCAAAAAGTAGAGAATATGCTGAAGAAAGATGCAATTCTGTCTAGTGTCATTAGTGGTTATAGTAGTTATTTAGTAGACTCGTCAATGTGATTTCATGCTTAAGTATTTGCCAAAGTAAAATTGAAATCTTAAAATAAACAAGTAAACAAATCGATTAGCAAGTCAATTGCTGAATCGATTGGGCAATCGATTGTGTGACTCAGAATTAGAGTTTTCACTAAGTACATCGATTGGGAAATCGATTACTTAAAGGATTTCTGTAAAACATGAGTTCTGGGTTTAACACAATCGATTGGACAATCGATTGGGACGTCAATTAAGAAATCGATTTTGTAACTTACAGAGCCAAGCTAACACTTTGCAAATCGATTGGCAAATCGATTCAGAAAACTCTTTTTCATCAGACTTGGCCTCTCTAATAAACCAATCGATTGCACAATCGATTGGGACATCAATTGAGCAATCGATTTTGTAAGTCACAGAACCAACCACTTATTGAATCAATCGATTGGGCAAAATATTTTTATCAGACTTGGCATATGTGATAAATCAAATCGATTGGGAAATCAATTGAATTTAGTTTCTTAACTTGAAAGATATTTACTAATCGATTAGGTAATCGATTGAGAAAATGAAATGCTTAATCAAATATCAGAAACATGTTTCTAATCGATTGGCACATTGATTTTCAACCAAATGGCTGAGCCACTGTAACAAGCCAAATCGATTGGCAAATCTATTGAAGTAAATCATCTGAATCACTGTGACTAGTAAAATCAGTTGACGAATCGATTGAAGAAAAATGTTTGAGTCACTATGACCAGTTCAATCGATTGGCAAATCGATTCGATTAAAGTCTTATGTTACATCAGCCAACTGCCAAATTGATTATGATTGAATATGAGTCGACTGCGTAATCGATTGTTTTGATCTCGTTGTTGGAACAAAACACTCCTAATCCATTACCCAATCGATGCTGTTATGAACATGCTTCAGTTTCTGATTTTTGTATTAAAAGAATCGATTAGCAAATCTATTCATTCATATATTTTCAAGAACCAAGAAAAACAAGAAACGCGATAATCGATTGGGCAATCGATTAAGTTGTTTTTAAACCTTTATAAAATCGATTGAGGAATCGATTTTACTGTTGTTTTTCTTAACATATATAAGCTGACTCAAATCACTTTTTCTCACAACTTTGATATAACTTTCGAAACACGTTTTCATTACTCTGAAATCTGAAAACAATACTTTGAGAGAAAGAATTGAAAACACACACGAAATACTATTTTGGAAAATCCTTATTGTGTGTAATTCATAGTTTGATTGAGTCGCCTTCATTAGTGATCTTTGATCCTTTATCATTTCTGTAAACAACATATTGTAAAGAAAGTTCTATAAAAACCCAGTGTGGAAACTGGTAACTATCTTCGTTGGTGAAGGTGTTCATCAAGAAGATGTTTCATCATTATCTTGGGAGAGTTTGCTGATTAACTCGAGGGATACAGTGGCTGTGAAATAGAAGCAAGAAAGTTAGATAGATAGGCTTGGTGTGAGCTGGACAATCTGTAAAATATACTCTAGACGATTCTATTGGATAAAGGCTGAAATCGGTTCGATTTCAGGACTGGATGTAAGCTGTCATACTGACAGCTGAATCAGTATAAATCTCGGTGCACAACTTTCCTATCCCTTCTCTTTATTTCAATATTGCATGAAAGCTTAATCTTGATTGTATGTGTTAACCAAATTCTGTCTTGATTGATATTTTGAATGAGCATTGTATGTGTACACTTGTATTGATTTACATGCAATCTTTGTTCCTGAATAAATGCTGTAAATTGTCTTTATTAAACTGATTATTAATCTTGTTAGTAATCTTTAATAAATAGAGGCCATTATTTCCTACAATTGGCATCAATAGCCTGACCTTTTTTTGAGTAACTCTCATAAAAGAAAATGTCCTCTGTAGAATTCCTAGGAGAAGGTGCATCTTTGGCAAGGCCCCTTGCATTTAATGGGGCTGCCTACATGTATTGGAAACATAAAATGTTAATTTTTCTAGAAGCTAGTGGAATTGATATTCTAGATGCTGTAGAGAATGGACCCTATGTGTCAACAATAGCTGACACAGGTGAAACATCAATTTTAAAACCCATATCAGATTGGTATAAGGATGATAAGAAAAAAGTAGGATATAATGCCAAAGCTAAGAATATTATAACCTCTGCTTTAAGTCATGATGAATTTTTCAGGGTGTCTAACTGTAAAATTGCCAAGGAGATGTGGGACACTCTTCAACAGACTCATGAAGGAACAACAGATGTAAAAAGGGCCCGAATCAACACGCTAATGCATGAGTATGAGTTGTTCAACATGAAAAAGGAAGAGTCGATGAATGACCTACAGACAAAATTTACTCACATTGTCAATAATCTAAATGCTCTTGGTAAGGAGATTGACAATGAGCAGCAAATCAGCAAGATCATGAGGTGCTTAACCAGAGAGTGGCAACCCAAGATCATTGCCATAGCATAATCTAAAGATCTAGGCAGCATGTCAATCGCAACATTGTTTGGAAAACTAAGAGAGCATGAGATGCAACTACACAGGCTGAAAGAAGCAGAACAAACAGATAGGAAAACAAAAGGTTTATCACTGAAAGTTCAAACTCATAAAACAAAGTCTGAACCAGAAGCTTGCACAGACAATTCTGAAAGTGAAGACGATTAAGAACCAGAAATTGGATTACTTGTCAGAAAATTCAAAAAGTTTCTGAGAAAGAAAGAAAACAAGTTCAGAAAGCCATCAAGTTCAAAGACAAATGATAGCAAAGTAACTTGCTATGAATGTGGGAAGACATGACATATCAAATCTGAGTGTTTCCAATTGCAGAACAAAAATAAAAATGTAAAGGCTAAAGACAAAGAACCACCCCCTAAAACCAGAAAGGCCTACATCGCCTAGAATGATAATGAAGAATCTTCTTCATCTTCAGAAGAAGAAGAAGCTAATCTTTGTCTTATGGCCAATACAAATTCAGATTCTGAAAATGAAGTAAGTTCTAACTCTAATCCATCTTATGATGAGCTACATGATGCATTTAATGAACTACATGATGAATATGTTAATGTACTCAAACAGTTAATTAGTACTAAGAAGATGTTTGAGAAACAATGCATGACATGTGAAGAAATTAGAAAAGAACATAAGGTGATTGTTGACTTAAATGAACATTTGAAAAAAGAATCACATGATAAATCTGCTAGATGTATTGAACTTGAAGGAATAGTTGAATCTTTGAAATCTGATTTAGCAAAGTTTACAAGTAGTAAAAACCAATTAACTGTTCTTCTTAGCAACCAGAGAAATGTACATGTAAAATCTGGACTTGGTTATAGACAAAACAGAAATGCTAACAAGAATCAGAAATTTGTTAGATCTAAGCATATGCATGATGTTTAATTTGTAACATGTCACTTTTGCTGTAAAAAGGGGCATATGGTGTTTAATTGTAAACAAAAAAAACTTGCCAACAAAGGATAGAAACAGATTTGGAAAGTTAAGACACAAATGTTTGAAACTAACCCTCCAGGACCCAATCTGAATTGGGTACCTAAAACCAAAACTTAATTCCATTTTGCAGGTATGCTTGGAATCCAGGACCAATTTATGGTACTTAGATATTGGGTGCTCCAAGCACATGACAGGAGACAAGTCAAAGTTTTTGTCTCTAAACTTAAAAGATGGAGGATATGTCAAATATGGTGACAATAACAAGGGTAAGATATATGGTGTTGGAGACATAGGCAGTGAGTCAACTGCAGTCATCAACAATGTACTATATGTAGAAGGTTTGAAACACAATTGGCTTAGTATAAGTCAGCTATGTGACAAAGGATTTCAGGTACGCTTTACACCTCAGTCTTGTATAATTGAGCATAAGGAGAATAAAGGTATGAAACTGGTAGGTGATAGAATCAATAACATATACATGCTTGATTTTAATGCTTTGCCTGCTAGTACTATGTGCTGTTTATTATCCAATTCTGATTAAAACTGGTTATGGCATAAAAGAGTAGCACATATACATATAGATCACCTAAACAAACTAGTTATCAAACAATTAGTTCTAGGACTTCCAAACAGAAAGTTCACTAAGGACAAGCTTTGTGATTCATGTGAGAAAAGCAAACTAGTTAAGTCATCCTTTCCCCCAATAGATTTGGTTCAAACCAATAGAGTTTTACAATTAATACATATGGACCTGTTTGGTCCATCCCAAGTGAAAAGCTTTGGAGGAAACTTGTATGGTTTTATGTTAGTAGATGATTACTCTAGGTATACTTGAACATTTTTTCTGACTCACAAGAGTGAGGCTTTCTCTATTTTCAAAAAATTTGTAACTTTAGTTCAGAATGAGAAGAATCAGAAAATAATATCCATTAAAAGTGATCATGGTGGAGAATTCCAAAATGAATCCTTTAATACCTACTGTGAACAAAATGGAATTCACCATATCTATTCAGCCCCTAGGACTCCCCAACAAAATGGAGTTGTTGAAAGGAAGAATAGGTCTCTAGAAGAATTAGCTAGAACTATGATTAATGATTCCAATCTTCCTAAGTATTTTTGGGCAGATGCTATTAACATAGCCACACATGTAGTCAATAGGGTTCTAATTAGGCCAATACTTATGAAAACTCCCTATGAGTTATATAAGGGTAGAAAGCCAAATATCTCTTACTTTAGAATTTTTGGATGCAAATGCTTTATATTGAATAATGGGAAAGAACACATAGGAAAGTTTGACCCTAAGGCAGATGAGGGTATTTTTCTAGGTTATTCACAATCTAGTAAGGCCTATAGGATCTACAACAAAAGAACTAAAACTATAGAAGAATCTGTTCATGTGAAATTTGATGAAATGTTTGCTGAAAACTTGAACAACAGTCCTCCTATAGTTGGTGATTCTTTGGATGAAATTGTAGAATCTGAACCATTAGAACCAAAAGAGACTGTACCTCAAACTGACTTGGACTATGTAGAACCTATAAGAGAGGAGGATCTACCTAAGGAATGGAAGTTTAATAGAAACCATCCCATTGATAACATAATAGGAGAAATCTCCAAAGGAGTAGCCACTAGGAAGTCACTCAAACACTTTTGTAACTACACAACCTTTGTGTCTCAAATAGAACCAAAAAATGTAAAAGAGGCTCTTATGGACAATGAATGGATCATTGCTATGCAAGAAGAGCTTAACCAATTTGAGAGAAACAAGGTGTGGATCCTAGTTCCTAAACCAGAAAACAAACACATCATTGGAACCATATGGGTATTTAGGAACAAGATGGATGAAAATGGAGTCATAACTAGGAATAAAGCTAGACTAGTTGCTAAGGGTTATAATCAGGAGGAGGGTATTGATTATGATGAAACCTATGCCCCTGTAGATAGGTTAGAAGCCATTAGAATCTTGCTTGCTTATGCATGCATCATGGACTTTAAGCTTTATCAAATGGATGTAAAAAGTGCCTTTCTCAATGGTGACATCCAAGAGGAAGTTTTTGTTAGTCAAACACCTGGATTTGAGAATCCTGACTTTCCTAATCATGTCTATTAGCTAACTAAAGCCCTCTATGGGTTGAAACAAGCTCCAAGGGCTTGGTATGAGAAACTCAACAATTTCCTCATTCAACAAAACTTTTTAAGAGGAAATGTTGACAAAACACTTTTTATAAAGACAAATGGAAATGACATCTTGCTGGTCCAAGTTTATGTTGATGACATAATCTTTGGATCCACAAATAATAAACTGTGCAAAGATTTTGAAAACTTAATGAAAGGGAAATTTGAAATGTCAATGATGGGAGAACTATCTTACTTCTTGGGATTTCAAATTAACCAAAGCAAGCATGGCATTTTCATTAGTCAAACTAAATACTGTAATGATTTGTTAAAGAAATTCAGCTTTGATAACTTTAAGTCCATTGATACTCCCATGAGCCAAGTGTGTCACTTAGATAGAGATGAAAAAGGCAAACCTGTAGATGTAACAAGGTTTAGAGGTATGATAGGATCCTTGCTCTATCTTACTGCAAGCAGACCTAACATCATGTTCAGTGTCTGTATGTGTGCAAGATACCAATCCAATCCAAAAGAGTCCCATCTAAGTGCAGTGAAGAGAATATTTAGATATCTCATAGGAACTAGAAATCTAGGTTTGTGGTATCCTAGGGGATCAACTTGCACTCTAGTTGGATACTCGGATTCTGATTTTGCTGGATGCAAACTAGACAGGAAAAGTACATCTGGTAGTTGTCGTCTGTTAGGAAACTCCCTTGTTTCTTGGTATAGCAAGAAACAAACTAGCATTGCACTATCAACAGCTGGGGCTGAATATATTGCAGTCGTTAGCTGTTGTGCACAGGTCCTCTGGATGAAACAACACTTCTCTAATTTTGGTGTTGATTTAGGGACTGTACCAATCATGTGTGATAATACTAGTGCAATAAGTATTACCAAAAATCATGTCATGCATTCTAGAATCACACACATAGAGATAAGGCATCACTTTATAAGGGACCAATATCAAAATGGGAACATAAAGCTTGAATATGTCAACAAAACTGATCAGTTAGCTGACATCTTCACCAAAGCTTTACCAAAAGAAAGCTTCCTTCATATTAGAATGAGACTAGGAGTCATAGATCATGATGAAATCTGATTCCTATGAGAAATAAATCGATTGCAACATCGATTATCCTGTGACTAGACAGCAAATTAGCTTTATGAAATCGATTGCACAATCGATTTATGACACACAATGTCTGACTTGTCATATTCATAAACGCAACATCGATTGCAAAATCGATTTGTTCAGCCAAACATCAGTAATTGCTGAAGTAGTCATCAGATAAATCGAATGCTAAATCGATTGATGTATTGGAAAACAGTTTAAATAATCGATTGAATAATCGATTTATTTTCCCCAGACTCCAAAAATTGAGAAATTTTTCAAAACTCTAGCCCGAGCGCCGATTTGGAAATCAATTGAGTCTAAATTTCAAATCATGCACTTAAATGAATCAATTTGGAAATCGATGCTGAGATGAGTAGTTTTCTGAACTAATATAGAAATCGATTAGGACATCGATTTAGTAATTAAAGGACAATCGATTTGGGAATCGATTTGAAAGATGACAGTTGCAATTTTTTTCTAGCCGTTAGAAAGCAACAATGACTAAATCGATTTCACTTCCCCAGTAACGGTAACCTAGTCGATTGACCAATCGACGTACGTGTGAGAAGGTTTAAAAGGATCGATTTGCTAATCGATTCTGAACACATTACTCAAGATAATGGCTATGACATTTGAAGAATTTTCAGAACTCTTAAGTCTACCCTTTCATGGCAAAACCATTGATGGTAGTGATGACGCTGATTCTACTGATGAAGCATGGGAAGCATCAGTAGAAAGGCACACAGCTATGCAAGACCTAATGATCGAAGGCTTTGTGGAAAAGCTTTCACTTCCGACAGGTCAAATGAAGGTCGAACAACGGATGTTGATGTACGCACTAACCCGGATGCTAGTGCCTCGATCCGGAAATCATGTTGTTGTCCAGAAATTCGACATTCTTCTGCTGTGGGGTCTATGCAAAGAGCTCAAGATGAGCTGGGCATGGATTGTGCTGGAGTATATGATGGAAGCAGCACAAGGCAAACTAGTGCTCCCCTACCCATAGCTGATCACAAAGATTCTGAGACATTTTAAAGTTTCAGTTGTCAATGAAGAATCTTCCAAAACCACCCTCACTTTTGGAGAATTATTTGTGAATCAAATGCAATTGTAAAGGGTGAGTGACATTTGGACAAGACCTCAGCCAAATGCTGAACAAGCTCAGTCGAATGCAGAACAAGCTGAGCTAGTTGAAGCCCATTCTGGGATTTTAGCCAAGCTGTTGGAGTTTATGGAAACTCAGGTGGCTCACAATGCTAAAATGGAAGCTTCAAATGCAAGAATGGAAGCCGCACTGAGTAAGCTTCAGGAAAATCTAGACACAATTGCGCAGGATGTCGCTGCGATACAGGAACACATAGGCCGACAAGCAACATAAGAGCTAAATCCAACCAACTTAGATAGTGTTGAACCTCATGGTGAGGAGACACATGCTGAGGCTAATACAGCGGTCTCTACCTCTCCCTTAGATAATAATGAGGAATAGTCCTAGATTAGGTGTTTATGATTTTAGTTTCTTTGTTGTTTTGTAATGTTCTGTTATTGCCTTGACATATTATGTTTTCAATGTATATCTTGCAATTGTATCCCAAATTGTAGTTTCTTTGCATACATGACAAAAAGAGGGACAATTTGATCAAGTTTCGCTATGCTTAACTGTGCTCTGATAGACTGTTTTTATGCTCTAATTACTTGTTTTTACTTTGAATCTGATTTGTAAATACATTTATATTATGCTAATGTTTTCTCCTATTAATAGCTTTTTGCATTAAATGACAAAGGGGGAGAGAACATTTAAACTTGTGTTGCAGTTAACTTGTATATTACTCTGATATTGTGTTGCATTTAACTTGTATAACTCTGATACTGAATTCAACCTGCTGCTGCGAATTGGTAAATTACTCTAATATTGTTAAATAGCACGGATAATGTAGTCTGTGATAGTAAGCTCTAATCATGATAACTCTGGTACTAGATGCTCTGATACTACATGTTGTAGATAAATCTAATATTGCTAACGTTTTTTTTAAGCTCTAATAACCTGATATGTTACTGAACCTGAATTTTTTACTGTATTACTTAAATGAATCATGCATGCTAAAATTCAGGGGGAGCTTTTAAATAATGGTAATTATAATGTTATACCTTGGAATGTAAAACTCAAGTTAAAATTGTATGTTTGTCACTTAATCAAAAAGGGGGAGATTGTTAGACATGAGTCCTCTTGATCATGATTTTGACATAATTAACAAACATACAATGTTCATGCATCATTTGATAAAACTAACAGTTTTAACCGAGTTACATTTCAGAAAAAACAAGCAAACACTATACACTTGGACACAAGCTTGGAACACAAGGAAGCAAGCAAAAAGTAGAGAATGTGCTAAAGAAAGATGCAATTATGTCTAGTGTCATTAGTGGTTATAGTAGTTATTTAGTAGACTCATCAATGTGATTCCATGCTTAAGTATTTGCCAAAGTAAAATTGAAATCTTAAAATAAACAAGTAAACAAATCGATTAGCAAGTCAATTGCTGAATCGATTGGGCAATCGATTGTTTGACTCGGAATTAGAGTTTTCACTAAGTACATCGATTGGGAAATCGATTACGTAAAGGATTTCTGGGTTTAACACAATCGATAGGACAATCGATTTGGACGTCAATTAAGAAATCGATTTTGTAACTTACAGAGCCAAGCTAACACTTTGCAAATCGATTGGCAAATCGATTCAGAAAACTCTTTTTCATCAGACTTGGCCTCTGTAATAAACCAATCGATTGCACAATCGATTGGGACATCAATTGAGCAATCGATTTTCTAAGTCACAGAACCAACCACTTATTGAATCAATCGATTGGCAAATCGATTGTGCAAAAGTTTTTTATCAGACTTGGCATCTATGATAAATCAAATCGATTGGGAAATCAATTGAATTTAGTTTCTTAACTTGAAAGATATTTACTAATCGATTAGGTAATCGATTGAGAAAATGAAATGCTTAATCAAATATCAGAAATATGTTTCTATTCGATTGGCACATTGATTTTCAACCAAATGGCTGAGCCACTGTAACAAGCCAAATCGATTGGCAAATCGATTGAAGTAAAACATCTGAATCACTGTGACTAGTAAAATCAGTTGACGAATCGATTGAAGCAAAATGTTTGAGTCACTGTGATCAATTCAATCGATTGGCAAATCGATTCGATTAAAGTCTTGTGTTACATCAACCAACTGCCAAATCGATTATGAATGAATATGAGTCGACTGCGTAATCGATTGTTTTGATCTCGTTGTTGGAACAAAACACTCCTAATCCATTACCCAATCGATGCTGTTATGAACATGCTTCAGTTTCTGATTTTTGTATTAAAAGAATCGATTAGCAAATCGATTCATTCATATATTTTCAAGAACCAAGAAAAAAAAGAAACGCAATAATCGATTGGGAATTCGATTAAGCTGTTTTTAAACCTTTATAAAATCGATTGAGGAATCAATTTTACTATTGTTTTTCTTAACATATATAAGCTGACTCAAATCACTTTTTCTCACAACTTTGATATAACTTTTGAAACATGTTTTCATTACTCTAAAATCTGAAAACAATACTTTGAGAGAGAGAATTGAAAACACACACGAAATACTATTTTGGCAAATCCTTATTGTGTGTAATTCATAGTTTGATTGAGTCGCCTTCATTAGTGATCTTTGATCCTTTATCTTTTCTGTAAACAACATATTATAAAGAAAGTTATGTAAAAACCCAGTGTGGAAACTGGTAACTATCTTCGTTGGTGAAGGTGTTCATCAAGAAGAAGTTTCATCGTTATCTTGGGAGAGTTTGCTGATTAACTCAAGGGATACGGTGGCTTTGAAATAGAAGCAAGAGAGTTAGATAGATAGGCTTGGTGTGAGCTGGACAATCTGTAAAATATACTCTAGATGATTTTATTGGAAAAGGCTGAAATCGGTTCGATTTCAGGACTGGATGTAAGCTGTCATACTGACAGTTGAACCAGTATAAATATCGGTGCACAACTTTCCTATCCCTTCTCTTTATTTCAATATTGCATGAAAGCTTAATCTTGATTGTATGTGTTACCAAAATTCTGTCTTGATTGATATTTTGAATGAGCATTGTATGTGTACACTTGTATTGATTTACATGCAATCTTTGTTCCTGAATAAATGTTGTAAATTGTCTTTATTAAACTAATTAGTAATCTTGTTAGTAATCTTTAATAAATAGAGGCCATTAGTTCCCAACAGAAGGGCATCTTGTTGTTGGTCGTTTAAATGAAGAAGAGAAGGAACTTGTTGGTCAAATGATAAGGAACATGGTCTCATCAAAAAATATTCTAGTGACTTTGAATGACAAGAAATGAAAATGTGACTACAATGGAGCAAATTTGTAATGCACGTCATAGATACAAGAAGACTATATAAGGGATCCGAGATTAGAAATTCAACATCTGTTGAAATGCTTGGATGATCACAAAGATGTATACATATATAAAATTGTTGATAAGTCTGAAACTGAAATTTAAGATATTTTTTTGACTCATCCTAAATCAGTCAAGTTGTTTAACACTTTTTTGACTGTGTTGTTAAGGGATTCAACTTATAAAACAAATCAATATATAATTTTGTTGTTTGAGATCGTTGACGTTACTTCACCATATATGACATATTCAGTTGAGTTTTCTTTTCTCAGGTTTGAAATGGAGGATAATTTTACTTGGGTCCCAATGATTTGTCGTAATTTGTTAACGTATGAAGACAATACTCCGAAGGTAATTGTGACAAATTGAGATACCACATTGATGAATGTTGTTGCAATGGTTTTTCCAGCCTCTATTGCTTTACCATGTTAATATCATATTTCAAAAAAAAAAAAATTCAGAGCTAAATGTAAGTTAGATGTGAAGGTAAGAGTTGCAAATGCAAAACATGTCAAACTAACAAAATTATTGAACACCATAATGAGGGCTTGGGATGTTGTAGTGGAATCTCCTTTAGATAATGCGTATGTTGGTGATGTTGGCGAGTTCAGAAAGGTGTGTGAAAAATTTCTAAAATTTCTCAAATATGTCAAAGTACCAATAAACAAAGTTGAATCTACTCATGGTAGATTGAAAAGGTATTTGTTGGATAGTAGGTGATTTGGTGAAACGTTGGGAAGCGATGGAAAATATGATGCAAACATAGTTCACTAAGATACAAGTCTCGTATCAAAAGAGTTTGTGTATGTTAGAACACATAGGCAAAGACAAGGTTTTGTATTTAAAGTTGGTGTTTAAAATTTCGAGAGTTTGATTGAATTTGATACATTGCAAAGAAGCGCAAGCAAAGAAATGTGGTATGGACGCGATTTCATAATTAGAAAACTTACATTTTTCCATTTGCTTGCATGATTGTTAAGAAAGTAACACATTACACACCTATTGAACTTGATGAGATAAACACTCATTGGAAGAGGCTACGGTTTGATGATGATGTTCTTGTAAAAGAAGAAAGAGCTTCAGATGTTTCCATGTTAACAGAGTTGAAAGCAATTCAAGTATGTTTTAATTAGTTAATTTAATGAGTTCATGTGATAGTACATAAAATTTAGGTACACATCTATATTTTAAGAATAGTTTGACAAAACGGATTACGATACAAATTTACTTATCAAGGAGCAAATTCGTGAATTTGTTTTCCCAGAAACGTCATTAAATCCACCTAGTGAGAATGTGAAAATCAAAAGCACATCAAATAAGGTTAGGTGTACAACAACAAATGGGTCAACTAAAAGTTCGTTGTCTTTGTGGGAGCATGTTGATTCACTACATATGGACAATCTAGTTTATGAATTTAAGTTATCATGCCGAATAAAGAAGAACAAACGTATTGAGAATCCCTTTCCTAATCCATTCCCGAAACCAAAAAAAACTCTTGTATTGATCATATGCCTCTTTTTATAAATTCATATATTTACAAAATTGCGGATGTTGATAGTGATGGAAATTGTGGATTTTAGGTTGTCACTGCACATCTTGGTAAGGGTGTGGAGAATCATGCAATTCTCTTACGTGATCTCATTAGAGAGATAAATAAACACCAGTCATATTATGTCAAATTATATTTCTTAGAAAATGATTAAATGTTATCAAAAGACTGTTATATATTCTAGAAAGTTTTATAAGGAACATATAGAAAAGGGATGTTGTTTCCAGAAATGTGACATCATGTTGCAACTCAATACAATAGAGTTGTAGTTGAGTTGATGAGGTTTTAAGATTGAGTTTCTAAAACATTTCTATCACTACAAGGTCGTCTATCCCCAAATCTAACTTCACATATTTTGTGCGTTAGATGAGTCAACCAAAATTATTTTGTTCATGTATAATTGAAGGACGGTTGTCCATTACCTCCGACATTTGTAAAATGGAGAGTGCACCACAAAGAGGAATTGGAATCATGGGAGGGTCCATTTGTGGAAATGATGTCTTTGTTTGATGAACTTATGAAAATTGAAAACAATGTTCAACCATAAAAATAAAAATGTTGACAAACCGATTGAAGTAACAAACAAAGATGATGTTACTAACCTTAGAATAAATTAGTTAAGATATATAAGACTATTAAACCACATTAAGATGTTGTTAAATGTATATGACAATTATATGTACAATGAAATGTATGTTGTTTAAAACAAATTTATACTTCTGCATATAAGTTGTTTCTGTCGTTTATGGCGATGATATGATTCTAGTTCTGTGCAGGGATGTTTCTTTTTTTTTTTTTTTGCATATTATAGATTTCCTATCAAACACATTACCAGATCATGACATCCGATAGTTTATTTTTTTGTGTAGATTAACTATTGGGTTCGTGATTCCGGTAGTATGTTGAAGTATTTTTTTCAAGTAAAATACGCTACAGAAGACTAGCATCTGATAGTATATTGATTTTGTTTTTCCAAATAAAGTACACTGTTATATAATTTGTGTGGTTCGTGTTTAATCTTAATTTGTGCGGTCAATATTACACATATATTTATATAAATATCGGTCTTTTGAGTCATTACAAGTCTTAAACTTTTTTTCTTATTATAATTTCAAACATGATTTAAGAACAAACTGAAGTTTATTTCGAACATTTCAAATTTGCAATAACATTTGAAATTTGTAAAGATGGTACTCTAGGAACTAAATAGTCAACTTAACTGCATATTTAGACTGATGGGTTACACCACTTCAAAGGTGATTTGTATATCATATTGTTGTCTTTACATTACACTCAAAATAATAACCTAGAAGGTACTATTCATTTTAATTGAATGCATTTTACAATAACACAAACCTAAGTTCTAAGTTCGTAGTTAACGATGTTTACAAAGACAAAGAGTCAAACAAGTTGTACGCTAAGTGTTCTCTAAATAAATGATATCTAAGTTAGGAAAACTCTTCAATGGATGTTGTCACTAAATTAAGAAATATGTTATGTTATATTATTTTTATTTATGAATGTTTTTTTATCTAGTGGCAGAAGTAAGGACAGTTCGTTATTTATGATATTTATGTCAAATACCTAATATCTAGATATTTTCTAATTCTACTTTATGTCAAATCACTAATTTCTTCCAAAAATATCCACTCCGACGTAATTCAACTCAGAGATAGATTTTACAAAAATTAATTTCATAAATTATTTTCCATTAATAATTTTTTGCTGTCTCGCAAATAAATTATTATCTGAAAAAATTTTCTTAATCTTATCTTAGAAAAATCTTTCCATCATATTTTTTAATCACAAGCAATATATAGAACTTCCCATTATATTTTTGTGGAATTCATAGTCCGTCAAAAATAGTTAAAATTTTATTCGATTTTCAAATAGTTAAAATTTAAGTTAGAAATATTTCTACAAAAGTTCTCCAACAATAAAATTCTCCAAATAAATCATGACAATAATTGCACAAAAAACTTTTCATTTAGTTTCGGATGACCAACAAAATTTTAAAAAATTTGTAAGAGCCAAAAATGAACAGTACAGTATTTAATATTCTCCCGTTGCGTTGGATATTTTTAAGTTTGAAAATATATAAACTTACCCAACAAAAATAAAAATCATCTGAACTTCAGGTTTTATTGAAATCGGGGTCTTTTTCAAGATTTGACAGTGGATAAAATTTATCCCATTGTCCAATACATAAAAGTTTTCGTTTTAACTTTTTGTAGAAACTTTTATTGTCACATTAAAATTATTATAGTTATGAAAATAATCTAACCTTGAATAAAATCAAATCATCCCAAATCTTATTTCGTAAACATTATGCTCGAAAATGGAAAGTGACGCGCTAAAAGATTTACATTCAAATTTTTATTTCTTTCAAAGTTTTGATCGACAAAAACTATGGTTGTTGTAGATTTAAATTGCTCTCTGATGATAGATAAAATGATTAGTAAATAATCGATTTCTCAAATGACAATTTTATCTCTTAATAAAAGTCATTTTGAGAAAGCTTTTTTGACAATCAATCTTGTAGTTACATTTTTTTAAATTTGATTATTTGTGTTACAATCATATAGTTTATGTTTATGCAATAATTCTTCAATGACATTTTGAGTAGCAAAATTAGATCTCTGTATTAAGATAATTGAATGCTCAAAGAGAAGAACAAAATGGCAAAGGATTTTACTGTATTCATTGAATAGAGTAAAAAATATCCACTGTTTAAATTTATGTATAAATGTGATTGGTCCACAACGAGGTTAGAACTCAATTGAGAATCAATTATCTACATAAATGTTTTTCAAAATGGTCTTGATGTCTTTGTGATAAATCTTTATCGAATTTCTATTTGTGTCCTTGAAATTCTTCATTGACAAACTGGGCAAGACATTTGTGCTTCAATGAAGAAGAGTAAGTAAACCACACTACGCCAAAAATGACATTTAACAGCGTCCCTTTTACAGCGCTTGCTAAACACAAGCGTTGTTGTAAATATATTTTAAAAATAACGGAACCTTTTACAGCGCTTTTGTTGACAAACGCTTTTTTAAAAGCGCTGTTGTATCTTTTACAGCGCTCGATTCCACATCGCTTTTGTTTTTTTTGAAAAAGCGCTGTAAAATGCAGTTTTTCGCGTAGTGCCACTAAAAAGAGTCAATATGCAATTACTAAAATTTATTTGATGATGAGAAAAAGTATTAGTTAATACAATATAATTGTTAGTACAAAATAATAGAAATACTATAGTTCATTTCAACATTGTTGAGACTAACCAAACAAGAAGAAGTTTATTAGAACTTCAATTATTTATGTTATGTGTTTAAATGTGCAGATAATTTACTAGAAGAAGTGATAAGTAAATCAACCTTACGTTTAAAGGTTAAAATATGAAGGATAAATCGTAAAACGTTGAAGTCTTTCATTAAAGCAAGTTTGGAAAATACACACATTTGCCTTTGGTCAAAACCAAGATAAAAGACAAATTTGCATTTTATGATAGGGTCAACAAAATTATTTTTTGAAGAAGATTGAACTACAAGTAAAAGACCAAAAATCTCTTAGGGAATATAATCATATGATCCCTCTACTAAAGAATTCAAGCATGATCAATGAGTTCATATAATATTCAAGTATCTTATCGACTTGGTCAAACTCATGGGAAAATCAGAAACTCCAATGAGCAACTTTAACAATCCTCTAATTGTAAATTCTGAAGTTAATCATCTATCTGCTCGAGAGAAAATATTTGCCTCTAATACATAGTGTGCATGAATATTATGAAAACTATTGCTATGAAGTCAAAACTCAAAATCAAAGGATGACATTCGTTAATTAATGTGTCAGAAGAATGAAAGATCAAAACCAAGCTAAATCTACAACAGGTTAGATGATTCTCTAAAAGAGTAATTAGCAAATTTTGATAAGTCTATAGTAAGGACAAAATTGCTAAATCATCCTTGTCTGGTCAGTTACTCAATAATTTATTTTAATATTGCTTTTCTATCATATCTCCTGCTTTTGATTTTCTAGGAATATCGTTATTCCCTTTATGTGTTTCTTTTTGTTTTAACTTTATTTGGGTACTGATGAATTTTCCCTTTTTCATGTATTTGCTTTAATAGTTTGCATGTAGCTTAAGTAGTGGTGGTAAAAATCCTCTATCTTGCACAAAGATTTCTTATCCTTGATCTTATCGCCTATTTCTTTTCGGTATTTGTTTTTAGTATACTTTATCTCCAATTTCATTCTTCCAATGCAATTTGGAAAATCTCCTCTTTATTTTCATTAAAATCTCTGATAAATCAATCAGATATCTTTGGAAGGTTAGTTTACAATGAACGAGCAGCCAACAGTGATTGACATTGTATGGTTTTGGTTTGTAAAAACATTTACATGTCGGTAAAACCAAAGTTTTTGGTTCAATATTTTCCTTTTCTATTTAAACTTTTCTTTTCTAAAATGTTTTTCAAAAGCTATTCACACTACGTCAAAAATAACATTTTACAACGCTACTTTGAAGCTGTTTACAACGTTTTTAAACGCTATAGTATCTAGTGTTGTTAAAAGATACAATAACGCTATTTAAAATAAAAAAGCGTTGTAATATATAGTGCTCAACACTTCTTCTAGGATAGTTTTACAGTATTTTTCTTAAAAAGTGTTGTAATAGGTGCATATAAAGCGCACATGTTATACTAGTTTTACAACATTTTTTGAAAAAACCGCTATAAATCTTTTCTAAAAAGCGATAAAAAATGAGAAAAAAAATCATGTTTCTATTCTTTATTTTATTTTCTATTAAAAAAGGTAACATTTTCTTTACCATTACTATTATTATTACATAAAAAATAATAAATGATTGAAATTGATAAATAATAATCAACTATTGAATATTTGCTATTAAGAACTATGTCTGTTTTGATTTCTCTATTACACATAGGGATACGTATAAGCAATATTTTTCTCTATTACACCTAAGGACGTACACGTGTAAAATAAATAGTTAAATAAATAAATAGTGTGTATACAATTAAATATAAGGTTGTCGTTTTAACGGACAATCTGAACTTATGATTCAAGATTATTATTTTAGGTTTTATTTTCTTTAATAAAATAAAATTGGTGACAACTTCTTTTTCACGGAAAAACCAAACGCGATAGTGAACTTCTTAACAATGATACAACTGTGTCTGTTATGTTATATTTATCTTCGTTAGACAAACAAAACAACTATTATAAAGAGAGTGTTTAATTTTTTGTATGCATACAAAACTCAACATGATTTGTTCTTCACAAAAAAAGAAGGCATGCTCTAAAATTTCTATATTTTTACAATCAAGCACTAGAAATGAATATTTCAATAACTTTAGTTTTCTTAGTTGATATTGAAATTTCAAAATTTCATTAGTAATTATAGCTTAGCATAGCTGAGAGTAATATTGTTATTAGTCACAAGTGTCTTTGATTTTGTTTTATTCAAGTAATTAATGAAAATAAAATTGTACAATTGTTGTCTTAATTTAACAATCATGAAAAGATATTCTCAATTTTGTCTTATTCAAGTAGGAGGCCCATGGCTATCCTTTTAAGTACATGTAATCTAGGAGAATCAATACATAGGAGAATCAATACTGTATAAATATACATACATATATATCACTATAAAACACAACAACAATTAATCAAACCAACGTCCAACCGACCAAAATTAAACCTAAAATGTATAATAAAAAAGTTAAGCGAAAATTACTATCTTATTCAATAATAAATACTATTTTCAAACAGGAAATTGGTTTTTCTTTTTCAAATGGACAAGATGTAGGTTCCTAAATTACACTTTAAAAGTTCGTTTAATCGATATGATAAGAGACAGAATATGAATGAGTTATTATATTTTGTTTAAATTTAGTATTTGATGAATCAACATAATTTGATAAGTTAATCCAGAACACTATCCTATCATTTCTCTCTAGTTGAAATTTATATCCTAAATATGAACAGGGTTATAAACCAACAAGACATGATAACAATAGTAATTTACTCAGTTTCTCTTGTAAAATATAAAATTTGAAATCTAATTAAATAAAAAATATTTAAACTATGGAATTCGATATTTACATGAAAATGAAATATTAATAAGTAATTTATAAAATATTTATAATTTTATCACAAATGTAGTTGCCTTTTTATATAATATAATAAATTAATCACCTTAAGATAGCACACCACTATCTTAGTTTACAAAACTTGAAGAAAGAACACCACTTTCCTCAATTTACAATACTTGAAAAAAGTACATCACTTTCTTAAATTTTTAATAATAACTTGAATGATTAAGCAATATTGATTTTCACTTAGATCAATATGATATAACAATTTATGCTTTTTGGTATAATTGTAGCAGTCTGATATAATTTCAAGTACAATAGAGAACCTTTCTCAATGATATGACAATGTAAAATATGTTCTTGAAATATGAAAGAAAGACTTTAAATAAATCAAAACATTTTAGAAAGTTTGTTCAAAGTTGCTCTAAGATTGTTGTTAAGATTGTGAAAATAAAATTTTGTTAAGTCTAAAGCTATAAAGTATTTATACTCCTTAGACATCACTTCAGATCAGCAGCATTCGTTCCTAGAGGTTTTATGAACAAATGCAATGATCTAGAACCATTTTAGATCTGAAAAATTGCATTGTTTCCAGTTGTATTCGAATACAGCAAATGTGTATTCGAATACACCTCTAATAACGTTCAAATTTATTCAAATTTTACATCTTGTATTCGAATACAGAAACCTTGTATTCAAATACGAATCAGTAAATTTTGCCACTGACTTGGTGTTTTGTAATTAGATACACTGTCTCGTATCCGAATACATTGTCTCGTATTCGAATACAAAAGTCCAGTTTTAGCTACTAACTTAACACTTGTATTCGAATACACTATCTCATATTCGAATACAAAAGTCCAGTTTTAGATACTGACTTAGCATTCGTATTCGAATACACTATCTCATAGTCGAATACAGATGTTCAGTTTTTGCTACTGACTTGAATCTGTATTCGGCTACAATATGTTGTATTCGAATACAATATTGATTTTTGTCAAAAACTTGATTTTCAAACATTGTTAATGCATTTTGACATTTTAAAACTCTTTTGATGCATATGCTAAAATGAAAGGTTCTCATGTGCATTTGAAATATAAGAATATTAGATTGCATCATGTACCTTTACATTATAAGACTTCTAGCATATTTGATCATAGTTGACTTTGATTATTTGACTTCTTTTTGAGATTGCAACTTGATCACTTTCCTTGGTTTCTGTCGTCATAAAAAACATAAGTATTTTACATTCTCTTCCTTTTTGATAATGACAAAACCTTGTTGTTGTTGAGACTTCAAAGCGTTTGATCGTTTTGTCTTCATCAAAAACATAAGTATTTTACATAAGGTTCAAAGCAAGATTAGTTGCAAAGGGATTTTCTCAGCTTGAAGGAATTGATTTAAACGAAGTATTTGCACCTGTTGTAAAACATTGTTCAATCAAAATTCTACTTTCAATTGTAACTCAACAAGACTTGGAATTAAGTAGTTGGATGTCAAAACAGCATTTCTACATGGTGATTTGGAATAAACCATTTATATGCCGCAACCTGAAGGATTTGCTAAAGGGTAGTAACAAGGTTTGTCTTCTTAAAAAGTCATTGAATGGCCTAAAGAAAAGTCCTAGACAATCGTACAGGAAGTTTGATGATTTCATGATATGAACTGGTTTCCAAAGATGTAGTTTTGACAGTTGTATTTACATTCTAAAAGAGGAAAGTTAAGAACGATCTCCAGCCCAAGATCATTATCTAGTTTTTCAAGAAAGTCAAGAATGATCTCCAACTTGCCTATTACTCAACATGGATGATATTCTTCTTGAATACTCAAGTAATGACCGGATTAAAAGGCATAAAGTTGACCTTAGTAATGAGTTTGAGATGAAAGAACTTGGAGAGGCCTAGAGGATCTTAAGAATGGATATAAAAAGAGACAAAATAAAGGGGAAACTATTTCTTTCTCAAACTACATACTTGAAGAAAGTTGTGACTAAATATAGAATGCATGAGGCAAGACATGTTACTACTCCTTTGGGACAAAATTTCAAATTGTTTATGCAAGACTCACCTAAGACATATGAGGAAAGAAAAAGGATGAGTACCATTCCTTATTCTAGTGGAGTTGGCAGCATAATGTATGGAATGAATCTGCAGCAGGCAAAATTTGGCTTATGCTGGGAATGTTGTCAGCAGATATATGACTGATGCAAGAGTATTGTATTGGTTAGCACTCAAGTGGATTATGAGGTACTTAAATGGCTCACTGAAAACAGGTTTAAAATTCAAAAAGACTCACAATGATAACGAATCAATCAAAGGATATGTGGACTCAAATTATGCTGGAAACATGGACACTAGAAAATCAATCTCTGGTTATGTTTTCACCTTACATGGGATTACTGTAAGTTGGAGAGAAATTACACAGTCGGTTGTAGCACTTTCTAAAACTCAAGCTGAATTTATTGCGCTTACAAAAGGTGTTAAAGAAGCTTTATAGATGAAATGACTTATTGGTGAACTAGAAATAAATCAGAAATTGTGTTTCAATATATTGTGGCAATCAAAGGGCCATAGACATATCCAAGCATCATGTGTATCATAATAAGTCTAAACACATTGATGTTAAGTATCACTTCATAAGGGATATGAATGATTCAAAACAGGTTTTAGTTGAGAAGATCACAACTGAGGACAACCCATCCGATACATTCACCAAATCACTTTCACAAGCTAAGTTCAAGCATTGCTTGGACATAGTTGGCTTCGACAAAGAGTAAAGCTGAAGCAATGGCAACAAGATCAATGATTGAATTATTCTGATATTGAGTCATGGTAGAGAATTGTAAAAGTGTCTCTCAAATCAATAACAAATAGGAGTTAGTTGGTTATAACTGAATTTAGTTAAGACAATGTTAGTTATAGTTAGTAAAGAAGTTTGTCTTTAAATATTATAGATGTAAATACATTGTGTAAGTTGTAATATGTTGTTTCAAAGTGGTAATTGTTGATTGAGAGAGACATATCCAATTTGAGATTCATATAAATTCAGATAAGAAAGATCAAGGGATAAAAAAAGAGATCGGGTGAAAAAGCTAGTATTGCTCATTCAAAAACAATGTTAGACACTAGGAGATTAATCTTGAGAAAGCCTTAATCTTGTAAAGTTCAATTAACAATAGTGGATTAATGTTGCTTGCTTGCCCGTGACGTAGGTCTCATCTATTGAGACTAAACACGTAAAAATATTGGTGTTAATCTTCTCCTATCTTTCTTTAATTCTCGTTTACATTCATTGCAAATCTGTTTTTCAAAACAGCAGAAAAGAGAAAGTTAAATAGTCTCCGTTTTCTGATTTTCAGTTATGTTCAAGAACGTTCTCCGTTTTCAGCAGAAACAAAGAAAATTCTTCGTTTTCTTGTTTTCCTCTGCAATTGTTTGTCTTCTATGTTGTTGGTTAATTCTTGTTGCAGATCCCAATATTGTTTTAACATACTACCTATAGTTTTCCTCTAGTTGATTTAATTTACTAGATTGTTTGATTTTATTCACTACGTCAAAATTAGCATTTTACAACATGTCTTTTACTAAAAGCATTGTTGTAAAATTAACGGAGTATACAACAACGCTTTTATGACAAATGTTTTAGAAAAAGTGTAGTTGTAGATCATATAGGGTCATAATATTTACAACACTTTTTCTGAAAGCGCTTTTGTAGGGTCACATAGCGCTCTAACATAATGTTTACAACGCTTGTATACAAGAGCTGTAAATTATATTGCTATCACATTATGTTTACAACGCTTTTAGAACACTATCCTATCTTGTCTCTCTATTTGAAATTTATATCTTGAATATGAACAGAGTTAGAAACCAATAGGACGGGACAAGAATAGTAATTTACTGAGTTTCTCTTGTTTCTCTTGTAAAATATATACGCCAAAATTAGCATTTTACAGCATGCCTTTTACTAAAAGCATTGTTGTAAAATTAACGGAGTATACAACAACGCTTTTATGACAAATGTTTTAGAAAAAGTGTAGTTGTAGATCATATAGGGCCATAATATTTACAACACTTTTTCTGAAAGCGCTTTTGTTGGGTCACATAGCGCTCTAACATAATGTTTACAACGCTTGTATACAAGAGCTGTAAATTATATTGCTACCACATTATGTTTACAACGCTTTTAGAACACTATCCTATCTTGTCTCTCTATTTGAAATTTATATCCTGAATATGAACAGAGTTAGAAACCAATAGGACGGGACAAGAATAGTAATTTACTGAGTTTCTCTTGTAAAATATAAATTTTGTAATCTAATAAAATAAAAATATATAAACAACAAAATTTGGTATTTACATGAAAATAAAATATTAATAATTAATTTAAAAAATATATATGATTTTATCACAAACGTAGTTTTTTCTTTTCATATGATATAATAAATTAGTATTCTAAAATATAAAAATAAGAAAATTAATTGAAATTTTAAGAGAAATGGAACTATTTTGCAAGAGTAATTGTTCCATTTAAATATAATAAAGATCATATATTTATGTAGAATATCTAACAATTAAAATATATTTATTTGGTTACTCGTGAGTTTTATTTTTAAATTTAAAATTATGTATTTATTGTTGTCAATGGATAGTTTTAAATATAAAATTATTTCATTATTTATTGAAATTTTTTAATATTTTTTGTTAATTATAATATTAAAAAATTACATAATTTAATTTGAAAAAAAAATACTATATAATTATTCACTATGGTAATTTTAATTATTTAAATATAAAATATATTATCATGTTATGATGACATTTGTACTAAATATATGTACATCCTTATCTATCTTTATATCACATCATGTCTTTATTCTTTGTGGACATCAAACAAGCCCTCATGATTTTAAGTGAGTGTAAACTAATAAAGCCATATATATATATATATATGGCATATTTGCAATTTTAGTCGAATCACAAAAGTAGTCCCCTTATTTTGTTTCTCTCCAGTTTTGGTCCCCTAAACAGAATTTTAGTCAAAAACTTAATGAAATATCAATTTTTGAACTTAATTAAGCCACACTATGCCTTAAGATCTCATTGTGTAACAATTGTACTTGAAAAAAATGGCATGATGTGGCTTAAAAAATGACATTTCATCAAGTTTTTGATTAACAACTTATACATTTTCTATTTAGACTAAAAACCAACACTTTACTATTTTAAAAAACTAAAATTAAACGGTAGTTTTGTAAGTTTTATTTATTAGAATATCCTTCTTTTTTTTTTTTTTTATTATAGTAACCATATTGCCCTACATTGAATGAAAAAAATACCAAAATGCTTTACTTTTTCAATCGTTCAGGACATTGCAATTCGAGTATGCAACCAGGTGAAGTTTCTTTCTTTTGAGACACTAGGAGTTTGTTGGGTCTATTTCATTATATTCCATCAATATACTAATTCAAGTCATTGAGATAAGAGACATAAGAAAGATAAGAATGCGATCATCTATACATTTTGAAATTATTTTTTTCTTTATTTTTAACAATTGAGTTATTGATTATTTCAGAAATTAAAAATAATTAAAATATTAAAAAATAAAAACTACTATTAATAAAATACATTAAATTGAAGAAAAAAATGCGATTAAATATTTGTGCCAAAAAACATAACGTGTTATATTATTTTAACAACTCCCTCCTATTTTGTAGATAAATTTATATTATTATTACAACTCTCTTCTCCTATTTTGCAGATAAATTAGTCACTTATTTTATTTTGTTAACAACTTCTTCCTATATTTTCTCCATATCTAATATATAAAATTTAATAAAAATAATAATAATAAAAATAATTAATATTAAAAATAGTAAATTATATTAATAAAGTGAAACAAAATACATTAAATAGAAGAAAAAAATACATAAAATATGAGTAGATGTGCCCGCACTATTTGGACAATATTTTCTAGTGTGACTAGAGACTCGACACAATCCGCACTTTCTTGGTAATTTTTCTACAGTGTCCATTTCTATTTTAATGTATTTACTTTTTGGACGACCTTTCTTGACTCTCCGCATTTGAGGATTGTGACACACCTTAACACATTCGTATTCTGACCAATATCCTTTGATTGGTATATGTTAGAATGTTTCTTCGTAGATTTTTTAATATTGTTTCCACATTGTACACACCATGTATAAGTTTCCAATAATTATATTTTATAGGAGAAAATGCTGCTATAACATGTGAATAAGACATATGTATGGTTTGATATTTACCAAAGTCACAACACTTATTAAAAGCGTTGACAGTTAAATGATTAATTGGTCACCCTTCTGTTGAGAATGCAGCCCCTTAAACTGATTGTGAAACGTTTACAAATCGTTGCCTGGGGACGCCACTTTATAAACACGTTCATCCATTCTTGTTTACCATATACATTTCTTCCATTGTTGTTTATCGCAACTAATTCTTCAAACATTCAAAGTTATATCAACATTATTTTTTTACCAAAGTTTATCCTTTTCTCATGGAATTATCTACGAATTACAGAGCTGAAATTCAATACATAAAAGGATTTGTAAGCATTTAGTGGCACTACAAGAAAAACCCTAATTTGTGGCCAATTTTACAAATATTTTGTGGTCGAAAAAAACCCTCACAAATTAGTGACCGAAAAAGCCCTCACAAATACAAAAATTGAAATTGGTCTTTATTTGTGGCTGAAAAAGCCTTCACAAATGTTTAAAAATTCAGGTGGATTTTGTGGCTGCCTAAGCCCTCACAAAATCTAAATTTTGTGAGGATAAAGGCCGCCACAAATACCTGAAGGGACGTTACACTTTGTGGCTGCAAAGGCCGCCACAAAAGTCTGAGCCTTTGCATTTTGTGGCTACAAAGGCCGCCACAAAATAATAAAGTTACGTGGTATTTTTTGGCCGCCCAGGCCGCCACAAAGTTTTATACCTGTTACATTTTGTGGTTGTTTTGGCCGCCACAAAGGATCAACCAAATCCTATATATATTACTCCACTCCTCTCATCATTTTTCACTTCTAACTTCTCTCTAAACCCTCCTTCTAAATTTTCTCTCCACCTTCTCTCTATAAAAAATATTCCTCCAACGTTGCTTCAATTTTGGTAAGTTTATATTATATTATATATTTAGTTTTTTATTTTTGATTTGAAGTTGTTTATGTAATTAATATTATTGAATTTTTATTTTGACAGTGGTTGTTAATTACTTCGAAGAGTTCTAAGCTCTGTACGTGAAAGCTTCAAGTCAGACACTACCCGACATCAAGTTAGTATTTTATACATTTTAAATTTAGATTAGTAAATATATATGTGATATTATAAATATATTTATATTATTTTAAAAATAAAGATTAGTAATATGTGTTATTATAGATTTATTTATAAAAAAAAATAGAAATTTTGTTGTTAACATAGTATATGATAAATAAAAGTTTCAAACACATGTAAAATTTATTGATTTTAATATAACTATTTTTTTAAAAAAAACATTATTAAAATTGATGATATTATTATTTTTTGTTATAAGTCTTAATATATATTAATATAGTTTATTGATTGTTAGTCTTGATATTTTTTGTTAGTCTTGATTATTAGAAAAACATCATTTAAAATTTTATTTCGGTTTATATAATTATACTAGTCTTGATACTAATTTATTATATTATTTCCAAATTAATTAATGTTCCCCTAATTGACATATAAAGTAAAATTTATTGATTTTAATATAACTATTTTTTTTTAAAAAACTATATTATTTTATTGATTTAATTTATTTGGGTTGGTAGTAATTACTTTAATTATTATTAATATTATATTTTTATATATAATATTTATTTTAATTTTTAAATTTTAATTTAATTTTAATTTTAAGTTAATTTTAATTTTAATTTATTTTTAATTTAAATTAATATTTAATTATAATTATAATTTAAATATTTTATTTTAAATTTAATTTAAATGATAATTAAATTGGAATATTATATTTTTAATTTAAATGTTTAATTTATATTCAGAGTAGTTTATTATATATTAAATTTATTTTATATTGATATTATATTTTAAATTTAATTTAAATTTAAATTTTCAATTTATATTCATATTAATTTATTATATATAATATTATAATAAAGTATAAATTTCTTAATATACTTAATATTTTGTGGCGGCCTAAACCCTCACAAAATATTAATTCTTTAATCTGGATGATCCTTTGTGGCGGTCTAAACCCTCACAAAGGGAAGCATTTGTGGCGGCCTAAACCCTCACAAAGGCTTAACTTTTTAAAACCAGTCTGTCTTTTGTGGTGGCCTATGCCCTCACAAAGTAAGGCATTTGTGGCGGCCTATGCCCTCACAAAGGCAGGCGTTTGTGACGGTTTTGCTCTCACAAAAGGCAACATACTTTTCAAACTTTGTGGTCGTTTTGGCTGCCACAAATGTTTGTGACCACCATATTTGTGGATGTCTAAGGCCGCCACAAATTCCCCCTTTTGGCTGCTTCTTTCCCTTTGTGAGGGCTTTTGACCCTCACAAAATCCTTGTTTTCTTGTTGTGTGGCATTGGTTATTTTTTTTATATGTTTATTTTATTTATACTTTATTTTATTTTTGTCATATATTATTAATGTCAGATACCCTTAAAGGACAAACTAATGAAACCATAGTACCATATTTACAAGAGGTTGGATTTGGTGAAATGATCAAATTCGAAAACTATCAAATAGATGTCGGTCTTATAATATTATGTTTTATATTACTAATATAATTTATTTTTTTTCATTATAATTATTTTTTAATTTTTATTTATTAAATATAGAAAAAAATTAGAGGAAGTTGTTAACAAGATAGAATTAAGTGGCTAGTTTACGTGCAAAATAGGATATAGTTGTTATAATAACATAAATTTATCTACAAAAATAGGAGCATTAAATTAATATAACATTTTATTTGTTCTAAAAGTTTAAAAAATAGAATATTTTAATTATTTTTTTAATATAGGGCAATATGGTTACTTTAATAAAAAACAGAATAATAT
>JBBPBR010000005.1:31823609-31839122 GCA_037974775.1 Cicer pinnatifidum | reverse complement strand
ATAAAAAAATAGATTGACTAAAATAATAAAAAAAAAAAAATATTAGATAAAAATGCCACATTTTTTTGTTATATTAAATTAAATAATCAGGTCCTTCTATGTTATGTTATATTGTAAAAAGCTAAATTTATCAAACACTTTAATTTCAATTTATTAGCTTTTCAAATATAAGTCATAGTTATCAACTATCAGCCAAATTTTCAGCTATCCGCTAGCTTATAACTTAATTTTACCAAACAGAGTCTAAGTGCATTCTACATATTTTTATCGACTAAAACTGTGTTCATCCTATTAATTCATTATATATACTATTGATTTTTATTTCTACAAAAGCAATTGACATTTATTTATTTTATATTTTATAAGTATATTAAAATATGGATTTAATACATTGGAGGTTCTAATATGAATCATCCTTTTTATTCATTAATATAATTATATTTAAATTTTACAATAGGATCTATATATTGATGTTTTTATTCCATGAAATGTTTAATCCGAGCAACACTTGTGATTGTAAGACATTGCATTGAGAAAATGTCATATCTCATCAAGTAAGCTGATTTTAATATTAATCGGTAGATTACACAAACTTGATGCACTATAGAAAAAACTGCCTATAGTTTTACTCTAGTTGATTTGCTTTACTAGATTGATTGATTTATTACATTAATTTAAAATAATGCAGCAAGGTAGGACAATATTATAGAAAGAAAAACATTTGCTTATTATCATTCATATGAAACTACAAGCGTACAAATAACTTAATTATGATAACAGAGAAGCAATTCTCCATTCGCAACATAACATAATATTGATCGAAATGAAAACAACAAAAAATGTGTCACATACAAACAAACACACAATTATTACTAAACACACAGAATTATAGGTCTTATTTAGAATATCTGACAAACTAAGGCTATTAACTATAGTCTACCATATATGACCGATATTTAAAAAACCAGATTTATTACTAGCTAACTATGTAGCTAATTAATAATAAGGAGGCTTTGTAGCATTTCCTCTAGTAAGAAAGGTGTGGTATCATCTTTTTTGGGCACAGCAGAATCATTAGCATTCCAAATGAAAATACCAGACAGTGAAGAGGTGTTGAGAAGGGATATACACCCTTCAACAAAGACCTCTCGTTTCGTCTTAGTTGGACAATTTGGATCGGTGCTCATTCCCACCAAGATTCGAACCTCAGTACCGTAATTAGTAACTAGTTGATCAAAGATAGCAACAAACTCTTCCTTTGAGGAGATAGTCTGATTGTAGAACTTATAGTCAACCCAATTAATATTGAGCTTGTTGTCCCAATACAATTGTCGGTACTTTTGTTGGACGAGCTCGGTTGGAGCAATGGAGACCACATCGGCGGCTTTGGGAAAATGATTCTTGAGTTGTTTTATGACTTGTCCTATACAAGTGGAAAATTCTTCGTCACTGGAATTGATGTACTCATAGTCAATATCAATACCATCAATTATGGTATCGCAGTGGCAGTCGTCACCCTTGACCAGCTTCACGTGGTTTTCATAATCTTGAATTAGAGCTTTGATCGAATGAACAACCTTGTAAGTCCATAGTCTTTTCTCCTGAGGATCAAATGGATATTCAGCGCCATGGCCTCCAATGCTTATTATCACCTTCACATTCTTATGATCTTTCTTGAGCTTTGCCACTTTTGCTGGACTAAAGTAATTAAAATTCCAATGACGGTGAAAATTTCTAGTGCCTTTTCCATGGTCATATACCTCTCTAGCAAAGCCCAAAATGAAGTGGAATTCACCAATGTCTTCGTTGATGATCTGAGCAGGGAAATCATCTAAACTTTTTGGCTCAGCTTTCACACCAATGTATTCACGAAAAATGATTGGGTTCACAACAGCATTGATCTGAGAGTGAGACGCCATTGTGGCAGTTCAAATTTGAAGAAGGGTATAGATAGATAATTTGATCTGAGAGTGTGGTATTTAATATTAATGTGATATTGGTTGTCAAATGAATTTTGTGCATATGTTTGATTAGACGAGTTTATGTGATGAAATTTGTGATGAGAATATTGAAGTAACCCTATAATTGATGAAATAGTGATGATTCCAATTAGTGCTAAAGATGATGTTCTTAATGGTGTAGTTTAGGCCAATGAGGGGAAAAACTAGATGTTGAGAATTTTTGAAGTTGATGAGATTTTTTGAAGTTGATGAGATCTATGAAAACTGTGCCAATTTGAATTATCTGTCCACTTGGGTGGGGACATAGTATCAAATCTCTTAACCAAGTACTTCCAAGTTAGAATGCTACCAAATTGCGAAGCATTGCATTTTTTGTGATTGTTTTATTGTGCTTAATATATATTGTATGCAATAATAATTTATGTTAGATGATTTGATTTTATAGTGAAATATTTTGATTTTTCATGATTGATTTTGACTTTATAATGTGATTTTTTTCCCTTGAGGAATGTTTCTATAATTATTAAGTTTTATGATTAATTGTGTGTTTTTCTTATTTATATTATACTATCAACATGATTTCGAAACTCGCCTCCTTTATTGTTTGGGTTTGACTAGCTTGACACTGCATTTGTAAAATTGTAGTTATTACAAGTTAATGAGTCTTGAAGTTCCAGATTGGGAGAAACTCTGCTCTGATAGGTGATACCGAAAATAAGAGTCATAAGTTGTATATTTATTTATTTAGTTAGAAATGACTTTTTGTATGAAAAACTTATAAGTACTATTAAATATTTTGAATTAAATTAAAAAATTATAGTTAAATCAAGTTTATGGAGATTGCATTTTTTTATCTGATAAAAAAAATTTGAAGTGTTCCATTTGTATTTTGAGAAGTGTGATATCTTAAATAACTCGTAAAAGTTTATTTTCCTCTGAAAGACTTTTTATTTATCTGCTGCAATTTTTTATAAAAGTATAACATAAATTATTATATATATTATTTTGTGGTTTAAAGTGTCACAATAATATATATTTTCTTTTAGAAATATCAGTAATATTGGACGAAACTCTATTACAATACCAAAACTCTTACTTGATCATTCTATAATGTAATTACATATATACATGTATATTTTATGATAATGTTTGTTAAAACATTAATTCATCAAAAGGTATATGATTTTTTTCTTTAATATTGTGACCTTGCATTGTTATCAACGAAATTCTTGTGGTGGTGTTGTGTGGTAAAATATTCTTTATAGTACATTATTTAATGATGATTTATACAAATTTATAATTCAAATAGACTAAGAATAAATTTTGGTTTAGTGGTGTAAATATTATTTTATAGATCACATAACTAATTATATTAAATAAAGGATTATGTCATACTTAGAACAAAAGTTGTCAAGCTCAACCATTTAGGTCAACTCATATAACATAACGTAAATTCGATTTGTAAACTAAAATTGGAAATTTTTAAGAGTTCATCTAATATTAAAATAAAAAATATTTCTGTGTGTGTGACATATCAAGATCATATAGTATGATTAAAATTAATAATAATAATAATAATAATAATAATAATAATAATAATAATAATACATATCATCTCCATAACAAATAAAAAATATTTAGGATAAATCAAAATGGAAAAAGAAAAAAAAAGCAAAAAAATCATATCGATGCATAATAAGTATCACCAAAAACAACTTACTTACTTTTTAAAATCAATAGATATTGTAATAACTACATGATTAAATCGGATATTGACTAATATTTATTACATTTTACTACAACATCAAATTATTTAAGAAAAATTATTATCGCACATAAAACATATTAATTATAAAAAAAAAAAACAATTATAAGAAAATGTAATTCTATGCATCAACTTAGATTCTAGTTCACAATTTGGTATTATTCTAATTCTGAAGTATTTGGTTAGAAGGTTTGATATTATGCCACCACCCGAATGGACGAACAATTCAAATTGACATTGTTCTCATATATACCCTCAACTAAATCCGAGACATATATACGCGACAATTGAGGTAAACGTGTGTTGTATGATAGTTCTCGACATTTGGAGTGCTACCTCCAAGTCACCTAGAAATTCTCCACCCGAATACATCAAAAATCTAACAATCTTGTCTTAAGGTTCAACTGTAGATCGCCACGATCATGCTTATTCAGTTGTATTCATCCGAAATCACTAGGCTTGTTAGACCCTATCTATATGATGACAAAATAATTTTCACTTCAAAAAAATTCATCAACTTCAAATATTCCCAACATCTATATTATCTTCTTGTTAGCCTAGACTACTCTATTAAGATCATCGTCTTTAGTACAAGTTGGAATCGTCATTATTTCAAAAATTATGGGGTTACTTCAATAATTTCATCAAAAATCTATAACATCATTATCATTAATCATGCATCATCATGATCATCATATAAAGTCATCACAAATTTATTACATCACTATCATCAATCAAACATCATCATTATCATCACATAAATCTATATCTTACAATGCATCGATCTTTTATAATTGTATCACATAAACTCGTCTAATCAAACATATGCAAAACAAATCATTTGATACCGGACATCACAATAATATCAAATATCAAATAACTCATACCACACAATTATCGAAAATGAAATCAATCAAAACCTTATAAATATTTCTATTTCACATCTTAATCTCACAATTCTCATATTTTCACATTAATTAACTTATTTCTCAAAGGGCTACTGTTGTACGTAGCGACTCCCGAATGAATAGTTGAAAAATACAGTTTTCCCGTCCATCTCACAATATATTATACTCATGAAGTCAAACACTCTCTCACCATTTACCTTATTTCGACGTTTTTTCAACCCAAAAATCAATGGACGTTTTCAACATATGGACAACGTACAACGAATAGATCCGAAAATAAATGGCGAGTTCACAAAATCACCAAGACACGACTGATAAATTATGCAAAGCATAAAAATAAATGTTAAATAATGATAATAATTTTAGAAGTAAAAATGGAGTCAAAATGAGGAGAAAAACTACATAAAAGGTTTCACCGACTTGCGGAACACTGGAAGGGTCCGACGTCAATTTCACCAAAAAATAAAATAAAAATGAGTAATGTTTATTGAAGGTTTTGACGAGATATATGAGTTTAGGGGTGGATTTTTATGGGAGAAGCCAAAGGTTTCATGCATTTCAATCACAAAGTGTGATAGAATTCGAGATGGGGTTTGAATGTGAGAGAAAGGGAGGATGCATTCTTGTTCTTGTTGATGTCATTTTTTTTATAATTGCTGATGAAGAAAAACCCAACTCAACGGGCTAGAAAAGAATAACCCAATTCATTAACAATAATAATCCAAATTAATATACATAAGTAGAATATGTGAGTGTAAATAGTTATGTGGTCCAAAATATATTTTCTAGTATTTCTAAAAGTCCCTAATAAACAAATAATTTATTTTACTCCACACTAGAAATTTTTTCTTCTAAATACTCATTTTAACATAATACTATTTTTCCTTAACATAGATAAATATAATTTTAACCAAAACTCTAATGATTACTATAAAATTTTTCAACATAATCACATAAAAATACTATTATCTTTATAGAATAATCAAAATAATGAAATTAACTTTAATAATTTATATTAATTACTAAATCACAAAAAAAAATGTATAAAATCATCAAACAATAGCAACTATATAAAAATAAAATAAATCAATATCAATATTACTTGTATATCAAGATAATTATTTGTAATAATTAAAATAAGATATGTTTAGAAATAATTAAATATAATTATGTGCATACATCACATTAATTAAGAATTCACATATTCACAATTTACATCTTATTTATTAAAGTATTAAATTGTCATAATATCCGTTTATTAAAGTAGTGTTTTTAAAAGAGTTAATGGAGAGTTTTTAATGTAAATAGAAAAAATATAGGAAACGAATTTACATCTTCATAAAAGTGGTACGTTGCCAATATATATATATAGTATTAATAAAAAATATTTACTTGAAATAAATCCTACTAAAGAATTTGTTAATTAATTATTTGATTAAGTTATTGATTTTAATCAATTGTGTGGCTGTCTATATATATATGTTTGGGTGATTGCTTACACGAATGTGTTTTAACAAATTAATGTTTACCCTAAATATGTTCCATCTGAACTTTTTCGGACTATGAGTGTGTTCATCCTATTAATTCATTATGTATGCTATTGATTTTTATTTTTACAAAAACAATTGACATTTAATTATTTTATATTTTATAAATACATTAAAATGTTGATTTAATACATTGGAGGTTCTAATATGAATCATCCTTTTTATTTATTAATATATTATATTTACATTTTATTATAGGATCTATTTATTGGTGTTTTTATCTGAACAACACCTGTAATTGTAACACATAGCATTGAGAAAATGTTAGATCTCATCATGTAAGCTGATTTTAATATCAATCGGTAGATTACACAAACTTGATGCACTATAGAAGAAATTGTCAATGTATTGTGTGGTAGTGTGTCTCAAATGAGTAACAACTTGGAGGTAGTTAGTTATAACTGAATTTAGTTAAGACAATGTTACTATAGTTAGTTAAGAAGTTTGTCTTTAAATACTATAACTGTAAATGCATTGTGTAAGTTGTAATGTGTTGTTTCAAAGTGGTAATTGTTGATTGAGAGAGTGACATAAACAAGATTCACAGAAATTCAGAGAAGAAAGATCAAGAGAAAAAAAAGGAGATTGAAAGAAAAGGCAAAGAATGCTGGTTTAGAAATAATGATAGATACTAGGAGATCAATCTTGAGAAGGCCTCAATCTTATTAAGTTCAATTAAAAATAGTGGATTAATCTTGCTTTCTTGCGCGTGACGTAGGTCTCATTAATTGAGACGAAACACATAAATTATGGGTATTATGTTTTGAAGAGAACAAACAATTACTCTTGAAGAAGTGTTCCTCCATGCGGACAAAGGAAAGCTATAAAAGACTTGATATCAAGAATGATAATCATGTTGAATGTCTGAATGTGACTAGAGGAAGAACTGATAAGAAAGGATGAAATGGAAATAAGCACAAGTCCAATTCAAAATAAAATCTGAAGGGAATTATAAATGATTCCATTGTCACAAGACAGGACATTTTCAGGAAAGATTGCTCTGAAATAAATGAATCAAGAAACTCTCAAGTTGTAGAGGCATCGATGATTTCAAATTCTGAAGGTGAAAAGAATTGGGTATTAGACTCAGGTTGTACTTTCCACATGTGTCCGAGAAATGATTATTTTGAATTAATAGATCTTCGTGATTGTGGAGTCATTTTGATTGACAACAACAAATCATGTAAAGTCCAAGGCAATGGAACAATCAGATTCAGAATGTTCAACGATAAGGAGGTACTGAAGAATGATGTAAGGTACATACCTGAATTAAAAAGAAATTTAATTTATTATGACTATTGTTAATAAAGATGATATCATTGTCAAAGGCATTAAAAGAAATGGTTTGTATATTTTAAAAGGTGCTACTATAATTGCACAAGCCTCAGTTGCTAGCTCTAATTTGCATTCATCTACTAGAATATGGCATATGAGTTTAGGACATGTAAGTGAAAGAGGCTTAATTGAGTTATCAAAACAGAATTTGCTTAGTGGTGACAAAATTGAAAAATTGGAATTTTGAGGACAAAAACTCATGTTGGTTGTTCTTATTTCTTAACCATCATTGATGATTATTCATGGAAAGTATGGGTCTATGTCATTAAAAATAAAAGTAACACTTTTATGAAATTTAAAGAATGACATATGCAAATTGGAACTCAAAAGGAAACTAAGCTGAAATGTTTAAGAACTAAAAATGACATGGAGTTTCTTTTAGAGCAGTTTAATAAGTATTGCAAGGACATAGGTATTCAAAGACATAGAACAGTTGCATGCACTCCTCAACAAAATGGCATTGCTGAAAGAATGAACAGAACAATCTTGGAAAGGGTCGGATGTATGGTCTTTAGTGCCCTTCATCAACTATTGGATTTAAGACACCAATCGAGATGTGGAATGGCAAACCAACTGACTACTCAAATCTGAAGGTTTTTGGTTCCTTAACATTTGCTCACACAAGACAAGATAAATTGGATCCTATAGTAATTAAATTTGTTTTCATTGTGGAGAATTGACAAAGGTGTGCCTATGTGCATCATATCAAGAGATGTAGTGTTTGATGAAACAAGAATGCCCATGATTGACAAAGAACATTATTTGTTTCAGTTCTGCATAAGTGGAGAATATTCTCCAGTTCAGTGCTGCAAAAATGAAGAATAGTGCATAAACGCAGAACATTCTCCATTTAACAGTGCTTCAAACAACAATGATGAGAGTGTTCAGATTAAGGTGGAGCCATCTAAAGATCAAGAGATTAATCATGAAGATATAACTGATACATCACTTGATTATAATGCTACAACAGAACCATATTTGGCCAATTACAACTTGGTAAAGGATATAGAAAAAAGTGTTATCAAGCCTCCAATCATATATGGTGAAGCATATTTAATTTGTTATTCTTTAAGTGTTGCTGAAGATCTTCAAAGAGATGAACCAAGCAACTACAGGGAAGCCATTAATAGTGAAGACAAAGAAGCTTAGATGACAATTATGAATGAAGAGATGCAATCATTAGAAAATAATCAAACCTGGATTTTAGTTGACATTCCTAAGAGTCAAAGGGTAATTGGATCAAAATGGATGTTCAATAGAAAGGAAGGTATTCAAGGTAAAGAGAAGATAAGGTGTTAGAACAGAGGCACACTTAAAAGGGGGGAGGGGGTAAAGTTGGTGTTTAGAAATTTTCTTGTTTGTAGAGATTTGGTGATTGATTTTTCTTATTTAAGGAAGTGTATGGAAAAGATAAATAGCAGAAAAATGAATAACACAATGATATTATCTTGGTTCCCCTTATGACCATTGGTACATCCAGTCCTCTTACACACCACAAGAGATTTTCCACAATTGTTAGAATAAGTACAAGTTCCACCCTAGGACCTTTGTTACAAACTCCTAACAATCACCCTAAGATAGCACACCACTATCTTAGTTTACAAAACTTGAAAAAAGAACACCACTTTCCTCAATTTACAATACTTGAAGAAAGTACATCACTTTCCTCAATTTACAACAATAACTTGAATGGTTTAGCAATATTGATTTTGACTTAGATCAATATGATATAAAAATTTATGCTTTTTGGTATAACATTGTCTCGTAGTCGAATACAGATATTCAGTTTTTGCTACTGACTTGAATCTGTATTCGGCTACAAATCGAATACAATATTGATTTTTGTCAAAAACTTGATTTTCAAACATTGTTAATGCATTTTGACATTTTGAAAACTCTTTTGATGCATATGCAAAAATGAAAGGTTCTCACGTGCATTTGAAATATAAGAATATTAGGTTGCATGATATACCTTTACATTATAAGACATCTAGCATATTTGACCATAGTTGACTTTGATTGTTTGACTTCTTTTTGAGCTTGCAACTTGATCACTTTCCTTGGTTTTGGTCTTCATCAAAAACATAAGTATTTTACATTCTCCTCCTTTTTGATAGTGACAAAACCTGTTGTAAAACATTGTTCAATCAAAATTCTAATTTCAATTGTAACTCGACAAGACTTGGAATTAGAGCAGCTGGATGTCAAAACAGCATTTCTACATGCTGATTTTGGAAGAAACCATTTACATGCAGCAACCTGAAGGATTTGTTATAGGGTAGTAACTAGGGATGGCAATAAAATCCGCACCCGCAAGTACCCACCCAAACCCGCTTGATTTAGGCGGCGAAAACCCGCTTTAATTGGGTGCGGGTGCGGATTTTCTCCGACATTAAACTTCAGGGGCGGGGGCGAGTTTGGGGGTGGTGATATGCACCCCGCACCCGAACCCGCCCCGCAAGTATTATTATTATAATTTTATATACAAATACTTATTTAATATATTTAATATTTTTTTAAAATATTAAAAATTATAATTTTATCTCTATATAAAATATTCTTAATTTTATTATTATTTAATAATAATTATTTTATTTAATAAATATAATTTTTAAATTTATAATTTTATATATTTGAGTCGGTGCGGGTGCGGGCGGGGAAACCCGAGACCCGTTGTGGGCGGGGATGGGTGTTTAAATTTTACACCCGCTATCAAACGGGGGCGGGTGCGTGTTTTCCCCGATTAGTCGGGTGCGGGTGTGGAGGAGGCGCAATCCGCCCCCGCCCCGCCCCGTTGCCATGCCTAGTAGTAACAAGGTTTGTCTTCTTAAAAAGTCATTGAATGGCCTAAAGCAAAGTCATAGACAATGGTACAGGAAGTTTGATAATTTAATGGTAAGAACTAGTTTCCAAATATGTAATTTTGACAGTTGTATTTACATTCTGAAGGAGGAAAGTTAAGAACGATCTCCTGCTCAAGAACATTCTCTAGTTTTTCAAGAAAGTCAAGAATGTTCTCCAACTTGCCTATTACTCAATATAGAATGCATGAGGCAAGACATGTTACTACTCCTTTGGGACAAAATTTCAAATTTTTTATGCAAGACTCACCTAAGACATATGAGGAAAGAAAAAGGATGAGTACCATTTCTTATTCTAGTGGAGTTGGCAGCATAATGTATGGAATGAATCTGCAGCAGGCCAAATTTGGCTTGTGAATGTTGCCAGCAAATATATGACTGATGCAAGAGCATTGTATTGGTCAGCACTCAAGTGGATTATGAGGTACATAAATAGCTCATTGAAAACAGGTTTAAAATTCAAAAAGACTCATCATGATAAGGAATCAATCAAATGATATGTGGACTCGAATTATGCTAGAAACATGGACACTAGAAAATCAATCTCTGGTTATGTTTTCACCCTACATGGGACTACTATAAGTTGGAGAGAAATTACACAGTCGGTGGTAGCACTTCCTAAAACTCAAGTTGAATTCATTGTGGCGATCAAAGTGCCATACACATATACAAGCATCATGTGTATCATAATAAGTCTAAACACATTGATGTTAAGTATCACTTCATAAGGGATATGATTGATTCAAAATAGGTTTTAGTTGAGAAGATTACAATTGAGGACGACCCATCCGATACATTCACCAAAGCACTTTCACAAGCTAAGTTCAAGGATTGCTTGGACATATATAGTTGGCTTCGACAAAGAGTAAAGCTGAAGCAATGGCAACAAGATCAATGATTGAATTATTCTGATATTGAGACAAGGTGGAGAATTGTGAAAGTGTCTCTCAAATCATTAACAACTATGAGTTAGTTGGTTATAACTGAATTTAGTTAAGACAATGTTAGTTATAGTTAGTTAAGAAGTTTGTCTTTAAATATTATAGATGTAAATACATTGTGTAAGTTGTAATATGTTGTTTCAAAGTGGTAATTGCTAATTGAGAGAGACATATCCAATTTTAGATTCATATAAATTCATATAAGAAAGATCAAGGGTTAAAAAAAGAGATCGAGTGAAAAAGCTAGTATTGCTCGTTCAAAAACAGTGTTAGATACTAGGAGATCAATCTTGAGAAAACCTTAATCTTGTAAAGTTCAATTAACAATAGTGGATTAATCTTGCTTGCTTTCCCGTGACGTAGGTCTCATCTATTGAGACTAAACACGTAAAATATGGGTGTTAATATATCTTCTCCTATCTTTCTTTAATTCTCGTTTAAATTCATTGCAAATCTGTTTTTCAAAACATCAGAAAAGAGAAAGTTAAACAGTCTATGTTTTCTAGTTTTCAGTTATGTTCAAGAACGTTCTCCGTTTTCAGCAGAAACAAAAAACATTCTTTGTTTTCTTGTTTTCCTCTGCAATTGTTTGTCTTCTATGTTGTTGGTTAATTCTTGTTGCAGATCCCAATATTGTTTTAACATACTACCTACAGTTTTCCTCTAGTTGATTTAATTTACTAGATTGTTTGATTTTATTCACTACGCCAAAATTAGCATTTTACAGTGCGCCTTTTACTAAAAGCAATGTTGTAAAATTAACGGAGGATACACCAACGCTTTTATGGCAAATATTTTAGAAAAAGCGTAGTTGTAGATCATATAGGGTCATAATATTTAGAGCGCTTTTCCTGAAAGCGCTTTTGTTGGGTCACATAGCACTCTAATATAATGTTTACAACCCTTGAATACAAGAGCTGTAAATTATAGCGCTACCACATTATGTTTACAACGCTTTTAGAACATTATCCTATCATGTCTCTCTATTTGAAATTTATATCTTGAATATGAACAAAGTTAGAAAGCAATAGGACGGAACAAGAATAGTAATTTAATGAGTTTCTCTTGTAAAATATAAATTTTGAAATCTAATAAAATAAAAATATATAAACAACAAAATTTGATATTTACTTGAAAATAAAATATTAATAATTAATTTAAAAAATATATATGATTTTATCACAAACGTAGTTTTTCTTTTTATATGATATAATAAATTAGTATTCAAAAATATAAAAATAAGAAAATTAATTGAAATTTTAAGAGAAATGGAACTATTTTGCAAGAGTAATTTTCCCATTTAAATATAATAAAGATCATATATTTATGTAGATTATCTAACAATTAAAATATATTTATTTGGTTACTGATGAGTTTTATTTTTAAATTTGAAATTATGTATTTATTGGTGTCAATGGATAGTTTTAAATATAAAATTATTTCATTACTTATTGAAATTTTTTAATATTTTTTGTTAATTATAATATTAAAAAATTATATAATTTAATTTGAAAAAAATACTATATAATTATTCACTATGGTAATTTTAATTATTTAAATATAAATATATTATCATGTTATGATGATATTCGTACTAAATATATGACACGATAAAATAATATTTTCTTATTTACTATCATGTCTATATTAAACACATGATATAACAATTTTTATCATGTCACTCTCATATCACATCCTTATCTATCTTTATATCACATCATGTCTTTATTCTTTGTGGACATCAAACAAGCCCTCATGATTTTAAGTGAGTGTAAACTAATAAAGCCATATATATATATATGGCTTAATTGCAATTTTAGTTGAATCACAAAAGTAGTTCCCCTATTTTGTTTCTCTCCAGTTTTGGTACCATAATCAGAATTTTAGTCAAAAACTTAATGAAATATAAATTTTTTGCACTTAAATAAGCCACACTATGCTTTAAAATCTCATGGTGTAACAATTGTACCTGAAAAAAATAGCATGATGTGACTTAAAAAATGACATTTCATCAAGTTTTTGATTAACAACTTATACATTTTCTATTTAGACTAAAAACCCACACTTTACTATTTTAAAAAACTAAAATTAAACGGTAGTTTTGTAAGTTTTATTTATTAGAATATCCTTCTTTTTTTTTTTTATTATAGTAACCATATTGCCCTACATTGAATGAAAAAAATACCAAAATGCTTTACTTTTTCAATCGTTCAGGACATTGCAATTCGAGTCTGCAACCAGGTGAATTTTCTTTCTTTTGGGACACTAGGAGTTTGTTGGGTCTATTTCATTATGTTCCATCAATATACTAAATCAAGTCATTGAGATAAGAGACATAAGAAAGATAAAAAATTCGATCATCTATAAGTTTTGAAATTATTTTTTTCTTTCTTTTTAACAATTGAGTTATTGATTATTTAATAAATTAAAAATAATTAAAATATTAAAAAATAAAAACTACTATTAATAAAATACATTAAATTGAAGAAAAAAATGCGATTAAATATTTGTGCCAAAAAAAATAACGTGTTATATTTTTTTAACAACTCCCTCCTATTTTGTAGATAAATTTATATTATTATAACAACTCTCTTCTCCTATTTTGCATATAAATTAGTCACTTAATTTTATTTTGTTAACAACTTCCTCCTATATTTTCTCCATATCTAATAAATAAAAATTAATAATAATAATAATAATAATAATAATAATAATTAATATTAAAAATAGTAAATTATATTAATAAAGTGAAACAAAATACATTAAATAGAAGAAAAAAATACAAAAAATTTGAGTAGATGTGCCCGCACTATTTGGACAATGTTTTCTAGTGTGACTAGAGACTTGACACAATCTGCACTTTCTTGGTATTTTTTCTGTAGTGTCCATTTCTATTTTAATGCATTTACTTTTTGGACGACCTTTCTTGACTCTCTGCATTTGTGGATTGTGACACACCTTAACACATTCATATTCTGACCAATATCCTTTGTTTGGTATATGTTGGAATGTTTCTTGAGGATGCATCCCCTTAAACTGATTGTGAAACGTTTTCAAATCGTTGCCTAGGAACGCCACTTTATAAACACCTTCATCCATTCTTGTTTACCATATACATTGCTTCCATTGATGTTTATCACAACTATAATTCTTCAAACATTCAAAGTTATATCAACATTATATTTTTACCAAAGTTTATCTTTTTCTCATGGAATTATCTACGAATTACAGAGCTGAAATTCAATACATTAAAGCATTTGTAAACATTTAGTGGCATTGGTTATTTTTTTTATATGTTTATTTTATTTATACTTTATTTTATATATTTACTTTATTTTATACCCTTAAAGGACAAACTAATGAAACTATAGTACCGTATTTGCAAGAGGTTGGATTTGGTCAAATTATCAAATTCAAAAACTATAAAATAGATGTCACTTTATTAAATTATGTTTCATGTTATTAATATAATTTATTTTTTTTAATTATAATTTTTTTTAATTATAAAATTATTTTTTTATTTTTTTAAATTATAATTATTTTTTAAATTATATAATTATTTTTTTAAATTATTAAATTATGTTTCTACGAGAACGGTTTTCTGACCGTGGGAAACCAAGGCGTTGCTTTAGCTACCTCTACCAGAACGGTTTTTTAAATTGACAACAACAACGATTTTATGGTGTTGCCGTAGGACCAAAATGTTGTAGTGTATAGAGAAAAAATAGAAGAAAGTTGTTAACAAGATAGAATTAAGTGACTAGTTTACGTGAAAAATAGGATAGAGTTGTTATAATAACATAAACTTATCTACAAAAATAGGAGCATTAAAATAATATAACATTTTATTTGTTCTAAAAGTTTAAAAAAGAGAATATTTTAATTTTTTTTTAATATAGGGCAATATGGTTACTTTAATTAAAAAAAAAAAGAATAATATTCTAATAAATTAACCGTAGATTGTGAAGTATTACCCTCTAATCTTTAGATTTAGATTAATAACTTACACCTTTTATTTTAAAATAAAAAACCTCTCTATTCTTTTAAAACAATAAAATTCAAAGATAATCTTGTTTGTTTGTTTCATTTTAACTAACTTTGAAAACAAACATAAAAATATATTTTTATCGCTCATAGCATTTATATCTCTTATTATTGTATTAATTAAGAGTAATTTTTTTTTTTGACATCATTC
>JBBPBR010000005.1:31791391-31814245 GCA_037974775.1 Cicer pinnatifidum | reverse complement strand
TTTAATTAATATCCTAATTTATTATAAAATTTGAGGTGTTACACTAATATAATCGAGAGTTTACAAAATTTATCAAGTTTTTTCTTAAATTCATAAGAGTTTATAAAAAATAGAATTTACATACGAATTGATTTATTTTTGACTTAGAATTATAAATTTGTAAGAGTTTAAGAGTTAACACAATACTGAATTGTAAAGTTCAAACAAATAAAATCATTTTATTCATTTACATTATATTTATATTCTACAAGTCAGAAATATTATAATTATAAGTTAAAAATAATGTTATTGGATCACAAAATAGATCATAATACAATATTTTGAAATTTTATGAATAATAAAACATAACTTTCACGGTATTTTATACGTTATTATATTTATGTTAAATTTTATATTACATTAATATTGTTTAAAATTTAATACTTTGTTCGAAAGATAATGCCATCTTAGCTGAATTATAATTTTATATATTTAACTACATATGTACATCTTATTCGAGGATTGATAAAACGGGTGGAGCGTATCTAATGAAAAATGTCTTTTGTATGCGAGAATGAGAGAAACACTTATGCATCCTTATATAAAAATATAAAAATTTCATTTAAAATAACACATGCATGTGTACTCTTTGGTATATTAATGCTCATTTTTCATTCATCGTTTATCTTCTCCAACCACTCATCCACGATATGCTTGAATCTAATTACACGTTTAGTTTGAAAACGAGGAATCAACAGTTTGAGCATGATGTGCATTCGAGATTTAAATCCCAAATTAAAAATAATACTTAACCTAAGTTTTACTTTTCCTAATTTCTTTTATATGAGCATGTGAAATTATACTTTCTATCTTAAATCAAAAGGTATAGTTTTATTTTATATTCAACATCTTATCCTCTTTGGATTGTAATTTAAATCTATGCATACTCCATTTATTTAAGATTTTAGGATTCTATTTTTACGTTTTAAAATATACTATTATGTTTGATATATAGGTATATATTTTTAATTATATTAATCTTATTTTAGATTATGTTATAAATAGGGAATATTATTGGTAACTATTTGTAGTATTGATTTTATGTGTACATGAAATGTTAAGGAATGAGTTTCATTTTGAATTCAATTTTGGTTTCGAATTTTATTTTAATTATTGATTTTTTTATTGAATTATTATTGAAGTCTCTTTATTAATTATTCACGCGTCTGCATTTATTTCTACATTATAAAGTCTTGAATTTCTCATCTCAAGTAATCATAATGTCCAATTCCATTTCAAAATATGAATCGTAAAATCTTTTAAAGGTGATCAAGCAATAAAAATAATTAAGCATAGAGATGAAAAAAATAATTCAATAAACTCATTCAACTGATTAGAAATCAAATCACATATGGAAGAGTTTCATCAAATCATTCTTATGGCTAACAAAGAGGGTTTAGTTACTCATGACAAATAAACAAAATAAAGAGATTAAAGAAGAATTACAAAAAATATTCACGAATAAATCTTGATAAAGCTCCTTCAATGATGTTAAAAACCAATTACTTTTCTTTGAGTTTCTTTATCAGGATACACGTCTCCAAACTTCAAAATAGCTAAAAAAATCTCTAAAAAGTGATGAAATCACACTTTTACGCATTCTTCAATGCGTCGTGCCCTCTAGCACACCTTAAGGGCACTCCAACGCTCTTGGGACATAATCGTATTGTTAAAAACTATAGAAATGTGTCCCAAGTGCAGAAATTTGAGCTCCATCACTGTTGGAATTTTAAGTTTCAAAAACTATTTAAAAATCACAATTTATGCCACCGAAGATATTACTGGGTTGGGTCGTGGACTAGGTCGCTCTCTTTAAGACATTTCGCGGCACTGCCTAAATCGTGCAAGGCAGACTATCAACCACGAAGTCCCTAGGATAAAACATCCCAGATTCACTGTATCGGAGTTCCATTGCACCATAGAAAATCGTTCTAGAATTACACCCTCAATATGGCGCTTAAAGCCACTCTTAATATGACGGTTAAAGTCACTCTCAATATGACGATTAAAGTCATTCTCAATATGATACTACGACCACTCATAACTACGACATTACAACCGCTCTAAAAACAAATGGATTACGGCATTACAGCCGCTCTAGAAAACAAAGGGACTACGACATAACGACCGCTCTAAAAACCGAAGGGACTGCGGCATAATAACCGCTTTAAAAAACCAAAAGGGACTGTAGCATAATAACCGCTCTAAAAATCGAAAGGGACTGCGACATAATAACCATTCTAAAAAAACCGAATAAAAAACCGAAAGGGACTGCGGTATAATAACCGCTCTAAAAACCTAAGGGACTGCGTATAATAACCGCTCTAAAAACGAAGGGACAAAAAGAAAGGGGAGAAGTGGCTCGAAAATTAGGCGAGCAAAATATAAGAGGGAGAAAAAAGAAAGTTGGAAAAAACATCCAACTTTGGTGTATTTTTCACAATAGTTTGAAGCTCATTATATAGTGATAGAAGAAAACTCACATTGTTTTTGGCTTAATTGCACTTTTGGCCCCCTTATTATAGGTGAAAATTGAAAGTAGTCCCCCCCATTTTGTTTGTCCCCAGTTTTAGTCTGTCAAATAGAATTTGAGGCCAAATCATGATGAGTTGTCATTTTTTAATGACGTGTCAATAAAAACGGTAACGTGGCAGACGCTTACGTGAAATAAACTCATTATTATATTATTTCTGATTAAAAAAATATAATTTATATTTTTAAAAATCATTTTTATAATTGTGACAATATTTTTAAAAATACAATTAAATTGTTAAAATTAAATTAAAAGAAAATGAAAAACATCTGCAGCAGCATGAAGGAAAATGAGAATCAGAATCATATGAACTAGCTTGAACCTTTAAATCAAAAAATAGCCCCAATTCACCAAAAGCCCCAAATCGTGAACCTTTTTCATAAAAATAGACCATTTCCCTTTTCTTCATCATTATCCGATTCCAATTTTGTCTTCTTCTTCATTGTTGGTCATCTTCTTTGTGTTCCGTGTTAGTGTTCGTCGTATTCGTCTTCTTCATCGTCTTCTATTCGTGGTCTTCTTCTTCACCATCTTCGTGTTCGTGGTCGTTGTTTGTTCTGTGTTCTGTTTTCGTTTCTTTTTCGTTTGTTCTTTGTGTGTTTTTGGGAAAAGAATGTCTTGTCATTCATATTCAGTTACAAGCAACAATTCTCATTTGAGAATTAGAAGAAGAGAATGTTTGTGTGGACTTGAATCTCCTTTGTGTACTTCTTGGACGGCTGAAAATCTAGGTCGAAGGTTTCATGGTTGTGGATTTTATAAGGTAAACTATTTATCAAAATTCTGGAATTTATTTATTAAATTATTTTTTTGTATTGTTTACAGATTATAAAAATTTGTTGTTATGTTGTTTAGTTACAGGGTACTTCTTGTTTTGCTGTTATGTTGTTTCAGTTACAGGGTAAAAAATCTTGCAATTTTTTTGATTGGTTTGATGAGCCAATGACAGAACGTGCAAAAGAAGTTATTATGTCTTTGATGAAAAGGATTGATGAATTCAAGAAGAAAGACAATGTGACAAAAAATTGTGATGATGAAATGAAGTTGAAGTTGAAACGAATGAAGGGCTTTCTGGCACTTTCATGGCTTTTGATTATTGTTCTTTTGGTTATTGTAATGTTGAAGTAATTAAAATGATTGGATTAAGGGTGTTTTGTAATGATGTAATTTAGGGTGTTTATGGTTGAAATTGTAATGTAATTGTTTAATATAATCAAATTTGTAAGGTTGTTATTATGAAATGAAATTAGTATTATTGTAATTCGATTGTCTATTTTTACATGTTAATAACTCAATTTGATAGCATTGTATAAATACAATTTGGTCAAACAATTTTCCAGTTGTTTGAAATAATCAGAATAATCTGGTCAAAATAATCAGAACAATATTCCAATTTTTGAACCTAAATTTGATAATCAGAATAATGAGAATAATCAAAACAATTTTTCAAAATAATCTGGTCCATAATCTGAAGTTAGAATTTTGATATCATTCCGTCATTACATACTACTAGATTACAAAATAATCATTCCATAACTTAGGTCCAACAAAAGGTCATACTAATGCATTACAAAATAAAATTGTTCCTTCACAAGTAACCAAAATAAAAGTACATATTCATAGTAACCAAATTATATAGGTCCAAGTATCATTACATATTCATAATAACCAAAATAAAAATCACAAGTTTCGTGCCTTCAATTGATTTGTGAATCTTGAATTTGTGGAGCTTGTGAATCTTGAGATAAAATTGTTGGTGTTTCTCCCTCATCACCTCCAACCCTTGTTGTCTTTGCTCTCTTTGTTCTGTTGATGTTATTTCCACCTTTTGGTATCTCTCTATCTGCTGCACTTTTACCCTTGCATGTCCTCGTGTTATGGCCAAGCTTCCCACAGTTCTTACATTTCACAGTTGCAAACTATCTTGGTAGTTTGTTAGAACCTTTTGACTCGTCATTGGACTTGTTCCTATTTTTCTTTGGTCTACCCGGTGCTCTTCTCATGATTGGGGGATTTATAGGATCTCCATTTGATGCATGCCAAAGTTTTGGTCCATTTGATGGCATTATAATGTAAGAGTAACATGTCAAGAAGTTTGTTTTTCTATTTAAAGAACCAAAAACATGTCAAAAAAAGTAAACCAGAACCAAGTAAACCAGAACCAAAGCATGTATCAGAACTAGAATTAGCAGAACAAAGTAGCAGAACCATGTAGTTGAAGTAGCAGAACAAAAACATGTAACAGAACTAGAATTGAAACCAAAACATGTGGCTGAACTAGCAGAACAAAACCATGTAGCAGTACCATGTAGCTGAACTAGCAGAACAAAACCAAAACCAAATAATGCACTGAACAGAACCAGAACTAGCAATAAACAAGCAATAATGCAGAACAAGCAGTAATGCAGAACAAGCAATAAACTACAAAAAGCAAAACAATTTAGGTTCAAATTTTTGGTTTGCATTACTACAACAGAACAAGCAATAATGCAGAAGAATTTATGCAAACCAATTATTTTAATATACTAGATTTCACTTTCAAAAGTCATGCTATGCATTTTCCACTTGCTTCAATCTGGATTTATATTTTCAAGTTGCACTATTATAAAAATTTCTGGTCCAACATTGAACCTACCATGTAAAAAACAAATGTTGGAATAAAATTCTCGTCCAGTTTGCTATAGCATATTCCATTTACATATAGTTGCTAACTTGCCATAGTTTTTTATAATGTTAAGACTTAAGAACATCAGAAAATACTTCGTTTTGGAAAATGTGATGGTTACAGAAATTTATGCTAAACTCAGACATATTATTCTACAAGATTATTCTACTCCATATTACGCTAAACTCACCATATTATTCCCCCACATAATAATCCCTAGAACTTCTATATGATCATGTACAACGTAGACATAAACATATAAACTTTTTAAACAAAGAAAAATTTATAAAACCAGAATTGAACTAGCACAACAATTTAAACCAGAACAAGCACAAGAATAAAACCAGAACTAACACAAGAATAAAACCAGAATTGAACTAGCACAACAATTTAAACCAGAACCACAACAAGCACAAGAATAAAACCAGAACCAGCACAAGAATAAAACCAGAATTAAACTACCACAACAATTTAAACTAGAACCAGAACAAGCACAAGAATAAAACCAGAACCAGCACAGGAATAAAACCAGAATTGAACTAGCACAACAATTTAAACCAAAACCACAACAAGCACAAAAATAAAACCAGAACCAGCATAAGAATAAAACCAGAATTGAACTAGCACAACAATTTAAACCAAAACCAGAACAAGCACAAGAATAAACCAGAACCAGCACAAGAATAAAACCAGAATTGAACTAGCACAACAATTTAAACCAGAACCAGAACAAGCACAAGAATAAAACCAGAACCAACACAAGAATAAAACCAGAATTGAACTAGCACAACAATTTAAACCAAAACCAGAACAAGCACAAGAATAAAACCAGAACCAGCACAAGAATAAAACCAGAATTGAACTAGCACAACAATTTAAACCAGAACCAGAATTGAACTAGCAGAATAAAACCAGAACAAGCACAAGAATAAAACCAGAACCAGAACAAAATTGAACATAACCAGAACTGAACATCAATAATGCAGAATACCAATAATGCAATTAAAATCAAGTTTTATACCTATAATAAGGTGAAACTTACGATTCTGGAAGAGCATGGTAACACGGAATACCGGTCAAATCCCACTTATGACAAGCACAAGTTTTTGTGTGTAGATTTATCGTATAAGTATCTACACCATTTGTGACACTAAACAAGTTAAAATCATCATCTCCATGCCAAGTTGGGAACCAACCCCCAACTGCTCTTTTTGCCTTTTCCAATATTTGTTAAATCCAAGGACATATATTGCCTCCATATCGTAGCATGAGTTCTTTTTGTTTCACAATCTTTACTGTAAAGTAATGTTTCAAACCTTCAAGTAATGTTATGATAGGCTTATCTCTATACTCCAATACAACCATGTTGAAAGCCTCACACATGTTGTTTACTTGAAGGTCACATTGTGTATCAGTGCGAAATGTTGACCTAGTCCACATAGATGGTGGAAGTTGCATCATGTCTTTCCATGCATCTTCATTGATTGCCTTAATTTTTTGCATTGCTTTCTCCCAATCCTGGACCACAGTAGCTTTTGCTGCCAACCAAAGAAGCGCTTTCATATGTCCTCCAGGATACTTTTTTTTTTCCAATTCCCATACAAGTGTTTAACACATAATCGGTGTTCCACATGGGCCCCAATATTGGCAATGGCAGGTACCAATCCCTGAAACAAATTATTTAGAAAGAGATTGCATAGAACAAATTGCTTAATTCAGAAAAACAGAGGGCATAATTCAGCACAAATTGCATAATTCAGAAAAACAGATTGCATAATTCAACACCGTTTCACAAATTGCTTAAAAACAGATTGCTTAATTCAGAAAAACAGAGGGCATACTTCAACACAGATTGCTTAAAAACAGATTGCATAATTCAAAAAAACAGATTGCATAAACTTCAGCACACATACCTTTTGTTGATCTGAAATGAATGCATATTACTTATGCTGAACATTGTTGAGGTCCTCCAGTAAAAGATCCAGAAACCATTGCCATGAGTCTTTTGTTTCTGCTTCAACAACTGCATATGCAATGGGAATCATTTGATTATTCCCATCTTTACCTACTGCAGCTATTAATTAACCGCCATATTCTCCCTTCAAGAAACAAGCATCTAACCCAATTAAAGGCCTGCATGTATTAGCAAATGCAGCCTTACAAGCCTCCAAACATACATATATTCTCTAAAATACTGGTCCAATGTCAGACATACCACACTTAATAATAACCGTAGAGTTTGGATTTGATCTCCTAAGTTCATCAGCATATTCTCTCAAATGTGCATATTGCTCCCTTTGAGCACCTTGAATCATTTCTATGGCTCTTACTTTGGCTGTATATGCTTGGTATTTAGACAACTTCACACCCCATTTATCAAGCGCCTCAACAATCAATCCCTTGGGTTTCATTTCAGGTGTATGTCTCAACATAGGAACGAATTTCTTGCCAAGCCATTCAGTCTTAGCTTGTTTATTTTGTGCCCTCCTATGACATGTATGATCCTCTGTGAAACTCACTAATTGTCAATATTCATTTGAAGTCCTCTTACTGATCCTCATGTAAAATGGACATTCTGGCTCACACCTAACAATGGTTTTATTTCCATCATTCTTTTTGAAATACAAGTTTTTCTTAGTCTCCATTGCAAAATCTTTAACGGCATTCTTAACCTGCTCTTTTGTATTGAACTTTAGGCCCAACTCAAACCTTACTTCATCACCATTTTCAGGTTGGTTAAATTTAGGAAATTTCCTAACATTCTCTTCATCAACTTCACTTCCTGGTGGAGTATCCAAATCATCAGAATTCACATCATTTTCTTCAAAATTAGTTGCAAAACTAGGCCCTGGGTTTCCTCTTGGGTTTTCATTTCTTTCAAATGAATTTTCATCACCAACATTAACAAAGATCTCAGTTGGTATTTCAGAAATCCAGTCCCAATCCTCATCCTCATATAACTCACCCATATCATCATCGTCATCATCTGAGTTAGCAACATAATCTTCATCTTCTTCACTCAGATAATCTTCACCATGGACTGCTTCAGATTCAGATTCAACAGGTTCAGATTCTGGTTGATTTGGTTCAGTTTGAACTGGTTCAGATTCTGATTTATCTTGTTTAGTTTGAATTGCTTCAGATTCAGATTTATCTTGTTCAGTTTGAACAGCTTTAGATTCAAGTTGAACAGCTTCAGATTCAGGTTGAACAGGTACATATTCAGATTCAGATTCTGCTTCAGGTTGAAATGGTTCAAAATCTGGTTGATTTGGTTCAGTTTCAGGATTATCTATACAGTGTTCCACAAAGACGTCAATTACGTTGAACCCTTTGACATCTTCAGCAAACTTTAATACATCGTCGTCATTGTTGAGAGGTCTAAGTCCACGTGTAAATGAGTACTTCGGATGTTGGTACCACAAACGTTTAATACTCATATATCCCAAACTTTTGACCATTTTAATAATTTGCATGTGGGACATTAAGTCTACATCCCAAGACCAATTCATCTCATCCACTTGGGCACAAACGTACATCTTCACTGGGTGGTTTACAAAACTACCCCCATGGTTAATTCTTAACCTAACTCTGTGGACTGAAGCTGGCCTACACAAAACAAACCATTGCATATATCAAAGCTGGCCTACACTACACATGCACCACAAAATAATACAATAGAGCATATAGACCACATTATTGAAAACGCATGGACCACATTATTAAAAAGGCATAAATGCATTGAGTTCTGTTAACAGTGTAGAGAAAAACTTTTGGCCCTAAAATCAAAGTTCAAATATAGAGTTTAATAATGTTAATAATAAAACAAAGCGAAAACCCTAAAATCACATACCTAGCACAAAACTTTGTATCTTCTTTCCTATGTGAGGATGGAGAGAACTCGAAATGACCTCCACTCGCCATTTTATCACTGATATAAAAGAAAGATGAACAAACGATCCAGAATGACAAAAATGAAAGGTGAACAAACGACGAAACTGACGAAAACGAAAGGTCACTGATGAACACGAACACGAGTCACTGATGAAAACGAGTCATTGATGAACACGAACACAGTGTAGAGATGAACACGAACACGAGTCACGATTTCATTTCACGATTTCACAATTTCTGTTTAGGGTTCATGATTTTAGGATTCAGAATGATTTTAGGGTTTTGATTTTGATTTGTTCATGAGTGAATGATTTTAGGTGTTTTTTCTTTTAATTAAATTTTAACAATTTAATTGTATTTTTAAAAATATTGTCACAATTATAAAAATGATTTTTAAAAATATAAATTATATTTTTTAATAAAAAAATAATATAATAATGAGTTTATTCCACGTAAGCGTCTGCCACGTCACCTTTTTATTGACACGTCATTAAAAAAATGACAACTCATCATGATTTGGCCTCAAATTCTATTTGGGGGACTACTTTCAATTTTCACCTATAATAGGGGGACCAAAAGTGCAATTAAGCCTTTGTTTTTCTAAGCAATGTGGGATTTTAGTATGTATAGATTTGAAACTACTCAAAATACTAGAGTTTTCCATTGTGGGATTTCAAAATTATTTGTTTCCAATGTGGGACTAGAACAAGTTTCTTTTCACTTAAATTTACAAAAAAAAAAAAAAAATTCTTTCTAATGTGGAATTTCAACAAATTATTAAATTCACACAATAACATACTTATTTTCCAACAATCCCCCACTTGAATTTAAAAAAATGTTTCTGAAATAGAGTCAAACGCTTCAATAAGATCGTGCATAAACAAAGGTGTCTCTTGACTTGAACCTTTGCATAGTAAGTAAGATTCAGATTCAACAACAGTGACTCGCAGTCTTGAACTCTATCTCTGACATCAAACCCACACACAATCTTTTCGTAGGGTGTCACTTTCATTCACTTTAAACTCATTCGATTTAATCAAGTTATCAAACTTTTCATGTCATTTCTTAGGAGCTTGTTTAAGACCATATATAGATTTATCTAACTTACAGACCTTGTCTTCTTATCCATAAATTACAAAACCTTCAGGTTGTTCCATATAAATTTCTTCTTCCAGGTCACCATTTAAAAAAAAAGTTGTTTTAACATCCATCTGGTGTATCACCAAGTTATGAATAGCCGCAAGTGATATAAGCACCCTAACGGATGTTAGTCAAGTGACTGCTGCAAAAGTGTTGAAGAAATCTATATTTTCTCTTTGTCTAAAACATTTGGCAACTAGGCGTGCCTTGTAGTTATCAATAGATCCATCGGGTTTTAGTATCTTTTTCAAAATCTATTTACAACCTATTGGTTTGCAACCAGGAGACAAGTCTATTAAATGTCAGGGAGGATGCGTTCTTGTTCTTGTTGATGTCATTTTTTTTAATTGCTGATGGAAGAAAAACCCAACTCAACGGGTTAGAAAAGAAAAACCCAATTCATTAACAATAATAATCCAAATTAATATACATAAGTAGAATATGTGAGTGTAAATAGTTGTGTGGTCCAAAATCCATTTTCTAGTATTTTAAAAGTCCCTAATAAACAAATAATTTATGTTACTCCTCCACACTAGAAATTTTTTCTTCTAAATCACAAAAAAAATGTATAAAATCATCAAACAATAGCAACTATATAAAAATAAAATAAATCAATATCAATATTACTTGTATATCAAGATAATTATTTGTAATAATTAAGATAAGATATGTTTAGAAGAAATTGTAATAACTTACACATATTCACAATTTACATCTTATTTATTAAAGTATTAAATTGCCATAATATCCATTTATTAAAGTAGTGTTTTTAAAAGAGTTAATGGAGAGTTTTTAATGTAAATAGAAAAAAATATAGAAAAACAGAGTTAATGGAGAGTTTTTAATGTAAATAGAAACAAATATAGGTAAGGAATTTACATCTTCATAAAAGTGGTACGTTGCCAATATATATATATATATATATATATATATATATATATATATATATATATATATAGTATTAATAAAAAATATTTACTTGAAATAAATCCTACTAAAGAATTTGTTCATTAATTATTTGATTAAGTTATTGATTTTAATCAATTGTGTGTCTGCCTATATATATGTGTGGGTGATTGCTTACACGAATGTGTTTTAACAAATTAATATTTACCCTAAATATGTTCCGTCCGAACTTTTTCGGACTAAGAGTGTGTTCATCCTATTAATTCGTTATGTGTGCTATTGATTTTTATTTTTACAAAAATAATTGACATTTATTTATTTTATATTTTATAAATATATTAAAATGTTGATTTAATACATTGGAGGTTCTAAATATTTTATAAAATGTACTTTCCACATGTGTCCGAGAAATGATTATTTTGAATCAATAGATCTTCGTGATGGTGGAGTGATTTTGATTCACAACAACAAATCATGTAAAGTCCAAGGCAATGGAACAATCCGATTCAGAATGTTCAACGGTAAGGAGGTACTGCTGAATGATGTAAGGTACATACCTGAATTAAAAAGAAATTTAATTTATTATGACTATTGTTAATAAAGATAATATCATTGTCAAAGGCATTAAAAGAAATGGCTTGTATATTTTAAAAGGTTCTACTATAATTGCACAAGCCTCAGTTGCTAGCTCTAATTTGCATTCATCTACTAGAATATGGCATATGAGGTTAGGACATGTAAATGAAAGAGGCTTAATTGAGTTATCAAAACAAAATTTGCTTAATGGTGACAATATTGAAAAATTGGAATCTTGAGGACAAAAACTCATGTTGGTTTTTCTTATTTCTTAACCATCATTGATGATTATTCAAGGAATGTATGGGTCTATGTCATTAAAAATAAAAGTAACACTTTTATGAAATTTAAAGAATGACATATGCAAATTGGAACTCAATAGGAAAATAAGCTGAAATGTTTAAGAACTAACAATGACCTGGAGTTTCTTTTAGAGAAGTTTAATAAGTATTGCAAGGAATTAGGTATTCAAAGATATAGAACAGTTGCATACACTCCTCAAAAAAATGTCATTGCTGAAAGGATTAACATAACAATCTTGGAAAGGGTCGGATGTATGATCTTCAGTGCCCTTCATCAGCTATTGGATTTAAGACACCAATCGAGATATGGAATGGCAAACCAACTAACTACTCAAATATGAAGGTTTTTGGTTCCTTAACATTTGCTCACACAAGACAAGATAAATTGGATCCTATAGTAATTAAATTTGTTTTCATTGGATATCCTAAAGGAATAAAAGGTTACAAGCTGTAGAGAATTGACCAAGATGTGGCTATGTGCATCATATCAAGAGATGTAGTGTTTGATGAAACAAGAATGCCCATGATTGACAAAGAACATTATTTGTTTCAATTCTGCATAAATAGAGAATATTCTCCAGTTCAGTGCTGCAAAAATGAAGAATAGTGCATAAACGCAGAACATTCTCCATTTAACAGTGCTTCAAACAACAATGATGAGAGTGTTCAGATTGAGGTGGAGCCACCTGAAGATCAAGAGATTAATCATGAAGATATAACTGATACATCACTTGATTATAATGCTGCAACAGAACCATATTTGGCCAATTACAACTTGGTAAAGGATAGAGAAAGAAGTGTTATCGAGCCTCTAATCATATATGGTGAAGCAGATTTAATTTGTTATTCTTAAAGTGTTGCTGAAGATCTTCAAAGAGATGAACCAAGCAACTACAGGGAAGCCATTAATAGTGAAGACAAAGAAGCTTAGATGACAACTATGAATGAAGAGATGCAATCATTAGAAAATAATCAAACCTGGATTTTAGTTGACATTCCTAAGAGTCAAAGGGTAATTGGATCAAAATGGATGTTCAAGAGAAAGGAAGGTATTCAAGGTAAAGAGAAGATAAGGTGTTAGAACAGAGGCACACCTAAAAGGGGGGGTGAAGTTGGTGTTTATAAATTTTCTTGTTTTTAGAGATTTGGTAATTGATTTTTCTTATTTAAGGAAGTGTATGGCAAAGATAAATGGCAAAAAAAATGAAGAGTAAAGCTAAGTTCAAGGATTGCTTGGAGATATATAGTTGGCTTCGACAAAGAGTAAAGCTGAAGCAATGGCAACAAGATCAATGATTGAATTATTTTGATATTGAGTCAAGGTGGAGAATTATGAAAGTGTCTCTCAAATCATTAACAACTAGGAGTTAGTTGGTTATAACTGAATTTAGTTAAGACAATGTTAGTTATAGTTAGTTAAGAAGTTTGTCTTTGAATATTATAGATGTAAATACATTGTGTAAGTTGTAATATGTTGTTTCAAAGTGGTAATTGCTAATTGAGAGAGACATATCCAATTTTAGATTCATATAAATTCAGATAAGAAAGATCAAGGGTTAAAAAAAGAGATCGAGTGAAAAAGCTAGTATTGCTCGTTCAAAAACAGTGTTAGATACTAGGAGATCAATCTTGAGAAAACCTTAATCTTGTAAAGTTCAATTAACAATAGTGGATTAATCTTGCTTGCTTGCCCGTGACGTAGGTCTCATCTATAGAGACTAAACACGTAAAATATGGGTGTTAATCTTCTCCTATCTTTCTTTAATTCTCGTTTACATTCATTGCAAATCTGTTTTTCAAAACTACAGAAAAGAGAAAGTTAAACAGTCTCCGTTTTCTGGTGTTCAGTTATGTTCAAGAACGTTCTCCGTTTTCAGCAGAAACAAAGAACATTCATCGTTTTCTTGTTTTCCTCTGGAATTGTTTGTCTCCTATGTTGTTGGTTAATTCTTGTTGCAGATCCCAATATTTTTTTTAACATACTACCTACAATTTTCCTCTAGTTGATTTAATTTACTAGATTGTTTGATTTTATTCACTACGCCAAAATTATCATTTTACAGTGCGCCTTTTACTAAAAGCACTGTTGTAAAATTAACAGAGGATACAACAACGCTTTTATGACAAATGTTTTAGAAAAGGCGTAGTTGTAGATCATATAGGGTCATAATATTTACAGCGCTTTTGTTGGGTCACATAGCACTTTAATATAATGTTTACAACGCTTGAATACAAGAGCTGTAAATTATAGCGCTACCACATTATGTTTACAACGCTTTTAGAACATTATCTAATCATGTCTCTCTATTTGAAATTTATATCTTGAATATGAACAAAGTTAGAAACCAATAGGACGGGACAAGAATAGTAATTTACTGAGTTTCTCTTGTAAAATATAAATTTTGAAATCTAATAAAATAAAATTATATAAACAACAAACTTTGATATTTACATGAAAATAAAATATAAATAATTAATTTAAAAAATATATATGATTTTATCACAAACGTAGTTTTTTCTTTTTATATGATATAATAAATTAGTATTCAAAAATATAAAAATAAGAAAATTAATTGAAATTTTAAGAGAAATATAACTATTTTGCAAGAGTAATTTTCCCATTTAAATATAATAAAGATCATATATTTATGTAGATTATCTAACAATTAAAATATATTTATTTGGTTACTGATGAGTTTTATTTTTAAATTTAAAATTATGTACTTATTGGTGTCAATGAATAGTTTTAAATATAAAATTATTTCATTACTTATTGAAATTTTTTAATATTTTTTGTTAATTATAATATTAAAAAATTATATAATTTAATTTGAAAAAAATACTATATAATTATTAACTATGATAATTTAATTATTTAAATATAAATATATTATCATGTTATGATGATATTTGTACTAAATATATGACACGATAAGATAGTATTTTCTTATTTACAATCATGTCTATATTAAACACATGATATAACAATTTTTATCATGTCACTCTCATATCACATCCTTATCTATCTTTATATCACATCATGTCTTTATTCTTTGTGGACATCAAACAAGCCCTCGTGATTTTAAGTGAGTGTAAACTAATAAAGCCATATCACTACAAGAATAGATAGATTTTGTGAGGGCCAAAAGCCCTCACAAAGGGAAAAAAACAGCCACAAAGATTACTTTTGTGAGGGCTTTTGGCAGCCACAAAGAAGCTGGTCACAAAATATTGTGAGGACTTTTGCAGCCACAAAGTGCTTGAAATAGGTTGGCATTTGTGAGGGCTTTTGCAGCCACAAAAGATAGGCATTTGTGAGGGCTTTTGCAGCCACAAAAGTCTGCCTTTGTGAGGGCATAGGCCGCCACAAAGGACAGGCTGAATTTGCCTGGTTGGACGTTTGTGAGGGCTTTTGGCCGCCACAAAGGATTGCTGACTGGACCTTTGTGAGGGCATTTGGCCGCCACAAATGCCAAGCTGAATTGCTGACTAGACATTTTTTAGGGCTTTTGGCTGCCACAAATGCCAACGTAATTAATAAATTAATTTTTAATTCAAAATTAATAGTTTATTATAATATTATATATAATAAATTAATATAATTATAATATTAAAATTTAAATTATAATTAAATTAAATTTGAAATATAATGTGATTATAAATTAAATTTAATATATATATATATATATATAATAAACTAATCTTAATATAATTAAAAATTAAAAATAAAATATTTAAATTAAAAATAAAGATTAATAGTTAAATTAAAGATTAATTTAAATAATAAAATATTTAAATATTTAAATATTTAAATTAATAATTATAATTATAATTAAACATTAATTTAAATTAATGTAAATTATAAATAAATTATAATTTAAATTAAAATTAAATTAAAATTAAAATTTAAATAAAATTAAAGTTAAATATTAAATATTAAATATTAAATATTAAAATTAAATATTAAATATTTAAATTAAAATAAATATTATATATAAAAACATAATATTAATAATAATTAAAGCTAGCTATAGCAATTATGACAAATTCAAATAAAACATGCAATCCAAAATTAACAATTAATGTCTTACAAACCCAAAATTAACAAATAATGTCTTACAAAGTGGAAATTAATTAAGCACACAATAATGTCATACAACCCAAAAATAATATTTTCAAATTCTTCAAATCACATCAATCCTCATAATAATTCGTCTGATCAGCTCCACTCCCACCATCATTATTTCCTGCATTCATACCCGACGAAAGAAGTCCCTCAAAAGTATTATGCATTTGTGTTGGAGGAGACATCATGCTTTGAAATTGAATTTCATCTTCAATGGCACCACCAGTAGTCGAAGGAGGAGCCCTAGCTGGCTGAGGTTGATTTAAATCTGGTCTGATCAACCCAGCTGTTGGCATAGTTGGTCGGTATGCAGTTTGATGATCTGGTTGAGGTTGAGGATGATGTGAAGATGATGGAGCATACTGATAATTATGAAAATATTGTTGTTTATGCATTTGTGTTGAAGGAGACATCATGCTTTGAAATTGAATTTCATCTTCAATGGCACCACCAGTAGTCGAAGGAGGAGCCCTAGCTGGCTGAGGTTGATTTAAATCTGGTCTGATCAACCCAGCTGTTGGCATAGTTGGTCGGTATGCAGTTTGATGATCTGGTTGAGGTTGAGGATGATGTGAAGATGATGGAGTATACTGATAATTATGAAAATATTGTTGTTGCTGAAACATTGGCTGCTGCTGTTGCTGGAAGGCAGAGTTCGAAGGATCCTAGTGTTGTTGGAAATTTGGAGGCGGTTGCTGCTGCTGGGAGTATTGAGAGTAATTTTGTTGTTGTTGGAAAAGTGGTTGTTGATGCAAGTATTGAGGCCGAGGTGGGAACTGCTAATGAAACACAGGAGGAAATGAAAATTGTTGTTGTTGAAATTGTTGTTGCTGCTGAAACTACTGCTGCTGCTCTTGAAACCTCTGTTTCCATTCCTCATTCAATTTATCAATTGCGGCTTGTATCAGCTGTTGTGTCCTTTCTTCTTGCTCACTTGCCCATTGCTCCTTTAACTAATCAAGATTATCTATCGGCGCCGGACGATGAGATTGATCCATACTAGCATAAGAAGAAGACGTCTCAGTCTGAATATAGCCGGTTGGACCTTTCACAAAGGTTGATGATAAAGTATCGGCTCCCAGCACACGCCCTTTGTACTTGCCACCACTGATGTTCATAAAACTTGCAGTCTCATATTGTTTCCGCTGCACTGGAGTAGCTCGCATAGCAGGAGGAAGAGTAGCTTGATGATCATCCCATTCTTTCATGACTTGTTCAAGTTGTTCCTATATTAAAAATCAAAAAATTAAAAATTAAAATAGTTAATAATTAATATATAATAATTTAAAGGTGTAAATATATAATAATCAATATATAATAATTACCTGAATCGTTTTTGATAACGAATAAGTATACTCATTTGTTTGAGGATTAACATGAAGATAGCGATGTATCTCAGCCTGAGTGACCTCCCTTCCAAGTTGCTTTTCCTAAAATATATATTAAAATAATGTCAAGTTTATGGTGAAATGTGATGATTAATTGAATAAATATTAATAGATATATATTATAATAATAATAATTAATTACCATAAATATTTAATTTCTCCAGCAGACATGGAACCTCCCTTATGAGTACTAGTACCCCTCTCAGATGATCTATTAATCTTTGCTTTTTCTCTCTTTTGTTTGTAAGCATCTGTGTTCCACTTACTCCACAAAGCACTCCAAATATTTTCACCAATTACGTGCGTAAGACAACATAGATGAGAGACGCTTTGAAAAGCGATGGTCAATTGAAGCCATAACTGCGGCATCATGCTCTCTTTTCCAAGTACATTTAGTCTGTTGTTTGTTGAAATTTAAAAAATATTAAAAATATAATTCAATTAAGCAATCAAATGTATATATAATTAATTAGTACTTAAATAAATTAATGTAATCACTTACTTTGAAACAATGTAGAAACTGATCAACTTCCCTAAATTGAGGTGTCTTATCCTCTTTAATCTCACCCCAAGACAACCATGGTTTTTCGTATTTCTCTTGTATGACTTCAGCAATTGCCTTTGCAGATGGTTTAAAAGGATGATATCTTCAAAATTTACATGCAAATTAAATATAAAAATTAATTAATAAAATAATGTAACATGATATGCAATAATAAAATATTTAACAATCATAGTTTACATACCCATCTCCTTCTGGAATTATGACAATGCGGTTGTAGCAATCAACACATCCGGGTTCCATTATTTCGTCTAACGTATAAGGCTCTACTGGGACCTCCGGATATAGAGGAATAGCTCCACCACTAGTACCAATGGTCGACATCGGCATGAGAGATGGGTCATTAACAACACGTGGTCTAGCAACTTTTTTCTTACCACGTGATGTTTTTGGATATTCCTTGTATTGCCACCGTTCCTAGTCCTCCTGATCCATCTAAACCTCTTGAACCTCCTGATCCTCCTACTCCCACTGAAGCCATGTCTATATATATATATATACATCCATATCCATACATATATATAATATAATATATGTGTGTATGTACAATTAACATAAGATTAATTATATGTAAATAATAATGAAATAAAGAAATATACATAAATAAATTTTAACACTCACATAAATAAAGAAATATATAATATTATACATATCGATATCCATACAAATATATATATAATGCCTAATTAATTAATTGTCTTCGTCTTGGTCATCTTCATCATCAGTATATTCACTTGATGAGTGAGTTAAGTCAATATTGCCTTCATCGTTCTCTAATTCATCTATTTCTTGTTCATCAACTTCTTCTCCAATGTGTGACTCATGACAAAGTTGACTAATAGTCTCATTTCCAATCACATGATCCAAATTTGACATTTCATCCATTTGAAATGCAACTTCTTCATTTTGACCCGCTTCAACTTCTTCTATTCCACTCGTTGGTCTTGTTTTGATTGCAGCACACCAACCTTGATTGCTTCTGACAGTTGATGGATAAGGAACATAATACACTTGTCTTACATTATGGGCCAGGGCAAATGGATCAAACCATGGATATCTTTTGCTCATTCGAATGTCTACAGTATTGGATATCAAATTGATTTTAGTTCCTCTGCTAGATGGATCAAACCACTTACAGTAAAACAACACCACTTTTTTCGCATAATCTAGGAACGTGTAGTCAATTTCATAAATATGCTCAATTATGCCATAGAAATATTCTACTACACCACTATCAGAGACACTTTTCATACAAACTCCACTGTTAATTGTTTCTTTTCCTTCAGTCCAAGATTCAGTGTGAAATTTGTATCCATTGATGTAATAGGTGTGCCATTCTTTGAAACTTCTACTCGGGCCCATAGATAAGTGCCTTAAGTGGATGTTGATAGGAGTATGTTCTTCCAGATACACTTGTTGTTGAAACCATAATGGGAAATTTGAATGTATATCATCAGATGATTGTCCCGTATTTAAAAATGCCCTGATCGATGACCATATATATGGTGAATATCAATTTAATCATATAATAAAATATAATTATTTAATATGATCGGAGAGGAATTTGAAACGTACTCAATGTATGGTTTAACTTCAGTGCAGTTAATCAAAACGTGAACATGTGCCGCATTAAATACTTTGTCGCTTGGCCAGAAAATCGAAAAATCCCTACCAGCATGATGACCAGACAAGGAAAAAACTGATAAAGCATGTGGATGACGTATAACACTATCAGTAGCGTTTCTTCCGTTAACTGGTGACAATGTTTCATTGTTGCAATAATGAGAACAAAAGTGTATTGTTTCACGGTGTAGGTAAGATGAACAAATTGAGCCCTCAACTCTAGCTTTGTTTTTCACCGACCGTTTTGAATAACCCATGAACCTATAATATACAAAGAGATGTACAATAAGCTCCATGTATATATATATATATATATATATATATATATATATATATATATATATATATATATATATATATATATATATATAAGTTGAAATATATTGAAATTAAAGAGATGTATGTATATATATATCACCTTTCAAATGGATACATCCATCTATACTGAACTGGTCCACCAAGCCTAGCTTCACTTGCAAGATGCACTGAGAGATGCTCCATCGAATCAAAAAACCCAAGAGGAAATACTTTCTCCAACTTACATAAAATGATCGGAATGTCATTTTCCATCTTGATCAGATCTTTATCAATGAGTGTTGAAGAACACAAATTCTTGAAATATTGACTCACTTCAATAAGTGGGTTCAATACATGTGTCGGTAAAGCACTAAAGGCAATAGGAAGTAAACACTCTAAAAATATATGACAATCATGACTTTTCATCCCATGCATCCTCCCATTTTTCACATCAGCACATCTTGCCAAATTAGAACAATAACCGTCAGGCGTCTTCAGCTCTTTGATCCAACGGTAAACAGATTTGGCTTCATCAGTAGATAAAGTGTAATTCGCATGAGGTTTTAGGGTCTTCCCGTTTTGTTCCACCAACAACAAATCTGGTCGTCTGCAATATATACCTATGTCTTTTCTTGCTTTGTCATTATCTTTTGTTTTCCCTTTCACATTCATCACAATATTAAAGATGTTGTCAAAGAAATTTTTCTCAATATGCATAACATCGAGATTATGTCTCAAAAGATTATCTTTCCAATACGGTAGATCCCAAAAAATACATCTTTTTGTCCAATTGTGCCATTGTCCGTAACCTTGTGGTTTACAAGCCACACCATTAACAACATGTACCTTTGGCATATCTTTTACTTTATTCCAAACTTTTTATGATGTCAATTTCATCGGGGGTCCTAGACTTTCTGCATATCCCTTCATAAATGCAACTTTGTTCCTTCTAAATGCATGATCAGCAGGTAAAAACCTACGATGTGAGTCAAACCACGATGCCTTCCCACCAAATTTTAAAGTAAATGCTTTCGTATCTTCCATACAAATAGGACAAGCTAGTTTACCATGGGTGCCCCATCCTAACAACATCCCATAAGCGGGGAAATCATTATTGGTCCACATCAATGCAGCTCTCATCATAAAATTTTCTCTCCGAGCAATATCATATGTCAAGACACCATTCCACAACCTCTTCAAATCGTCAATCAAAGGTTGTAAATAAATATCAATACCAGTTGTAGGATTAGAAGGACCTGGTATCACAGCAGCTAAGAACATATAAGGTTTAGACATACACATATCAGGAGGAAGATTGTAAGGAGTAACAATAACCGGCCAACAAGAATAAGGAGTAGACGATGCTTGTATGTAAGGCGTAAATCCATCTGAAGATAATCCAAGTCTTACATTGCATGGATCTAACGCAAAATCAGGATGTATTTGATCAAAGTGTTTCTATGCCTGACCATCAAACGGATGTCGTAACTCGCCTGAATTTCTTCTATTCTCATAATGCCACGTCATCTTTCCAACAATTTGTATTGATGCAAACAATCTTTGCAATCTTGATACAATAGGGAGGTAAAACATTGCTTTCCTTGGAATTGATTTTCCCCTACTTACCCTTGAGTTATTCCTTTGGTGATACCTTGGTTCTTGACAAAACTTGCATTCAACTAAGTTTGCATCATTCATACCAAATTCATTGTCATAATACAACATGCAACCTTTAACACAACAATCAATCCTTTTGACACCTAATCCTAACTTTGACACTAACCGTTTTGCATCGTAATAACTTTGCGACAAACCATCTCTAACAGGTGTTGCGTCTAGCATCATTTTAGTCATCAAATCCAAAGCTAAATCAGGAACATGAAATTGAGATTTTAGACCTAACAGTCTAATACACATTGATAACTTTGAGTTTGAAGAACCTTCAAACAATGGTTTATTTGTCTATTTCAAAAGACCATAAAATCTCTGAGCTTCTTCATTGGGAAGTCCATCGGTATCATCATATTGATCTTCATTGAATGACAAATTAACCCCAACAACATCCGAGATCATATCATTCATCGCCTCAAAGTGTTGATAGTTATAATAATCTATACCTAACATGTTAGTACTACTTGAAGGACCTATGTTATAATTCTCCAAAGATGTACTAGTATTAGGCGCGGCCGGAGACTCTTCTCCATGATTAGTCCAAATCCAGTAGTTAGGCATAAATCCGTCTGCATACAAATGCACTCTTATTTCATCTTCACTTTTAAACCGTCTACATCGACACAAACAACATGGACATCTCATTCCCCCTTCATCTTGGACAATTTTTTGCACTCTCGCAAAATTGAGAAAGTCTTCGACCTTTGTTAGCAAAACTTTGTTTAAGACCCTTTCTTCCAGGAAAATTCCAATCGTACATCCAACTACGGTCTAAATCCATAGTTGCTTTATATATATATATATATATATATATATATATATATATATATATATATATATATATATATATATATCGATGATTTATATATTAATTGCTTTATTTTTCAAAAGCATTAATATAAATTTTGACATATTTATATGTCAATTAGGGGAGCATGCATTTGCATACAATATAATATATTATTATCAATACAATAATAAAATATATACCAAATACAATAATAAAATATATATCAATACTATAAAAAAATATCAATACTAACAAAAAAATAATAATTAAATAAACATTATATATATATATATATATATATATTAATTTGCAAACAATATAATAAATTATAAATAATATAAT
>JBBPBR010000005.1:31766207-31787434 GCA_037974775.1 Cicer pinnatifidum | reverse complement strand
ATAATATTTTAAGTAGTGTTTAAGCTTTTAGTTTTTTACACTTTCTTCCATTTATAACATTATCAATTTAATTTTATTATTTTTGATATATAAATTGTATAATCGGTCCATTAACTTACTATTCAACTACAATCTTTAATATCTTCTTCTAAGTGCTATTAATTTTTTTCTTCAAAATGGTACTATTATTTATAACACATTCATTCCTTCAATTTTTGTCAAAATTTTCACAACGAAAAATTTAACTTCATATATGCCAAAAATCTATGGACATAACACAAAATTGAAAAAGGCATGCATGAAACATTTCATCTTATTCATCAGACAAGATAACTCATAAAATCTTTTATTTTATTCCTTGCCAAAATAACTCAAAATCTTTCACCTTATTCATCTCACAAGAAATTTATAAAATTAAATTTACTTTTTATGCCAAATTGTAAACTGTAAAATGAATTGCTTTTTACGATTACTATTTATACACATGAGATTTGTTAAACTTTTAGAGAACTCTTCAAATTTATTTTTATACTGTAATAAAATCAAGTAACTCATGTACCCAAAATATTAAATGAATTCCATGGTTTTTATTTTTTATTTTTTTATTTAAGAGCTTTGTTAGATTTTTTAGATTTTATACCACAAAAATCATAAATGAGAGCAATATAGTAAACTAAAGAAATGAGTAAACATGAGAGATGTATCAGGTGAATTGGACAATCACATTGAGAGGAACAAAACTCTAGGAAAAATGTGGAAGCTATATGATAACATCAACTAATGAAAAAAATAAGAAATAAAGTGTAATGAGATGTAGAAGAAGAAAATGTAAGAAATAAATGAATTGAGTATAAAAAAATAGATCGACTAAAATAATAGAAAAAATATTAGATAAAAATGCCACATTTTTTTTGTTATATTAAATTAAATAACCAGGTCTTTCTATGTCATTTTATATTGTTAAAACCTAAATTTACCAAACACTTTAATTTCAATTTATTAGCTTTTCAACTATAAGTCAAAGTTATCAACTATCAAACTATCTGCTAGCTTATAGCTTAATTTTACCGAACAGAGTCTAAGTGCATTCTTCATATTTTTATCGACTAAGACTGTGTTCATCCTATTAATTCATTATATATACTATTGATTTTTATTTCTACAAAAACAATTGACATTTATTTATTTTCTATTTTATAAGTATATTAAAATATTGATTTAATACATTGGAGGTTCTAATATGAATCATTCTTTTTATTCATTAATATAATTATAGTTAAATTTTACAATAGGATCTATATATTCATGTTTTTATTCCATGAAATGTTTAGTCCGAGCAACACTTGTGATTGTAAGACATTGCATTGAGAAAATGTCATATCTCATCAAGTAAGCTGATTTTAATATCAATCGGTAGATTACACAAACTTGACGCACTATAGAAAAACTGTCAATGTACTGTCTATAGTTTTACTCTAGTTGATTTGCTTTACTAGATTGTTTGATTTTATTACATTAGTTTAAAATAATGCAGCAAAGTAGGACATTATTATAGAAAGAAAGAAAAACCATTTGCTTCTTATCATTGATTTGTAACTACAAGAGTACAAATAACTTAATTATGATAATAGAAAAGCAATTCTGCATTCGCAACATAAAATAATATTGGTCGAAATGAAAACAACAAAAAACGTGTCAAACACAAACAAACACGCAATTATTACTAAATACACAGAATTATAGGTCTTATTTAGAATATATGACAGACTAAACATAGCAAGACACATGAGGTCCAGCTATTAACTATAGTCTATCATATATGACCGTTATTTAAAAAAGCAGATTTATTACTAGCTAACTAGGTAGCTAGTTAATAATAAGGAGGCTTTGTAGCATTTCCTCTAGTAAGAAAGGTGTGGTGTCATCTTTTTTGGGCACAGCAGAATCATTAGCATTCCAAATGAAAATACCAGACAATGAAGAGGTGTTGAGAAGGGATATACACCCTTCAACAAAGACCTCTCGTTGCGTCTTAATTGGAGAATTTGGATCGGTACTCATTCCCGCCAAGATTCGAACCTCAGTACCGTAATCAGTAACTAGTTGATCAAAGATAGCAACAAACTCTTCCTTTGAGGAGATAGCCTGATTGTAGAACTTATAGTCAACCCAATTAATATTGTGTTTGTTGTCCCAATACAATTGTCGATACTTTTGTTGGACGAGCTCGGTTGGAGCAATGGACACCACATCGACGGCTTTGGGAAAATGCTTCTGGAGTTGTTTTATGACTTGTCCTATACAAGTGGAAAATTCTTCGTCGCTGGAATTGATGTACTCATAGTCAATATCAATACCGTCAATTATGGTATCGCAGTGGCAGTCGCCACCGTTGACCATCTTCACGTGGTTTTCGTAATCTTGAATTAGAGCTTTGATCGAATGAACAGCCTTGTAAATCCATAGTCTTTTCTCCTGAGGATCAAATGGATATTCAGCGCCATGGCCTCCAATGCTTATTATAACCTTCACATTCTTATGATATTTCTTGAGCTTTGCCACTTTTGCTGGACTAAAGTAATTAAAATTCCAATGACGGTGAAAATTTCCTGTGCCTTTTCCATGGTCATATACCTCTCTAGCAAAGCCCAAAATGAAGTGGAATTCACCAATGTCTTCGTTGATGATCTGAGCAGGGAAATCATCTAAACTTTCTGGCTCAGCTTTCACACCAATGTATTCACGAAAAATGATTGGGTTCACAACAGCATTGATCTGAGAGTGAGACGCCATTGTGGCAGTTCTAAGTATCTCCTATTTTAGTTATTTAGTTTATAAATAATTATTTTAGGATAGTAGTAATATTGTATTTGATTTCTTTATTTTATATACTTGTTATGACATTGTGATTTTAAATATATTATTATTTAGTAATTAAACTAAAGTATTGATGTTATATTTATTTATTTTTAATTTTGACTATTCTCTAATTATGGTAGTACGTGTGTTAATGCAAGTATTTTAAAAAATAAGTATAGCTATAATGATTATTTTGAATACGAGAGTTTCAGTGAATAGTAATATGTATTTTTTTAAAGTAAATTATTTTAGTTACTCTAATTTATAATATATTAGTTCTAAAATATTAGTAATTTTTTGAAAATTAAATAGTGGTTGGAGGAGTATTAAAAATGAGATTAAATAATTAATAATTTTATTTTAGCAAAATAAAAATAGTAATAGTAAAACATAAAATAAATGAGGAGACCAATAGACTTGGTTGTGTGAAAAGGATTTAATAAAACAAAATAAAGGAGGAGACCAATAGTACTCATAAAGTTTTCATTTAAAAGTCATATCTAACTAAATAAATAAAAAATACAACTTATGACTTTCATTCCTAATATCCTATAAGAGCATGGTTCCTCCCAAACTTGATCTTTAAGACTCATAATTGCGATTTCGCAAACACATAGTCAAATCAGTCAAACACAAACAACGAAGGAGGTGATATTCGAAACCTTGTTGATAGTATAATATAAGTAAGAAGAACACACAATTAATCATAAATAAACTATATCATTATACAAATATTCTTCAAGGAAGACATCAAATTATAAAGTTAAAACCACTCAAGCAAAAATTAATACATATCACTATAACATCAAATCATCTAAGAGAAATTATTATCGCACATGATACACATTAGTCACAACAAAACAATCACAAGAAAATGCAATGTTATTATGCATCAGCTTAGACTCTATTTCATAATTTGGTACCATTCTAACTCTGAAGTATTTGACTAAGAGACTTGATACTATGCCCTGTTCTTATAGATCCCCTAAACTCAACCTGAGATACATATACGCGACAATCGAGAGGTAAATGTGTGTTTTATGGTAGCTCTCGATATTTAGAGTGCTACCTCCAAGTCACCTAGAAATTCCCCACCGAAATACCTCCAAGATCTAACAATCTTAGCTTAAGGTTCAGCGATAGACCGCCACGATCATGCTCATTTAGTTGTACTTCCCCAAAATTACTAGGCTTGTTAGACCCTACCTATATGATGACAAAGTAACCCCATAATTGATGAAATAATAATGATTCCAACTTATACAAAGGATGATGCTCTTAATGGAGTAGTTTATGCTAACGAGAGGAGAAAATATATTTTGAGAATATTTGAAGTTGATGAGAATTTATTTCTCATCACTCACTTATAGCATCATTATCATTAAACATACATCATCATGAGCATCATATAAATTCGTTATAAATTTATAACATCACTATCATCAATCAAACATCATCACTATTATCACATAAACTTATATCATATAATGCTTCTATCTTTTATTATCAGATCACATAAACTCATCTAATCAATCATACGCACATAGTTTTATTTGACATCCAACAACACTATATGTCAAATACCACACAATTATCAAAAATTAAATCAATCGCTCAATAGGTAGTGAGAATGAATGGACGATGGTACTTCTCCAGGTATCGGGTTCGATTACCGCGACATGACAGAAAAATTATGTATAGCATAAAAATAAATTTCAAATAATGATGATAATTTAAGAAGTATAAATGGAGTTAAAACGACGCAAAAAAAAAAAAAAAAAATTGCATGTCCCACTGACTTGTTAGAGCGTCCAAAAAGTCCATCTTCAATTTCATCGAAAAACGCAAATGAGTAGTGCTTCTTGAATGTTTGGACGAGAGGAATTCAAAAACGAAGTCCATTTTTTTGTAAAGATGAATGTATTTTCCAGAAAGCCCCAAAATAGTCCATTTAAGGGATGAAAATTGTTGTTTACGACTAAATTAATAGGGCCATGATCGGCCAAGTCAAGGCCAAATATAACAATGATAGTTTAAATTAATATGCCGAAGTAAAAGATAGCGGTGTAAATAGTTGTCTGGACCAAAATCCACTTTCTAGTATTTCTTAAAGTTCTTAATAAATAAATAATTTATTTTACTCGTCCACACTATAAACGTTTTTTCTAAAATACTCATTTTAATATCATATTATTTTTCTTGAACCTAGATCAATATAATTTTAACTATAATTATTTCTATAACATTTTTTAAAATAAACACATAAAAATACTATCTTCTTTATAGAATAGTTAAAATGATAAAATAAATAAATATAACATCAACAATTTATATTAATTACTAAATCAAAATAAATATGTATAAAATCATTATACCATAGCAACTATATAAAAATAAAGAAAATCAATATCAAAATTACTAATATCTCAAAATAATTATTTGTAAAATAAATAAATAAATAAAATAAGATATATTTATAAATAATTAAATATAATTATGTGCAAACATAGTCATTCATACAAGAAAATATCACATTAATTACAAACAAAGATATAGATGTAGAAACACCTAAAATTTAATTCTTTAAAATATTTATACTAAAATACTATTAGTTTCAGAAAATATATAAAATAATAAAATATAGCATTTGTTATTTATATGACTTATTTAGTCAAATATGTACAAGATTAACACATCATAGAAAATACTCATATAATGAAAATTAGTCAAAAAATTTATCAATATATATTCTAAAATAATTTTAACATCAAGTAAATTATTTAAAATCCTATTTAATTAATACACTAATTTATTATAAAATTTGAGGTGTTACACTAATATAATCGAGAGTTTACAAAATTTATCAAATCTCATATTGAAGAGTTTATCTTTCATTTAAAATAACACATGCATGTGTACTCTTTGGTATATTAATGCTCATTTTTCATTCATCGTTTATCTTCTCCAACCACTCATCCACGATATGCTTGAATCTAATTACACGTTTAGTTTGAAAACGAGGAATCAACAGTTTGAGCAAGATGTGCATTCGAGATTTAAATCCCCAAATTAAAAATAATACTTAACCTAAGTTTTACTTTTCCTAATTTCTTTTATATGAGCATGTGAAATTATACTTTCTATGTTAAATCAAAAGGTATAGTTTTATTTTATATTCAATATCTTATCCTCTTTGGATTGTAATTTAAATCTATGCATACTCCATTTATTTAAGATTTTAGGATTCTATTTTTACGTTTTAAAATATACGATTATGTTTGATATATAGGTATATATTTTTAATTATATTTATCTTATTTTAGATTATGTTATAAATAGGGAATATTATTGGTAACTATTTGTAGTATTGATTTTATGTGTACATGAAATGTTAAGGAATGACTTTCATTTTGAATTCAATTTTGGTTTCGAATTTTATCTTAATTATTGATTTTTTTATTGAATTATTATTGAAGTCTCTTTATTATTCTTGCGATAATTTTTTAGTGGCAAAATCTTTAATTTCTTTGTAACTCCTAATTACTTATTGGATTTAAGATTTGAATTAAGTTTAAATTTTCAAGAATTTTTGTATTGATCTTGCAAATATCTCAATTGATTTCACGCGTCTGCATTTCTTTCTACATTACAAAGTCTTGAATTTCTTATCTCAAGTAATCGTAAAGTCCAATTCCATTTCAAAATATGAATCGTAAAATCTTTTAAAGGTGATCAAGCAATAAAAATAATTAAGCATAGAGATGAAAAAAATAATTCAATAAACTCATTCAAATGATTAGAAATCAAATCACATATTGAAGAGTTTCATCAAATCATTCTTATGGCTAACAAAGAGGGTTTAGTTACTCATGACAAATAAACAAAATAAAGAGATTAAAGAAGAATTACAAAAAATATTCACGAATAATTCTTGATAAAGTTGCTTCAATGATGTTAGAAACCAGTTACTTTTCTTTGAGTTTCTTTATCAGGATACAAGTCTCCAAACTTCAAAATAGCCACAAAAAAATCTCTAAAAAGTGATGAAATCACACTTTTACGCATTCTTCAATGCGTCGTGCCCTCTAGCACACCTTAAGGGCACTCCAACGCTCTTGGGACATAATCGTATTATTTTTATAATTGTGACAATATTTTTAAAAATACAATTAAATTGTTAAAATTAAATTAAAAGAAAATGAAAAACATCTGCAGTAGCATGAAGGAAAATGAGAATCAGAATCATGTGAACTAGCTTGAACTCTAAATCAAAAAACAGCCCCAATTCACCAAAAGCCCCAAATCGTGAACCCTTTTCATCAAAATAGACCATTTCCCTTTTCTTCATCATAATCCGATTCCGATTTCGTCTTCTTCTTCATTGTTGGTCATCGTCTTTGTGTTCCGTGTTGGTGTTTGTATTCGTGTTCCGTGTTGGTGTTTGTCATCTTCGTCTTCTTCATCGTCCTCTATTCGTGGTCGTCTTCTTCATTGTCTTCGTGTTCGTGGTCGTTGTTTGTTCTGTGTTCTGTGTTTCGTTTCTTTTTCGTTTGTTCTTTGTGTTTTTTTGGGAAAAGAATGTCTTGTCATTCGTATTCAGTTACAAGCAACAATTCTCATTTGAGAATTAGAAGAAGAGAATGTTTGTGTGGACTTCAATCTCCTTTGTGTACTTCTTGGACGGCTGAAAATCCAGGTCGAAGATTCATAGTTGTGGATTTTATAAGGTAAACTATTTATCAAAATTCTTGAATTTATTTATTAAATTTTTTTTTGTATTGTTTATAGATTATAAAAATTTGTTGTTATGTTGTTTAGTTACAGGGTACTTCTTGTTTTGCTGTTATTTTGTTTCAGTTACAGGGTAAAAAATCTTGCAATTTTTTTGATTGGTTTGATGAGCCAATGAAAGAACGTGCAAAAGAAGTTATTATGTCTTTGATGAAAAGGATTGATGAATTCAAGAAGAAAGACAATGTGACAAAATATTGTGATGATGAAATGAAGTTGAAGTTGAAACGAATGAAGGGGTTTCTGGCACTTTCATGGCTTTTGATTATTGTTCTTTTGGTTATTGTAATGTTGAAGTAATTAAAATGATTGGATTAAGGGTGTTTTGTAATGATGTAATTTAGGGTGTTTATGGTTGAAATTGTAATGTAATTGTTTAATATAATCAAATTTGTAAGGTTGTTATTATGAAATGAAATTAGTATTATTGTAATTCGATTGTCTATTTTTACATGTTAATAACTCAATTTGATAGCATTGTATAAATACAATATGGTCAAACAATTTTCCAGTTGTTTGAAATAATCAGAATAATCTGGTCAAAATAATCAGAACAATATTCCAATTTTTGAACCTAAATTTGATAATCAGAATAATGAGAATAATCAAAACAATTTTTCAAAATAATCTGGTCCATAATCTGAAGTTAGAATTTTGATATCATTCCGTCATTACATACTACTGCATTACAAAATAATCATTCCATAACTTAGGTCCAACAAAAGGTCATACTAATGCATTACAAAATTAAAAGTACATATTCATAGTAACCAAATTATATAGGTCCAAGTATCATTACATATTCATAATAACCAAAACAAAAATCACACGATTTGTGCCTTCAATTGATTTGTGAATCTTGAATTTGTGGAGCTTGTGAATCTTGAGATAAAATTGTTGGTGTTTCTCCCTCATGACCTCCAACCCTTGTTGTCTTTGCTCTCTTTGTTCTGTTGATGTTATTTCCACCTTTTGGTATCTCTCTATCTGCTGCACTTTTACCCTTGCATGTCCTCGTGTTGTGGTCATGCTTCCCACAGTTCTTACATTTCACAGTTGCAAACTGTCTTGGTAGTTTGTTAGAACCTTTTGCTCGTCATTGGACTTGTTCCTATTTTTCTTTGGTCTACCCGGTGCTCTTCTCATGATTGGGTGATTTATAGGATCTCCATTTGATGCATGCCAAAGTTTTGGTCCATTTGATGGCATTATAATGTAAGAGTAACATGTCAAGAAGTTTGTTTTCCTATTTAAAGAACCAAAAACATGTCAAGAAAAGTAAACCAGAACCAGAACCAAGTAAACCAGAACCAAAGCATGTATCAAAACTAGAATTAGCAGAACAAAGTAGCAGAACCATGTAGTTGAAGTAGCAGGACAAAAGCATGTAGCAGAACTAGAATTGAAACCAAGAACATGTGGCTGAACTAGCAGAACAAAACCATGTAGCTGAACTAGCAGAACAAAACCAAAACCAAATAATGCACTGAACAGAACCAGAACAGAACCATCAACAATGCAGAACCAGAACTAACAATAAACAAGCAATAATGCAGAACAAGCAGTAATGCAGAACAAGCAATAAACTACAAAAAGCTGAACAATTTAGGTTCAAATTTTTGGTTTGCATTATTACAACAGAACAAGCAATAATGCAGAACAATTTATGCAAACCAAATTATTTTAATATACTAGATTTCACTTTCAAAAGTTATGCTATGCATTTTCCACTTGCTTCAATGTTGGAATAAAATTCTCGTCCAGTTTGCTGCAGCATATTCCATTTACATATAGTTGCTAACTTGCCATAGTTTTTTATAATGTTAAGACATAAGAACATCATAAAATACTCCGTTTTGGAAAATGTGATGGTTACAGAAATTTATGCTAAACTCAGACATATTATTCTACAAGATTATTCTACTCCATATTATGCTAAACTCACCATATTATTCCCCCACATATTATTCTACTCCAAATAATCCCTAGAAATTCTATAAGATCATGTACAACGTAGACATAAACATATAAACTTTTTAAACAAAGAAAAATTTATAAAACCAGAATTGCACTAGCACAACAATTTAAACCAAAACCAGAACAAGCACAAGAATAAAACCAGAACCAACACAAGAATAAAACCAGAATTGAACTAGCACAACAATTTAAACCAGAACCACAACAAGCACAATAAAACAAGAACCAGGAAAAGAATAAAACCAGAATTGAACTAGCACAACAATTTAAACTTGAACCAGAACAAGCACAAGAATAAAACCAGAACCAACACAAGAATAAAACCCGAATTGAACTAGCACAACAATTTAAACCAGAACCACAACAAGCACAAGAATAAAACTAGAACCAGCATAAGAATAAAACCAGAATTGAACTAGCACAATTATTTAATCCAAAACCAGAACAAGCACAAGAATAAAACCAGAACCAGCACAAGAATAAAACAAGAATTGAACTAGCACAACAATTTAAACCAGAACCATAATTGAACTAGCAGAATAAAACCAGAACAAGCACAAGAATAAAACCAGAACCAGAACAAAATTGAACAGAACCAGAACTGAACATCAATAATGCAGAATACCAATAATGCAATTAAAATCAAGTTTTATACCTATAATAAGGTGAAACGTACGATTCTGGAAGAGCATGGCAACACGGAATACCGGTCAAATCCCACTTACGACAAGCACAAGTTTTTGTGTGTAGATTTATTGTATAAGTATGTACACCATTTGTGACACTAAACAAGTTAAAATCATCATCTCCATGCCAAGTTGGGAACCAACCCCCAGCTGCTCTTTTTGCCTTTTCCAATATTTGTTAAATCCTAGGACATATATTGCCTCTATATCGTAGCATGAGTTCTTTTTGTTTCACAATCCTTACTGTAATGTAATGTTTCAAACCTTCAAGTAATGTTATGATAGGCTTATCTCTATACTCCAATACAGCCATGTTGAAAGCCTCACACATGTTGTTTACTTGAAGGTCACATTTTGTATCAGTGCGAAATGCTGACCTAGTCCACATAGATGGTGGAAGTTGCATCATGTCTTTCCATGCATCTTCATTGATTGCCTTAGTTTTTTGCATTGCTTTCTCCCAATCCTGGACCACAGTAGCTTTTGCTGCCAACCAAAGAAGCTCTTTCATATGTCCTCTAGGATACTTTTTTTTTCCAATTCCCATACAAGTGTTTAACACATAATCGGTGTTCCACATGGGCCCTTAATTCAGCACAAATTGCATAATTCAGAAAAAGAGATTGCATAATTCAGCACCGTTTCACATATTGCTTAAAAACAGATTGCTTAATTCAGAAAAACAAAGGGCATAATTCAACACAAATTGCTTAAAAACAGATTGCATAATTCAAAAAAACAGATTGCATAAACTTCAGCACACATACCTTTTGTTGATCTGAAATGAATGCATATTACTTATGCTGAACATTGTTGAGGTCCTCCAGTAAAAGATCCAGAAACCATTGCCATGAGTCTTTTGTTTCTGCTTCAACAACTGCATATGCAATGGGAATCATTTGATTATTCCCATCTTTACCTACTGCAGCTATTAATTGACCGCCATATTCTCCCTTCAAGAAACAAGCATCGAACCCAATTAAAGGCCTGCATGTATTAGCAAATGCAGCCTTACAAGCCTCCAAACATACATATATTCTCTCAAATACTGGTCCAATGCCAGACATACCACACTTAATAATAACCGTAGAGTTTGGATTTGATCTCCTAAGTTCATCAGCATATTCTCTCAAATGTGCATATTGCTCCCTTTGAGCACCTTGAATCATTTCTACGGCTCTTACTTTGGCTCTATATGCTTGGTATTTAGACAACTTTACACCCTCATTTATCAAGCGCCTCAACAATCAATCCCTTGGGTTTCATTTCAGGTGTATGTCTCAACATAGGAACGAATTTCTTGGCAAGCCATTCAGTCTTAACTTGTTTATTTTTTGCCCTCCTATGACATGTATGATCCTCTGTGAAACTCACTAATTGCCAATATTCATTTGAAGTCCTCTTACTGATCCTCATGTAAAATGGACATTCTGGCTCACACCTAACAATGGTTCTATTTCCATCATTCTTTTTGAAATACAAGTTTTTCTTAGTCTCCATTGCAAAATCTTTAACGACATTCTTAACCTGCTCTTTTGTATTGAACTTTAGGCCTAACTCAAACCTTACTTAATCACCATTTTAAGGTTGGTGAAATTTAGGAAATTTCCTAACATTCTCTTCATCAACTTCACTTCCTGGTGGAGTATCCAAATCATCAGAATTCACATCATTTTCTTCAAAATCAGTTACAGAACTAGGCCCTGAGTTTCCTCTTGGGTTTTCATGTCTTTCAAATGAATTTTCATCACCAACATTAACAAAGATCTCAGTTGGTATTTCAAAAATCCAGTCCCAATCCTCATCCTCATATAACTCACCCATATCATCATCGTCATCATTTGAGTTAGCAAAATAATCTTCATCTTCTTCACTCAGATAATCTTCACCATGGACTTCTTTAGATTCAGGTTCAACAGGTTCAGATTCTGGTTGATCTGGTTCAGTTTGAACTGGTTCAGATTATGATTTATCTTGTTCAGTTTGAACTACTTTAGATTCAGATTTATCTTGTTCAGTTTGAACTGCTTCAGATTCAGGTTGAATAGCTTCAGATTTAGGTTGAACAGGTACATATTCAGATTCAGATTCTGCTTCAGGTTGAAGTGGTTCAGAATTTAGTTGATCTGGTTCAGTTTCAGGATTATCTATATAGTGTTCCACAAAGACGTCAATTACGTTGAACCCTTTGACATCTTCAGCAAACTTTAATACATCCTCGTCATTGTTGAGAGGTCTAAGTCCACGTGTAAATGAGTACTTCAGATGCTGGTACCACAAACGTTTAATATTCATATATCCCAAACTTTTGAACATTTTAATAATTTGCATGTGGGACATTAAGTCTACATCCCAAGACCAATTCATCTCATCCACTTGGGCACAAACGTACATCTTCACTGGGTGGTTAATTCTTAACCTAACTCTGTGGACTGAAGCTGGCCTACACAAAACAAACCATTGAATATATCAAAGCTGACCTACACTACACATGCACCACAAAATAATACAATAGAGCATATAGACCAAATTATTAAAAACGCATGGACCACATTATTAAAAAGGCATAAAGGCATTGAGTTCTGTTAACAGTGTAGAGAAAAACTTTTGTCCCTAAAATCATAGTTCAAATACAGAGTTTAATAATGTTAATAATAAAACAAAGCGAAATGAACAAACGAAATGTTAATAATAAAATCACATACCTAGCACAAAACTTTGTATCTTCTTTCCTATGTGAGGATGGAGAGAACTCGAAATGACCTCCACTCGCCATTTTATCACTGATGAAAAAGAAAGATGAACAAACGATCCAGAATGACAAAAATGAAAGGTGAACAAACGACGAAACTGACGAAAACGAAAGGTCACTGATGAACACGAACACAGTGTAGAGATGAACACGAACACGAGTCAGTGATGAAAACGAGTCATTGATGAACACGAACACATTGTAGAGATGAACACGAACACGAGTCACGATTTCATTTCACGATTTCACGATTTCTGTTTAGGGTTCATGATTTTAGGATTCAGAATGATTTTAGGATTTTGATTTTGATTTGTTCATGAGTGAATGATTTTAGGTGTTTTTTCTTTTAATTAAATTTTAACAATTTAATTGTATTTTTAAAAATATTGCCACAATTATAAAAATGATTTTTAAAAATATAAATTATATTTTTTAATAAAAAATAATATAATAATGAGTTTATTCCACGTAAGCGTCTGCCACGTCACCTTTTTTATTGACACGTCATTAAAAAAAATCACAACTCATCATGATTTGGCCTCAAATTCTGTTTGGGGGACTAAAACTGGGGACAAAGAAAATGGGGGGACTACTTTCAATTTTCACCTATAATAGGGGGACCAAAAGTGCAATTAAGCCTTTGTTTTTCTAAGCAATGTGGGACTTTAGTATGTATAGATTTGAAACTACTCAAAATAATAGAGTTTTCCATTGTGGGATTTCAAAATTATTTGTTTCCAATGTGGGACTAGAACAAGTTTCTTTTCATTTAAATTTACAACAAAAAAAAAATTCTTTCCAATGTGGAATTTCAACAAATTATTAAATTCACACAATAACATACTTATTTTCGAACAATCCCCCACTTGAATTTAAAAAAATGTTTCTGAAATAGCGTCAAACGCTTCTATAAGATCGTGCATAAACAAAGGTGTCTCTTGACTTGAACCTTTGCATAGTAAGTAAGATTCAGATTCAACAAGAGTGACTCGTAGTCTTGAACTCTATCTCTGTCATCAAACCCACACACAATCTTTTCGTAGGGTGTATTCTCAAAAGCCCGTGCATTAATGGCCCTGCACGTGTATCCCAGTATAGTGAACGGTCTAGGAATTTTTCCTCAAAATTCTATAAGAAGCGGCCCCACTTCCACATTCACATATGTGAGTCTATCAAGAGTACTCCTGTAGCTAGGTACTCCCTCCACGTAGAGTATAGATCTCATTAAGAGTTTCTATTACCTCATCCTATCATCGCTTCAGGAATCATGCTTCTCTAATTTATAATAGCATGTTCATCTCATATCACTTCACGACTTGTTATTACCCATTGAACCTAATTCTTGGGATCTCCAGTCTTTTAGGTCGGGTTACCATCATGAGTGACTCTATAGGCATTAGTCACATCCTTTTGGATGTATTTATGACTTTCTCTCTAGCTAACCCTTTCTTCAAAGGATTTGCTAAATTTTCATCAGTGCATATGTGATCCACTATAATAACTCATTTAGTAAATAATTTTCTAACAATGTTGTGCTTACGAAGAATTTGTCGTCTCTTATCGTTGTAATAACGATTCTCAATCTTCGGAATAGCCGCGATACTATTGCAGTGGATCAACATATATGTCGTAGGTTTTCCCGTATAGGGATCTCAACTAGCAAGCATCTCAACTAGTTTGCTTCTTCACTATTAGTAGCAGTAGCTAATACTATCATTTCATACTCCATAGTGGACTAAGCCAATATTGTATGCTTTTTCGATTTCCATGATACAACACCACCGGCTATACTAAATACATAGCCACTAGTTGCTTAGGAGTCATCTAATAAGGTGTTCCAATCAGCATCGCTGTATCCTTCAAGGACGGCAGGAAACCTTTGACAATGTAATCTGAGACTAATGGTCCTTTTAAGGTATCTCATGACCCTTTCAATAGTGTGTCAATGCTCTATACTAGGTCTACTAGTAAACCTGCACAACAATCCCACGACATAGGCAATGTCGGGTCTAATACAATCAATGGCATACCTGAGGCTATCAATGATTCTCGTATATTCAATTTGTCTAACACTTTCACCAGTGTTCTTGAAAAGTTTCACACTTGGATCGTATGGTGTGCAAGCAGGTTTACAGTGAAAGTAATTATATTTCTTTATGATCTTTTCAACATAGTGAGATTGATCCAAAGAAATTCCCTTTTCTGACCTTGTAATTTTGATTCCAAGGATTACATTCGCTTCTCCGATGTCTTTCATATCAAAGTTGTTACACAACAAAGATTTCAAAATTTTACAGCATGAATGTTTGAATCAAATATGAGTATGTTGTCTACATTGAGACATATGATAGTGCAAATGTCATTTTCAAATTTGTAGTAAATACATTTGTCACTTTCATTCACTTTAAACTCATTCGATTTAATCAAGTTATCAAACTTTTCATGTCATTTCTTAGGAGCTTGTTTAAGACCATATAGAGATTTATCTAACTTACAGAGCTTGTCTTCTTGTCCATGAATTACAAAACCTTCAGGTTCTTCCATATAAATTTCTTCTTCCAGGTCACCATTTTAAAAAAAGTTGTTTTAACATCCATCTGGTGTATCACCAAGTTATGAATAGCCGCAAGTGATATAAGCACCCTAATGGATGTTAGTCAAGTGACTGCTGAAAAAGTGTTGAAGAAATCTATATTTTCTCTTTGTCTAAAACATTTGGCTACCAGGCGTGCCTTGTAGTTATCAATAGATCCATCGGGTTTTAGTTTCTTTTTCAAAATCTATTTACAACCTATTGGTTTGCAACCAGGGGACAAGTCTACTAAATGTCAGGTCTTGTTAGACTCTAGAGAATCTATTTCATTGTTTATAGCTTCTTGCCATAGATCTGCATCTAGTGATGACAGAGCTGCTTTAAGATTTCCAGGATCCTCTTCTAAAGTATAGACCATATATTCTGGTCCATAATCTTTAGCAACTCTGACTCTCTTACTTCTTCGAGTTTCTATTTCACCTTGTTTGCTACTTTAAGTGCTTCTTGTAACAGGAATGTAACTTGGTTCGCTGCCCCCACTATTTCTCCATTTCACAGGGAATTTATTTTCATAGAAGTCAACATCATTTGACTCTATGATCACTTTTGCGTTTAGGTCATAAAACCTATATGCTTTGTTCTTTACCGCATACCCAATGAATTCTCATTCATAGGCTCTACTGGAGAGTTTATTTCGCTCGGGATCAGGGATTCTGACATAAGTCAGACCACCCCATGTTTGAAAATCAGACAGGTTGGATTGTATTTTCTTCACTATCTCATACGGAGATGTTTTGTTTTTAGATTTAAGAACTCTATTCAAAACATAACAAATAAGCAATATATTTTCTGCACACCAATTAGATGCAACACTAAGCATACTAGCAACAACTAGATCGATAAGAGTTATATTCCCTTTCTTTTCAACTTTACCATTCACATCAAGCAATTATAGTGCATTTGTTATATGTATAATTCCAGACAATTTATAAAACTTATTTAAACGAACTAGAATCATACTTGGAACCTTTTAATCTTTCTACTAAATTGATTTTCAATTTCAGTTACAAAGATTCTTAACATGTCAAGCATTTCATTTTTGTTTTTCATTTCTTGTTAACGTCTCATCAAGTTCACATATATCAAAGTGTAATAAATCTAATGAATCAGATTTTCTAACTACAAATTTATGTGAACTCTTTATTATTTTAGCTTGACTACCAAAATCACATTTTTCAAAATCATTTAGCTATAACTTTGGAAATAAACCTAAGTTACTTAATTTTGAAATCAAATGTGTTCACATCACATAGTATAGGATGTCAAAAATTAAAATCACACAACATGTATGCAAAAAGAGACATTTTATTGGTTTCAATATTCAAATATTAAGAGACATATTAAATTTAAATATTAAATTCAAATATGACACTAGTGACGTACCTTAATAGATGATCCCATGAGTTATCTTCTAAATTTTACAAGAGTGTGCCTCCAAGGATCTGTCATCAGTCATCTGATACTCTTGGATAACAGCTCACTACATACTCATTCAGAGCATCTCAAATATCTCTACCAATATTGCTGGAACTGTAGTAGATATACAGATCATCAGTAAGTTCATTAAGAATATAATTCTTATCATTATTCTTCGATGGGTTAATTCTCCAGCTTTCTTATTCTTTTCTGTTTGCTTCAAACTGAAATAATTTATTGAAACCAGAGGCAACAAAACTAAATCCAATAATCTCTTCGGTTGACATGATAGAAAGAAACATATTAAAATTGTTGAAAATTAAGTTTCAAAAACTATTTAAAAATCACAATTTATGCCACCGAAGATATTACTGGGTTGAGTCGCGGACTAGGTCGCTCTCTTTAAGACGTTTCGCGACACTGCCCAAATCCGGCAAGGCAGACTATCAACCACAAAATCCCCAAGATAAAACAGCCCAGATTCACTGTATCGGAGTTCCATTGCACCATAGAAAACCGTTCTAGAAATACACCTTCAATATGACGCTTAAAGCCACTCTTAATATGACGGTTAAAGTCACTCTCAATATGACGATTAAAGTCATTCTCAATATGATACTACGACCACTCATAACTACGGCATTACAACCGCTCTAAAAACAAATGGATTACGGTATTACAATCGCTCTAGAAAACAAATGGACTACGGCATAACGATAGCTCTAACAAGGGACTACGGCATAATGACCGCTCTAAAAATCAAAGGGACTGCGGCATAATAACCTCTTTAAAAAACCGAAAGGGACTGCAGCATTATAATCGCTCTAAAAACCGAAAGGGACTGCGGCATAATAACCGCTCTAAAAAAACCAAATATTTTCACAATAATTAATTTATTTCTCAAAGGGCTACTGTTGTACGTAGCGACTCCCGAATGAATAGTTGAAAAATACAGTTTTCCCGTTCATCTCACAATATATTATAGTCATGAAGTCAAACACTCTCTCACCAATTACCTTATTTCGACGTTTTTTCAACACAAAAATCAATGGACGTTTTCAACATATGGACAACGTACAACGAATAGATCCGAAAATAAATGGCGAGTTCACAAAATCACCAAGACACGACTGATAAATTATGCAAAGCATAAAAATAAATGTTAAATAATGATAATAATTTTAAAAGTAAAAATGGAGTCAAAACGAGGAGAAAAACTACATAAAAGGTCTCACCGACTTGCGGAACACTGGAAGGGTCCGACGTCAATTTCACAAAAAAGGAAAAATGAGTAATGTTTCTTGAAGGTTTTGACGAGATATATGAGTTTAGGGGTGGATTTTTATGTGAGAAGCCAAGGTTTCATGCATTTCAATCACAAAGTGTGATAGAATACGAGATGGGGTTTGAATGTGAGAGAAAGGGAGGATGCGTTCTTGTTCTTGTTGATGTCATTTTTTTTAATTGCTGATGGAAGAAAAACCCAACTCAACGGGTTAGAAAAGAAAAACCCAATTCATTAACAATAATAATCCAAATTAATATACATAAGTAGAATATGCGAGTGTAAATAGTTGTGTGGTCCAAAATCCATGTTCTAGTATTTCTAAAAGTCCCTAATAAACAAATAATTTATTTTACTCCTCCACATTAGAAATTTTTTCTTCTAAATACTCATTTTAACATAATACTATTTTTCCTTAACATAGATAAATATAATTTTAACCAAAACTCTAGTTATTACTATAAATTTTTTCAACATAATCACATAAAAATACTATTATCTTTATAGAATAATCAAAATGATGAAATTAACTTCAATAATTTATATTAATTACAAAATCACAAAAAAAAATGTATAAAATCATCAAACAATAGCAACTATATAAAAATAAAATAAATCAATATCAATATTACTTGTATATCAAGATAATTATTTGTAATAATTAAGATAAGATATGTTTAGAAATAATTAAATATAATTATATGCATACATCACATTAATTACAAATACACATATTCACAATTTACATCTTATTTATTAAAGTATTAAATTGCCATAATATCGATTTATTAAAGTAGTGTTTTTAAAAGAGTTAATGGAGAGTTTTTAATGTAAATAGAAAAAAAATATAGGTAAGGAATTTACATCTTCATAAAAGTGGTACGTTGCCAATATATATATATATATATATATATATATAGTATTAATAAAAAATATTTACTTGAAATAAATCCTACTAAAGAATTTGTTCATTAATTATTTGATTAAGTTATTGATTTTAATCAATTGTGTGTCTGCCTATATATATGTGTGGGTGATTGCTTACACGAATGTGTTTTAACAAATTAATATTTACCCTAAATATGTTCCGTCCGAACTTTTTCGGACTAAGAGTGTGTTCATCCTATTAATTCATTATGTGTGCTATTGATTTTTATTTTTACAAAAATAATTGACATTTATTTATTTTATATTTTATAAATATATTAAAATGTTGATTTAATACATTGGAGGTTCTAAATATTTTATAAAATGTACTTTCCACATGTGTCCGAGAAATGATTATTTTGAATCAATAGATCTTCGTGATGGTGGAGTGATTTTGATTGACAACAACAAAACCATGTAAAGTCCAAGACAATGGAACAATCAGATTCAGAATGTGCAACGGTAAGGAGGTACTGCTGAATGATGTAAGGTACATACCTGAATTAAAAAGAAATTTAATTTATTATGACTATTGTTAATAAAGATGATATCATTGTCAAATGCATTAAAAGAAATGGCTTGTATATTTTAAAAGGTTCTACTATAATTGCACAAGCCTCAGTTGCTAACTCTAATTTGCATTCATCTACTAGAATATGGCATATGAGGTTATGACATGTAAGTGAAAGAGGCTTAATTGAGTTATCAAAACAGAATTTGCTTAATGGTGACAAAATTGAAAAATTGGAATTTTGAGGACAAAAACTCATGTTGGTTTTTCTTATTTCTTAACCATCATTGATGATTATTCAAGGAAAGTATGGGTCTATGTCATTAAAAATAAAAGTAACACTTTTATGAAATTTAAAGAATGACATATGCAAATTGGAACTCAAAAGGAAACTAAGCTGAAATGTTTAAGAACTAACAATGACCTGGAGTTTCTTTTAGAGCAGTTTAATAAGTATTGCAAGGACTTAGGTATTCAAAGACATAGAACAGTTGCATACACTCCTCAACAAAATGGCATTGCTGAAAGGATTAACATAACAATCTTGGAAAGGGTCGGATGTATGATCTTCAGTGCCCTTCATCAGCTATTGGATTTAAGACACCAATCGAGATGTCGAATGGCAAACCAACTGACTACTCAAATCTGAAGGTTTTTGGTTCCTAAACATTTGCTCACACAAGACAAGATAAATTGGATCCTATAGTAATTAAATTTGTTTTAATTGGATATCCTATAGGAATAAAAGGTTACAAGCTGTGGAGAATTGACCAAGGTGTGGCTATGTGCATCATATCAAGAGATGTAGTGTTTGATGAAACAAGAATGCCCATGATTGACAAAGAACATTATTTGTTTCAGTTCTGCATAAATGGAGAATATTCTCCAGTTCAGTGCTGCAAAAATGAAGAATAATGCATAAACGCATAACATTCCCCATTTAACAGTGCTTCAAACAACAATGATAAGAGTGTTCAGATTGAGGTAGAGCCACCTGAAGATCAAGAGATTAATCATGAAGATATAACTGATACATCACTTGATTATAATGCTGCAACAAAATCATATTTGGCCAATTACAACTTGGTAAAGGATGGAGAAAGAAGTGTTATCGAGCCTCCAATCATATATGGTGAAGCAGATTTAATTTGTTATTCTTTAAGTGTTGCTGAAGATCTTCAAAGAGATGAACCAAGCAACTACAGGGAAGCCATTAATAATGAAGACAAAGAAGCTTAGATGACAACTATGAATGAAGAGATGCAATCATTAGAAAATAATCAAACCTGGATTTTAGTTGACATTCCTAAGAGTCAAAGGGTAATTGGATCAAAATGGATGTTCAAGAGAAAGGAAGGTATTCAAGGTAAAGAGAAGATAAGGTGTTAGAACAGAGGCACACCTAAAAGGGGGGGGGGGGGGGGGAGGGG
>JBBPBR010000005.1:31733203-31759585 GCA_037974775.1 Cicer pinnatifidum | reverse complement strand
TCATTTTTACATTTAAGATAATGTTTGGTAACACCAATAAGTTAACGATAACTTATTAAACTAGTTTATAAATTTGTTGAATTAAATGAGATATGTTTGATAAAATTTATAGTTTAATCTGAAATAATATTTTAAGTAGTGTTTGAGCTTTTAACTTTTTACACTTTCTTCCATTTATAACATTATCAATTTAATTTTATTATTTTTTATAATAAATCGTAATCGGTCCATTAACTTACTATTCAACTACAATCTTTAATATCTTCTTCTAAGTGCTATTACTTTTTTTTCTTCAAAATGGTACTATTATTTCTACATAACACATTCATTCCTTCAATCTTTCTCACAATTTTCACAATGAAAAATTTAACTTCATGTATGCCAAAAATCTATGGACATAACACAAAATTGAAAAAGGCATGCATGAAACCTTTCATCTTATTCATCAGACAAGATAACTCATAAAATCTTTTATCTTATTCCTTTCCAAAATAACTCAAAATCTTTCATCTTATTCATCTCACAAGAAATTTATAAAATTAAATTTACTTTTTATGCCAAATTGTAAACTGTAAAATGAATTGCTTTTTACGATTACTATTTATACACATGAGATTTGTTAAACTTTTAGAGAACTCTTCAAATTTATTTTTATATTGTAATAAAATCAAGTAACTCATGTTCCCAAAATATTAAATGAATTCCATGGTTTTTATTTTTTATTTTTTTATTTAAGAGCTTTGTTAGATTTTTTATATTTTACACCACAAAAATCATAAATGAGAGAAATATAGTAAACTAAAGAAATGAGTAAACATGAGAGATGTATCAGGTGAATTGGACAATCACATTGAGAGGAACAAAACTCGGGAAAAAATGTGGAAGCTATAAGATAACATCAACTAATGAAAAAAAAATAAGAAATAAAGTGTAACGAGATGTAGAAGAAGAAAATATAAGAAATAAAGTGAATAAGGACAATGAATTGAGTATAAAAAAATAGATCGACTAAAATAATAGAAAAAATATTTCATAAAAATGCCACATTTTTTTGTTATATTAAATTAAATAACTAGGTCTTTCTATGTCAATTTATATTGTTAAAACCTAAATTTATCAAACACTTTAATTTCAATTTATTAGCTTTTCAACTATAAGTCATATATATCAACTATCAAACTATCTGCTAGCTTATAGCTTAATTTTACCAAACAGAGTCTAAGTGCATTCTTCATATATTTATCGACTAAAACTGTGTTCATCCTATTAATTCATTATATATACTATTGATTTTTATTTCTACAAAAACAATTCACATTTATTTATTTTCTATTTTATAAGTATATTAAAATATTGATTTAATACATTGGAGGTTCTAATATGAATCATTCTTTTTATTCATTAATATAATTATATTTAAATTTTACAATAGGATCTATATATTCATGTTTTTATTCCATGAAATGTTTAATCCGAGCAACACTTGTGATCGTAAGACATTGCATTGAGAAAATGTCATATCTCATCAAGTAAGCTGATTTTAATATCAATCGGTAGATTACACAAACTTGACGCACTATAGAAAAAACTATCAATGTACTGTCTATAGTTTTACTCTAGTTGATTTGCTTTACTAGATTGTTTGATTTTATTACATTAGTTTAAAATAATGCAGCAAAGTAGGACATTATTATAGAAAGAAAGAAAAACCATTTGCTTCTTATCATTGATTTGTAACTACAAGAGTACAAATAACTTAATTATGATAATAGAGAAGCAATTCTGCATTCGCAACATAACATAATATTGGTCGAAATGAAAACAACAAAAAAACGTGTCACACAGAAATAAACACACAATTATTACTAAACACACAGAATTATAGGTCTTATTTAGAATATCTGACAGACTAAACATAGCATGACACATGAGGTCCATCTATTAACTAAAGTCTATCATATATGACCGATATTTAAAAAAGCAGATTTATTACTAGATAACTAGGTAGCTAGTTAATAATAAGGAGGCTTTGTAGCATTTCCTCTAGTAAGAAAGGTGTGGTGTCATCTTTTTTGGGCACAGCAGAATCATTAGCATTCCAAATGAAAATACCAGACAATGAAGAGGTGTTGAGAAGGGATATACACCCTTCAACAAAGACCTCTCGTTTCGTCTTAGTTGGAGAATTTGGATCGCTGCTCATTCCCGCCAAGATTCGAACCTTAGTACCGTAATCAGTAACTAGTTGATCAAAGATAGCAACAAACTCTTCCTTTGAGGAGATAGCCTGATTGTAGAACTTATAGTCAACCCAATTAATATTGTGTTTGTTGTCCCAATACAATTGTCGATACTTTTGTTGGACGAGCTCGGTTGGAGCAATGGACACCACATCGACGGCTTTGGGAAAATGCTTCTTGAGTTGTTTTATGACTTGTCCTATACAAGTGGAAAATTCTTCGTCGCTGGAATTGATGTACTCATAGTCAATATCAATACCCATCAATTATGGTATCGCAGTGGCAGTCGTCACCGTTGACCAGCTTCACGTGGTTTTCGTAATCTTGAATTAGAGCTTTGATCGAATGAACAGCCTTGTAAATCCATAGTCTTTTCTCCTGAGGATCAAATGGATATTCAGCGCCATGGCCTCCAATGCTTATTATCACCTTCACATTCTTATGATATTTCTTGAGCTTTGCCACTTTTGCTGGACTAAAGTAATTAAAATTCCAATGACGGTGAAAATTTCCTGTGCCTTTTCCATGGTCATATACCTCTCTAGCAAAGCCCAAAATGAAGTGGAATTCACCAATGTCTTCGTTGATGATCTGAGCAGGGAAATCATCTAAACTTTCTGGCTCAGCTTTCACACCAATGTATTCACGAAAAATGATTGGGTTCACAACAGCATTGATCTGAGAGTGAGACGCCATTGTGGCAGTTCAAATTTGAAGGAGGGTATAGATAGATAATTGCAAAAGCTTACTTAATTGCTTCTTGTTAGAATGACCAACTATTGATGTCCTTTTTATAAGCCTAGGGATCCGTTTCATTAATGGTGTAATCTTAATTCTAATACTATATTTGTTGTTATGTGCATCCCAATTAAGTATACATACACTTGCCTATTCTTCTAATTAAGCTAGCATTATAATATAACATATTATGTTTCCATTATGGTTGTTAGGGGATTGTTACACTCGCTAGCCTAATAATATAACATAGTATGTTCCCACTATGGTTGTTAGAGGATTGATACATTGTATACTCACTTTAAACATACCAATCGTAATCAATTTTTTTTCCTTTTCTACTCAATAAAATAAATAAATTTGCAAAAAATAGTAATTATTTTTTTTATCTTAAAATAGTAATTATTTGGACGATTTTACATGTATATGTGCGTTCGTAATTAATATGATATTTTATTATATGTTTGACTAATGTTGAGTGTGCACATATTTACATTTTATTTTTTTCTAAGTATCTCCTATTTTAGTTATTTAGTTTATAAATAATTATTTTAGGATAGTAGTAATATTGTATTTGATTTCTTTATTTTATATACTTGTTATGACATTGTGATTTTAAATATATTATTTTTAGTAATTAAACTAAATTATTGATGTTATATTTATTTATTTTTAATTTTGACTATTCTCTAATTATGGTAGTACGTGTGTTAATGCAAGTATTTTAAAAAATAAGTATAACTATAATGATTATTTTGAATACGAGAGTTTCAGTGAATAGTAATATGTATTTTTTAAAAGTGAATTATTTTAGTTACTCTAATTTATAATATATTAGTTCTAAAATATTAGTAATTTTTTGAAAATTAAATAGTGGTTGGAGGAGTATTAAAAATGAGATTAAATAATTAATAATTTTATTTTAGCAAAATAAAAATAGTAATAGTAAAACATAAAATAAATAAAGAGACCAATAGACTTGGTTGTGTGAAAAGGATTTAATAAAATAAAATAAAGGAGGAGACCAATAGTACTCATAAAGTTTTCATTTAAAAGTCATATCTAACTAAATAAATAAAAAATACAACTTATGACTTTCATTCCTAATATCCTATCAGAGCATGGTTCCTCCCAAACTTGATCTTTAAGACTCATTAACATGTAATAATTGCGATTTCACAAACACAGAGTCAAATCAGTGAAACACAAACAACGAATGAGGTGATATTTGAAACCTTGTTGATAGTATAATATAAGTAAGAAGAACACGCAATTAATCATAAATAAACTATATCATTATACAAATATTCTTCAAGGAAGACATCAAATTATAAAGTTAAAACCATTCAAGGAAAATCAATTCATATCACTATAACATCAAATCATCTAGGCATCACTTTTGTGAGACAGAAAATAAGTCTTTGTATATCTAGAGTAATCATCAACTAAAACATAGCCATACAGATTTCCTCCAAAGCTTTTTTACTTGAGATGGACCAAACAGATCCATATGAATTAATTGTAGAACTCTGTCAGTTTGTACTAAATCTATTGGGAGGAAGGAGGACTTAACTAATTTACTTTTCTCATAGGAGTCACATAATTTTTCCTTTGTAAATTTTCTGTTTGGAAGGCCTAGCACTAGTTGTTTACTAACAAGTTTGTTAAGATGATTAATATGTATGTGAGCTATTCTCTTATGCCACAACCAATCTTCATCAGATTTAGATAACAAACAACAAACATTATTTACAGGCAAAGAGTCAAGATTAATCATGTATATGTTATTTACCCTTTCATCTACCAATTTCATGCTATCATTTTCCTTATGCTCAAGTGTACAAGACTGAGATGTAAAATATACCTGGAATCCTTTATCACACAGCTGACTAATACTAAGCAAGTTGTGTTTCAAACCTTTTACATAGAGAACATCCTTGATTACTGTTGTTGATTCACTCCCTATGTCTCCAATACCAAGTATTTTACTTTTGTTGTGGTCACCATACTTGTCCACCATCTTTTAGATTCAGAGACAAGAATTTTGATTTGTCTCCAGTCATATGCTTGGAGCATCTACAATCCAAGTACCATGAATGAGTCTTGGATGTCCAGCATATCTGCAAAACAGAATTAAATTTTGGTTTTAGGTACCCAATTTAGATTGGGTCCTGGAAGGTCAGTTACAATTATGGGTTTCTTTATTTTCCAAATCTGTTTCCATCCCTTGTTAGCTAGTTTTTTTAGTTTACAGTTAAAAGACATATGTCCCTTTTTGCAACAAAAGTGACATGAAACAACAGGGGATCTATTTTGATTTGGTTTAATGAAGGAATCATGCATATGCTTTGATCTAACAAATTTCTGATTCTGTTTAGCATTTCTGTTTTGTCTATAACCAATTCTAGATTTTTCATTATAGTTCCTTTGATTCCTAAGAAGAATATTTAGGTTGTTTTTACTCCTAGTAAATTTAGCTAAATCAGATCTTAATGATTCAACTTTTCTTTCAAGTTCAATACAACTAGTGAGTTTATCATGTGATTCCTTTTTCAAGTGTTCATTCATATCTTCAAGCACCTTATGATCTTTTTTAATTTCTTCACACATCATGCATTGTTTTTCTAGCATTTTCTTAGTGCAAATCAATTGTTTGACTACCTTAACATGTTCATCATGCAATTCATTGAAAGCATCATGCAATTCTTCATAAGAGGGATTAGAGGTAGTACTTACTTCACTAATAGAATCTGAATCTGTGTTGGCCATTAGACACAAGTTTGCTTCTTCTTCTTCTGAAGATGCAGATGATTCTTCATCATTATCATTCCAAGCTATGTAGACTCTTTTAGTTTTTGAAGATGGTTGATCTTTGCCTTTAGCTTTTGCAGACTTGTTTCTGTTTTGCAATTGAAAGCATTCAGATTTTATGTGGCCTGTTTTCCCACATTCATAGCAAGTTATCACTTTGCTATCATTAGTCTCACTATTGCTGAAGCTTTTTGTCTTAGAATTTGGTGGTTTTCTTGATTGGTTTCCTTTCTTTTTCAGAAACTTCTTGAATTTTCTGACCAGCATACCAATTTCAGGTTCTTCATCAGTTTCACTTTCTGAATCATCAGTACATGTTTCTGGTTCACATTTTGTCTTATGAGCTTGAGCCTTCAGAGACAATCCTTTTCTTTTTTGATCAATCTGCTCAACCTCATTCAACCTGTGCAGTTCCATTTCGTGTTCTCCGAGTTTTCCAAAGAGAGTGGCAATTGTCATGCTTCCAAGATCTTTTGATTCAACTATTGCAGTGACCTTAGGTTGCCATTCTCTTGTCAAGCATCTCATCACTTTATTTATTTGTTGCTCATTGTCAATTTCTTTCCCTAGAGCATTCAGATTGTTGATGACATGTGTGTATCTTGTCTGCAAGTCATTGATTGACTCATCCTTCTTCATACTGAAAAGTTCATATTCATGCATCAGCGTGTTGGTTCTGGCCCTCTTGACATCAGTTGTGCCTTCATGAGTTTCTTGGAGTGTATCACACATTTCTTTGGCAGTTTTGCAGTTTGACACCCTGAAAAATTCATCAAAACTCAAAGCAGAGGTTATAATATTTTTGGCTTTTGCATTATAGCCAACTTTTTTCTTATCATCATCAGACCAATCAGATCTGGGTTTCAAAATTAATGATTCACCAGTGCCAGCTATTTTAGGCACATAGGGGCCATTTTCTACAGCATCTAAAATATCAATACCACTAGCCTCTAGAAAAATTAACATTCTATGTTTCCAGTACATGAAGGCAGACCCATTAAAAGCAGGGGGTCTTGCCAAGGAGGCACCTTCTCCTAGGAATTCAATAGAAGCCATTTTCTTTTTTTTGAGGATTAGTCTAAAATGATCAGGCTCTTGATGCCAATTGTTGGGGATTAATGGTTTCTTTAAATTTATTTAGAAGATTATTACCCAATTTTACAGTAGCAAATTCAAGTCTTTATGCAAGGCAAAAATTCAAACATTCAAGAACATAACAGTAATGTATTCAGAACTTGTTCATGACAAACATTCAAGAAATTATTCAGAATAAAGATGCACACACATACAATATCAATATAAAATTAAAGAGGGAGAGAAAGGAAATAATGCACCACGATTTTATATTGGTTCGGCTATCCCTTTGATAGCCTACATCCAGTCCTGAAATCTATAACATATTTTAGCCTTTCACGAGATTGATTTGAGAAATCGTTTTTACAGACTTTCCAGCGTCACATCCTATCCATCCAACTCACAACCACTTCGACCACAATACCATCTTATCCCTAAGAGCTATTCGTCAAACTCTAACAAGATCAAGCTGAGGTTTCTTTCAGATGAACACAAGCATCACAAAAGATAACCACCAGTGTAACACTACTGGATTTCTAAGACTTCAATTATAGAAAGTTCTTTCAAAAAGAAACAAAAAGAAAACTTAGAAAAGTGGTTCAATCACAATGTAGAAATCCCACACAATGTATTTTGCCAATGAGTATTTGTGAGATGTAACAATTTTCTCTCAATGTGTATTTTTCAGTTTTCTGGATTATGAAAAAGTGTTCAGATTCGTTATGAAAAGATTGTGATTGAATCAATTTATAGTTTCAGAAAAATAACATATAAATCGATTTCATAATCGATTTTGTTAAAGTATAATACTAGCTTAATCGATTTCCCAATCGATTATCGTGTATCTTGTTTTTCTAGAATCTTGAAATTATAAGAACAAATCTATTTGATACTCGATTCTTTTAATGCACTTATCAGAAACTGAAACTCAGTTTGTATCAGAATCGATTGACTAATCGATTATACTTGTTTTGTTCAAACAACGAGATCAAAAAAATTGATTACTCATTCGATTCTTTTATTAACGTAATCGATTTGGCAATGGGCTAAATTCTCCCCGTAACTCAAACATTTATTTCAATCGATTCGTTAATCGACTTGGCTGGTCACAGTGACTAAGATGTTTTGATCCAATCAATTTACCAATCGATTTGGTTGATCATAGTGACTCAGCTGTTTTACTCCAATTGATTTGCCAATCGATTTGGCTTGTTACAGTGACTTAGCTATTTAGTTCAAATCGATGTGCAAATCGATTATGCAATATGTTTCAAATAAATGATTAACCAGTTCATTCTTTAAATTGATTACCTAATCGATTAGTGTAAAGCTTGCAACTTAAGAAACATCTTTCAATCGATTATCTAATCGATTAGTGCAAAGCTTGCAACTTAAGAAACTTATTTCAATTGATTGTCCAATCGATTTCGTTGATCACAGAACACATGTTGATTAAAAATCATTTTCGTAATCGATTTGCCAATCGATTATCTCAGTAAAAGCTTGATTCTGTGAATCACTAAGTCGATTACTCAATTGATGTGCCAATCGATTGTCCAGTCGATTTAGTTGGTCACAGAACACATGTTTTATAAAAATCCTTTAAGTAATCGATTTTCCAATCGATTGACTTAGTGAAACCTTTATTCTGTGAGTTTGACAATCGATTGCTCAATTGATGTATTACTTGATTGATTAAAAGTTTATTTTATGATTTCATTGGCAAATACTATATGAGAAATCATAAAGATTGAACCAAAATAAGAGACCCTATTAACACTAGACATATTTATACATCTTCCTCAAGCCTTGTAGGAATTCCTCCATTTTGCTTGATTGCTTGAGTTCCATGTTTGTCCAAGTGTGTAGTGTTCCCTGAAATGTTTCTCAATTCAAACTATTAGATCAATCAAATAATACATATATATTGTATGTTTTGAAGTTATATCAAAATCATGATCAAGGAGGTATATTTCTTACATCTTTGTCAAAATTTTCACAACGAAAAATTTAACTTCATGTATGCCAAAAATCTATGGACATAACACAAAATTGAAAAAGGCATGCATGAAACCATTCATCTTATTCATCAGACAAGATAACTCATAAAATCTTTCATCTTATTCATCTCACAAGAAATTTATAAAATTAAATTTACTTTTTATGCCAAATTGTAAACTGTAAAATGAATTGCTTTTTACGATAACTATTTATACACATGAGATTTGTTAAACTTTTAGAGAACTCTTCAAATTTATTTTTATATTGTAATAAAATCAAGTAACTCATGTACCCAAAATATTAAATGAATTCCATGGTTTTTATTTTTTATTTTTTTATTTAAGAGCTTTGTTATATTTTTTAGAATTTATACCACAAAAATCATAAATGAGAGAAATATAGTAAACTAAAGAAATGAGTAAACATGAGAGATGTATCAGGTGAATTGGACAATCACATTGAGAGGAACAAAACTCGGGGAAAAATGTGGAAGCTACAACATAACATCAACTAATGAAAAAAAATAAGAAATAAAGTGTAACGAGATGTAGAAGAAGAAAATATAAGAAATAAAGTGAATAAGGAAAATGAATTGAGTATAAAAAAATAGATCGACTAAAATAATAGAAAAAATATTAGATAAAAATGCCACATTTTTTTGTTATATTAAATTAAATAACCAGGTCTTTCTATGTCATTTTATATTGTTAAAACCTAAATTTACCAAACACTTTAATTTCAATTTATTAGTTTTTCAACTATAATTCATAGTTATCAACTATCAGCCAGATTTTCAACTATCTGCTAGCTTATAGCTTAATTTTACCAAACAGAGTCTAAGTGCATTCTTCATATTTTTATCGACTAAAACTATGTTCATCCTATTAATTCATTATATATACTATTGATTTTTATTTCTACAAAAACAATTGACATTTATTTATTTTCTATTTTATAAGTATATTAAAATATCGATTTAATACATTGGAGGTTCTAATATGAATCATTCTTTTTATTCCTTCAATCTTTCTCACAATTTTCACAACGAAAAATTTAACTTCATGTATGCCAAAAATCTATGGACATAACACAAAATTGAAAAAGGCATGCATGAAACCTTTCATCTTATTCATCAGACAAGATAACTCATAAAATCTTTTATCTTATCCCTTGCCAAAATAACTCAAAATCTTTCATCTTATTCATCTCATAAGAAATTTATAAAATTAAATTTACTTTTTATGCCAAATTGTAAACTGTAAAATGAATTGCTTTTTACGATTACTATTTATACACATGAGATTTGTTAAACTTTTAGAGAACTCTTCAAATTTATTTTTATATTGTAATAAAATCAAGTAACTCATGTACCCAAAATATTAAATGAATTCCATGGTTTTTATTTTTTATTTTTTTATTTAAGAGCTTTGTTAGATTTTTTAGATTTTATACCACAAAAATCCTAAATGAGAGAAATATAGTAAACTAAAGAAATGAGTAAACATGAGAGATGTATCAGGTGAATTGGACAATCACATTGAGAGGAACAAAACTCGGGAAAAAATGTGGAAGCTATAAGATAACATCAACTAATGAAAAAAAATAAGAAATAAAGTGTAACGAGATGTAGAAGAAGAAAATATAAGAAATAAAGTGAATAAGGACAATGAATTGAGTATAAAAAAATAGATCGACTAAAATAATAGAAAAAATATTTCATAAAAATGCCACATTTTTTTGTTATATTAAATTAAATAACTAGGTCTTTCTATGTCAATTTATATTGTTAAAACCTAAATTTACCAAACACTTTAATTTCAATTTATTAGCTTTTCAACTATAAGTGATAGATATCAACTATCAAACTATCTGCTAGCTTATAGCTTAATTTTACCAAACAGAGTCTAAGTGAATTCTTCATATTTTTATCGACTAAAACTGTGTTCGTCCTATTAATTCATTATATATACTATTGATTTTTATTTCTACAAAAACAATTGACATTTATTTATTTTCTATTTTATAAGTATATTAAAATATTGATTTAATACATTGGAGGGTCTAATATGAATCATTCTTTTTATTCATTAATATAATTATATTTAAATTTTACAATAGGATCTATATATTCATGTTTTTATTCCATGAAATGTTTAATCCGAGCAACACTTGTGATCGTAAGACATTGCATTGAGAAAATGTCATATCTCATCAAGTAAGCTGATTTTAATATCGATCGGTAGATTACACAAACTTGACGCACTATAGAAAAAACTATCAATGTACTGTCTATAGTTTTACTCTAGTTGATTTGCTTTACTAGATTGTTTGATTTTATTACATTAGTTTAAAATAATGCAGCAAAGTAGGACATTATTATAGAAAGAAAGAAAAACCATTTGCTTCTTATCATTGATTTGTAACTACAAGAGTACAAATAACTTAATTATGATAATAGAGAAGCAATTCTGCATTCGCAACATAACATAATATTGGTCGAAATGAAAACAACAAAAAACGTGTCACACAGAAATAAAAACACAATTATTACTAAACACATAAAATTATAGGTCTTATTTAGAATATTTGACAGACTAAACATAGCATGACACATGAGGTCCAGCTATTAACTATAGTCTATCATATATGACCGATATTTAAAAAAGCATATTTATTACTAGATAACTAGGTAGCTAGTTAATAATAAGGAGGCTTTGTAGCATTTCCTCTAGTAAGAAAGGTGTGGTGTCATCTTTTTTTGGGCACAGCAGAATCATTAGCATTCCAAATGAAAATACCAGACAATGAAGAGTGATCTTCACGCGCCCCGCAAGATCCTCCTAACATAGCTCCAGTCAGGTGTTCCCAATTGCATTTCCATCGACAAGGTACGAATTGGAACACTTAGAATGACCCCAACACACTGAGCACATAACAATCACTACATCCGAGAACTCCTAAATTTCTCCCTTGTCCATAAATCCTCGATTTTTCTTAAGTCGTACAACTACGTCAAACTGTAGTGTTCTTATCAGTAGGTTATTCCAGTTATAAATTTGATAATTCCATCACCAGTTACTTTTCTTTGAGTTTCTTTATCAGGATACAAGTCTCCAAACTTCAAAATAGCCACACAAAAATCTCTAAAAAGTGATGAAATCACACTTTTACGCATTCTTCAATGCGTCGTGCCCTCTAGCACACCTTAAGGGCACTCCAACGCTCTTGGGACATAATCGTATTATTTTTATAATTGTGATAATATTTTTCAAAATACAAATAAATTGTTAAAATTAAATTAAAAGAAAATGAAAAATATCTGCAGCAGCATGAAGGAAAATGAGAATCAGAATCATGTGAACTAGCTTGAACTCTAAATCAAAAAACAGCCCCAATTCACCAAAAGCCCCAAATCATGAACCCTTTTCATCAAAATAGACCATTTCCCTTTTCTTCATCATAATACGATTCCGATTTCGTCTTCTTCTTCATTGTTGGTCATCGTCTTTGTGTTCCGTGTTGGTGTTCGTATTCGTGTTCCGTGTTGGTGTTTGTCATCTTCGTCTTCTTCATCGTCCTCTATTCGTGGTCGTCTTCTTCATTGTCTTCGTTTTCGTGGTCGTCTTCTTCATTGTCTTCGTGTTCGTGGTCGTTGTTTGTTCTGTGTTCTGTGTTTCGTTTCTTTTTCGTTTGTTCTTTGTGTTTTTTTGGGAAAAGAATGTCTTGTCATTCGTATTCTGTTACAAGCAACAATTCTCATTTGAGAATTAGAAGAAGAGAATGTTTGTGTGGACTTGAATCTCCTTTGTGTACTTCTTGGACGGCTGAAAATCCAGGTCGAAGATTTCATGGTTGTGGATTTTATAAGGTAAACTATTTATCAAAATTCTTGAATTTATTTATTAATTTTTTTTTTTTGTATTGTTTATAGATTATAAAAATTTGTTGTTATGTTGTTTAGTTACAGGGTACTTCTTGTTTTGCTGTTATTTTGTTTTAGTTACAGGGTAAAAAATCTTGCAATTTTTTTGATTGGTTTGATGAGCCAATGACAGAACGTGCAAAAGAAGTTATTATGTCTTTGATGAAAAGGATTGATGAATTCAAGAAGAAAGACAATGTGACAAAAAATTGTGATGATGAAATAAAGTTGAAGTTGAAACGAATGAAGGGGTTTCTGGCACTTTCATGGCTTTTGATTATTGTTCTTTTGGTTATTGTAATGTTGAAGTAATTAAAATGATTGGATTAAGGGTGTTTTGTAATGATGTAATTTAGGGTGTTTATGGTTGAAATTGCAATGTAATTGTTTAATATAATCAAATTTGTAAGGTTGTTGTTATGAAATGAAATTAGTATTATTGTAATTCGATTGTCTATTTTTACATGTTAATAACTCAATTTGATAGCATTGTATAAATACAATTTGGTCAAACAATTTTCTAGTTGTTTGAAATAATCAGAATAATCTGGTCAAAATAATCATAACAATATTCCAATTTTTGAACCAAAATTTGATAATCAGAATAATGAGAATAATCAAAACAATTTTTTAAAATAATCTGGTCCATAATCTGAAGTTAGAATTTTGATATCATTCCGTCATTACATACTACTACATTACAAAATAATCATTCCATAACTTAGGTCCAACAAAAGGTCATACTAATGCATTACAAAATAAAATTGTTCCTTGAACAAGTAACCAAAATAAAAGTACATATTCATAGTAACCAAATTATATAGGTCCAAGTATCATTACATATTCATAATAACCAAAACAAAAATCACACGATTTGTGCCTTCAATTGATTTGTGAATCTTGAATTTGTGGAGCTTGTGAATCTTGAGATAAAATTGTTGGTGTTTCTCCCTCATGACCTTCAACCCTTGTTGTCTTTGCTCTCTTTGTTCTGTTGATGTTATTTCCACCTTTTGGTATCTCTCTATCTGCTGCACTTTTACCCCTGCATGTCCTCGTGTTGTGGCCAAGCTTCCCACAGTTCTTACATTTCACAGTTGCAAACTGTCTTGGTAGTTTGTTAGAACCTTTTGCTCGTCATTGGACTTGTTCCTATTTTTCTTTGGTCTACCCGGTGCTCTTCTCATAATTGGGGGATTTATAGGATCTCCATTTGATGCATGCCAAAGTTTTGGTCCATTTGATGGCATTATAATGTAAGAGTAACATGTCAAGAAGTTTGTTTTCCTATTTAAAGAACCAAAAACATGTCAAGAAAAGTAAACCAGAACCAGAACTAAGTAAACCAGAACCAAAGCATGTATCAGAACTAGAATTAGCAGAACAAAGTAGCAGAACCATGTAGTTGAAGTAGCAGAACAAAAGCATGTAGCAGAACTAGAATTGAAACCAAGAACATGTGGCTGAACTAGCAGAACAAAACCATGTAGCTGAACTAGCAGAACAAAACCAAAACCAAATAATGCACTGAACAGAACCAGAACAGAACCATCAACAATGCAGAACCAGAACTAACAATAAACAAGCAATAATGCAGAACAAGCAGTAATGCAGAACAAGCAATAAACTACAAAAAGCAGAACAATTTAGGTTCAAATTTTTGGTTTGCATTATTACAACAGAACAAGCAATAATGCAGAACAATTTATGCAAACCAAATTATTTTAATATACTAGATTTCACTTTCAAAAGTCATGCTATGCATTTTCCACTTGCTTCAATGTTGGAATAAAATTCTCGTCCAATTTGATGCAGCATATTCCATTTACATATAGTTGCTAACTTGCCATAGTTTTTTATAATGTTAAGACTTAAGAACATCAGAAAATACTTCGTTTTGGAAAATGTGATGGTTACAGAAATTTATGCTAAACTCAGACATATTATTCTACAAGATTATTCTACTCTATATTATGCTAAACTCACCGTATTATTCCCCCGCATATTATTCTACTCCAAATAATCCCTAGAACTTCTATAAGATCATGTAAAACGTAGACATAAACATATAAACTTTTTAAACAAAGAAAAATTTATAAAACCAGAATTGCACTAGCACAACAATTTAAACCAAAACCAGAACAAGCACAAGAATAAAACCAGAACCAACACAAGAATAAAACCAGAATTGAACTAGCACAACAATTTAAACCAGAACCACAACAAGCACAAGAATAAAACCAGAACCAGGAAAAGAATAAAACCAGAATTGAACTAGCACAACAATTTAAACTTGAACCAGAACAAGCACAAGAATAAAACCAGAACCAACACAAGAATAAAACCCGAATTGAACTAGCACAACAATTTAAACCAGAACCACAACAAGCACAAGAATAAAACCAGAACCAACATAAGAATAAAACCAGAATTGAACTAGCACAATTATTTAAACCAAAACCAGAACAAGCACAAGAATAAAACCAGAACCAGCACAAGAATAAAACCAGAATTGAACTAGCACAACAATTTAAACCAGAACCATAATTGAACTAGCAGAATAAAACCAGAACAAGCACAAGAATAAAACCAGAACCAGAACAAAATTGAACAGAACCAGAACTGAACATCAATAATGCAGAATACCAATAATGCAATTAAAATCAAGTTTTATACCTATAATAAGGTGAAACGTACGATTCTGGAAGAGCATGGCAACACGGAATACCGGTCAAATCCCACTTACGACAAGCACAAGTTTTTGTGTGTAGATTTATTGTATAAGTATGTACACCATTTGTGACACTAAACAAGTTAAAATCATCATCTCCATGCCAAGTTGGGAACCAACCCCCAGCTGCTCTTTTTGCCTTTTCCAATATTTGTTAAATCCTAGGACATATATTGCCTCTATATCGTAGCATGAGTTCTTTTTGTTTCACAATCCTTACTGTAATGTAATGTTTCAAACCTTCAAGTAATGTTATGATAGGCTTATCTCTATACTCCAATACAGCCATGTTGAAAGCCTCACACATGTTGTTTACTTGAAGGTCACATTTTGTATCAGTGCGAAATGCTGACCTAGTCCACATAGATGGTGGAAGTTGCATCATGTCTTTCCATGCATCTTCATTGATTGCCTTAGTTTTTTGCATTGCTTTCTCCCAATCCTGGACCACAGTAGCTTTTGCTGCCAACCAAAGAAGCTCTTTCATATGTCCTCTAGGATACTTTTTTTTTCCAATTCCCATACAAGTGTTTAACACATAATCGGTGTTCCACATGGGCCCTTAATTCAGCACAAATTGCATAATTCAGAAAAAGAGATTGCATAATTCAGCACCGTTTCACATATTGCTTAAAAACAGATTGCTTAATTCAGAAAAACAAAGGGCATAATTCAACACAAATTGCTTAAAAACAGATTGCATAATTCAAAAAAACAGATTGCATAAACTTCAGCACACATACCTTTTGTTGATCTGAAATGAATGCATATTACTTATGCTGAACATTGTTGAGGTCCTCCAGTAAAAGATCCAGAAACCATTGCCATGAGTCTTTTGTTTCTGCTTCAACAACTGCATATGCAATGGGAATCATTTGATTATTCCCATCTTTACCTACTGCAGCTATTAATTGACCGCCATATTCTCCCTTCAAGAAACAAGCATCGAACCCAATTAAAGGCCTGCATGTATTAGCAAATGCAGCCTTACAAGCCTCCAAACATACATATATTCTCTCAAATACTGGTCCAATGCCAGACATACCACACTTAATAATAACCGTAGAGTTTGGATTTGATCTCCTAAGTTCATCAGCATATTCTCTCAAATGTGCATATTGCTCCCTTTGAGCACCTTGAATCATTTCTACGGATCTTACTTTGGCTCTATATGCTTGGTATTTAGACAACTTTACACCCCCATTTATCAAGCGCCTCAACAATCAATCCCTTGGGTTTCATTTCAGGTGTATGTCTCAACATAGGAACGAATTTCTTGGCAAGCCATTCAGTCTTAGCTTGTTTATTTTTTGCCCTCCTATGACATGTATGATCCTCTGTGAAACTCACTAATTGCCAATATTCATTTGAAGTCCTCTTACTGATCCTCATGTAAAATGGACATTCTGGCTCACACCTAACAATGGTTCTATTTCCATCATTCTTTTTGAAATACAAGTTTTTCTTAGTCTCCATTGCAAAATCTTTAACGACATTCTTAACCTGCTCTTTTGTATTGAACTTTAGGCCTAACTCAAACCTTACTTAATCACCATTTTAAGGTTGGTTAAATTTAGGAAATTTCCTAACATTCTCTTCATCAACTTCACTTCCTGGTGGAGTATCCAAATCATCAGAATTCACATCATTTTCTTCAAAATCAGTTACAGAACTAGGCCCTGAGTTTCCTCTTGGGTTTTCATGTCTTTCAAATGAATTTTCATCACCAACATTAACAAAGATCTCAGTTGGTATTTCAAAAATCCAGTCCCAATCCTCATCCTCATATAACTCACCCATATCATCATCGTCATCATTTGAGTTAGCAAAATAATCTTCATCTTCTTCACTCAGATAATCTTCACCATGGACTTCTTTAGATTCAGGTTCAACAGGTTCAGATTCTGGTTGATCTGGTTCAGTTTGAACTGGTTCAGATTATGATTTATCTTGTTCAGTTTGAACTACTTTAGATTCAGATTTATCTTGTTCAGTTTGAACTGCTTCAGATTCAGGTTGAATAGCTTCAGATTTAGGTTGAACAGGTACATATTCAGATTCAGATTCTGCTTCAGGTTGAAGTGGTTCAGAATCTAGTTGATCTGGTTCAGTTTCAGGATTATCTATATAGTGTTCCACAAAGACGTCAATTACGTTGAACCCTTTGACATCTTCAGCAAACTTTAATACATCCTCGTCATTGTTGAGAGGTCTAAGTCCACGTGTAAATGAGTACTTCAGATGCTGGTACCACAAACGTTTAATATTCATAAATCCCAAACTTTTGAACATTTTAATAATTTGCATGTGGGACATTAAGTCTACATCCCAAGACCAATTCATCTCATCCACTTGGGCACAAACGTACATCTTCACTGGGTGGTTAATTCTTAACCTAACTCTGTGGACTGAAGCTGGCCTACACAAAACAAACCATTGAATATATCAAAGCTGACCTACACTACACATGCACCACAAAATAATACAATAGAGCATATAGACCAAATTATTAAAAACGCATGGACCACATTATTAAAAAGGCATAAAGGCATTGAGTTCTGTTAACAGTGTAGAGAAAAACTTTTGTCCCTAAAATCATAGTTCAAATACAGAGTTTAATAATGTTAATAATAAAACAAAGCGAAATGAACAAACGAAATGTTAATAATAAAATCACATACCTAGCACAAAACTTTGTATCTTCTTTCCTATGTGAGGATGGAGAGAACTCGAAATGACCTCCACTCGCCATTTTATCACTGATGAAAAAGAAAGATGAACAAACGATCCAGAATGACAAAAATGAAAGGTGAACAAACGACGAAACTGACGAAAACGAAAGGTCACTGATGAACACGAACACAGTGTAGAGATGAACACGAACACGAGTCAGTGATGAAAACGAGTCATTGATGAACACGAACACATTGTAGAGATGAACACGAACACGAGTCACGATTTCATTTCACGATTTCACGATTTCTGTTTAGGGTTCATGATTTTAGGATTCAGAATGATTTTAGGATTTTGATTTTGATTTGTTCATGAGTGAATGATTTTAGGTGTTTTTTCTTTTAATTAAATTTTAACAATTTAATTGTATTTTTAAAAATATTGCCACAATTATAAAAATGATTTTTAAAAATATAAATTATATTTTTTAATAAAAAATAATATAATAATGAGTTTATTCCACGTAAGCGTCTGCCACGTCACCTTTTTTATTGACACGTCATTAAAAAAAATCACAACTCATCATGATTTGGCCTCAAATTCTGTTTGGGGGACTAAAACTGGGGACAAAGAAAATGGGGGGACTACTTTCAATTTTCACCTATAATAGGGGGACCAAAAGTGCAATTAAGCCTTTGTTTTTCTAAGCAATGTGGGACTTTAGTATGTATAGATTTGAAACTACTCAAAATACTAGAGTTTTCCATTGTGGGATTTCAAAATTATTTGTTTCCAATGTGGGACTAGAACAAGTTTCTTTTCATTTAAATTTACAACAAAAAAAAAATTCTTTCCAATGTGGAATTTCAACAAATTATTAAATTCACACAATAACATACTTATTTTCGAACAATCCCCCACTTGAATTTAAAAAAATGTTTCTGAAATAGCGTCAAACGCTTCTATAAGATCGTGCATAAACAAAGGTGTCTCTTGACTTGAACCTTTGCATAGTAAGTAAGATTCAGATTCAACAAGAGTGACTCGTAGTCTTGAACTCTATCTCTGTCATCAAACCCACACACAATCTTTTCGTAGGGTGTATTCTCAAAAGCCCGTGCATTAATGGCCCTGCACGTGTATCCCAGTATAGTGAACGGTCTAGGAATTTTTCCTCAAAATTCTATAGGAAGCGGCCCCACTTCCACATTCACATATGTGAGTCTATCAAGAGTACTCCTGTAGCTAGGTACTCCCTCCACGTAGAGTATAGATCTCATTAAGAGTTTCTATTACCTCATCCTATCATCGCTTCAGGAATCATGCTTCTCTAATTTATAATAGCATGTTCATCTCATATCACTTCACGACTTGTTATTACCCATTGAACCTAATTCTTGGGATCTCCAGTCTTTTAGGTCGGGTTACCATCATGAGTGACTCTATAGGCATTAGTCACATCCTTTTGGATGTATTTATGACTTTCTCTCTAGCTAACCCTTTCTTCAAAGGATTTGCTAAATTTTCATCAGTGCATATGTGATCCACTATAATAACTCATTTAGTAAATAATTTTCTAACAATGTTGTGCTTACGAAGAATTTGTCGTCTCTTATCGTTGTAATAACGATTCTCAATCTTCGGAATAGCCGCGATACTATTGCAGTGGATCAACATATATGTCGTAGGTTTTTCCCGTATAGGGATCTCAACTAGCAAGCATCTCAACTAGTTTGCTTCTTCACTATTAGTAGCAGTAGCTAATACTATCATTTCAGACTCCATAGTGGACTAAGCCAATATTGTATGCTTTTTCGATTTCCATGATACAACACCACCGGCTATACTAAATACATAGCCACTAGTTGCTTAGGAGTCATCTAATAAGGTGTTCCAATCAGCATCGCTGTATCCTTCAAGGACGGCAGGAAACCTTTGACAATGTAATCTGAGACTAATGGTCCTTTTAAGGTATCTCATGACCCTTTCAATAGTGTGTCAATGCTCTATACTAGGTCTACTAGTAAACCTGCACAACAATCCCACGACATAGGCAATGTCGGGTCTAATACAATCAATGGCATACCTGAGGCTATCAATGATTCTCGTATATTCAATTTGTCTAACACTTTCACCAGTGTTCTTGAAAAGTTTCACACTTGGATCGTATGGTGTGCAAGCAGGTTTACAGTGAAAGTAATTATATTTCTTTATGATCTTTTCAACATAGTGAGATTGATCCAAAGAAATTCCCTTTTCTGACCTTGTAATTTTGATTCCAAGGATTACATTCGCTTCTCCGAGGTCTTTCATATCAAAGTTGTTACACAACAAAGATTTCAAAATTTTACAGCATGAATGTTTGAATCAAATATGAGTATGTTGTCTACATTGAGACATATGATAGTGCAAATGTCATTTTCAAATTTGTAGTAAATACATTTGTCACTTTCATTCACTTTAAACTCATTCGATTTAATCAAGTTATCAAACTTTTCATGTCATTTCTTAGGAGCTTGTTTAAGACCATATAGAGATTTATCTAACTTACAGAGCTTGTCTTCTTGTCCATGAATTACAAAACCTTCAGGTTCTTCCATATAAATTTCTTCTTCCAGGTCACCATTTTAAAAAAAGTTGTTTTAACATCCATCTGGTGTATCACCAAGTTATGAATAGCCGCAAGTGATATAAGCACCCTAATGGATGTTAGTCAAGTGACTGCTGAAAAAGTGTTGAAGAAATCTATATTTTCTCTTTGTCTAAAACATTTGGCTACCAGGCGTGCCTTGTAGTTATCAATAGATCCATCGGGTTTTAGTTTCTTTTTCAAAATCTATTTACAACCTATTGGTTTGCAACCAGGGGACAAGTCTACTAAATGTCAGGTCTTGTTAGACTCTAGAGAATCTATTTCATTGTTTATAGCTTCTTGCCATAGATCTGCATCTAGTGATGACAGAGCTGCTTTAAGATTTCCAGGATCCTCTTCTAAATTATAGACCATATATTCTGGTCCATAATCTTTAGCAACTCTGACTCTCTTACTTCTTCGAGTTTCTATTTCACCTTGTTTGCTACTTTAAGTGCTTCTTGTAACAGGAATGTAACTTGGTTCGCTGCCCCCACTATTTCTCCATTTCACAGGGAATTTATTTTCATAGAAGTCAACATCATTTGACTCTATGATCACTTTTGCGTTTAGGTCATAAAACCTATATGCTTTGTTCTTTACCGCATACCCAATGAATTCTCATTCATAGGCTCTACTGGAGAGTTTATTTCGCTCGGGATCAGGGATTCTGACATAAGTCAGACCACCCCATGTTTGAAAATCAGACAGGTTGGATTGTATTTTCTTCACTATCTCATACGGAGATGTTTTGTTTTTAGATTTAAGAACTCTATTCAAAACATAACAAATAAGCAATATATTTTCTGCACACCAATTAGATGCAACACTAAGCATACTAGCAACAACTAGATCGATAAGAGTTATATTCCCTTTCTTTTCAACTTTACCATTCACATCAAGCAATTATAGTGCATTTGTTATATGTATAATTCCAGACAATTTATAAAACTTATTTAAACGAACTAGAATCATACTTGGAACCTTTTAATCTTTCTACTAAATTGATTTTCAATTTCAGTTACAAAGATTCTTAACATGTCAAGCATTTCATTTTTGTTTTTCATTTCTTGTTAACGTCTCATCAAGTTCACATATATCAAAGTGTAATAAATCTAATGAATCAGATTTTCTAACTACAAATTTATGTGAACTCTTTATTATTTTAGCTTGACTACCAAAATCACATTTTTCAAAATCATTTAGCTATAACTTTGGAAATAAACCTAAGTTACTTAATTTTGAAATCAAATGTGTTCACATCACATAGTATAGGATGTCAAAAATTAAAATCACACAACATGTATGCAAAAAGAGACATTTTATTGGTTTCAACATTCAAATATTAAGAGACATATTAAATTTAAATATTAAATTCAAATATGACACTAGTGACGTACCTTAATAGATGATCCCATGAGTTATCTTCTAAATTTTACAAGAGTGTGCCTCCAAGGATCTGTCATCAGTCATCTGATACTCTTGGATAACAGCTCACTACATACTCATTCAGAGCATCTCAAATATTGCTGGAACTGTAGTAGATATACAGATCATCAGTAAGTTCATTAAGAATATAATTCTTATCATTATTCTTCGATGGGTTAATTCTCCAGCTTTCTTATTCTTTTCTGTTTGCTTCAAACTGAAACAATTTATTGAAACCAGAGGCAACAAAACTAAATCCAATAATCTCTTCGGTTGACATGATAGAAAGAAACATATTAAAATTGTTGAAAATTAAGTTTCAAAAACTATTTAAAAATCACAATTTATGCCACCGAAGATATTACTGGGTTGAGTCGCGGACTAGGTCGCTCTCTTTAAGACGTTTCGCGACACTGCCCAAATCTGGCAAGGCAGACTATCAACCACAAAATCCCCAAGATAAAACAGCCCAGATTCACTGTATCGGAGTTCCATTGCACCATAGAAAACCGTTCTAGAAATACACCTTCAATATGACGCTTAAAGCCACTCTTAATATGACGGTTAAAGTCACTCTCAATATGACGATTAAAGTCATTCTCAATATGATACTACGACCACTCATAACTACGGCATTACAACCGCTCTAAAAACAAATGGATTACGGTATTACAATCGCTCTAGAAAACAAATGGACTATGGCATAACGATCGCTCTAACAAGGGACTACGACATAATGACCGCTCTAAAAATCAAAGGGACTGCGGCATAATAACCTCTTTAAAAAACCAAAAGGGACTGCAGCATTATAACCGCTCTAAAAACCGAAAGGGACTGCGACATAATAACCGCTCTAAAAAAACCAAATATTTTCACATTAATTAATTTATTTCTCAAAGGGCTACTGTTGTACGTAGCGACTCCCGAATGAATAGTTGAAAAATACAGTTTTCCCGTTCATCTCACAATATATTATAGTCATGAAGTCAAACACTCTCTCACCAATTACCTTATTTCGACGTTTTTTCAACACAAAAATCAATGGACGTTTTCAACATATGGACAACGTACAACGAATAGATCCGAAAATAAATGGCGAGTTCACAAAATCACCAAGACACGACTGATAAATTATGCAAAGCATAAAAATAAATGTTAAATAATGATAATAATTTTAAAAGTAAAAATGGAGTCAAAACGAGGAGAAAAACTAAATAAAAGGTCTCACCGACTTGCGGAACACTGGAAGGGTCCGACGTCAATTTCACAAAAAAGGAAAAATGAGTAATGTTTCTTGAAGGTTTTGACGAGATATATGAGTTTAGGGGTGGATTTTTATGTGAGAAGTCAAGGTTTCATGCATTTCAATCACAAAGTGTGATAGAATACGAGATGGGGTTTGAATGTGAGAGAAAGGGAGGATGCGTTCTTGTTCTTGTTGATGTCATTTTTTTTAATTGCTGATGGAAGAAAAACCCAACTCAACGGGTTAGAAAAGAAAAACCCAATTCATTAACAATAATAATCCAAATTAATATATATAAGTAGAATATGCGAGTGTAAATAGTTGTGTGGTCCAAAATCCATGTTCTAGTATTTCTAAAAGTCCCTAATAAACAAATAATTTATTTTACTCCTCCACATTAGAATTTTTTTCTTCTAAATACTCATTTTAACATAATACTATTTTTCCTTAACATAGATAAATATAATTTTAACCAAAACTCTAGTTATTACTATAAATATTTTCAACATAATCACATAAAAATACTATTATCTTTATAGAATAATCAAAATGATGAAATTAACTTCAATAATTTATATTAATTACTAAATCACAAAAAAAATGTATAAAATCATCAAACAATAGCAACTATATAAAAATAAAATAAATCAATATCAATATTACTTGTATATCAAGATAATTATTTGTAATAATTAAGATAAGATATGTTTAGAAATAATTAAATATAATTATGTGCATACATCACATTAATTACAAATACACATATTCACAATTTACATCTTATTTATTAAAATATTAAATTGCCATAATATCCATTTATTAAAGTAGTGTTTTTAAAAGAGTTAATGGAGAGTTTTTAATGTAAATAGAAAAAAATATAGGTAAGGAATTTACATCTTCATAAAAGTGGTACGTTGCCAATATATATATATATATATATATAGTATTAATAAAAAATATTTACTTGAAATAAATCCTACTAAAGAATTTGTTCATTAATTATTTGATTAAGTTATTGATTTTAATCAATTGTGTGTCTGCCTATATATATGTGTGGGTGATTGCTTACACGAATGTGTTTACAAATTAATATTTACCCTAAATATGTTCCGTCCGAACTTTTTCGGACTAAGAGTGTGTTCATCCTATTAATTCATTATGTGTGCTATTGATTTTTATTTTTACAAAAATAATTGACATTTATTTATTTTATATTTTATAAATATATTAAAATGTTGATTTAATACATTGGAGGTTCTAAATATTTTATAAAATGTACTTTCCACATGTGTCCGAGAAATGATTATTTTGAATCAATAGATCTTCGTGATGGTGGAGTGATTTTGATTGACAACAACAAATCATGTAAAGTCCAAGACAATGGAACAATCAGATTCAGAATGTGCAACGGTAAGGAGGTACTGCTGAATGATGTAAGGTACATACCTGAATTAAAAAGAAATTTAATTTATTATGACTATTGTTAATAAAGATGATATCATTGTCAAAGGCATTAAAAGAAATGGCTTGTATATTTTAAAAGGTTCTACTATAATTGCACAAGCCTCAGTTGCTAACTCTAATTTGCATTCATCTACTAGAATATGGCATATGAGGTTAGGACATGTAAGTGAAAAAGGCTTAATTGAGTTATCAAAACAGAATTTGCTTAATGGTGACAAAATTGAAAAATTGGAATTTTGAGGACAAAAACTCATGTTGGTTTTTCTTATTTCTTAACCATCATTGATGATTATTCAAGGAAAGTATGGGTCTATGTCATTAAAAATAAAAGTAACACTTTTATGAAATTTAAAGAATGACATATGCAAATTGGAACTCAAAAGGAAACTAAGCTGAAATGTTTAAGAACTAACAATGACCTGGAGTTTCTTTTAGAGCAGTTTAATAAGTATTGCAAGGACTTAGGTATTCAAAGACATAGAACAGTTGCATACACTCCTCAACAAAATGGCATTGCTGAAAGGATTAACATAACAATCTTGGAAAGGGTCGGATGTATGATCTTCAGTGCCCTTCATCAGCTATTGGATTTAAGACACCAATCGAGATGTCGAATGGCAAACCAACTGACTACTCAAATCTGAAGGTTTTTGGTTCCTAAACATTTGCTCACACAAGACAAGATAAATTGGATCCTATAGTAATTAAATTTGTTTTAATTGGATATCCTAAAGGAATAAAAGGTTCCAAGCTGTGGAGAATTGACCAAGGTGTGGCTATGTGCATCATATCAAGAGATGTAGTGTTTGATGAAACAAGAATGCCCATGATTGACAAAGAACATTATTTGTTTCAGTTCTGCATAAATGGAGAATATTTTCCAGTTCAGTGCTGCAAAAATGAAGAATAATGCATAAACGCAGAACATTCTCCATTTAACAGTGCTTCAAACAACAATGATGAGAGTGTTCAGATTGAGGTGGAGCCACCTGAAGATCAAGAGATTAATCATGAAGATATAACTGATACATCACTTGATTATAATGCTGCAACAGAACCATATTTGGCCAATTACAACTTGGTAAAGGATAGAGAAAGAAGTGTTATCGAGCCTCCAATCATATATGGTGAAGCAGATTTAATTTGTTATTCTTTAAGTGTTGCTGAAGATCTTCAAAGAGATGAACCAAGCAACTACAGAGAAGCCATTAATAGTGAAGACAAAGAAGCTTAGATGACAACTATGAATGAAGAGATGCAATCATTAGAAAATAATCAAACCTGGATTTTAGTTGACATTCCTAAGAGTCAAAGGGTAATTGGATCAAAATGGATGTTCAAGAGAAAGGAAGGTATTCAAGGTAAAGAGAAGATAAGGTGTTAGAACAGAGGCACACCTAAAAGGGGGGGGGGGGGGGGGAGGGG
>JBBPBR010000005.1:31715975-31733122 GCA_037974775.1 Cicer pinnatifidum | reverse complement strand
GGGGGGGGGGGGGTGAAGTTGGTGTTTATAAATTTTCTTGTTTTTAGAGATTTGGTGATTGATTTTTCTTATTTAAGGAAGTGTATGGCAAAGATAAATGGCAAAAAAATGAAGAACACAATGATATTATCTTGGTTCCCTTTATGACCAATGGTACATCCAGTCCTCTTGCACACCACAAGAGATTTTCCACTATTGTTAGAATAAGTACAAGTTCCACCCTAGGACCTTTATTACAAACTCCTAACAATCACCCTAAGATAGCACACCACTATCTTAGTTTACAAAACTTGAAGAAAGAACACCACTTTCCTCAATTTACAATACTTGAAGAAAGTACATCACTTTCCTCAGTTTACAACAATAACTTGAATGGTTTAGCAATATTGATTTTGACTTAGATCAATATGATATAACAATTTATGCTTTTTGGTATAACACTGTCTCGTAGTCGAATACAGATGTTCAGTTTTTGCTACTGACTTGAATCTGTACTCGGCTACAACATGTTGTATTCGAATACAATATTGTTAATGCATTTTGACATTTTGAAAACTCTTTTGATGCATATGCAAAAATGAAAGGTTCTCATGTGCATTTGAAATATAAGAATATTAGGTTGCATGATATACCTTTACATTATAAGACATCTAGCATATTTGACCATAGTTGACTTGGATTGTTTGACTTCTTTTTGAGCTTGCAACTTGATCACTTTCCTTGGTTTTTGTCTTCATCAGAAACATAAGTTATAAGTCATAAGCTTACCTGATCCAGTTTTTGATTTAAGTCCCAAACATACAATGCACATGAAAGATTTGCTTTATCTAATGTTTTGAATTAAGAAACATTTCAGGCAAACATGAAGACACCACACACACGGAACAATGGATTGCAACTCAAGGAATCAACCAAAGTTGGAGGATGCACTTGAGGAAGATGCAAATTTGTATAGTGATATTAGGTGTCTAAGTATCAAGTTGAGTGAACAAATCACCAAGGTTTCACACTTAAGTAATTGCCAATGAACTTTTATCATTCATTTAAGTTTTATCAAACTCAACTCTGAAACAATCGACTATACAATCGATTGGAGGGCAAATCAATCGAATGGCACGTAAACTGTTAAACAAAACTGAGGTCTGTAACAGGCTCAGTCGATTGTCAACTCGATTGCATAATCGATTGACAATTCGATTGATACTGCATTTCAAGTTACAGAAAGAACTCAATTTTTGCCAATTCGATTGATCACTCGATTGTCCACTCGATTGGCAACTTGATTGTTTGAAGTGTCTGAATCACTTTGATCACGACACTTGATTGACAAATCGATTGATGCTGAATTTCAAGTTACAGAGAGCATTCAATTTTGGATAATGCAATTGCTCAGTCGATTGAAAGGAATCATAGCATCATATCTGAATCACCTTGATCACGACAATCGATTGACCAATCGATTGATGATATTTCTCAAGAAACAGTGAGCACCCAGGTTTTGGCCAAATTGATTGCTCACTCAATTGAAAGAACATCATAGCATCAGGTCTGATTCAGATATTGAATAAATCGATTGTTCAATCGAATGCATCCTATATATTTCAAGTTTCCAAAAACCCAGAACATACGAAACTCGATGCATCAATCGACTAGACCTTTTATATAGTCGATTGGGCAATCGATTGTCCTGGTGTTTTGCTTGAATATATATAAGGTGTTTCAAATCATTTTACACATAACTCTTGCACAAAAACTTTTCATATTTTTTCAAAATCTCTTGCTCTCAATCTTTGCATATCTCTGAAAAACACTTTGAAAGAAAAGTTTGTTAACACACAAAATATTCATTGGCAAATCAATTCTTTGTGTGATGCTAGAGTGATTGAACACAATTCTTGATACTTCTCTATTTTTCTTGTTAAAGACAATTCTTGTATTTGAAGGTGTAACAAATCCAGTTTGGAAACTGGTGGCTATCCTTGTTGGTGTGGTATCATCAAGAGGAAGTCTACTTTGATCTTGTGTATGTTTGGGGATAAACTACAAGGATCAAAGGGCGTCAAGATAGGAGTGAAGGGAGTTAGATTGATAGGTCTTGTTGAAGACTGGAAAATCTGTAAATGTACTCGAATTCATTCTATAGTAAAAAGGCTGGAATCATGTTGTGATTTCGGGACTGGATGTAGGTCGTTGGATCAACGGCTGAACCAGGACAAATCTTGGTGCAATCTTTCTTATCCCTTCTCTTTAATTTTTCCAGTATTGTATACCTGCTTATTCTTGTATGCTCCTTGTTATAATTGTATGTGTTTTTTAATTTCCGCTGTGTATGAGTTGTATGAACATTGCATGATTAATTTGGGAATTATGTCGAACTAGTTGGATTTGATCTTAATTATCTCTTTGTTAATCAAAAGAAGTCATAATTTTCCAACAAGTGGCATCAAGAGCCTAACTTTTTTAGAGAAAAACTCATAAAAGAAAATGACTTCTTTAGATTTCCTAGGAGAAGGAGCATCTCTAACCAGACCACCTGCCTTTAATGGTACAACATACATGTACTGGAAAGAGAGGATGCTCATCTTTCTAGAAGCATGTGGGCTGGACATTTTAGATGCAGTGGAGAATGGTCCCTACGTGCCCAAAATTACAGGCACTGAGGGATCATCCTGCATCATCAAACCAAGATCTGATTGGTCTGATGTTGACAAAAAGAAGGTTGGGTATAATGCCAAAGCAAAAAATATTATAACATCAGCTTTAAGTGCAGAAGAATTCTTCAGAGTGTCAAATTGCAAGACTGCAAAGGAAATGTGGGACACCCTGCAAGAAACACATGAAGGTACTACAGACGTCAAACGGGCAAGAACAAATACATTAATGCACGAGTATGAACTTTTCTGCATGAAGAAAGATGAATCCATAAATGATCTACAAACGAGATTCACACACATCATCAACAATCTACATGCCCTGGGAAAAGTTGTGGATAATGAACAGCAGATAGGAAAAGTCATGAGGTGTTTGTCAAGGGAATGGCAGCCCAAGATAACTGCTATTACTGAGTCTAAAGATCTTGCCAATATGACCATAGCAACACTGTTTGGAAATCTTCGTGAACATGAGATGGAACTACATAGATTAAATGAGACAGAGCAATCAAACAGAAAAAGCAAAGGACTTGCACTGAAGGCTCAATCTCACAAAGAAAAATCCAAACCACAAACGGAAAGCTCAGAAAGCGAATCTAGTGAAGAACCTGAGATAGGTACGTTGGTCAGAAAATTCAAGAAGTTTCTGAAAAAGAAGGGAAGCCAGTCAAGAAAACCACAGAATTCAAAGACTAAAGGCTCCAACAAAGGTGACACCAGTGATAGAAAAGTCATAACTTGCTATAAATGTGGGAAAACAGGACACATTAGATCTGAGTGTTACAAACTTCAAAACAGAAACAAGCCTACAAAAACTAAGGGCAAGGATCAACAGCCTTCAAACAGGAAAGCTTACATTGCCTGGAACGACAATGATGAAGATTCATCTGAAGAATCAGAAAATGAAGAAGCTAACCTGTGTCTCATGGCTAACAATGATTCAGATTGTGACAGTGAGGTAAGCACCACATCTAATCCATCTTATGATGAACTTCATGATGCCTTTAATGAATTGCATAATGAATATGTTAGTGTACTCAAACAACTGATTAGTACCAAGAAACAGCTAGAAGAAAAATGCATGTTGATTAATGAAGTTAACTTGAAGCATGAGTCTCTTAAAGACATAAATGAAAAACTGAGAAAAGAAACTCATGAACTGAAATGTGATGTAGCTAAGTTTAACAGTGGTAAAAATAACTTAGATAGACTCCTTAGAGATCAAAGAAATTTACATGTTAAAACTGGACTTGGCTATAAACAAAGCATGCATATGAAAAGGCATCAGGAATTTGTTAAATCTAAACAAATGTATGATAACTTTACTATACCAAATCAGAAACCATCCCCTGCTGTTGTATGTCATTTTTGCTGCAAAAAGGGACATAAGGTGTTTAATTGTAAACTGAAAAACGTGCCAACAGAGGATGGAGACAGATTTGGAAAGTTAAAGAACCATCATTTGAAACTAACCCCCTAGGACCCAATTTGAATTGGGTACCTAAATCCAAAACCTGACTCTTGTTATGCAGATATGCTTGGCATCCAGGAATCAATTATGGTATCTGGACAGTGGATGCTCCAAGCATATGACCGGAGACAAGTCCAAGTTCTTGTCTCTGAACTTAAAAAGTGGTGGCTTTGTCAAATATGGAGATAACAACAAAGGAAAGATCCTAGGCATTGGAGATATAGGAAACAACTCAATTGCTGTTATCAAGGACGTTTTATTTGTTGAAGGCCTCAAGCACAACTTACTAAGCATCAGTCAGCTGTGTGATAAAGGGTTTAAGGTACACTTTACTTCTACATATTGCACACTTGAGCATATGGAAGTTGAAGGTATGAAACTTACAGGTAAAAGAGTTAATAATATTTACATGATAGATTTTGAGTCTTTACCTGCCAATGATATTTGTTGCTTGTTGTCTAGTGCTGATGAGAGCTGGTTGTGGCACAAGCGAGTGGCTCATATTAATATGAACCACCTGAACAGACTTGTTAACAAGCAGCTAGTCTTAGGTCTCCCAAATAGGAAGTTCTCTAAGGATAGGCTATGCGACTCCTGTGATAAAGGGTTTAAGGTACACTTTACTTCTACATATTGCACACTTGAGCATATGGAAGTTGAAGGTATGAAACTTACAGGTAAAAGAGTTAATAATATTTACATGATAGATTTTGAGTCTTTACCTGCCAATGATATTTGTTGCTTGTTGTCTAGTGCTGATGAGAGCTGGTTGTGGCACAAGCGAGTGGCTCATATTAATATGAACCACCTGAACAGACTTGTTAACAAGCAGCTAGTCTTAGGTCTCCCAAATAGGAAGTTCTCTAAGGATAGGCTATGCGACTCATGTGAGAGGAGTAAGCTGGTTAAATCCTCTTTCCCCCTATAGACTTGGTGCAAACCAAGAAGGTTTTAGAGTTGGTTCACATGGACTTGTTTGGTCCATCTCAGGTTAGAAGTTTTGGAGGGAACCTATATGGCTATGTGTTGGTAGATGATTTCACCAGGTTCACATGGACATATTTTCTGACTCACAAGAGTGAGGCATTCTCAACTTTTAAGAAATTTGCTGCTTTGGTTCAAAATGAGAATAATCAGAAAATCATATCCATAAAAAGTGATCATGGAGGTGAATTCCAAAATGATGCTTTTCAAACCTAGTGTGAACATCATGGTATCAAACACATATTTTCAGCCCCTAGAACTCCACATCAAAATGGAGTAGTAGAAAGAAAGAACAGATCCTTAGAAGAGCTGGCTAGGACCATGCTTAAGGATTCTAATCTTCCTAAGTACTTCTGGGCTGATGCCATTAACACTGCATCCCATGTAGTGAATAGGGTTCTTATTAGACCTATACTTAAAAAGACTCCCTATGAGTTATACAAAGGGAGAGAGCCTAACATCTCCTACTTTAGGATTTTTGGGTGTAAGTGCTTTGTGTTAAACAATGGCAAGGGACATCTAGGTAAGTTTGATCCTAAGGCAGATGAGGGTATCTTTTTAGGGTATTCCCAGGTTAGTAAGGCCTATAAAATCTACAATAAAAGAACCAAAACTATAGAGGAGTCTGTCCATGTTAAATTTGATGAAAACTTGAACAACACTCTTCCTATAGTTGGTAACCCCTTGGATGATATTGTTGATTCTGAACCTATAGAAACTAGTGAGCCTGAACCTCCAACCAACCCTGACTGCGTAGAACCAATTAGGGAAGATGATCTACCCAAAGAGTGGAAGTTTGCCAAGAACCATCCCATAGACAATATTATTGGAGAGATTTCAAAAGGAGTTTCAACCAGAAAATCCCTTAGAGAGTTTTGCAACCTTACAGCCTTTGTTTCTCAAGTAGAACCCAAAAACATTAAGGAAGCTCTTTTGGACCCTAACTGGATAGTAGCCATGCAAGAAGAGCTCAATCAGTTTGAGAGAAACCAAGTATGGACTCTTGTTCCAAGACCAGAGGGTAAACATGTCATAGGAACTAGGTGGGTTTTCAGAAACAAAATGGATGAGAATGGTGTAATCACTAGGAATAAAGCTAGGTTAGTGGCCAAGGGTTACAACCAGGAAGAGGGAATAGACTATGATGAGACTTATGCCCCAGTAGCCAGACTAGAAGCTATTAGGATTCTGCTGGCCTATGCTTGTATAATGGATTTCAAATTATTTCAAATGGACGTTAAAAGTGCTTTTCTAAATGGAGATATTACGGAGGAAGTTTTTGTAAGTCAAACTCCTGGTTTCGAAGATCCTAAGCTTCCAAATCATGTGTTTAAACTTACAAAAGCTCTCTATGGCTTAAAACAAGCTCCAAGAGCTTGGTATGATAAGCTGAGTAATTTCCTTTTACAAGAAAATTTTTCAAGGGGAAATGTAGATAAAACACTGTTTATCAAAAGACAAGGAAAAGACATTTTATTGGTTCAAATTTATGTTGATGACATAATATTTGGATCAACAAATGATAAGCTTTGTAAAGATTTTGAAAATACAATGAAAGGCAGATTTGAAATGTCCATGATGGGAGAGTTGACTTACTTCCTGGGATTTCAAATTAAACAAAGCAAAAATGGCATTTTCCTTAGTCAATCAAAATATTGCAGTGATCTTTAAAAGAAATTTAACTTTGAAAAATTTAAATCCATTGACACGCCTATGAGTCAGTCCTGCTACTTAGATAAGGATGAACAGGGTAAAGTTGTAGATGTGACTGTGTTCAAAAGTTTGATAGGATCCTTACTTTACTTAACCGCTAGTAGACCAGATATCATGTTCAGTGTGTGCATGTGTGCTAGGTACCAGGCCAATCCCAAGGAATCTCACCTTAGTGTTGTTAAGAGAATCTTCAGATATCTTTTAGGAACCAAAGATCTAGGTTTGTGGTATCCTAAGGGATCTACTTGCACTCTTGTTGGTTATTCTGATTCTGACTTTGCTGGATGCAAATTGGACAGAAAAAGTACTTCAGGTACTTGCCAACTCTTAGGGAACTCTCTTGTCTCTTGGCATAGCAAGAAACAAAACAGTGTAGCACTCTCAACTGCTGAAGCTGAGTATGTTGCTGCTGGTAGTTGTTGCGCTCAAATTCTTTGGATGCAACAGCATCTCTTAGACTTTGGGGTGGACCTAGGAACCGTGCCTATTTTATGTGATAACACTAGTGCTATTAACATTACTAAGAATCCTGTCATGCATTCTAGGACCAAGCATATAGAAATAAGGCATCACTTCATTCGAGATCAATATCAACAGGGTAAGATTAAGTTGGAATATGTCAACAAAACTGAACAGTTGGCTGACATTTTCACCAAGGCCTTGCCTAAGGACAGTTTCTTCTTTATAAGAATGAAACTGGGCATTATTGATCCCAATGAAATCTGATCCCTATACCCAAATCGACTGCACAATCGAGTGTCCTGTGGCCAGGTGAGAATTTTTCATTAAATATTCAATTGCACAATCGATTGTTTAATGAACAGTGCTTCATTTTGTCAAATTGGAAACACGATATTCGATTGCACAATCGACTAGTTGGGTATCAGTTTTCATTATTCTGTTTTACTTTTCTGTATGTTTGCTATTTCTTTTCGTAAATCGATTGGACAGTCGAATGTCCATATCTCAAAAGCCTGAATGTTGAAGATCTCATATTGTCAATCGAATGGTAAATCGATTGATGATATCTCAGAGGCCAGATTGTTGAGGTTTTTGTCACGTCAATCAAATGGTAAATCGATTGATGATATCTCAGAGGCCAGACTGTTGAGGATTTGGTCACGACATTTGAATGGTCAATCGAATGATTATTTGGAATTTGGTTTAAACAGTCGATTGGACAATCGACTGACTGGATTAAGTTTGAGGTAGTTTGTTGTTCAAAACACGAGAATCGATTGGACAATCGATTGGCATGTATCCGTTCAGAAAAATATAGTCGTTGGATGGATGTAACGGTTACTTTTGTTAACCCAACAACAAGAACATCCGATTGGGCAATAGGATTTCTACAGTACTATATAAACCTGGAAATTCCAATTCGATTTCCCAATCAATTGCTTCATTCTGCTATCATCTTCATCATCCATCTTCATTCTTCTTTGCATCCAATCAATCTTCAATCTACTACTACAATGGCTCGTGTCAAACAAACTGCTAGACGACCATCTCAACCTACTGCTAAAACCATTCATCAGAACAACTCATCTTCATCATCTTCTACTTCAAGAACACCTTCACCTTCACCTCCTCCACCTCCTTCACCCCCAGCAAAACGAGTATCCATTCCTACACATAAGATACTGGCTAAGGATAAGGGCAAAGCTGTTGCCACTACTCCAGAATCCACTAAAAAGAGGAAGGTTCCTCCGTCTGAGAAATTGCTGGGTGACGCAATGAAGGAAGTCACCAAGAAGAAGAAGAAGCCTGCATCTCCACCAAAGAAGGTTAAGCCTTCAAAGGAGAAAACTGTTGAAGGAAAAGCTGTTCCTGATTCTTTTGTCAAGAGAAAAATCCAAGAGCCAAGAACATTGGATTTTCAATACTTTGATAAAAATGGTTTTTCTTTTCAAAACCATTTAAGATTTCATGGTCTGGAGAACTTTCTGTCCTGTTCTCTAGATGTGTATCCAAGGCTGGTTAGAGCCTTCTACTCAACCTTTATTCTGACAAAGACCGGTTTTGCTGCTGAAGTCAAGAATAAAAAAATGTCAATGACATTTGAGGAGTTTTCCAAAATGACGGGTTTACCATTCAGTGGGTATACTATTGATGGAAGAGCACAAGATGCACCTGAAGATGAAGGCTGGGAAAACTCAATCGACAGGCATGCTGCATTACATGAACTTATGATAGAAGGGTTCACTGAGAAAGGAACCATTCAAGCTAGGCAAATGAAGGTTGAGCACAGGCTGCTCATGTATGTGCTAACAAGGATGTTAGTACCTAGAGCTGGAAACCATGCAGTTGTACAGCGGCTGGACATTGTCCTGCTATGGGGGCTGTACAAAGAGCTCCAGATGAGCTGGACATGGATAGTGCTGCTGAACATGATTGAATCAGCCCAAGGAAAGCACATCCTGCCCTATCCCCAACTAGTGATGAGAATTCTGAGGCATTTCAAAGTGTCTCTAGCCGATGAAGAATCTCTAACCACTACTCACACATTTGGTGAAGCTATAGTCAACCAAATGCAGATCAGACACATCAACAACGTGTGGACGAGAACTCCATCTGCTGCTGATCATGCACAACCCTGTGCTGATCAAGATCAGTCTGGTGCTCAAGCATTTGCATCAGCTGAAGGGCATTCAGAGATCATGGCAAAGCTCATGGAGGTCTTGAAGTGTCAAGCTGAACACAGTGCAAAAGTGGAAACATCCCTTCTCAAGCTTCAAGCTTCCTTGGAATCTGTTTAGAAGGATGTTGCTGCCATTCGGGAGCACTTAGGGCTGAAACTGTCGTTTGAAGACATTGCAGAGATTGGAAGGCAATCAACTGCAGAACAAAACCAGGACGACGCAGACGGTTCTGACTCTCATGGGGAGAAGACACCTGCTGAGGCTAATACAGCGGTCTCTCCTCCTCCTGTTGGTGATAATGAGGATCAGTCCTAGTGCTTTGTCTGTTTAGGTTTTAGTTGCTGTTTGTTTTCTTTGTTTGTTGCCTTGTTCTCTAAGTTGTTGCTTAATTTGTTTAATTTCCTCCTGTATGTATATCTTTTTGTTATTAATGCCAAAAGGGGGAGATTCATATGAACTTGAGATTATTTACCATGCATCTGATTAATATGTTATGTTATGATCTAATATGTGTAACATTGTATATGTTCTGATTCATTCACATTTGCAAGTGTTCTGATACCTAATACATATCATCTGTTCTGATCCATATTAGATGCACCCTGTGTATGCGCTGAAAATGTTTTGCATCATACATTCCAAAACTCAGGGGGAGATTTTAACATAATCTCAATATTAACTGTATGTTTGTCATTAAATCAAAAAGGGGGAGATTGTAAGTCATAAGCTTACCTGATCAAGTTTTTGATTTAAGTCCCAAACATACAAAGCACATGAAAGATTTGCTTTATCTAATGTTTTGAATTAAGAAACATTTCAGGCAAACATGAAGACACCACACACACGGAACAATGGATTGCAACTCAAGGAATCAACCAAAGTTGGAGGATGCACTTGAGGAAGATGCAAATTTGTATAGTGATATTAGGTGTCTAAGTATCAAGTTGAGTGAACAAATCACCAAGGTTTCACACTTAAGTAATTGCCAATGAACTTTTATCAAACTCAACTCTGAAACAATCGACTATACAATCGATTGGAGGGCAAATCAATCGAATGGCACGTAAACTGTTAAACAAAACTGAGGTCTGTAACAGGCTCAGTCGATTGTCAACTCGATTGCATAATCGATTGACAATTCGATTGATGCTGCATTTCAAGTTACAGAAAGAACTCAATTTTTGCCAATTCGATTGATCACTCGATTGTCCACTCGATTGGCAACTTGATTGTTTGAAGTGTCTGAATCACTTTGATCACGACACTTGATTGACAAATCGATTGATGCTGAATTTCAAGTTACAGAGAGCATTCAATTTTGGATAATGCGATTGCTCAGTCGATTGAAAGGAATCATAGCATCATATCTGAATCACCTTGATCACGACAATCGATTGACCAATCGATTGATGATATTTCTCAAGAAACAGTGAGCACCCAGGTTTTGGCCAAATTGATTGCTCACTCGATTGAAAGAACATCATAGCATCAGGTCTGATTCAGATATTGAATAAATCGATTGTTCAATCGAATGGATCCTATATATTTCAAGTTTCCAAAAACCTAGAACATACGAAACTCGATGCATCAATCAACTAGACCTTTTATATAGTCGATTGGGCAATCGATTGTCCTGGTGTTTTGCTTGAATATATATAAGGTGTTTCAAATCATTTTACACATAACTCTTGCACAAAAACTTTTCATATTTTTTCAGAATCTCTTGCTCTCAATCTTTGCATATCTCTGAAAAACACTTTGAAAGAAAAGTTTGTTAACACACAAAATATTCATTGGCAAATCAATTCTTTGTGTGATGCTAGAGTGATTGAACACAATTCTTGATACTTCTCTATTTTTCTTGTTAAAGAGAATTCTTGTATTTGATGCTGTAACAAATCCAGTTTGGAAACTGGTGGCTATCCTTGTTGGTGTGGTATCATCAAGAGGAAGTCTACTTTGATCTTGTGTAAGTTTGGGGATAAACTACAAGGATCAAAGGGCGTCAAGATAGGAGTGAAGGGAGTTAGATTGATAGGTCTTGTTGAAGACTGGAAAATCTGTAAATGTACTCGAATTCATTCTATAGTAAAAAGGCTGGAATCATGTTGTGATTTCGGGACTGGATGTAGGTCGTTGGGAATTATGTCGAACTAGTTGGATTTGATCTTAATTCTCTCTTTGTTAATCAAAAGAAGTCATAATTTTCCAACATAAGTATTTTACATTCTCCTCCTTTTTGATAGTGACAAAACCTGTTGTAAAACATTGTTCAATCAAAATTCTACTTTCAATTGTAACTCGACAAGACTTGGAATTAGAGCAGCTGGATGTCAAAACAGCATTTCGACATGTTGATTTGGAAGAAACCATTTACATGCAGCAACCTGAAGGATTTGCTATAGGGTAGTAACTAGGGATGGCAATAAAATCCGCACCCGGAGGTACCCACCCAAACCCGCTTGATTTAGACGGGGAAAACCCGCTATAATTGAGTGCAGGTGCGGATTTTCCCCGACATTAAACTTCGGGGGCGGGGGCGGGTTTGGTTGTGGTGATATCCACCCCGCCCCCGCACCCGAACCCGCCCCACATGTATTATTATTATAATTTTATATACAAATACTTATTTAATATATTTAATATTTTTTTAAAATATTAAAAATTATATTTTTATCTCTATATAAAATATTTTTAATTTTATTATTATTTAATAATAATTATTTTATTATAATAAATATAATTTTTAAATTTATAATTTTATATATTTGAGTGGGTGCGGGTGCGGGCGGGGAAACTCGAGACCTGTTGTGGGCGGGGAAACTCGAGACCTGTTGTGGGCGGGGATGGGTGCTTAAATTTTACACCCGCTATGAAACGGGGGAGGGTGCGTGTTTTCCCCGATTAGTCGGGTGCGGGTGTGGAGGAGGCGAAATCCTCCCCCGCCCCGCCCCGTTGCCATGCCTAGTAGTAACAAGGTTTGTCTTCTTAAAAAGTCTTTGAATGGCCTAAAGCAAATTCATAGACAATGGTACAAGAAGTTTAATTATTTAATGGTAAGAACTAGTTTCCAAATATGTAGTTTTGATAGTTGTATTTACATTCTGAAAGAGGAAAGTTAAGAACGATCTCCAGCTCAAGAACATTCTCTAGTTTTTCAAGAAAGTCAAGAATGTTCTCCAACTTGCCTATTACTCAATATAGAATGCATGAGGCAAGACATGTTACTACTCCTTTGGGACAAAATTTCAAATTTTTTATGCAAGACTCACCTAAGACATATGAGGAAAGAAAAAGGATGAGTACCATTTGTTATTCTAGTGGAGTTGGCAGCATAATGTATGGAATGAATCTACAGCAGGCCAAATTTGGCTTGTGAATGTTGCCAGCAGATATATGACTGATGCAAGAGCATTGTATTGGTCAACACTCAAGTGGATTATGAGGTACATAAATGGCTCATTGAAAACAGGTTTAAAATTCAAAAAGACTCATCATGATAAGGAATCAATCCAATGATATGTGGACTCGAATTATGCTGGAAACATGGACACTAGAAAATCAATCTCTGGTTATGTTTTCACCCTACATGGGACTACTATAAGTTGGAGAGAAATTACACAGTCAGTGGTAGCACTTTCTAAAACTCAAGTTGAATTCATTGTGGCAATCAAAGTGCCATACACATATCCAAGCATCATGTGTATCATAATAAGTCTAAACACATTGATGTTAAGTATCACTTCATAAGGGATATGATTGATTCAAAATAGGTTTTAGTTAAGAAGATTATAATTGAGGACAACCCATCCGATACATTCACCAAATCACTTTCACAAGCTAAGTTCAAGGATTGCTTGGACATATATAGTTGGCTTCGACAAAGAGTAAAGCTGAAGCAATGGCAACAAGATCAATGATTGAATTATTCTGATATTGAGTCAAGGTGGAGAATTGTGAAAGTGTCTCTCAAATCATTAACAACTAGGAGTTAGTTGGTTATAACTGAATTTAGTTAAGACAATGTTAGTTATAGTTAGTTAAGAAGTTTGTCTTTAAATATTATAGATGTAAATACATTGTGTAAGTTGTAATATGTTGTTTCAAAGTGGTAATTGCTAATTGAGAGAGACATATCCAATTTTAGATTCATATAAATTCAGATAAGAAAGATCAAGGGTTAAAAAAAGAGATCGAGTGAAAAAGCTAGTATTGCTCGTTCAAAAACAGTGTTAGATACTAGGAGATCAATCTTGAGAAAACCTTAATCTTGTAAAGTTCAATTAACAATAGTGGATTAATGTTGCTTGCTTGCCCGTGACGTAGGTCTCATCTATTGAGACTAAACACGTAAAATATGGGTGTTAATCTTCTCCTATCTTTCTTTAATTCTCGTTTACATTCATTGCAAATCTGTTTTTCAAAACAGTATAAAAGAGAAAGTCAAACAGTCTCCGTTTTCTGGTTTTCAGTTATGTTCAAGAACGTTCTCCGTTTTCAGCAGAAACAAAGAACATTCATCGTTTTCTTGTTTTCCTCTGGAATTGTATGTCTTCTATGTTGTTGGTTAATTCTTGTTGAAGATCCCAATATAGTTTTAACATACTACCTACAATTTTCCTCTAGTTGATTTAATTTACTAGATTGTTTGATTTTATTCACTACGCCAAAATTAGCATTTTACAGTGCGCCTTTTACTAAAAGCACTGTTGTAAAATTAACGGAGGATACAACAATGCTTTTATGACAAATGTTTTAGAAAAGGCGTAGTTGTAGATCATATAGGGTCATAATATTTACAGCGCTTTTGTTGGGTCACATAGCACTTTAATATAATGTTTACAACGCTTGAATACAAGAGCTGTAAATTATAGCGCTACCACATTATGTTTACAACACTTTTAGAACATTATCTAATCATGTCTCTCTATTTAAAATTTATATCTTGAATATGAACAAAGTTAGAAACCAATAGGACGGGACAAGAATAGTAATTTACTGAGTTTCTCTTGTAAAATATAAATTTTGAAATCTAATAAAATAAAAATATATAAACAACAAAATTTGATATTTACATGAACAACAAAATTTGAGAATTTAAAAAATATATATGATTTTATCACAAACGTAGTTTTTTCTTTTTATATGATATAATAAATTAGTATTCAAAAATATAAAAATAAGAAAATTAATTGAAATATATTTTAAGAGAAATGGAACTATTTTGCAAGAGTAATTTTCCCATTTAAATATAATAAAGATCATATATTTATGTAGATTATCTAACAATTAAAATATATTTATTTGGTTACTGATGAGTTTTATTTTTAAATTTAAAATTACGTACTTATTGGTGTCAATGGATAGTTTTAAATATAAAATTATTTCATTACTTATTAAATTTTTTTAATATTTTTTGTTAATTATAATATTAAAAAATTATATAATTTAATTTGAAAAAATACTATATAATTATTCACTATGGTAATTTTAATTATTTAAATATAAATATATTATCATGTTATGATGATATTTGTACTAAATATATGACACGATAAGATAATATTTTCTTATTTACTATCATGTCTATATTAAACACATGATATAACAATTTTTATCTTGTCACTCTCATATCACATCCTTATCTATCTTTATATCACATCATGTCTTTATTCTTTGTGGACATCAAACAAGCCCTCATGATTTTAAGTGAGTGTAAACTAATAAAGCCATATATATATGGCTTAATTGCAATTTTAGTTGAATCACAAAGTAGTCCCCCTATTTTGTTTATCTCCAGTTTTGGTCCCCTAAATAGAATTTTAATCAAAAACTTAATGAAATATCAATTTTTTGCACTTAATTAAGCCACACTATGCCTTAAGATCTCATGGTGTAACAATTGTACCTGAAAAAAATGGCATGATGTGGCTTAAAAAATGACATTTCATCATGTTTTTGATTAACAACTTATACATTTTCTATTTAGACTAAAAACCCTCACCTTACTATTTTAAAAAACTAAAATTAAACAGTAGTTTTGTAAGTTTTATTTATTAGAATATCCTTCTTTTTTTTATTATAGTAACCATATTGCCCTACATTGAATGAAAAAAAATACCAAAATGCTTTACTTTTTCAATCTTTCAGGACATTGCAATTCGAGTCTGCAACCAGGTGAATTTTCTTTCTTTTGGGGCACTAGGAGTTTGTTGGGTCTATTTCATTATATTCCATCAATATACTAGTTCAAGTCATTGAGATAAGAGACATAAGAAAGATAAGAATGCGATCATCTATACGTTTTGAAATTATTTTTTTCTTTCTTTTTAACAATTGAGTTATTGATTATTTAATAAATTAAAAATAATTAAAATATTAAAAATAAAAACTACTATTAATAAAATACATTAAATTGAAGAAAAAAATGCGATTAAATATTTGTGCCCAAAAAAATAATGTGTTATATTATTTTAACAACTCCCTCCTATTTTGTACATAAATTTATATTATTATTACTACTCTCTTCTCCTATTTTGCATGTAAATTAATCACTTAATTTTATTTTGTTAACAACTTCCTCCTATATTTTCTCCATATCTAATAAATAAAAATTAATAAAAATAATAATAATAATAAAAATAATTAATATTAAAAATAGTAAATTATATTAATAAAGTGAAACAAAATACATTAAATAGAAGAAAAAAATACAAAAAATTTGAGTAGATGTGCCCGTACTATTTGGACAATGTTTTCTAGTGTGACTAGAGACTTGACACAATCTGCACTTTCTTGGTGCTTTTTTTGTAGTGTCCATTTCTATTTTAATGCATTTACTTTTTGGACGACCTTTCTTGACTCTCTGCATTTGTGGATTGTGACTCACCTTAACACATTCGTATTCTGACCAATATCCTTTGTTTGGTATATGTTGGAATGTTTCTTCGTAGACTTTTTAATATTGTTTCCACATTGTACACACCGGATATAAGTTTCCAATAATTATATTTTATATTAGAACATGCTGCTATAACATGTGAATAAGACATATGTATAGTTTGATATTTCCTAAAGTCGCACCACTTATTAAAAGCGTTGACAGTTAAATGATTAATTGGTCACCCTTCTCTTGAGGATGCAGCCCCTTAAACTGATTGTGAAACGTTTACAAATCGTTGCCTGGGAACGCCACTTTATAAACACCTTCATCCATTCTTGTTTACCATATACATTGCTTCCATTGATGTTTATCACAACTAATTCTTCAAACATTCAAAGTTATATCAACGTTATTTTTTTACCAAAGTTTATCTTTTTCTCATGGAATTATCTACGAATTACAAAGCTGAAATTCAATACATTAAAGCATTTGTAAGCATTTAGTGGCATTGGTTATTTTTTTATATGTTTATTTTATTTATACTTTATTTTATATATTTACTTTATTTTATTTTTGTTATATATTATTAATGTCAGATACCCTTAAAGGACAAAGTAATGAAACTATAGTACCGTATTTGCAAGAAGCTGGATTTGGTGAAATTATCAAATTCAAAAACTATAAAATAGATGTCGGTCTTATTAAATTATGTTTCATGTTACTAATATAATTTATTTTTTTAAATTATAATTATTTTTTTAATTTTTATTTATTAAATATAGAGAAAAAATTGGAGGAAGTTG
>JBBPBR010000005.1:31700786-31715537 GCA_037974775.1 Cicer pinnatifidum | reverse complement strand
TTAAAATAAAAAACCTCTCTATTCTTTAAAAAAAATAAAATTCAAAGATAATCTTGTTTGTTTGTTTCATTTTAACTAACTTTGAAAACAAACATAAAAATATATTTTTATCTCTCAAAGCATTTATATCTCTTATTATTGTATTAATTAAGAGTAATTTTTTTTTTACATCATTCACATTAAAGAAATTGCTTATAGGTGGAATGATTGTCGTATTAATCTGAATATTTTAAACATAAATCTATTGTATTTAATAGGTAATAGTTTTATTTATTACAAATTTGTAAAAGGCAAGTGAGGATTGATAATTAAAAAATGCAAGATACAACCGGTAGTATTTTTTGGACAAATGATAGATTGATTTTGACAAAGATAAAGAGTAGAGTTCAAATATAAGTATTTTTTTAATATGATAAAAATTATTAAGACAAAAAGGAAAATAACAAAGAAAAAGAAAAGTAAAAGAAGGACAAAATCAAGGCAGACCTCTTGATTTGAAGAGGATACTAATAATGTCACAAAAAGAAAGAAAAATTCAGAATTTTAACATAAAAAACCAAATTACCTTAATATCCATTTATTAAAGTAGTGTTTTCAAAAGAGTTAATGGAGACTTTTTAATCTAAATAGAAAAAGTGTAGGTAACAAATTTACCTCTTCACAAAAAGAGGTACCTAAAAAAAATTAACAAACCTGTGCAGTTCCATTTTGTCTTATGAGCTTGAGCCTTCAGAGACAATCCTTTTCTTTTTTGATCAATCTGCTCAACCTCATTCAACCTGTGCAGTTCCATTTCGTGTTCTCCGAGTTTTCCAAAGAGAGTGGCAATTGTCATGCTTCCAAGATCTTTTGATTCAGCTATTGCAGTGACCTTAGGTTGCCATTCTCTTGTCAAGCATCTCATCACTTTTATTTATTTGTTGCTCATTGTCCATTTCTTTCCCTAGAGCATTCAGATTGTTGATGACATGTGTGAATCTTGTCTATAAGTCATTGATTGACTCATCCTTCTTCATACTGAAAAGTTCATATTCATGCATCAGCGTGTTGGTTCTGGCCCTCTTGACATCAGTTGTGCCTTCATGAGTTTCTTGGAGTGTATCCCACATTTCTTTGGCAGTTTTGCAGTTTGACACCCTGAAAAATTCATCAAAACTCAAAGCAGAGGTTATAATATTTTTGGCTTTTGCATTATAGCCAACATTTTCTTATCATCATCAGACCAATCAGATATGGGATTCAAAATTAATGATTCACCAGTGCCAGCTATTCTAGGCACATAGGGGCCATTTTCTACAGCATCTAAAATATCAATACCACTAGCCTTTAGAAAAATCAACATTCTATGTTTCCAGTACATGTAGGCAGACCCATTAAAAGCAGGGGGTCTTTCCAAGGAGGCACCTTCTCCTAGGAATTCAATAGAAGCCATTTTCTTTTTTTTGAGGATTAGTCTAAAAAGATCAGACTCTTGATGCCAATTGTTGGGGATTAATGGTTTCTTTAAATTTATTTAGAATATTATTACCCAATTTTACAGTAGCAAATTCAAGTCTTTATGCAAGGCAAAAATTCAAACATTCAAGAACATAACAGTAATGTATTCAGAACTTGTTCATGACAAACATTCAAGAAATTATTCAGAATAAAGATGCACACACATACAATATCAATATAAAATTAAAGAGGGAGAGAAAGGAAATAATGCACCACGATTTTATACTGGTTCGGCTATCCCTTTGATAGCCTACATCCAGTCCTGAAATCTATAACAGATTTTAGCCTTTCACTAGAATGATTTGAGAAATCGTTTTTACAGACTTTCCAGCGTCACAGCCTATCCATCCAACTCACAACCACTTCTACCACAATACCATCTTATCCCTAAGAGCTATTCGTCAAACTCTAACGAGATCCAGCTGAGGTTTCTTTCAGATGAACACAAGCATCACAAAAGATAACCACCAGTGTAACACTACTGGATTTCTAAGACTTCAATTATAGAAAGTTCTTTCAGAAAGAAACAAAAAGAAAACTAAGAAAAGTGGTTCAATCACAATGTATTTTGCCAATGAGTATTTGTGAGATGTAACAATTTTTCTCTCAAGGTGTATTTTTCAGTTTTCTGGATTATGAAAAAGTGTTCAGATTCGTTAAACTTTTAGAGAAGTCTTCAAATTTATTTTTATATTGTAATAAAATCAAGTAACTCATGTACCCAAAATATTAAATGAATTCCATGGTTTTTATTTTTTATTTTTTTATTTAAGAGCTTTGTTATATTTTTTAGATTTTATACCACAAAAATCATAAATGAGAGAAATATAGTAAACTAAAGAAATGAGTAAACATGAGAGATGTATCAGGTGAATTGGACAATCACATTGAGAGGAACAAAACTCGGGGAAAAATGTGGAAGCTATAACATAACATCAACTAATGAAAAAAAATAAGAAATAAAGTGTAACGAGATGTAGAAGAAGAAAATATAAGAATTAAAGTGAATAAGGAAAATGAATTGAGTATAAAAAAATAGATCGACTAAAATAATAGAAAAAATATTAGATAAAAATGCTACATTTTTTTTGTTATATTAAATTAAATAACCAGGTCTTTCTATGTCATTTTATATTGTTAAAACCTAAATTTACTAAACACTTTAATTTCAATTTATTAGCTTTTCAACTATAAGTCATAGTTATCAACTATCAGCCAGATTTTCAACTATCTGCTAGCTTATAGCTTAATTTTACCAAACAGAGTCTAAGTGCAATCTTCATATTTTTATCGACTAAAACTGTGTTCATCCTATTAATTCATTATATATACTATTGATTTTTATTTCTACAAAAACAATTGACATTTATTTATTTTCTATTTTATAAGTATATTAAAATATTGATTTAATACATTAGAGGTTCTAATATGAATCATTCTTTTTATTCATTAATATAATTATATTTAAATTTTACAATAGGATCTATATTCATGTTTTTATTCCATAAAATGATTAATCCGAGCAACACTTGTGATCGTAAGACATTGCATTGAGAAAATGTCATATCTCATCAAGTAAGCTGATTTTAATATCAATCGGTAGATTACACAAACTTGACGCACTATAGAAAAAACTATCAATGTACTGTCTATAGTTTTACTCTAGTTGATTTGCTTTACTAGATTGTTTGATTTTATTACATTAGTTTAAAATAATGCAGCAAAGTAGGACATTATTATAGAAAGAAAGAAAAACCATTTGCTTCTTATCATTGATTTGTAACTACAAGAGTACAAATAACTTAATTATGATAATAGAGAAGCAATTCTGCATTCGCAACATAACATAATATTGGTCGAAATGAGAACAACAAAAAACGTGTCACACAGAAATAAACACACAATTATTACTAAACACACAGAATTATAGGTCTTATTTAGAATATCTGACAGACTAAACATAGCATGACACATAAGGTCCAGCTATTAACTATAGTCTATCATATATGACCGATATTTAAAAAAGCAGATTTATTACTAGCTAACTAGGTAGCTAGTTAATAATAAGGAGGCTTTGTAGCATTTCCTCTAGTAAGAAAGGTGTGGTGTCATCTTTTTTGGGCACAGCAGAATCATTAGCATTCCAAATGAAAATACCAGACAATGAAGAGGTGTTGAGAAGGGATATACACCCTTCAACAAAGACCTCTCGTTTCGTCTTAGTTGGAGAATTTGGATCGGTGCTCATTCCCGCCAAGATTCGAACCTCAGTACCGTAATCAGTAACTAGTTGATCAAAGATAGCAACAAACTCTTCCTTTGAGGAGATAGCCTGATTGTAGAACTTATAGTCAACCCAATTAATATTGTGTTTGTTGTCCCAATACAATTGTCGATACTTTTGTTGGACGAGCTCGGTTGGAGCAATGGACACCACATCGACGGCTTTGGGAAAATGCTTCTTGAGTTGTTTTATGACTTGTCCTATACAAGTGGAAAATTCTTCGTCGCTGGAATTGATGTACTCATAGTCAATATCAATACCATCAATTATGGTATCGCAGTGGCAGTCGTCACTGTTGACCAGCTTCACGTGGTTTTCGTAATCTTGAATTAGAGCTTTGATCGAATGAACAGCCTTGTAAATCCATAGTCTTTTCTCCTGAGGATCAAATGGATATTCAGCGCCATGGCCTCCAATGCTTATTATCACCTTCACATTCTTATGATATTTCTTGAGCTTTGCCACTTTTGCTGGACTAAAGTAATTAAAATTCCAATGACGGTGAAAATTTCCTGTGCCTTTTCCATGGTCATATACCTCTCTAGCAAAGCCCAAAATGAAGTGGAATTCACCAATGTCTTCGTTGATTATCTGAGCAGGGAAATCATCTAAACTTTCTGGCTCAGCTTTCACACCAATGTATTCACGAAAAATGATTGGGTTCACAACAGCATTGATCTGAGAGTGAGACGCCATTGTGGCAGTTCAAATTTGAAGGAGGGTATAGATAGATAATTGCAAAAGCTTACTTAATTGCTTCTTGTTAGAATGACCAACTATTGATGTCCTTTTTATAAGCCTAGGGATCCGTTTCATTAATGGTGTAATCGTAATTCTAATACTATATTTGTTGTTATGTGCATCCCAATTAAGTATACATACACTTGCCTATTCTTCTAATTAAGCTAGCATTATAATATAACATATTATGTTTCCATTATGGTTGTTAGGGGATTGTTACACTCGCTAGCCTAATAATATAACATAGTATGTTCCCACTATGGTTGTTAGAGGATTGATACATTGTATACTCACTTTAAACATACAAATCGTAATCAATTTTTTTTTTCTTTTCTACTCAATAAAATAAATAAATTTGCAAAAAATAGTAATTATTTGTTTATATTAAAATAGTAATTATTTGGACGATTTTACATGTATATGTGCGTTCGTAATTAATATGATATTTTATTATATGTTTGACTAATGTTGAGTGTGCACATATTTACATTTTATTTTTTTCTAAGTATCTCGTATTTTAGTTATTTAGTTTATAAATAATTATTTTAGGATAGTAGTAATATTGTATTTGATTTCTTTATTTTATATACTTGTTATGACATTGTGATTTTAAATATATTATTATTTCGTAATTAAACTAAAGTATTGATGTTATATTTATTTATTTTTAATTTTGACTATGCTCTAATTATGGTAGTACGTGTGTTAATGCAATTATTTTAAAAAATAAGTATAACTATAATGATTATTTTGAATACGAGAGTTTCAGTGAATATTAATATGTATTTTTTTAAAGTAAATTATTTTAGTTACTCTAATTTATAATATATTAGTTCTAAAATATTAGTAATTTTTTGAAAATTAAATAGTGGTTGGAGGAGTATTAAAAATAAGATTAAATAATTAATAATTTTATTTTAGCAAAATAAAAATAATAATAGTAAAACATAAAATAAATTAGGAGACCAATAGACTTGGTTGTGTGAAAAGGATTTAATAAAATAAAATAAAGGAGGAGACCAATAGTACTCATAAAAGTTTTCATTTAAAAGTCATATCTAACTAAATAAATAAAAAATACAACTTATGACTTTCATTCCTAATATCCTATTAGAGCATGGTTCCTCCCAAACTTGATCTTTAAGACTCATTAACATGTAATAATTGCGATTTCGCAAACACAGAGTCAAATCAGTGAAACACAAACAACGAAGGAGGTGATATTCGAAACCTTGTTGATAGTATAATATAAGTAAGAAGAACACGCAATTAATCATAAATAAACTATATCATTATACAAATATTCTTCAAGGAAGACATCAAATTATAAAGTTAAAACCACTCTAGGAAAATCAATTCATATCACTATAACATCAAATCATCTAGGCATCACTTTTGTGAGACAGAAAATAAGTCTATGTATATCTAGAGTAATCATCAACTAAAACATAGCCATACAGATTTCCTCCAAAGCTTTTTACTTGAGATGGACCAAACAGATCCATATGAATTAATTGTAGAACTCTGTCAGTTTGTACTAAATCTATTGGGGGGAAGGAGGACTTAACTAATTTACTTTTCTCATAGGAGTCACATAATTTTTCCTTTGTAAATTTTCTGTTTGGAAGGCCTAGCACTAGTTGTTTACTAACAAGTTTGTTAAGATGATTAATATGTATGTGAGCTATTCTCTTATGCCACAACCAATCTTCATCAGATTTAGATAACAAACAACAAACATTATTTACAGGCAAAGAGTCAAGATTAATCATGTATATGTTATTTACCCTTTCACCTACCAATTTCATGCTATCATTTTCCTTATGCTCAAGTGTACAAGACTGAGATGTAAAATATACCTGGAATCCTTTATCACACAGCTGACTAATACTAAGCAAGTTGTGTTTCAAACCTTTTACATAGAGAACATCCTTGATTACTGTTGTTGATTCACTCCCTATGTCTCCAATACCAAGTATTTTACCTTTGCTGTGGTCACCATACTTGTCCACCATCTTTTAGATTCAGAGACAAGAATTTTGATTTGTCTCCAGTCATATGCTTGGAGCATCCACAATCCAAGTACCATGAATGAGTCTTGGATGTCCAGCATATCTGCAAAACAGAATTAAATTTTGGTTTTAGGTACCCAATTTAGATTGGGTCCTGGAGGGTCAGTTACAATTATGGGTTTCTTTATTTTCCAAATCTGTTTCCATCCCTTGTTAGCTAGTTTTTTTAGTTTATAGTTAAAAGACATATGTCCCTTTTTGCAACAAAAGTGACATGAAACAGCAGGGGATCTATTTTGATTTGGTTCAATGAAGAAATCATGCATATGCTTTGATCTAACAAATTTCTGATTCTGTTTAGCATTTCTGTTTTGACTATAACCAATTCTGGATTTTTCATTATAGTTCCTTTGATTCCTAAGAAGAACCTTTAGGTTGTTTTTACTCCTAGTAAATTTAGCTAAATCAGATCTTAATGATTCAACTTTTCTTTCAAGTTCAATACAACTAGTGAGTTTATCATGTGATTCCTTTTTCAAGTGTTCATTCATATCTTCAAGCACCTTATGATCTTTTTTAATATCTTCACACATCATGCATTGTTTTTCTAGCATTTTCTTAGTGCAAATCAATTGTTTGACTACCTTAACATGTTCATCATGCAATTCTTTGAAAGCATCATGCAATTCTTCATAAGAGGGATTAGAGGTAGTACTTACTTCACTAATAGAATCTGAATCTGTGTTGGCCATTAGACACAAGTTTGCTTCTTCTTCTTCTGAAGATGCAGAGGATTCTTCATCATTATCATTCCAAGCTATGTAGGCTCTTTTAGTTTTTGAAGATGGTTGATCTTTGCCTTTACCTTTTGCAGACTTGTTTCTGTTTTGCAATTGAAAGCATTCAGATTTTATGTGGCCTGTTTTCCCACATTCACAGCTATCATTAGTCTCACTATTGCTGAAGATTTTTGTCTTAGAATTTGGTGTTTTTCTTGATTGGTTTCCTTTCTTTTTCAGAAACTTCTTGAATTTTCTGACCAGCATACCAATTTCAGGTTCTTCATCAGTTTCACTTTCTGAATCATCAGTACATGTTTCTGGTTCAGATTTTGTCTTATGAGCTTGAGCCTTCAGAGACAATCCTTTTCTTTTTTGATCAATCTGCTCAACCTCATTCAACCTGTGCAGTTCCATTTCGTGTTCTCTGAGTTTTCCAAAGAGAGTGGCAATTGTCATGCTTCCAAGATCTTTTGATTCAGCTATTGCAGTGACCTAAGGTTGCCATTCTCTTGTCAAGCATCTCATCACTTTATTTATTTGTTGATCATTGTCCATTTCTTTCCCTAGAGCATTCAAATTGTTGATGACATGTGTGAATCTTGTCTGCAAGTCATTGATTGACTCATCCTTCTTCATATTGAAAAGTTCATATTCATGCATCAACGTGTTGGTTCTGGCCCTCTTGACATCAGTTGTGCCTTCATGAGTTTCTTGGAGTGTATCCCACATTTCTTTGGCAGTTTTGCAGTTTGACACCCTGAAAAATTCATCAAAACTCAAAGCAGAGGTTATAATATTTTTGGCTTTTGCATTATAGCCAACTTTTTTCTTATCATCATAAGACCAATCAGATCTGGGTTTCAAAATTAATGATTCACCAGTGCCAGCTATTCTAGGCACATAGGGGCCATTTTCTACAGCATCTAAAATATCATTAGCACTAGCCTCTAGAAAAATTAACATTCTATGTTTCCAGTACATGTAGGCAGACCCATTAAAAGCAGGGGATCTTGCCAAGGAGGCACCTTCTACTAGGAATTCAATAGAAGCCATTTTCTTTTTTTTTGAGGATTAGTCTTAAAAGATCAGGCTCTTGATGCCAATTGTTGGGGATTAATGGTTTCTTTAAATTTATTTAGAAGATTATTACCCAATTTTACAGTAGCAAATTCAAGTCTTTATGCAAGGCAAAAATTCAAACATTCAAGAACATAACAGTAATGTATTCAGAACTTGTTCATGACAAACATTCAAGAAATTATTCAGAATAAAGATGCACACACATACAATATCAATATAAAATTAAAGAGGGAGAGAAAGGAAATAATGCACCACGATTTTATACTGGTTCGGCTATCCATTTGATAGCCTACATCCAGTCCTGAAATCTATAACATATTTTAGCCTTTCACTAGATTGATTTGAGAAATCGTTTTTACATACTTTCCAGCGTCACAGCCTATCCATCCAACTCACAACCACTTCTACCACAATACCATCTTATCCCTAAGAGCTATTCGTCAAACTCTAACTAGATCAAGCTGAGGTTTCTTTCAGATGAACACAAGCATCACAAAAGATAACCACCAGTGTAACACTACTGGATTTCTAAGACTTCAATTATAGAAAGTTCTTTCAAAAAGAAACAAAAAGAAAACTAAGAAAAGTGGTTCAATCACAATGTAGAAATCTCACACAATGTATTTTGCCAATGAGTATTTGTGAGATGTAACAATTTTTTTCTCAAGGTGTATTTTTCAGTTTTCTGGATTATGAAAAAGTGTTCAGATTCGTTATGAAAAGATTGTGATTGAATCAATTTATAGTTTCAGAAAAATAACATATTACTCGATTTCATAATCGATTTTGTTAAAGTATAATACTAGCTTAATCGATTTCCCAATCGATTATCGTGTATCTTGTTTTTCTAGAATCTTGAAAATATAAGAACAAATCGATTTGATAATCGATTCTTTTAATGCACTTATCAGAAACTGAAACTCAGTTTGTATCAGAATCGATGGACTAATCGATTATACTTGTTTTTTTCAAAAAACGAGATCAAAAAAATAGATTACTCATTCGATTCTTTTATTAACGTAATCGGTTTGGCAATGGGCTAAATTCTCTCTGTAACTCGAAAATTTATTTCAATCGATTTGTCAATCGACTTGGCTGGTCATAGTGACTAAGATGTTTTGCTCCAATCGATTTACCAATCGATTTGGTTGATCATAGTGACTCAGCTGTTTTACTCCATTTGATTTGCCAATCGATTTGGCTTGTTACAGTGACTTAGCTATTTAGTTCAAATCGATGTGCCAATCGATTATGCAATATGTTTCAAATAAATGATTAACCAGTTCATTCTTTAAATCGATTACCTAATCGATTAGTGCAAATCTTGCAACTTAAGAAATATCTTTCAATCGACTATCTAATCGATTAGTGCAAAGCTTGCAACTTAAGAAACTTATTTCAATTGATTGTCAAATCAATTTCGTTGATCACAGAACACATGTTGATTAAAAATCATTTTCGTAATCGATTTGCCAATGGATTATCTCAGTAAAAGCTTGATTCTGTGAATCACTAAGTCGATTACTCAATTGATGTGTCAATCGATTGTCCAGTCGATTTAGTTGGTCACAGAACACATGTTTTATAAAAATCCTTTAAGTAATCGATTTTCCAATCGATTGACTTAGTGAAACCTTTATTCTGTGAGTTTGACAATCGATTGCTCAATTGATTTATCAATTGATTTATTACTTGATTTATTACTTGATTGATTAAAAGTTTATTTTATGATTTCATTGGCAAATACTATATGAGAAATCATAAAGATTGAACCAAAATAAGAGACCCTATTAACACTAGACATATTTATACATCTTCCTCAAGCCTTGTAGGAATTCCTCCATTTTGCTTGATTGCTTGAGTTCCATGTTTGTCCAAGTGTGTAGTGTTCCCTGAAATGTTTCTCAATTCAAACTATTAGATCAATCAAATAATGCATATATATTGTATGTTTGGAAGTTATATCAAAATCATGATCAAGGAGGTATATTTCTTACATCTTTGTCAAAATTTTCACAACGAAAAATTTAACTTCATGTGTGCCAAAAATCAATAGACATAACACAAAATTGAAAAAGCCATGCATGAAACCTTTCATCTTATTCATAAGACAAGATAACTCATAAAATCTTTCATCTTATTCCTTGCCAAAATAACTCAAAATCTTTCATCTTATTCATCTCACAAGAAATTTATAAAATTAAATTTACTTTTTATGCCAAATTGTAAACTGTAAAATGAATTGCTTTTTACGATAACTATTTACACACATGAGATTTGTTAAACTTTTAGAGAACTCTTCAAATTTATTTTTATATTGTAATAAAATCAAGTAACTCATGTACCCAAAATATTAAATGAATTCCATGGTTTTTATTTTTTATTTTTTTATTTAAGAGCTTTGTTATATTTTTTAGATTTTATACCACAAAAATCATAAACGAGAGAAATATAGTAAACTAAAGAAATGAGTAAACATGAGAGATGTATCAGGTGAATTGGACAATCACATTGAGAGGAACAAAACTCGGGGAAAAATGTGGAAGCTATAACATAACATCAACTAATGAAAAAAAATAAGAAATAAAGTGTAACGAGATGTAGAAGAAGAAAATATAAGAAATAAAGTGAGTAAGGAAAATGAATTGAGTATAAAAATATAGATCGACAAAAATAATAGAAAAAAATTAGATAAAAAGGCCACATTTTTTTGTTTTATTAAATTAAATAATCACGTCTTTCTATGTCGTTTTATATTGTTAAAAGCTAAATTTACCAAACACTTTAATTTCAATTTATTAGCTTTTCAACTATAAGTCATAGTTATCAACTATCAGCCAGATTTTCAACTATCTGCTAGCTTATAGCTTAATTTTACCAAATAGAGTCTAAGTGTGCATTCTTCATATTTTTATCGACTAAAACTGTGTTCATCCTATTAATTCATTATATATACTATTGATTTTTATTTCTACAAAAACAATTGACATTTATTTATTTTATATTTTATAAGTATATTAAAATATTGATTTAATCCATTGGAGGTTCTAATATGAATCATTCTTTTTATTCATTAATATAATTATAATTAAATTTTACAATAGGATCTATATATTCTTGTTTTTATTCCATGAAATGTTAAATCCGAGCAACACTTGTGATTGTAAGACATTGCATTGAGAAAACGTCATATCTCATCAAGTAAGCTGATTTTAATATCAATCGGTAGATTACACAAACTTGACGCACTATAGAAAAAACTGTCAATGTACTGTCTATAGTTTTACTCTAGTTGATTTGCTTTACTAGATTGTTTGATTTTATTACATTAGTTTAAAATAATGCAGCAAGGTAGGACATTATTATAGAAAGAAAAAAAAACCATTTGCTTCTTATCATTGATTTGTAACTACAAGAGTACAAATAACTTAATTATGATAATAGAGAAGCAATTCTGCATTCGCAATATAACATAATATTGATTGAAATGAAAACAACAAAACACGTGTCACACACAAACAAACACACAATTATTAATAAACACACAGAATTATAGGTCTTATTTAGAATATCTGACAGACTAAACATAGCATGACACATGAGGTCCAGCTATTAACTATAGTCTATCATATATGACCGATATTTAAAAAAGCAGATTTATTACTAGCTAATTAGGTAGCTAGTTAATAATAAGGAGGCTTTGTAGCATTTCCTCTAGTAAGAAAGGTGTGGTGTCATCTTTTTTGGGCACAGCAGAATCATTAGCATTCCAAATGAAAATACCAGACAATGAAGAGGTGTTGAGAAGGGATATACACCCTTCAACAAAGACCTCTCGTTTCGTCTTAGTTGGAGAATTTGGATCGGTGCTCATTCCCGCCAAGATTCGAACCTCAGTACCGTAATCAGTAACTAGTTGATCAAAGATAGCAACAAACTCTTCCTTTGAGGAGATAGCCTGATTGTAGAACTTATAGTCAACCCAATTAATATTGTGTTTGTTGTCCCAATACAATTGTCGATACTTTTGTTGGACGAGCTCGGTTGGAGCAATGGACACCAAATCGACGGCTTTGGGAAAATGCTTCTTGAGTTGTTTTATGACTTGTCCTATACAAGTGGAAAATTCTTCGTCGCTGGAATTGATGTACTCATAGTCAATATCAATACCATCAATTATGGTATCGCAGTGGCAGTCGTCACCGTTGACCAGCTTCACGTGGTTTTCGTAATCTTGAATTAGAGCTTTGATCGAATGAACAGCCTTGTAAATCCATAGTCTTTTCTCCTGAGGATCAAATGGATATTCAGCGCCATGGCCTCCAATGCTTATTATCACCTTCACATTCTTATGATATTTCTTGAGCTTTGCCACTTTTGCTGGACTAAAGTAATTAAAATTCCAATGACGGTGAAAATTTCCTGTGCCTTTTCCATGGTCATATACCTCTCTAGCAAAGCCCAAAATGAAGTGGAATTCACCAATGTCTTCGTTGATGATCTGAGCAGGGAAATCATCTAAACTTTCTGGCTCAGCTTTCACACCAATGTATTCACGAAAAATGATTGGGTTCACAACAGCATTGATCTGAGAGTGAGACGCCATTGTGGCAGTTCAAATTTGAAGGAGGGTATAGATAGATAATTGCAAAAGCTTACTTAATTGCTTCTTGTTAGAATGACCAACTATTGATGTTCTTTTTATAAGCCTAGGGATCCGTTTCATTAATGGTGTAATCGTAATTCTAATACTATATTTGTTGTTATGTGCATCCCAATTAAGTATACATACACTTGCCTATTCTTCTAATTAAGCTAGCATTATAATATAACATATTATGTTTCCATTATGGTTGTTAGGGGATTGTTACACTCGCTAGCCTAATAATATAACATAGTATGTTCCCACTATGGTTGTTAGAGGATTGATACATTGTATACTCACTTTAAACATACCAATCGTAATCAATTTTTTTTTTCCTTTTCTACTCAATATAATAAATAAATTTGCAAAAAATAGTAATTATTTGTTTATCTTAAAATAGTAATTATTTGGACGATTTTACATGTATATGTGCGTTCGTAATTAATATGATATTTTATTATATGTTTGACTAATGTTGAGTGTGCACATATTTACATTTTATTTTTTTCTAAGTATCTCCTATTTTAGTTATTTAGTTTATAAATAATTATTTTAGGATAGTAGTAATATTGTATTTGATTTCTTTATTTTATATACTTGTTATGACATTGTGATTTTAAATATATTATTATTTAGTAATTAAACTAAAGTATTGATGTTATATTTATTTATTTATTTTTAATTTTGACTATTCTCTAATTATGGTAGTACGTGTGTTAATGCAAGTATTTTAAAAAATAAGTATAACTATAATGATTATTTTGAATACGAGAGTTTCAGTGAATATTAATATGTATTTTTTTAAAGTAAATTATTTTAGTTACTTTAATTTATAATATATTAGTTCTAAAATATTAGTAATTTTTTGAAAATTAAATAGTGGTTGGAGGAGTATTAAAAATAAGAATAAATAATTAATAATTTTATTTTAGCAAAATAAAAATAATAATAGTAAAACATAAAATAAATGAGGAGACCAATAGACTTGGTTGTGTGAAAAGGATTTAATAAAATAAAATAAAGGAGGAGACCAATAGTACTCATAAAGTTTTCATTTAAAAGTCATATCTAACTAAATAAATAAAAAATACAACTTATGACTTTCATTCCTAATATCCTATCAGAGCATGGTTCCTCCCAAACTTGAGCTTTAAGACTCATTAACATGTAATAATTGCGATTTCGCAAACACAGAGTCAAATCAGTGAAACACAAACAACGAAGGAGGTGATATTCGAAACCTTGTTGATAGTATAATATAAGTAAGAAGAACACGCAATTAATCATAAATAAACTATATCATTATACAAATATTATTCAAGGAAGACATCAAATTATAAAGTTAAAACCACTCAAGGAAAATCAATTCATATCACTATAACATCAAATCATCTAGGCATCACTTTTGTGAGACAGAAAATAAGTCTATGTATATCTAGAGTAATCATCAACTAAAACATAGCCATACAGATTTCCTCCAAAGCTTTTTACTTGAGATGGACCAAACAGATCCATATGAATTAATTGTAGAACTCTGTCAGTTTGTACTAAATCTATTGGGGGGAAGGAGGACTTAACTAATTTACTTTTCTCATAGGAGTCACATAATTTTTCCTTTGTAAATTTTCTGTTTGGAAGGCCTAGCACTAGTTGTTTACTAACAAGTTTGTTAAGATGATTAATATGTATGTGAGCTATTCTCTTATGCCA
>JBBPBR010000005.1:31661329-31700363 GCA_037974775.1 Cicer pinnatifidum | reverse complement strand
ATGGTTGATCTTTGCCTTTAGCTTTTGCAGACTTGTTTCTGTTTTGCAATTGAAAGCATTCAGATTTTATGTGGCCTGTTTTCCCACATTCATAGCAAGTTATCACTTTGCTATCATTAGTCTCACTATTTCTGAAGCTTTTTGTCTTAGAATTTGGTGGTTTTCTTGATTGGTTTCCTTTCTTTTTCAGAAACTTCTTGAATTTTCTGACCAGCATACCAATTTCAGGTTCTTCATCAGTTTCACTTTCTGAATCATCAGTACATGTTTCTGGTTTAGATTTTGTCTTATGAGCTTGAGCCTTCAGAGACAATCCTTTTCTTTTTTGATCAATCTGCTCAACCTCATTCAACATGTGTAGTTCCATTTCGTGTTCTCTGAGTTTTCCAAAGAGAGTGGCAATTGTCATGCTTCCAAGATCTTTTGATTCAGCTATTGCAGTGACCTTAGGTTGCCATTCTCTTGTCAAGCATCTCATCACTTTATTTATTTGTTGCTCATTGTCCATTTCTTTCCCTAGAGCATTCAGATTGTTGATGACATGTGTGAATCTTGTCTGCAAGTCATTGATTGACTCATCCTTCTTCATACTGAAAAGTTCATATTCATGCATCAGCGTGTTGGTTTTGGCCCTCTTGACATCAGTTGTGCCTTCATGAGTTTCTTGGAGTGTATCCCAAATTTCTTTGGCAGTTTTGCAGTTTGACACCCTGAAAAATTCATCCAAACTCAAAGCAGAGGTTATAATGTTTTTGGCTTTTGCATTATAGCAAACTTTTTTCTTATCATCATAAGACCAATTAGATTTGGGTTTCAAAATTAATGATTCACCAGTGCCAGCTATTCTAGGCACATAGGGGCCATTTTCTACAGCATCTAAACTATCAATACCACTAGCCTCTAGAAAAATTAACATTATATGTTTCCAGTACATGACGGCAGACCCATTAAAAGCAGGGGGTCTTGCCAAGGAGGAACCTTCTCCTAGGAATTCAATAGAAGCCATTTTTTTTTTTTTGAGGATTAGTCTAAAAAGATCAGGCTCTTGATGCCAATTGTTGGGAATTAATGGTTTCTTTAAATTTATTTAGAAGATTATTACCCAATTTTATAGTAGCAAATTGAAGTCTTTATGCAAGGCAAAAATTCAAACATTCAAGAACATAACAGTAATGTATTCAGAACTTGTTCATGACAAACATTCAAGAAATTATTCAGAATAAAGATGCACACACATACAATATCAATATAAAATTAAAGAGGGAGAGAAAGGAAATAATGCACCACGATTTTATACTGGTTCGGCTATCCCTTTGATAGCCTACATCCAGTCCTGAAATCTATAACAGATTTTAGCCTTTCACTAGAATGATTTGAGAAATCGTTTTTACAGACTTTCCAGCGTCACAGCCTATCCATCTAACTCACAACCACTTCTACCACAATATCATCTTATCCATAAGAGTTATTCGTCAAACTCTAACGAGATCAAGCTGAGGTTTCTTTCAGATGAACACAAGCATCACAAAAGATAACCACCAGTGTAACACTACTGGATTTCTAAGACTTCAATTATAGAAAGTTCTTTCAAAAAGAAACAAAAAGAAAACTAAGAAAAGTGGTTCAATCACAATGTAGAAATCTCACACAATGTATTTTGCCAATGAATATTTGTGAGATGTAACAATTTTTCTCTCAAGGTGTATTTTTCAGTTTTCTGGATTATGAAAAAGTGTTCAGATTCGTTATGAAAAGATTGTGATTGAATCAATTTATAGTTTCAGAAAAATAACATATAAATCGATTTCATAATCGATTTTGTTAAAGTATAATACTAGCTTAATCGATTTCCCAATCGATTATCGTGTATCTTGTTTTTCTTGAATCTTGAAAATATAAGAACAAATCGATTTGATAATCGATTCTTTTAATGCACTTATCAGAAACTGAAACTCAGTTTGTATCAGAATCGATTGACTAATCGATTATACTTGTTTTGTTCAAACAACGAGATCAAAAAAATCGATTACTCATTCGATTCTTTTATTAACGTAATCGATTTGGCAATGGGCTAAATTCTCTCTGTAACTCGAACATTTATTTCAATCGATTTGTCAATCGACTTGGCTGGTCACAGTGACTAAGATGTTTTGCTCCAATCGATTTACCAATCGATTTGGTTGATCATAGTGACTCAGCTGTTTTACTCCAATTGATTTGCCAATCGATTTGGCTTGTTACAGTGACTTAGCTATTTAGTTCAAATCGATGTGTCAATCGATTATGCAATATGTTTCAAATAAATGATTAACCAGTTCATTCTTTAAATCGATTACCTAATCGATTAGTGCAAATCTTGCAACTTAAGAAACATCTTTCAATCGACTATCTAATCGATTAGTGCAAAGCTTGCAACTTAAGAAACTTATTTCAATTGATTGTCCAATCGATTTCGTTGATCACAGAACACATGTTGATTAAAAATCATTTTCGTAATCGATTTGCCAATGGATTATCTCAGTAAAAGCTTGATTCTGTGAATCACTAAGTCGATTACTCAATTGATGTGTAAATCGATTGTCCAGTCGATTTAGTTGGTCACAGAACACATGTTTTATAAAAATCCTTTAAGTAAACGATTTTCCAATCGATTGACTTAGTGAAACCTTTATTCTGTGAGTTTGACAATCGATTGCTCAATTCATTTATCAATTGATTTATTACTTGATTTATTACTTGATTGATTAAAAGTTTATTTTATGATTTCATTGGCAAATACTATATGAGAAATCATAAAGATTGAACCAAAATAAGAGACCCTATTAACACTAGACATATTTATACATCTTCCTCAAGCCTTGTAGGAATTCCTCCATTTTGCTTGATTGCTTGAGTTCCATGTTTGTCCAAGTGTGTAGTGTTCCCTGAAATGTTTCTCAATTCAAACTATTAGATCAATCAAATAATGCATATACATTGTATGTTTGGAAGTTATATCAAAATCATGATCAAGGAGGCATATTTCTTACATCTTTGTCAAAATTTTCACAACGAAAAATTTAACTTCATGTATGCCAAAAATCAATAGACATAACACAAAATTGAAAAAGCCATGCATGAAACCTTTCATCTTATTCATCAGACAAGATAACTCATAAAATCTTTCATCTTATTCCTTGCCAAAATAACTCAAAATCTTTCATCTTATTCATCTCACAAGAAATTTATAAAATTAAATTTACTTTTTACGCCAAATTGTAAACTGTAAAATGAATTGCTTTTTACGATAACTATTTATACACATGAGATTTGTTAAACTTTTAGAGAACTCTTCAAATTTATTTTTATATTGTAATAAAATCAAGTAACTCATGTACCCAAAATATTAAATGAATTCCATGGTTTTTATTTTTTATTTTTTTTTATTTAAGAGCTTTGTTATATTTTTTAGATTTTATACCACAAAAATCATAAACGAGAGAAATATAGTAAACTAAAGAAATGAGTAAACATGAGAGATGTATCAGGTGAATTGGAAAATCACATTGAGAGGAACAAAACTCGGGGAAAAATGTGGAAGCTATAACATAACATCAACTAATGAAAAAAAATAAGAAATAAATTGTAACGAGATGTAGAAGAAGAAAATATAAGAAATAAAGTGAGCAAGGAAAATGAATTGAGTATAAAAATATAGATCGACAAAAATAATAGAAAAAAATTAGATAAAAATGCCACATTTTTTTGTTTTATTAAATTAAATAATCAGGTTTTTCTATGTCGTTTTATATTGTTAAAAGCTAAATTTACCAAACACTTTAATTTCAATTTATTAGCTTTTCAACTATAAGTCATAGTTATCAACTATCAGCCAGATTTTCAACTATCTGCTAGCTTATAGCTTAATTTTACCAAATAGAGTCTAAGTGAGCATTCTTCATATTTTTATCGACTAAAACTGTGTTCATCCTATTAATTAATTATATATACTATTGATTTTTATTTCTACAAAAACAATTGACATTTATTTATTTTATATTTTATAAGTATATTAAAATATTGATTTAATCCATTGGAGGTTCTAATATGAATCATTCTTTTTATTCATTAATATAATTATATTTAAATTTTACAATAGGATCTATATATTCTTGTTTTTATTCCATGAAATGTTAAATCCGAGCAACACTTGTGATTGAAAGACATTGCATTGAGAAAATGTCATATCTCATCAAGTAAGCTGATTTTAATATAAATCGGTAGATTACAGAAACTTGACGCACTATAGAAAAAACTGTCAATGTACTGTCTATAGTTTTACTCTAGTTGATTTGCTTTACTAGATTGTTTGATTTTATTACATTAGTTTAAAATAATGCAGCAAGGTAGGACATTATTATAGAAAGAAAAAAAAACCATTTGCTTCTTATCATTGATTTGTAACTACAAGAGTACAAATAACTTAATTATGATAATAGAGAAGCAATTCTGCATTCGCAATATAACATAATATTGATTGAAATGAAAACAACAAAACACGTGTAACACACAAACAAACACATAATTATTACTAAACACACATAATTATAGGTCTTATTTAGAATATCTGACAGACTAAACATAGCATGACACATGAGGTCCAGCTATTAACTATAGTCTATCATATATGACCGATATTTAAAAAAGCAGATTTATTACTAGCTAACTAGGTAGCTAGTTAATAATAAGGAGGCTTTGTAGCATTTCCTCTAGTAAGAAAGGTGTGGTGTCATCTTTTTTGGGCACAGCAGAATCATTAGCATTCCAAATGAAAATACCAGACAATGAAGAGGTGTTGAGAAGGGATATACACCCTTCAACAAAGACCTCTCGTTTCGTCTTAGTTGGAGAATTTGGATCGGTGCTCATTCCCGCCAAGATTCGAACCTCAGTACCGTAATCAGTAACTAGTTGATCAAAGATAGCAACAAACTCTTCCTTTGAGGAGATAGCCTGATTGTAGAACTTATAGTCAACCCAATTAATATTGTGTTTGTTGTCCCAATACAATTGTCGATACTTTTGTTGGACGAGCTCGGTTGGAGCAATGGACACCACATCGACGGCTTTGGGAAAATGCTTCTTGAGTTGTTTTATGACTTGTCCTATACAAGTGGAAAATTCTTCGTCGCTGGAATTGATGTACTCATAGTCAATATCAATACCATCAATTATGGTATCGCAGTGGCAGTCGTCACTGTTGACCAGCTTCACGTGGTTTTCGTAATCTTGAATTAGAGCTTTGATCGAATGAACAGCCTTGTAAATCCATAGTCTTTTCTCCTGAGGATCAAATGGATATTCAGCGCCATGGCCTCCAATGCTTATTATCACCTTCACATTCTTATGATATTTCTTGAGCTTTGCCACTTTTGCTGGACTAAAGTAATTAAAATTCCAATGACGGTGAAAATTTCCTGTGCCTTTTCCATGGTCATATACCTCTCTAGCAAAGCCCAAAATGAAGTGGAATTCACCAATGTCTTCGTTGATGATCTGAGCAGGGAAATCATCTAAACTTTCTGGCTCAGCTTTCACACCAATGTATTCACGAAAAATGATTGGGTTCACAACAGCATTGATCTGAGAGTGAGACGCCATTGTGGCAGTTCTAAGTATCTCCTATTTTAGTTATTTAGTTTATAAATAATTATTTTAGGATAGTAGTAATATTGTATTTGATTTCTTTATTTTATATACTTGTTATGACATTGTGATTTTAAATATATTATTATTTAGTAATTAAACTAAAGTATTGATGTTATATTTATTTATTTTTAATTTTGACTATTCTCTAATTATGGTAGTACGTGTGTTAATGCAAGTATTTTAAAAAATAAGTATAACTATAATGATTATTTTGAATACGAGAGTTTCAGTGAATATTAATATGTATTTTTTTAAAGTAAATTATTTTAGTTACTTTAATTTATAATATATTAGTTCTAAAATATTAGTAATTTTTTGAAAATTAAATAGTGGTTGGAGGAGTATTAAAAATAAGAATAAATAATTAATAATTTTATTTTAACAAAATAAAAATAATAATAGTAAAACATAAAATAAATGAGGAGACCAATAGACTTGGTTGTGTGAAAAGGATTTAATAAAATAAAATAAAGGAGGAGACCAATAGTACTCATAAAGTTTTCATTTAAAAGTCATATCTAACTAAATAAATAAAAAATACAACTTATGACTTTCATTCCTAATATCCTATCAGAGCATGGTTCCTCCCAAACTTGAGCTTTAAGACTCATTAACATGTAATAATTGCGATTTCGCAAACACAGAGTCAAATCAGTGAAACACAAACAACGAAGGAGGTGATATTCGAAACCTTGTTGATAGTATAATATAAGTAAGAAGAACACGCAATTAATCATAAATAAACTATATCATTATACAAATATTCTTCAAGGAAGACATCAAATTATAAAGTTAAAACCACTCAAGTAAAATCAATTCATATCACTATAACATCAAATCATCTAGGCATCACTTTTGTGAGACAGAAAATAAGTCTATGTATATCTAGAGTAATCATCAACTAAAACATAGCCATACAGATTTCCTCCAAAGCTTTTTACTTGAGATGGACCAAACAGATCCATATGAATTAATTGTAGAACTCTGTCAGTTTGTACTAAATCTATTGGGGGGAAGGAGGACTTAACTAATTTACTTTTCTCATAGGAGTCACATAATTTTTCCTTTGTAAATTTTCTGTTTGGAAGGCCTAGCACTAGTTGTTTACTAACAAGTTTGTTAAGATGATTAATATGTATGTGAGGTATTCTCTTATGCCACAACCAATCTTCATCAGATTTAGATAACAAACAACAAACATTATTTATAGGCAAAGAGTCAAGATTAATCATGTATATGTTATTTACCCTTTCACCTACTAATTTCATGCTATCATTTTCCTTATGCTCAAGTGTACAAGACTGAGATGTAAAATATACCTGGAATCCTTTATCACACAGCTGACTAATACTAAGCAAGTTGTGTTTCAAACCTTTTACATAGAGAACATCCTTGATTACTGTTGTTGATTCACTCCCTATGTCTCCAATACCAAGTATTTTACCTTTGTTGTGGTCACCATACTTGTCCACCATCTTTTAGATTCAGAGACAAGAATTTTGATTTGTCTCCAGTCATATACTTGGAGCATCCACAATCCAAGTACCATTAATGAGTCTTGGATGTCCAGCATATCTGCAAAACAGAATTAAATTTTGGTTTTAGGTACCCAATTTAGATTGGGTCCTGGAGGGTCAGTTACAATTATGGGTTTCTTTATTTTCCAAATCTGTTTCCATCCCTTGTTAGCTAGTTTTTTTAGTTTACAGTTAAAAGACATATGTCCCTTTTTGCAACAAAAGTGACATGAAACAGCAGGGGATCTATTTTGATTTGGTTTAATGAAGAAATCATGCATATGCTTTGATCTAACAAATTTCTGATTCTGTTTAGCATTTCTGTTTTGTCTATAACCAATTCTAGATTTTTCATTATAGTTCCTTTGATTCCTAAGAAGAATATTTAGGTTGTTTTTACTCCTAGTAAATTTAGCTAAATCAGATCTTAATAATTCAACTTTTCTTTCAAGTTCAATACAACTAGTGAGTTCATCATGTGATTCCTTTTTCAAGTGTTCATTTATATCTTCAAGCACCTTATGATCTTTTTTAATTTCTTCACACATCATGCATTGTTTTTCTAGCATTTTCTTAGTGCAAATCAATTGTTTGACTACCTTAACATGTTCATCATGCAATTCTTCATAAGAGGGATTAGAGGTAGTACTTACTTCACTAATATAATCTGAATCTGTGTTGGCCATTAGACACAAGTTTGCTTCTTCTTCTTCTGAAGATGCAGAGGATTCTTCATCATTATCATTCCAAGCTATGTAGGCTCTTTTAGTTTTTGAACATGGTTGATCTTTGCCTTTAGCTTTTGCAGACTTGTTTCTGTTTTGCAATTGAAAGCATTCAGATTTTATGTGGCCTGTTTTCCCACATTCATAGCAAGTTATCACTTTGCTATCATTAGTCTCACTATTTCTGAAGCTTTTTGTCTTAGAATTTGGTGGTTTTCTTGATTGGTTTCCTTTCTTTTTCAGAAACTTCTTGAATTTTCTGACCAGCATACCAATTTCAGGTTCTTCATCAGTTTCACTTTCTGAATCATCAGTACATGTTTCTGGTTTAGATTTTGTCTTATGAGCTTGAGCCTTCAGAGACAATCCTTTTCTTTTTTGATCAATCTGCTCAACCTCATTCAACATGTGTAGTTCCATTTCGTGTTCTCTGAGTTTTCCAAAGAGAGTGGCAATTGTCATGCTTCCAAGATCTTTTGATTCAGCTATTGCAGTGACCTTAGGTTGCCATTCTCTTGTCAAGCATCTCATCACTTTATTTATTTGTTGCTCATTGTCCATTTCTTTCCCTAGAGCATTCAGATTGTTGATGACATGTGTGAATCTTGTCTGCAAGTCATTGATTGACTCATCCTTCTTCATACTGAAAAGTTCATATTCATGCATCAGCGTGTTGGTTTTGGCCCTCTTGACATCAGTTGTGCCTTCATGAGTTTCTTGGAGTGTATCCCAAATTTCTTTGGCAGTTTTGCAGTTTGACACCCTGAAAAATTCATCCAAACTCAAAGCAGAGGTTATAATGTTTTTGGCTTTTGCATTATAGCAAACTTTTTTCTTATCATCATAAGACCAATTAGATTTGGGTTTCAAAATTAATGATTCACCAGTGCCAGCTATTCTAGGCACATAGGGGCCATTTTCTACAGCATCTAAACTATCAATACCACTAGCCTCTAGAAAAATTAACATTATATGTTTCCAGTACATGTAGGCAGACCCATTAAAAGCAGGGGGTCTTGCCAAGGAGGAACCTTCTCCTAGGAATTCAATAGAAGCCATTTTTTTTTTTTTTGAGGATTAGTCTAAAAAGATCAGGCTCTTGATGCCAATTGTTGGGAATTAATGGTTTCTTTAAATTTATTTAGAAGATTATTACCCAATTTTACAGTAGCAAATTGAAGTCTTTATGCAAGGCAAAAATTCAAACATTCAAGAACATAACAGTAATGTATTCAGAACTTGTTCATGACAAACATTCAAGAAATTATTCAGAATAAAGATGCACACACATACAATATCAATATAAAATTAAAGAGGGAGAGAAAGGAAATAATGCACCACGATTTTATACTGGTTCGGCTATCCCTTTGATAGCCTACATCCAGTCCTGAAATCTATAACAGATTTTAGCCTTTCACTAGAATGATTTGAGAAATCGTTTTTACAGACTTTCCAGCGTCACAGCCTATCCATCTAACTCACAACCACTTCTACCACAATATCATCTTATCCGTAAGAGTTATTCGTCAAACTCTAACGAGATCAAGCTGAGGTTTCTTTCAGATGAACACAAGCATCACAAAAGATAACCACCAGTGTAACACTACTGGATTTCTAAGACTTCAATTATAGAAAGTTCTTTCAAAAAGAAACAAAAAGAAAACTAAGAAAAGTGGTTCAATCACAATGTAGAAATCTCACACAATGTATTTTGCCAATGAGTATTTGTGAGATGTAACAATTTTTCTCTCAAGGTGTATTTTTCAGTTTTCTGGATTATGAAAAAGTGTTCAGATTCGTTATGAAAAGATTGTGATTGAATCAATTTATAGTTTCAGAAAAATAACATATAAATCGATTTCATAATCGATTTTGTTAAAGTATAATACTAGCTTAATCGATTTCCCAATCGATTATCGTGTATCTTGTTTTTCTTGAATCTTGAAAATATAAGAACAAATCGATTTGATAATCGATTCTTTTAATGCACTTATCAGAAACTGAAACTCAGTTTGTATCAGAATCGATTGACTAATCGATTATACTTGTTTTGTTCAAACAACGAGATCAAAAAAATCGATTACTCATTCGATTCTTTTATTAACGTAATCGATTTGGCAATGGGCTAAATTCTCTCTGTAACTCGAACATTTATTTCAATCGATTTGTCAATCGACTTGGCTGGTCACAGTGACTAAGATGTTTTGCTCCAATCGATTTACCAATCGATTTGGTTGATCATAGTGACTCAGCTGTTTTACTCCAATTGATTTGCCAATCGATTTGGCTTGTTACAGTGACTTAGCTATTTAGTTCAAATCGATGTGTCAATCGATTATGCAATATGTTTCAAATAAATGATTAACCAGTTCATTCTTTAAATCGATTACCTAATCGATTAGTGCAAATCTTGCAACTTAAGAAACATCTTTCAATCGACTATCTAATCGATTAGTGCAAAGCTTGCAACTTAAGAAACTTATTTCAATTGATTGTCCAATCGATTTCGTTGATCACAGAACACATGTTGATTAAAAATCATTTTCGTAATCGATTTGCCAATGGATTATCTCAGTAAAAGCTTGATTCTGTGAATCACTAAGTCGATTACTCAATTGATGTGTAAATCGATTGTCCAGTCGATTTAGTTGGTCACAGAACACATGTTTTATAAAAATCCTTTAAGTAAACGATTTTCCAATCGATTGACTTAGTGAAACCTTTATTCTGTGAGTTTGACAATCGATTGCTCAATTCATTTATCAATTGATTTATTACTTGATTTATTACTTGATTGATTAAAAGTTTATTTTATGATTTCATTGGCAAATACTATATGAGAAATCATAAAGATTGAACCAAAATAAGAGACCCTATTAACACTAGACATATTTATACATCTTCCTCAAGCCTTGTAGGAATTCCTCCATTTTGCTTGATTGCTTGAGTTCCATGTTTGTCCAAGTGTGTAGTGTTCCCTGAAATGTTTCTCAATTCAAACTATTAGATCAATCAAATAATGCATATACATTGTATGTTTGGAAGTTATATCAAAATCATGATCAAGGAGGCATATTTCTTACATCTTTGTCAAAATTTTCACAACGAAAAATTTAACTTCATGTATGCCAAAAATCAATAGACATAACACAAAATTGAAAAAGCCATGCATGAAACCTTTCATCTTATTCATCAGACAAGATAACTCATAAAATCTTTCATCTTATTCCTTGCCAAAATAACTCAAAATCTTTCATCTTATTCATCTCACAAGAAATTTATAAAATTAAATTTACTTTTTACGCCAAATTGTAAACTGTAAAATGAATTGCTTTTTACGATAACTATTTATACACATGAGATTTGTTAAACTTTTAGAGAACTCTTCAAATTTATTTTTATATTGTAATAAAATCAAGTAACTCATGTACCCAAAATATTAAATGAATTCCATGGTTTTTATTTTTTATTTTTTTTTATTTAAGAGCTTTGTTATATTTTTTAGATTTTATACCACAAAAATCATAAACGAGAGAAATATAGTAAACTAAAGAAATGAGTAAACATGAGAGATGTATCAGGTGAATTGGAAAATCACATTGAGAGGAACAAAACTCGGGGAAAAATGTGGAAGCTATAACATAACATCAACTAATGAAAAAAAATAAGAAATAAATTGTAACGAGATGTAGAAGAAGAAAATATAAGAAATAAAGTGAGCAAGGAAAATGAATTGACTATAAAAATATAGATCGACAAAAATAATAGAAAAAAATTAGATAAAAATGCCACATTTTTTTGTTTTATTAAATTAAATAATCAGGTTTTTCTATGTCGTTTTATATTGTTAAAAGCTAAATTTACCAAACACTTTAATTTCAATTTATTAGCTTTTCAACTATAAGTCATAGTTATCAACTATCAGCCAGATTTTCAACTATCTGCTAGCTTATAGCTTAATTTTACCAAATAGAGTCTAAGTGAGCATTCTTCATATTTTTATCGACTAAAACTGTGTTCATCCTATTAATTAATTATATATACTATTGATTTTTATTTCTACAAAAACAATTGACATTTATTTATTTTATATTTTATAAGTATATTAAAATATTGATTTAATCCATTGGAGGTTCTAATATGAATCATTCTTTTTATTCATTAATATAATTATATTTAAATTTTACAATAGGATCTATATATTCTTGTTTTTATTCCATGAAATGTTAAATCCGAGCAACACTTGTGATTGAAAGACATTGCATTGAGAAAATGTCATATCTCATCAAGTAAGCTGATTTTAATATAAATCGGTAGATTACAGAAACTTGACGCACTATAGAAAAAACTGTCAATGTACTGTCTATAGTTTTACTCTAGTTGATTTGCTTTACTAGATTGTTTGATTTTATTACATTAGTTTAAAATAATGCAGCAAGGTAGGACATTATTATAGAAAGAAAAAAAAACCATTTGCTTCTTATCATTAATTTGTAACTACAAGAGTACAAATAACTTAATTATGATAATAGAGAAGCAATTCTGCATTCGCAATATAACATAATATTGATTGAAATGAAAACAACAAAACACGTGTAACACACAAACAAACACATAATTATTACTAAACACACATAATTATAGGTCTTATTTAGAATATCTGACAGACTAAACATAGCATGACACATGAGGTCCAGCTATTAACTATAGTCTATCATATATGACCGATATTTAAAAAAGCAGATTTATTACTAGCTAACTAGGTAGCTAGTTAATAATAAGGAGGCTTTGTAGCATTTCCTCTAGTAAGAAAGGTGTGGTGTCATCTTTTTTGGGCACAGCAGAATCATTAGCATTCCAAATGAAAATACCAGACAATGAAGAGGTGTTGAGAAGGGATATACACCCTTCAACAAAGACCTCTCGTTTCGTCTTAGTTGGAGAATTTGGATCGGTGCTCATTCCCGCCAAGATTCGAACCTCAGTACCGTAATCAGTAACTAGTTGATCAAAGATAGCAACAAACTCTTCCTTTGAGGAGATAGCCTGATTGTAGAACTTATAGTCAACCCAATTAATATTGTGTTTGTTGTCCCAATACAATTGTCGATACTTTTGTTGGACGAGCTCGGTTGGAGCAATGGACACCACATCGACGGCTTTGGGAAAATGCTTCTTGAGTTGTTTTATGACTTGTCCTATACAAGTGGAAAATTCTTCGTCGCTGGAATTGATGTACTCATAGTCAATATCAATACCATCAATTATGGTATCGCAGTGGCAGTCGTCACCGTTGACCAGCTTCACGTGGTTTTCGTAATCTTGAATTAGAGCTTTGATCGAATGAACAGCCTTGTAAATCCATAGTCTTTTCTCCTGAGGATCAAATGGATATTCAGCGCCATGGCCTCCAATGCTTATTATCACCTTCACATTCTTATGATATTTCTTGAGCTTTGCCACTTTTGCTGGACTAAAGTAATTAAAATTCCAATGACGGTGAAAATTTCATGTGCCTTTTCCATGGTCATATACCTCTCTAGCAAAGCCCAAAATGAAGTGGAATTCACCAATGTCTTCGTTGATGATCTGAGCAGGGAAATCATCTAAACTTTCTGGCTCAGCTTTCACACCAATGTATTCACGAAAAATGATTGGGTTCACAACAGCATTGATCTGAGAGTGAGACGCCATTGTGGCAGTTCAAATTTGAAGGAGGGTATAGATAGATAATTGCAAAAGCTTACTTAATTGCTTCTTGTTAGAATGACCAACTATTGATGTCCTTTTTATAAGCCTAGGGATCCGTTTCATTAATGGTGTAATCGTAATTCTAATACTATTTTTGTTGTTATGTGCATCCCAATTAAGTATACATACACTTGCCTATTCTTCTAATTAAGCTAGCATTATAATATAACATATTATGTTTCCATTATGGTTGTTAGGGGATTGTTACACTCGCTAGCCTAATAATATAACATAGTATGTTCCCACTATGGTTGTTAGAGGATTGATACATTGTATACTCACTTTAAACATACCAATCGTAATCAATTTTTTTTTCCTTTTCTACTCAATATAATAAATAAATTTGCAAAAAATAGTAATTATTTGTTTATCTTAAAATAGTAATTATTTGGACGATTTTACATGTATATGTTCGTTCGTAATTAATATGATATTTTATTATATATTTGACTAATGTTGAATGTGCACATATTTACATTTTATTTTTTTCTAAGTATCTCCTATTTTAGTTATTTATTTTATAAATAATTATTTTAGGATAGTAGTAATATTGTATTTGATTTCTTTATTTTATATACTTGTTATGACATTGTGATTTTAAATATATTATTATTTAGTAATTAAACTAAAGTATTGATGTTATATTTATTTATTTTTAATTTTGACTATTCTCTAATTATGGTAGTACGTGTGTTAATGCAAGTATTTTAAAAAATAAGTATAACTATAATGATTATTTTGAATACGAGAGTTTCAGTGAATATTAATATGTATTTTTTTAAAGTAAATTATTTTAGTTACTTTAATTTATAATATATTAGTTCTAAAATATTAGTAATTTTTTGAAAATTAAATAGTGGTTGGAGGAGTATTAAAAATAAGAATAAATAATTAATAATTTTATTTTAACAAAATAAAAATAATAATAGTAAAACATAAAATAAATGAGGAGACCAATAGACTTGGTTGTGTGAAAAGGATTTAATAAAATAAAATAAAGGAGGAGACCAATAGTACTCATAAAGTTTTCATTTAAAAGTCATATCTAACTAAATAAATAAAAAATACAACTTATGACTTTCATTCCTAATATCCTATCAGAGCATGGTTCCTCCCAAACTTGAGCTTTAAGACTCATTAACATGTAATAATTGCGATTTCGCAAACACAGAGTCAAATCAGTGAAACACAAACAACGAAGGAGGTGATATTCGAAACCTTGTTGATAGTATAATATAAGTAAGAAGAACACGCAATTAATCATAAATAAACTATATCATTATACAAATATTCTTCAAGGAAGACATCAAATTATAAAGTTAAAACCACTCAAGGAAAATCAATTCATATCACTATAACATCAAATCATCTAGGCATCACTTTTGTGAGACAGAAAATAAGTCTATGTATATCTAGAGTAATCATCAACTAAAACATAGCCATACAGATTTCCTCCAAAGCTTTTTACTTGAGATGGACCAAACAGATCCATATGAATTAATTGTAGAACTCTGTCAGTTTGTACTAAATCTATTGGGGGGAAGGAGGACTTAACTAATTTACTTTTCTCATAGGAGTCACATAATTTTTCCTTTGTAAATTTTCTGTTTGGAAGGCCTAGCACTAGTTGTTTACTAACAAGTTTGTTAAGATGATTAATATGTATGTGAGGTATTCTCTTATGCCACAACCAATCTTCATCAGATTTAGATAACAAACAACAAACATTATTTATAGGCAAAGAGTCAAGATTAATCATGTATATGTTATTTACCCTTTCACCTACTAATTTCATGCTATCATTTTCCTTATGCTCAAGTGTACAAGACTGAGATGTAAAATATACCTGGAATCCTTTATCACACAGCTGACTAATACTAAGCAAGTTGTGTTTCAAACCTTTTACATAGAGAACATCCTTGATTACTGTTGTTGATTCACTCCCTATGTCTCCAATACCAAGTATTTTACCTTTGTTGTGGTCACCATACTTGTCCACCATCTTTTAGATTCAGAGACAAGAATTTTGATTTGTCTCCAGTCATATACTTGGAGCATCCACAATCCAAGTACCATTAATGAGTCTTGGATGTCCAGCATATCTGCAAAACAGAATTAAATTTTGGTTTTAGGTACCCAATTTAGATTGGGTCCTGGAGGGTCAGTTACAATTATGGGTTTCTTTATTTTCCAAATCTGTTTCCATCCCTTGTTAGCTAGTTTTTTTAGTTTACAGTTAAAAGACATATGTCCCTTTTTGCAACAAAAGTGACATGAAACAGCAGGGGATCTATTTTGATTTGGTTTAATGAAGAAATCATGCATATGCTTTGATCTAACAAATTTCTGATTCTGTTTAGCATTTCTGTTTTGTCTATAACCAATTCTAGATTTTTCATTATAGTTCCTTTGATTCCTAAGAAGAATATTTAGGTTGTTTTTACTCCTAGTAAATTTAGCTAAATCAGATCTTAATGATTCAACTTTTCTTTCAAGTTCAATACAACTAGTGAGTTTATCATGTGATTCCTTTTTCAAGTGTTCATTTATATCTTCAAGCACCTTATGATCTTTTTTAATTTCTTCACACATCATGCATTGTTTTTCTAGCATTTTCTTAGTGCAAATCAATTGTTTGACTACCTTAACATGTTCATCATGCAATTCTTCATAAGAGGGATTAGAGGTAGTACTTACTTCACTAATATAATCTGAATCTGTGTTGGCCATTAGACACAAGTTTGCTTCTTCTTCTTCTGAAGATGCAGAGGATTCTTCATCATTATCATTCCAAGCTATGTAGGCTCTTTTAGTTTTTGAACATGGTTGATCTTTGCCTTTAGCTTTTGCAGACTTGTTTCTGTTTTGCAATTGAAAGCATTCAGATTTTATGTGGCCTGTTTTCCCACATTCATAGCAAGTTATCACTTTGCTATCATTAGTCTCACTATTTCTGAAGCTTTTTGTCTTAGAATTTGGTGGTTTTCTTGATTGGTTTCCTTTCTTTTTCAGAAACTTCTTGAATTTTCTGACCAGCATACCAATTTCAGGTTCTTCATCAGTTTCACTTTCTGAATCATCAGTACATGTTTCTGGTTTAGATTTTGTCTTATGAGCTTGAGCCTTCAGAGACAATCCTTTTCTTTTTTGATCAATCTGCTCAACCTCATTCAACATGTGTAGTTCCATTTCGTGTTCTCTGAGTTTTCCAAAGAGAGTGGCAATTGTCATGCTTCCAAGATCTTTTGATTCAGCTATTGCAGTGACCTTAGGTTGCCATTCTCTTGTCAAGCATCTCATCACTTTATTTATTTGTTGCTCATTGTCCATTTCTTTCCCTAGAGCATTCAGATTGTTGATGACATGTGTGAATCTTGTCTGCAAGTCATTGATTGACTCATCCTTCTTCATACTGAAAAGTTCATATTCATGCATCAGCGTGTTGGTTTTGGCCCTCTTGACATCAGTTGTGCCTTCATGAGTTTCTTGGAGTGTATCCCAAATTTCTTTGGCAGTTTTGCAGTTTGACACCCTGAAAAATTCATCCAAACTCAAAGCAGAGGTTATAATGTTTTTGGCTTTTGCATTATAGCAAACTTTTTTCTTATCATCATAAGACCAATTAGATTTGGGTTTCAAAATTAATGATTCACCAGTGCCAGCTATTCTAGGCACATAGGGGCCATTTTCTACAGCATCTAAACTATCAATACCACTAGCCTCTAGAAAAATTAACATTATATGTTTCCAGTACATGTAGGCAGACCCATTAAAAGCAGGGGGTCTTGCCAAGGAGGAACCTTCTCCTAGGAATTCAATAGAAGCCATTTTTTTTTTTTTTGAGGATTAGTCTAAAAAGATCAGGCTCTTGATGCCAATTGTTGGGAATTAATGGTTTCTTTAAATTTATTTAGAAGATTATTACCCAATTTTACAGTAGCAAATTGAAGTCTTTATGCAAGGCAAAAATTCAAACATTCAAGAACATAACAGTAATGTATTCAGAACTTGTTCATGACAAACATTCAAGAAATTATTCAGAATAAAGATGCACACACATACAATATCAATATAAAATTAAAGAGGGAGAGAAAGGAAATAATGCACCACGATTTTATACTGGTTCGGCTATCCCTTTGATAGCCTACATCCAGTCCTGAAATCTATAACAGATTTTAGCCTTTCACTAGAATGATTTGAGAAATCGTTTTTACAGACTTTCCAGCGTCACAGCCTATCCATCTAACTCACAACCACTTCTACCACAATACCATCTTATCCATAAGAGTTATTCGTCAAACTCTAACGAGATCAAGCTGAGGTTTCTTTCAGATGAACACAAGCATCACAAAAGATAACCACTAGTGTAACACTACTGGATTTCTAAGACTTCAATTATAGAAAGTTCTTTCAAAAAGAAACAAAAAGAAAACTAAGAAAAGTGGTTCAATCACAATGTAGAAATCTCACACAATGTATTTTGCCAATGAGTATTTGTGAGATGTAACAATTTTTCTCTCAAGGTGTATTTTTCAGTTTTCTGGATTATGAAAAAGTGTTCAGATTCGTTATGAAAAGATTGTGATTGAATCAATTTATAGTTTCAGAAAAATAACATATAAATCGATTTCATAATCGATTTTGTTAAAGTATAATACTAGCTTAATCGATTTCCCAATCGATTATCGTGTATCTTGTTTTTCTTGAATCTTGAAAATATAAGAACAAATCGATTTGATAATCGATTCTTTTAATGCACTTATCAGAAACTGAAACTCAGTTTGTATCAGAATCGATTGACTAATCGATTATACTTGTTTTGTTCAAACAACGAGATCAAAAAAATCGATTACTCATTCGATTCTTTTATTAACGTAATCGATTTGGCAATGGGCTAAATTCTCTCTGTAACTCGAACATTTATTTCAATCGATTTGTCAATCGACTTGGCTGGTCACAGTGACTAAGATGTTTTGCTCCAATCGATTTACCAATCGATTTGGTTGATCATAGTGACTCAGCTGTTTTACTCCAATTGATTTGCCAATCGATTTGGCTTGTTACAGTGACTTAGCTATTTAGTTCAAATCGATGTGTCAATCGATTATGCAATATGTTTCAAATAAATGATTAACCAGTTCATTCTTTAAATCGATTACCTAATCGATTAGTGCAAATCTTGCAACTTAAGAAACATCTTTCAATCGACTATCTAATCGATTAGTGCAAAGCTTGCAACTTAAGAAACTTATTTCAATTGATTGTCCAATCGATTTCGTTGATCACAGAACACATGTTGATTAAAAATCATTTTCGTAATCGATTTGCCAATGGATTATCTCAGTAAAAGCTTGATTCTGTGAATCACTAAGTCGATTACTCAATTGATGTGTAAATCGATTGTCCAGTCGATTTAGTTGGTCACAGAACACATGTTTTATAAAAATCCTTTAAGTAAACGATTTTCCAATCGATTGACTTAGTGAAACCTTTATTCTGTGAGTTTGACAATCGATTGCTCAATTCATTTATCAATTGATTTATTACTTGATTTATTACTTGATTGATTAAAAGTTTATTTTATGATTTCATTGGCAAATACTATATGAGAAATCATAAAGATTGAACCAAAATAAGAGACCCTATTAACACTAGACATATTTATACATCTTCCTCAAGCCTTGTAGGAATTCCTCCATTTTGCTTGATTGCTTGAGTTCCATGTTTGTCCAAGTGTGTAGTGTTCCCTGAAATGTTTCTCAATTCAAACTATTAGATCAATCAAATAATGCATATACATTGTATGTTTGGAAGTTATATCAAAATCATGATCAAGGAGGCATATTTCTTACATCTTTGTCAAAATTTTCACAACGAAAAATTTAACTTCATGTATGCCAAAAATCAATAGACATAACACAAAATTGAAAAAGCCATGCATGAAACCTTTCATCTTATTCATCAGACAAGATAACTCATAAAATCTTTCATCTTATTCCTTGCCAAAATAACTCAAAATCTTTCATCTTATTCATCTCACAAGAAATTTATAAAATTAAATTTACTTTTTACGCCAAATTGTAAACTGTAAAATGAATTGCTTTTTACGATAACTATTTATACACATGAGATTTGTTAAACTTTTAGAGAACTCTTCAAATTTATTTTTATATTGTAATAAAATCAAGTAACTCATGTACCCAAAATATTAAATGAATTCCATGGTTTTTATTTTTTATTTTTTTTTATTTAAGAGCTTTGTTATATTTTTTAGATTTTATACCACAAAAATCATAAACGAGAGAAATATAGTAAACTAAAGAAATGAGTAAACATGAGAGATGTATCAGGTGAATTGGAAAATCACATTGAGAGGAACAAAACTCGGGGAAAAATGTGGAAGCTATAACATAACATCAACTAATGAAAAAAAATAAGAAATAAATTGTAACGAGATGTAGAAGAAGAAAATATAAGAAATAAAGTGAGCAAGGAAAATGAATTGACTATAAAAATATAGATCGACAAAAATAATAGAAAAAAATTAGATAAAAATGCCACATTTTTTTGTTTTATTAAATTAAATAATCAGGTTTTTCTATGTCGTTTTATATTGTTAAAAGCTAAATTTACCAAACACTTTAATTTCAATTTATTAGCTTTTCAACTATAAGTCATAGTTATCAACTATCAGCCAGATTTTCAACTATCTGCTAGCTTATAGCTTAATTTTACCAAATAGAGTCTAAGTGAGCATTCTTCATATTTTTATCGACTAAAACTGTGTTCATCCTATTAATTAATTATATATACTATTGATTTTTATTTCTACAAAAACAATTGACATTTATTTATTTTATATTTTATAAGTATATTAAAATATTGATTTAATCCATTGGAGGTTCTAATATGAATCATTCTTTTTATTCATTAATATAATTATATTTAAATTTTACAATAGGATCTATATATTCTTGTTTTTATTCCATGAAATGTTAAATCCGAGCAACACTTGTGATTGAAAGACATTGCATTGAGAAAATGTCATATCTCATCAAGTAAGCTGATTTTAATATAAATCGGTAGATTACAGAAACTTGACGCACTATAGAAAAAACTGTCAATGTACTGTCTATAGTTTTACTCTAGTTGATTTGCTTTACTAGATTGTTTGATTTTATTACATTAGTTTAAAATAATGCAGCAAGGTAGGACATTATTATAGAAAGAAAAAAAAACCATTTGCTTCTTATCATTGATTTGTAACTACAAGAGTACAAATAACTTAATTATGATAATAGAGAAGCAATTCTGCATTCGCAATATAACATAATATTGATTGAAATGAAAACAACAAAACACGTGTCACACACAAACAAACACACAATTATTAATAAACACACAGAATTATAGGTCTTATTTAGAATATCTGACAGACTAAACATAGCATGACACATGAGGTCCAGCTATTAACTATAGTCTATCATATATGACCGATATTTAAAAAAGCAGATTTATTACTAGCTAATTAGGTAGCTAGTTAATAATAAGGAGGCTTTGTAGCATTTCCTCTAGTAAGAAAGGTGTGGTGTCATCTTTTTTGGGCACAGCAGAATCATTAGCATTCCAAATGAAAATACCAGACAATGAAGAGGTGTTGAGAAGGGATATACACCCTTCAACAAAGACCTCTCGTTTCGTCTTAGTTGGAGAATTTGGATCGGTGCTCATTCCCGCCAAGATTCGAACCTCAGTACCGTAATCAGTAACTAGTTGATCAAAGATAGCAACAAACTCTTCCTTTGAGGAGATAGCCTGATTGTAGAACTTATAGTCAACCCAATTAATATTGTGTTTGTTGTCCCAATACAATTGTCGATACTTTTGTTGGACGAGCTCGGTTGGAGCAATGGACACCAAATCGACGGCTTTGGGAAAATGCTTCTTGAGTTGTTTTATGACTTGTCCTATACAAGTGGAAAATTCTTCGTCGCTGGAATTGATGTACTCATAGTCAATATCAATACCATCAATTATGGTATCGCAGTGGCAGTCGTCACCGTTGACCAGCTTCACGTGGTTTTCGTAATCTTGAATTAGAGCTTTGATCGAATGAACAGCCTTGTAAATCCATAGTCTTTTCTCCTGAGGATCAAATGGATATTCAGCGCCATGGCCTCCAATGCTTATTATCACCTTCACATTCTTATGATATTTCTTGAGCTTTGCCACTTTTGCTGGACTAAAGTAATTAAAATTCCAATGACGGTGAAAATTTCCTGTGCCTTTTCCATGGTCATATACCTCTCTAGCAAAGCCCAAAATGAAGTGGAATTCACCAATGTCTTCGTTGATGATCTGAGCAGGGAAATCATCTAAACTTTCTGGCTCAGCTTTCACACCAATGTATTCACGAAAAATGATTGGGTTCACAACAGCATTGATCTGAGAGTGAGACGCCATTGTGGCAGTTCTAAGTATCTCCTATTTTAGTTATTTAGTTTATAAATAATTATTTTAGGATAGTAGTAATATTGTATTTGATTTCTTTATTTTATATACTTGTTATGACATTGTGATTTTAAATATATTATTATTTAGTAATTAAACTAAAGTATTGATGTTATATTTATTTATTTTTAATTTTGACTATTCTCTAATTATGGTAGTACGTGTGTTAATGCAAGTATTTTAAAAAATAAGTATAACTATAATGATTATTTTGAATACGAGAGTTTCAGTGAATATTAATATGTATTTTTTTAAAGTAAATTATTTTAGTTACTTTAATTTATAATATATTAGTTCTAAAATATTAGTAATTTTTTGAAAATTAAATAGTGGTTGGAGGAGTATTAAAAATAAGAATAAATAATTAATAATTTTATTTTAACAAAATAAAAATAATAATAGTAAAACATAAAATAAATGAGGAGACCAATAGACTTGGTTGTGTGAAAAGGATTTAATAAAATAAAATAAAGGAGGAGACCAATAGTACTCATAAAGTTTTCATTTAAAAGTCATATCTAACTAAATAAATAAAAAATACAACTTATGACTTTCATTCCTAATATCCTATCAGAGCATGGTTCCTCCCAAACTTGAGCTTTAAGACTCATTAACATGTAATAATTGCGATTTCGCAAACACAGAGTCAAATCAGTGAAACACAAACAACGAAGGAGGTGATATTCGAAACCTTGTTGATAGTATAATATAAGTAAGAAGAACACGCAATTAATCATAAATAAACTATATCATTATACAAATATTCTTCAAGGAAGACATCAAATTATAAAGTTAAAACCACTCAAGTAAAATCAATTCATATCACTATAACATCAAATCATCTAGGCATCACTTTTGTGAGACAGAAAATAAGTCTATGTATATCTAGAGTAATCATCAACTAAAACATAGCCATACAGATTTCCTCCAAAGCTTTTTACTTGAGATGGACCAAACAGATCCATATGAATTAATTGTAGAACTCTGTCAGTTTGTACTAAATCTATTGGGGGGAAGGAGGACTTAACTAATTTACTTTTCTCATAGGAGTCACATAATTTTTCCTTTGTAAATTTTCTGTTTGGAAGGCCTAGCACTAGTTGTTTACTAACAAGTTTGTTAAGATGATTAATATGTATGTGAGGTATTCTCTTATGCCACAACCAATCTTCATCAGATTTAGATAACAAACAACAAACATTATTTATAGGCAAAGAGTCAAGATTAATCATGTATATGTTATTTACCCTTTCACCTACTAATTTCATGCTATCATTTTCCTTATGCTCAAGTGTACAAGACTGAGATGTAAAATATACCTGGAATCCTTTATCACACAGCTGACTAATACTAAGCAAGTTGTGTTTCAAACCTTTTACATAGAGAACATCCTTGATTACTGTTGTTGATTCACTCCCTATGTCTCCAATACCAAGTATTTTACCTTTGTTGTGGTCACCATACTTGTCCACCATCTTTTAGATTCAGAGACAAGAATTTTGATTTGTCTCCAGTCATATACTTGGAGCATCCACAATCCAAGTACCATTAATGAGTCTTGGATGTCCAGCATATCTGCAAAACAGAATTAAATTTTGGTTTTAGGTACCCAATTTAGATTGGGTCCTGGAGGGTCAGTTACAATTATGGGTTTCTTTATTTTCCAAATCTGTTTCCATCCCTTGTTAGCTAGTTTTTTTAGTTTACAGTTAAAAGACATATGTCCCTTTTTGCAACAAAAGTGACATGAAACAGCAGGGGATCTATTTTGATTTGGTTTAATGAAGAAATCATGCATATGCTTTGATCTAACAAATTTCTGATTCTGTTTAGCATTTCTGTTTTGTCTATAACCAATTCTAGATTTTTCATTATAGTTCCTTTGATTCCTAAGAAGAATATTTAGGTTGTTTTTACTCCTAGTAAATTTAGCTAAATCAGATCTTAATAATTCAACTTTTCTTTCAAGTTCAATACAACTAGTGAGTTCATCATGTGATTCCTTTTTCAAGTGTTCATTTATATCTTCAAGCACCTTATGATCTTTTTTAATTTCTTCACACATCATGCATTGTTTTTCTAGCATTTTCTTAGTGCAAATCAATTGTTTGACTACCTTAACATGTTCATCATGCAATTCTTCATAAGAGGGATTAGAGGTAGTACTTACTTCACTAATATAATCTGAATCTGTGTTGGCCATTAGACACAAGTTTGCTTCTTCTTCTTCTGAAGATGCAGAGGATTCTTCATCATTATCATTCCAAGCTATGTAGGCTCTTTTAGTTTTTGAACATGGTTGATCTTTGCCTTTAGCTTTTGCAGACTTGTTTCTGTTTTGCAATTGAAAGCATTCAGATTTTATGTGGCCTGTTTTCCCACATTCATAGCAAGTTATCACTTTGCTATCATTAGTCTCACTATTTCTGAAGCTTTTTGTCTTAGAATTTGGTGGTTTTCTTGATTGGTTTCCTTTCTTTTTCAGAAACTTCTTGAATTTTCTGACCAGCATACCAATTTCAGGTTCTTCATCAGTTTCACTTTCTGAATCATCAGTACATGTTTCTGGTTTAGATTTTGTCTTATGAGCTTGAGCCTTCAGAGACAATCCTTTTCTTTTTTGATCAATCTGCTCAACCTCATTCAACATGTGTAGTTCCATTTCGTGTTCTCTGAGTTTTCCAAAGAGAGTGGCAATTGTCATGCTTCCAAGATCTTTTGATTCAGCTATTGCAGTGACCTTAGGTTGCCATTCTCTTGTCAAGCATCTCATCACTTTATTTATTTGTTGCTCATTGTCCATTTCTTTCCCTAGAGCATTCAGATTGTTGATGACATGTGTGAATCTTGTCTGCAAGTCATTGATTGACTCATCCTTCTTCATACTGAAAAGTTCATATTCATGCATCAGCGTGTTGGTTTTGGCCCTCTTGACATCAGTTGTGCCTTCATGAGTTTCTTGGAGTGTATCCCAAATTTCTTTGGCAGTTTTGCAGTTTGACACCCTGAAAAATTCATCCAAACTCAAAGCAGAGGTTATAATGTTTTTGGCTTTTGCATTATAGCAAACTTTTTTCTTATCATCATAAGACCAATTAGATTTGGGTTTCAAAATTAATGATTCACCAGTGCCAGCTATTCTAGGCACATAGGGGCCATTTTCTACAGCATCTAAACTATCAATACCACTAGCCTCTAGAAAAATTAACATTATATGTTTCCAGTACATGACGGCAGACCCATTAAAAGCAGGGGGTCTTGCCAAGGAGGAACCTTCTCCTAGGAATTCAATAGAAGCCATTTTTTTTTTTTTGAGGATTAGTCTAAAAAGATCAGGCTCTTGATGCCAATTGTTGGGAATTAATGGTTTCTTTAAATTTATTTAGAAGATTATTACCCAATTTTATAGTAGCAAATTGAAGTCTTTATGCAAGGCAAAAATTCAAACATTCAAGAACATAACAGTAATGTATTCAGAACTTGTTCATGACAAACATTCAAGAAATTATTCAGAATAAAGATGCACACACATACAATATCAATATAAAATTAAAGAGGGAGAGAAAGGAAATAATGCACCACGATTTTATACTGGTTCGGCTATCCCTTTGATAGCCTACATCCAGTCCTGAAATCTATAACAGATTTTAGCCTTTCACTAGAATGATTTGAGAAATCGTTTTTACAGACTTTCCAGCGTCACAGCCTATCCATCTAACTCACAACCACTTCTACCACAATATCATCTTATCCATAAGAGTTATTCGTCAAACTCTAACGAGATCAAGCTGAGGTTTCTTTCAGATGAACACAAGCATCACAAAAGATAACCACCAGTGTAACACTACTGGATTTCTAAGACTTCAATTATAGAAAGTTCTTTCAAAAAGAAACAAAAAGAAAACTAAGAAAAGTGGTTCAATCACAATGTAGAAATCTCACACAATGTATTTTGCCAATGAGTATTTGTGAGATGTAACAATTTTTTTCTCAAGGTGTATTTTTCAGTTTTCTGGATTATGAAAAAGTGTTCAGATTCGTTATGAAAAGATTGTGATTGAATCAATTTATAGTTTCAGAAAAATAACATATTACTCGATTTCATAATCGATTTTGTTAAAGTATAATACTAGCTTAATCGATTTCCCAATCGATTATCGTGTATCTTGTTTTTCTAGAATCTTGAAAATATAAGAACAAATCGATTTGATAATCGATTCTTTTAATGCACTTATCAGAAACTGAAACTCAGTTTGTATCAGAATCGATGGACTAATCGATTATACTTGTTTTTTTCAAAAAACGAGATCAAAAAAATAGATTACTCATTCGATTCTTTTATTAACGTAATCGGTTTGGCAATGGGCTAAATTCTCTCTGTAACTCGAAAATTTATTTCAATCGATTTGTCAATCGACTTGGCTGGTCATAGTGACTAAGATGTTTTGCTCCAATCGATTTACCAATCGATTTGGTTGATCATAGTGACTCAGCTGTTTTACTCCATTTGATTTGCCAATCGATTTGGCTTGTTACAGTGACTTAGCTATTTAGTTCAAATCGATGTGCCAATCGATTATGCAATATGTTTCAAATAAATGATTAACCAGTTCATTCTTTAAATCGATTACCTAATCGATTAGTGCAAATCTTGCAACTTAAGAAATATCTTTCAATCGACTATCTAATCGATTAGTGCAAAGCTTGCAACTTAAGAAACTTATTTCAATTGATTGTCAAATCAATTTCGTTGATCACAGAACACATGTTGATTAAAAATCATTTTCGTAATCGATTTGCCAATGGATTATCTCAGTAAAAGCTTGATTCTGTGAATCACTAAGTCGATTACTCAATTGATGTGTCAATCGATTGTCCAGTCGATTTAGTTGGTCACAGAACACATGTTTTATAAAAATCCTTTTAGTAATCGATTTTCCAATCGATTGACTTAGTGAAACCTTTATTCTGTGAGTTTGACAATCGATTGCTCAATTGATTTATCAATTGATTTATTACTTGATTTATTACTTGATTGATTAAAAGTTTATTTTATGATTTCATTGGCAAATACTATATGAGAAATCATAAAGATTGAACCAAAATAAGAGACCCTATTAACACTAGACATATTTATACATCTTCCTCAAGCCTTGTAGGAATTCCTCCATTTTGCTTGATTGCTTGAGTTCCATGTTTGTCCAAGTGTGTAGTGTTCCCTGAAATGTTTCTCAATTCAAACTATTAGATCAATCAAATAATGCATATATATTGTATGTTTGGAAGTTATATCAAAATCATGATCAAGGAGGTATATTTCTTACATCTTTGTCAAAATTTTCACAACGAAAAATTTAACTTCATGTATGCCAAAAATCAATAGACATAACACAAAATTGAAAAAGCCATGCATGAAACCTTTCATCTTATTCATAAGACAAGATAACTCATAAAATCTTTCATCTTATTCCTTGCCAAAATAACTCAAAATCTTTCATCTTATTCATCTCACAAGAAATTTATAAAATTAAATTTACTTTTTATGCCAAATTGTAAACTGTAAAATGAATTGCTTTTTACGATAACTATTTACACACATGAGATTTGTTAAACTTTTAGAGAACTCTTCAAATTTATTTTTATATTGTAATAAAATCAAGTAACTCATGTACCCAAAATATTAAATGAATTCCATGGTTTTTATTTTTTATTTTTTTATTTAAGAGCTTTGTTATATTTTTTAGATTTTATACCACAAAAATCATAAACGAGAGAAATATAGTAAACTAAAGAAATGAGTAAACATGAGAGATGTATCAGGTGAATTGGACAATCACATTGAGAGGAACAAAACTCGGGGAAAAATGTGGAAGCTATAACATAACATCAACTAATGAAAAAAAATAAGAAATAAAGTGTAACGAGATGTAGAAGAAGAAAATATAAGAAATAAAGTGAGTAAGGAAAATGAATTGAGTATAAAAATATAGATCGACAAAAATAATAGAAAAAAATTAGATAAAAAGGCCACATTTTTTTGTTTTAATAAATTAAATAATCAGGTCTTTCTATGTCGTTTTATATTGTTAAAAGCTAAATTTACCAAACACTTTAATTTCAATTTATTAGCTTTTCAACTATAAGTCATAGTTATCAACTATCAGCCAGATTTTCAACTATCTGCTAGCTTATAGCTTAATTTTACCAAATAGAGTCTAAGTGTGCATTCTTCATATTTTTATCGACTAAAACTGTGTTCATCCTATTAATTCATTATATATACTATTGATTTTTATTTCTACAAAAACAATTGACATTTATTTATTTTATATTTTATAAGTATATTAAAATATTGATTTAATCCATTGGAGGTTCTAATATGAATCATTCTTTTTATTCATTAATATAATTATAATTAAATTTTACAATAGGATCTATATATTCTTGTTTTTATTCCATGAAATGTTAAATCCGAGCAACACTTGTGATTGTAAGACATTGCATTGAGAAAACGTCATATCTCATCAAGTAAGCTGATTTTAATATCAATCGGTAGATTACACAAACTTGACGCACTATAGAAAAAACTGTCAATGTACTGTCTATAGTTTTACTCTAGTTGATTTGCTTTACTAGATTGTTTGATTTTATTACATTAGTTTAAAATAATGCAGCAAGGTAGGACATTATTATAGAAAGAAAAAAAAACCATTTGCTTCTTATCATTGATTTGTAACTACAAGAGTACAAATAACTTAATTATGATAATAGAGAAGCAATTCTGCATTCGCAATATAACATAATATTGATTGAAATGAAAACAACAAAACACGTGTCACACACAAACAAACACACAATTATTAATAAACACACAGAATTATAGGTCTTATTTAGAATATCTGACAGACTAAACATAGCATGACACATGAGGTCCAGCTATTAACTATAGTCTATCATATATGACCGATATTTAAAAAAGCAGATTTATTACTAGCTAATTAGGTAGCTAGTTAATAATAAGGAGGCTTTGTAGCATTTCCTCTAGTAAGAAAGGTGTGGTGTCATCTTTTTTGGGCACAGCAGAATCATTAGCATTCCAAATGAAAATACCAGACAATGAAGAGGTGTTGAGAAGGGATATACACCCTTCAACAAAGACCTCTCGTTTCGTCTTAGTTGGAGAATTTGGATCGGTGCTCATTCCCGCCAAGATTCGAACCTCAGTACCGTAATCAGTAACTAGTTGATCAAAGATAGCAACAAACTCTTCCTTTGAGGAGATAGCCTGATTGTAGAACTTATAGTCAACCCAATTAATATTGTGTTTGTTGTCCCAATACAATTGTCGATACTTTTGTTGGACGAGCTCGGTTGGAGCAATGGACACCAAATCGACGGCTTTGGGAAAATGCTTCTTGAGTTGTTTTATGACTTGTCCTATACAAGTGGAAAATTCTTCGTCGCTGGAATTGATGTACTCATAGTCAATATCAATACCATCAATTATGGTATCGCAGTGGCAGTCGTCACCGTTGACCAGCTTCACGTGGTTTTCGTAATCTTGAATTAGAGCTTTGATCGAATGAACAGCCTTGTAAATCCATAGTCTTTTCTCCTGAGGATCAAATGGATATTCAGCGCCATGGCCTCCAATGCTTATTATCACCTTCACATTCTTATGATATTTCTTGAGCTTTGCCACTTTTGCTGGACTAAAGTAATTAAAATTCCAATGACGGTGAAAATTTCCTGTGCCTTTTCCATGGTCATATACCTCTCTAGCAAAGCCCAAAATGAAGTGGAATTCACCAATGTCTTCGTTGATGATCTGAGCAGGGAAATCATCTAAACTTTCTGGCTCAGCTTTCACACCAATGTATTCACGAAAAATGATTGGGTTCACAACAGCATTGATCTGAGAGTGAGACGCCATTGTGGCAGTTCTAAGTATCTCCTATTTTAGTTATTTAGTTTATAAATAATTATTTTAGGATAGTAGTAATATTGTATTTGATTTCTTTATTTTATATACTTGTTATGACATTGTGATTTTAAATATATTATTATTTAGTAATTAAACTAAAGTATTGATGTTATATTTATTTATTTTTAATTTTGACTATTCTCTAATTATGGTAGTACGTGTGTTAATGCAAGTATTTTAAAAAATAAGTATAACTATAATGATTATTTTGAATACGAGAGTTTCAGTGAATATTAATATGTATTTTTTTAAAGTAAATTATTTTAGTTACTTTAATTTATAATATATTAGTTCTAAAATATTAGTAATTTTTTGAAAATTAAATAGTGGTTGGAGGAGTATTAAAAATAAGAATAAATAATTAATAATTTTATTTTAACAAAATAAAAATAATAATAGTAAAACATAAAATAAATGAGGAGACCAATAGACTTGGTTGTGTGAAAAGGATTTAATAAAATAAAATAAAGGAGGAGACCAATAGTACTCATAAAGTTTTCATTTAAAAGTCATATCTAACTAAATAAATAAAAAATACAACTTATGACTTTCATTCCTAATATCCTATCAGAGCATGGTTCCTCCCAAACTTGAGCTTTAAGACTCATTAACATGTAATAATTGCGATTTCGCAAACACAGAGTCAAATCAGTGAAACACAAACAACGAAGGAGGTGATATTCGAAACCTTGTTGATAGTATAATATAAGTAAGAAGAACACGCAATTAATCATAAATAAACTATATCATTATACAAATATTCTTCAAGGAAGACATCAAATTATAAAGTTAAAACCACTCAAGTAAAATCAATTCATATCACTATAACATCAAATCATCTAGGCATCACTTTTGTGAGACAGAAAATAAGTCTATGTATATCTAGAGTAATCATCAACTAAAACATAGCCATACAGATTTCCTCCAAAGCTTTTTACTTGAGATGGACCAAACAGATCCATATGAATTAATTGTAGAACTCTGTCAGTTTGTACTAAATCTATTGGGGGGAAGGAGGACTTAACTAATTTACTTTTCTCATAGGAGTCACATAATTTTTCCTTTGTAAATTTTCTGTTTGGAAGGCCTAGCACTAGTTGTTTACTAACAAGTTTGTTAAGATGATTAATATGTATGTGAGGTATTCTCTTATGCCACAACCAATCTTCATCAGATTTAGATAACAAACAACAAACATTATTTATAGGCAAAGAGTCAAGATTAATCATGTATATGTTATTTACCCTTTCACCTACTAATTTCATGCTATCATTTTCCTTATGCTCAAGTGTACAAGACTGAGATGTAAAATATACCTGGAATCCTTTATCACACAGCTGACTAATACTAAGCAAGTTGTGTTTCAAACCTTTTACATAGAGAACATCCTTGATTACTGTTGTTGATTCACTCCCTATGTCTCCAATACCAAGTATTTTACCTTTGTTGTGGTCACCATACTTGTCCACCATCTTTTAGATTCAGAGACAAGAATTTTGATTTGTCTCCAGTCATATACTTGGAGCATCCACAATCCAAGTACCATTAATGAGTCTTGGATGTCCAGCATATCTGCAAAACAGAATTAAATTTTGGTTTTAGGTACCCAATTTAGATTGGGTCCTGGAGGGTCAGTTACAATTATGGGTTTCTTTATTTTCCAAATCTGTTTCCATCCCTTGTTAGCTAGTTTTTTTAGTTTACAGTTAAAAGACATATGTCCCTTTTTGCAACAAAAGTGACATGAAACAGCAGGGGATCTATTTTGATTTGGTTTAATGAAGAAATCATGCATATGCTTTGATCTAACAAATTTCTGATTCTGTTTAGCATTTCTGTTTTGTCTATAACCAATTCTAGATTTTTCATTATAGTTCCTTTGATTCCTAAGAAGAATATTTAGGTTGTTTTTACTCCTAGTAAATTTAGCTAAATCAGATCTTAATGATTCAACTTTTCTTTCAAGTTCAATACAACTAGTGAGTTTATCATGTGATTCCTTTTTCAAGTGTTCATTTATATCTTCAAGCACCTTATGATCTTTTTTAATTTCTTCACACATCATGCATTGTTTTTCTAGCATTTTCTTAGTGCAAATCAATTGTTTGACTACCTTAACATGTTCATCATGCAATTCTTCATAAGAGGGATTAGAGGTAGTACTTACTTCACTAATATAATCTGAATCTGTGTTGGCCATTAGACACAAGTTTGCTTCTTCTTCTTCTGAAGATGCAGAGGATTCTTCATCATTATCATTCCAAGCTATGTAGGCTCTTTTAGTTTTTGAACATGGTTGATCTTTGCCTTTAGCTTTTGCAGACTTGTTTCTGTTTTGCAATTGAAAGCATTCAGATTTTATGTGGCCTGTTTTCCCACATTCATAGCAAGTTATCACTTTGCTATCATTAGTCTCACTATTTCTGAAGCTTTTTGTCTTAGAATTTGGTGGTTTTCTTGATTGGTTTCCTTTCTTTTTCAGAAACTTCTTGAATTTTCTGACCAGCATACCAATTTCAGGTTCTTCATCAGTTTCACTTTCTGAATCATCAGTACATGTTTCTGGTTTAGATTTTGTCTTATGAGCTTGAGCCTTCAGAGACAATCCTTTTCTTTTTTGATCAATCTGCTCAACCTCATTCAACATGTGTAGTTCCATTTCGTGTTCTCTGAGTTTTCCAAAGAGAGTGGCAATTGTCATGCTTCCAAGATCTTTTGATTCAGCTATTGCAGTGACCTTAGGTTGCCATTCTCTTGTCAAGCATCTCATCACTTTATTTATTTGTTGCTCATTGTCCATTTCTTTCCCTAGAGCATTCAGATTGTTGATGACATGTGTGAATCTTGTCTGCAAGTCATTGATTGACTCATCCTTCTTCATACTGAAAAGTTCATATTCATGCATCAGCGTGTTGGTTTTGGCCCTCTTGACATCAGTTGTGCCTTCATGAGTTTCTTGGAGTGTATCCCAAATTTCTTTGGCAGTTTTGCAGTTTGACACCCTGAAAAATTCATCCAATCTCAAAGCAGAGGTTATAATATTTTTGGCTTTTGCATTATAGCAAACTTTTTTCTTATCATCATAAGACCAATTAGATTTGGGTTTCAAAATTAATGATTCACCAGTGCCAGCTACTCTAGGCACATAGGGGCCATTTTCTACAGCATCTAAAATATCAATACCACTAGCCTCTAGAAAAATTAACATTATATGTTTCCAGTACATGTAGGCAGACCCATTAAAAGCAGGGGGTCTTGCCAAGGAGGCACCTTCTCCTAGGAATTCAATAGAAGCCATTTTTTTTTTTTGAGGATTAGTCTAAAAAGATCAGGCTCTTGATGCCAATTGTTAGGGATTAATGGTTTCTTTAAATTTATTTAGAATATTATTACCCAATTTTACAGTAGCAAATTGAAGTCTTTATGCAAGGCAAAAATTCAAACATTCAAGAACATAACACTAATGTATTCAGAACTTGTTCATGACAAACATTCAATAAATTATTCAGAATAAAGATGCACACACATACAATATCAATATAAAATTAAAGAGGGAGAGAAAGGAAATAATGCACCACGATTTTATATTGGTTCGGCTATCCCTTTGATAGCCTACATCCAGTCCTGAAATCTATAACAGATTTTAGCCTTTCACTAGAATGATTTGAGAAATCGTTTTTACTGACTTTCCAGCGTCACAGCCTATCCATCTAACTCACAACCACTTCTACCACAATACCATCTTATCCCTAAGAGCTATTCGTCAAACTCTAACGAGATCAAGCTGAGGTTTCTTTCAGATGAACACAAGCATCACAAAAGATAACCACCAGTGTAACACTACTGGATTTCTAAGACTTCAATTATAGAAAGTTCTTTCAAAAAGAAACAAAAAGAAAACTAAGAAAAGTGGTTCAATCACAATGTAGAAATCTCACACAATGTATTTTGCCAATGTGTATTTGTGAGATGTAACAATTTTTCTCTCAAGGTGTACTTTTCAGTTTTCTGGATTATGAAAAAGTGTTCAGATTCGTTATGAAAAGATTGTGATTGAATCAATTTATAGTTTCAGAAAAATAACATATAAATCGATTTCATAATCGATTTTGTTAAAGTATAATACTAGCTTAATCGATTTCCCAATCAATTATCGTGTATCTTGTTTTTCTTGAATCTTGAAAATATAAGAACAAATCGATTTGAAAATCGATTCTTTTAATGCACTTATCAGAAACTGAAACTCAGTTTGTATCAGAATCGATTGACTAATCGATTATACTTGTTTTGTTCAAACAACGACATCAAAAAAATCGATTACTCATTCGATTCTTTTATTAACGTAATCAATTTGGCAATGGGCTAAATTCTCTCTGTAACTCGAACATTTATTTCAATCGATTTGTCAATCGACTTGGCTGGTCACAGTGACTAAGATGTTTGCTCCAATCGATTTACCAATCGATTTGGTTGATCATAGTGACTCAGCTGTTTTACTCTTATTGATTTGCCAATCGATTTGGCTTGTTACAGTGACTTAGCTATTTAGTTCAAATCGATATGCCAATCGATTATGCAATATGTTTCAAATAAATGATTAACCAGTTCATTCTTTAAATCGATTACCTAATCGATTAGTGCAAATCTTGCAACTTAAGAAACATCTTTCAATCGACTATCTAATCGATTAGTGCAAAGCTTGCAACTTAAGAAACTTATTTCAATTGATTGTCCAATCGATTTCGTTGATCACAGAACACATGTTGATTAAAAATCATTTTCGTAATCGATTTGCCAATGGATTATCTCAGTAAAAGCTTGATTCTGTGAATCACTAAGTCGATTACTCAATTGATGTGTCAATCGATTGTCCAGTCGATTTAGTTGGTCACAGAACACATGTTTTATAAAAATCCTTTTAGTAATCGATTTTCCAATCGATTGACTTAGTGAAACCTTTATTCTGTGAGTTTGACAATCGATTGCTCAATTGATTTATCAATTGATTTATTACTTGATTTATTACTTGATTGATTAAAAGTTTATTTTATGATTTCATTGGCAAATACTATATGAGAAATCATAAAGATTGAACCAAAATAAGAGACCCTATTAACACTAGACATATTTATACATCTTCCTCAAGCCTTGTAGGAATTCCTCCATTTTGCTTGATTGCTTGAGTTCCATGTTTGTCCAAGTGTGTAGTGTTCCCTGAAATGTTTCTCAATTCAAACTATTAGATCAATCAAATAATGCATATATATTGTATGTTTGGAAGTTATATCAAAATCATGATCAAGGAGGTATATTTCTTACATCTTTGTCAAAATTTTCACAACGAAAAATTTAACTTCATGTATGCCAAAAATCAATAGACATAACACAAAATTGAAAAAGCCATGCATGAAACCTTTCATCTTATTCATAAGACAAGATAACTCATAAAATCTTTCATCTTATTCCTTGCCAAAATAACTCAAAATCTTTCATCTTATTCATCTCACAAGAAATTTATAAAATTAAATTTACTTTTTATGCCAAATTGTAAACTGTAAAATGAATTGCTTTTTACGATAACTATTTACACACATGAGATTTGTTAAACTTTTAGAGAACTCTTCAAATTTATTTTTATATTGTAATAAAATCAAGTAACTCATGTACCCAAAATATTAAATGAATTCCATGGTTTTTATTTTTTATTTTTTTATTTAAGAGCTTTGTTATATTTTTTAGATTTTATACCACAAAAATCATAAACGAGAGAAATATAGTAAACTAAAGAAATGAGTAAACATGAGAGATGTATCAGGTGAATTGGACAATCACATTGAGAGGAACAAAACTCGGGGAAAAATGTGGAAGCTATAACATAACATCAACTAATGAAAAAAAATAAGAAATAAAGTGTAACGAGATGTAGAAGAAGAAAATATAAGAAATAAAGTGAGTAAGGAAAATGAATTGAGTATAAAAATATAGATCGACAAAAATAATAGAAAAAAATTAGATAAAAAGGCCACATTTTTTTGTTTTAATAAATTAAATAATCAGGTCTTTCTATGTCGTTTTATATTGTTAAAAGCTAAATTTACCAAACACTTTAATTTCAATTTATTAGCTTTTCAACTATAAGTCATAGTTATCAACTATCAGCCAGATTTTCAACTATCTGCTAGCTTATAGCTTAATTTTACCAAATAGAGTCTAAGTGTGCATTCTTCATATTTTTATCGACTAAAACTGTGTTCATCCTATTAATTCATTATATATACTATTGATTTTTATTTCTACAAAAACAATTGACATTTATTTATTTTATATTTTATAAGTATATTAAAATATTGATTTAATCCATTGGAGGTTCTAATATGAATCATTCTTTTTATTCATTAATATAATTATAATTAAATTTTACAATAGGATCTATATATTCTTGTTTTTATTCCATGAAATGTTAAATCCGAGCAACACTTGTGATTGTAAGACATTGCATTGAGAAAATGTCATATCTCATCAAGTAAGCTGATTTTAATATCAATCGGTAGATTACACAAACTTGACGCACTATAGAAAAAACTGTCAATGTACTGTCTATAGTTTTACTCTAGTTGATTTGCTTTACTAGATTGTTTGATTTTATTACATTAGTTTAAAATAATGCAGCAAGGTAGGACATTATTATAGAAAGAAAAAAAAACCATTTGCTTCTTATCATTGATTTGTAACTACAAGAGTACAAATAACTTAATTATGATAATAGAGAAGCAATTCTGCATTCGCAATATAACATAATATTGATTGAAATGAAAACAACAAAACACGTGTCACACACAAACAAACACACAATTATTAATAAACACACAGAATTATAGGTCTTATTTAGAATATCTGACAGACTAAACATAGCATGACACATGAGGTCCAGCTATTAACTATAGTCTATCATATATGACCGATATTTAAAAAAGCAGATTTATTACTAGCTAATTAGGTAGCTAGTTAATAATAAGGAGGCTTTGTAGCATTTCCTCTAGTAAGAAAGGTGTGGTGTCATCTTTTTTGGGCACAGCAGAATCATTAGCATTCCAAATGAAAATACCAGACAATGAAGAGGTGTTGAGAAGGGATATACACCCTTCAACAAAGACCTCTCGTTTCGTCTTAGTTGGAGAATTTGGATCGGTGCTCATTCCCGCCAAGATTCGAACCTCAGTACCGTAATCAGTAACTAGTTGATCAAAGATAGCAACAAACTCTTCCTTTGAGGAGATAGCCTGATTGTAGAACTTATAGTCAACCCAATTAATATTGTGTTTGTTGTCCCAATACAATTGTCGATACTTTTGTTGGACGAGCTCGGTTGGAGCAATGGACACCACATCGACGGCTTTGGGAAAATGCTTCTTGAGTTGTTTTATGACTTGTCCTATACAAGTGGAAAATTCTTCGTCGCTGGAATTGATGTACTCATAGTCAATATCAATACCATCAATTATGGTATCGCAGTGGCAGTCGTCACCGTTGACTAGCTTCACGTGGTTTTCGTAATCTTGAATTAGAGCTTTGATCGAATGAACAGCCTTGTAAATCCATAGTCTTTTCTCCTGAGGATCAAATGGATATTCAGCGCCATGGCCTCCAATGCTTATTATCACCTTCACATTCTTATGATATTTCTTGAGCTTTGCCACTTTTGCTGGACTAAAGTAATTAAAATTCCAATGACGGTGAAAATTTCCTGTGCCTTTTCCATGGTCATATACCTCTCTAGCAAAGCCCAAAATGAAGTGGAATTCACCAATGTCTTCGTTGATGATCTGAGCAGGGAAATCATCTAAACTTTCTGGCTCAGCTTTCACACCAATGTATTCACGAAAAATGATTGGGTTCACAACAGCATTGATCTGAGAGTGAGACGCCATTGTGGCAGTTCAAATTTGAAGGAGGGTATAGATAGATAATTGCAAAAGCTTACTTAATTGCTTCTTGTTAGAATGACCAACTATTGATGTCCTTTTTATAAGCCTAGGGATCCGTTTCATTAATGGTGTAATCGTAATTCTAATACTATATTTGTTGTTATGTGCATCCCAATTAAGTATACATACACTTGCCTATTCTTCTAATTAAGCTAGCATTATAATATAACATATTATGTTTCCATTATGGTTGTTAGGGGATTGTTACACTCGCTAGCCTAATAATATAACATAGTATGTTCCCACTATGGTTGTTAGAGGATTGATACATTGTATTCTGACATTAAATATGTATAATTTATATTTTTTTTTATCAATAAAATAAATTAATTTGCTAAAAAATAGTAACTATTATGTATGTTTATCCCAATTTTTTCACATTGTAACATTAAAATTTATTTTCCTATAGTTATAATTTACGTTGATGCTTTCCATTTCTGAGATTTAGTTCTTTTCTATTTTGCATCTTTTTTTTCTTATATTATATTGTTTTATCTTATTGAGTTTTGTTGATAAGGATTTTAATTAGGCAATTAAGTATTATTTTTAAAAATTGTATTATTGGTTTTGGTCAACAGACCACAAACTATTTAATTTTCTTTATATTTTAATCATAATTTTTTTAGATATTACATATCGTTATTTGGGATTAGGATGCAACATAATTGTAATAAAGTAATAATCACATAATTAAAGATATTAAATAATGGATTATGTCATGTTTTGAACCAAAGTTGTCAAACTCAAGCATTTAAGTAAACTCGTATAACCTAACGCAAATTCGATTGGTAGACTCAAATCATAAACTTGTAAAAGTTTATCTAATATTAAAATAACAATTATATATATATATATATATATATATATATATAT
>JBBPBR010000005.1:31627902-31650788 GCA_037974775.1 Cicer pinnatifidum | reverse complement strand
AAAATGTTACCTTTTTTTATGAAAATAAAAATCACAAAAAGCATAGAAACATGATTTTTTCTTCTTCATTTTTTATCTAATATTGTGATCTCGTGTAGTGTTGTCAATGTGGCTCTAATTGTATGTTGACTAGAATGGAATTTGTTTTATCAGTGTAAGCTTTTTTAATAAATATAATAAGTTAAATAAAAAATTTAAAGGACCAATTTGTAATTAACTTTAAATTAAATTCAAATACCTGCAGTATAGCTTCACCTAATGAATCGGGATATATACTGGCTTGAAAAAGAAAAATAAACAATAACACATCACATAACTAGTTGATTATTTTGTGATGAATTATTATATATACAAGTGTCATTCTTATAAATACGACATATTCATATGTCAGCCTTAGAATGTCAAACAACGTCACAATATTTATAAAACAAAACAAATGATACTGAACTATATATACAGGTCAAGCAATAAAAATATAATTTTATTTATGTATAAATCGATGTATATTATATAAGTAAGTGGTTGATTATTTTATAATAAATTATTATTCAAGTCATTCTTATAAAAATGACATATTCATATGTCAGCCTTATATTGTCATACAAGGTCACAGTATTATAAACAATATGATTTCATTTACCTACAAGTCACATACAATATAACTAATTTAATATTTTATTAGGGACATAATGTGTTACTTTTGAAATTAAAATAAATTTGATGTCACAAATCAAATTAAAATACTTTCTTAATTTATTAAAGGAGTTATATATATATATATATATATATATATATATATATATATATACCAACTTTAGAAATAATATTTAGAGTTATATTTTATTTACGAGAGAGTACTCAACAAGAATTCATTAAATTTGTGAGGGACAAAAGTCTTCACAAAGGAGGAGAAGCAGGGAGACATTTGTGGTGGTCTTAAGAAACCACAAATAAGGTGGTCACAAACTTTTATGGCGGTCAAAACGACCAAAAAATTTAAAATTTTTGTTGCCATTTGTGAGGGTAAAGGCCGCCACAAATGTTAAAGTTGATATTTAAAATTAAGCTTTTGTAGGGGTCTAGACCGCCACAAATGTTTCTCTTTGTGAGGGCTTAGGTCGCCACAAAGGATGAAACGAATTAAAAAATAAATATTTTGTGAAGGCTTAGACCGCCACAAAATGTTTACTTTATTAAAAATATAATTTTATTAAGTTTGAAATTAATATTAAAAAATGTATTATATATAATAAATTAATATCAATATAAACTTAAAATTTAAATTTAATTGAAATTTAAATTAAATATATTATATATAATAAACTAATATCAGTATAAATTAAAATTTAAAATTTAAAATTTAAAATATAATATTACAATTTAATTAAAATTTAAATTAAATTTAAAATATAATATTTAAATTAAAATTAAACTTAAATTTTAAAATTAAAATAACTATTATATATAAAACTATAGTATTAATATTAATTAATGTTATTATTACCAAACTAAATAAAACATTTCAAAATTAATAAATCATGTCTTACTAACTAAAAATTAAACACACCATAATTAAATAGGACATGATATAATGTGTTCATACAAATCAAAAATAAAATTATGAAATTATTCAAATACATCAATTATCGTAATAATTTCTCAGATCAATATGAATATATATTGTTAAAGAAATATATATGAATTTAAATACTAATTAAATATATATTTACCTGAATCATTTGTAATAATCCATCAGTATACTCATTTGTTTCAGGATTAGCATGATGATAGCAATGTATCTCTGCCTGAGTGACCTCCCTTCCAAGTTTTTTTTCCTAAAATATTAAATTAATGTCAAGTTTAATTGGTGAAATGTGATAATTAATTGAATATAAATTAATAGATATATATTAATAATAATTATCATATAATAATTAATTTCTCCAGCAGACATGGACCCTCCCTTATGAGTATGGGTACCCCTCTCAGATGCTCTATTAATCTTTGCTTTTTTCTCTTTGTTGTTTGTAAGCATCTATGTTCCATTTCCTCCACAAAGCACTCCAAAAATTTTCACCAATCCAATTCAGTCGTTTTTCCTTGTCCTTATTACGTGCGTACACCAACATAGATGACAGACGCTTGGAGAAACGATTGTCAAAAGAAGCCAAAACTGCAACATTATGCTCTCTTTTCCAAGTACATTTTGTTTGTTGTTTGTTTAAATTTAAAAAATATTAAAAATATAATTCAATTAAGCAATCCAATGTATAATTAGAAATTAAATAAATTAATCTAATTACTTACTTTGAAACAATGTAAAAATTTATCAACTTCACTAAATTGAGGTGTCTTATCCTCTATTATCTCACCCCAAGACAATCATGGTTTTTTATATTTCTCTTGTATGACTTCAGCAATTGCCTTTGCATTATTTCGTCTATGGTATAAGGCTCTATAGGGACCTCATGATATAGAGGAATAGCTCCACCACTAGTACCAATCGTCGGCATCGGCATGAGAGATGGGTCATTAACAACACGTGGTTTAACAACTTTTTTTTACCACGTGATGTTTTGAATATTCCTTGTATTCCCGCCGTTCATGTTCCTTCCGACCCTCCTACTCCCGACACTAAAGCCATGTCTATATATATATATATATATATATATATATATCATATCCATACATATATATGTGTATGTACAATTAACATAAATTAATAAAGAAATCACTACAAGAAATCTCCTCATTTATGGCCGAAAAAAGCCCTGACAAATACAAAAATTGAAATTGGTCTTTATTTGTGGCTGAAAAAACCCTCACAAAAGCTTAAAAATTTAAGTGGATTTTGTGGCTGCCTAAGCCCTCACAAAATCACAATGTTGTGTTTTGTGAGGGTTTAGGCAGCCACAAAATCCACCTAAATTTTTAAGATTTTTGAGAGGGCTTTTGCAGCCACAAAATCAATTATTTGTGAGGGTAAAGCCCGCCACAAAGGCAAGCCATTTGTGGCTGCCCAGACCGCCACAAACGCCTGATCCGTTACCTTTTGTGGCTGCAAAGGCCGCGACAAAATCCCAAAGTGACGTTGCCATTTGTGGCCGCCCAGGCCGCCACAAAGTATCAACCATATTCTATAAATATCACTCCACTCCTCTTATCATTTTTCACTTCAACTTTCTCTCTAAACCTTCTTTCTAAATTTTCTCTTCACCTTCTCTCTACAAAAATTATTCCTCCAAGCTTGCTTGAATTTTGGTAAGTTTATATTATATTATATATTTAGTTTTTTATTTTTATTTTTGATTTGAAGTTATTTATCTAATTAATATTATTGAATTTTTATTTTGACAATGGTGATATTGTGTTAATTACTTCGAAGAGTTCTAAGCTCTGTGAAAGCTTCAAGTCAGACACTACCCGACATTAAGTTAGTATTTTATACATTTTAAATTTAGATTAGTAAATATATATGTGATATTATAAATATATTTATATTATTTTTAAAATATAGATTAGTAAAATATGTGTTATTATTTATTTATAAAAAAATATAAATTATGTTGTTTACATAATATATGATAAATAAAAGTTTGAAACACATGTAAAACTTATTGATTTTAATATAACTATTTTTTAAAAAAACATTATTAAAATTGATGATATTAATATTTTTTGTTAGTTATTAAAAAGAGTTGTAGTTGATTTAGTACAAAAAATTTATATACTTTAACAGTCTCTATTATTGTTTATATATAAGGAGTTAATTATTTTATGAAAAAATTCATTAAACATCATTTAAAATTTTATTTCCGTTTATATAATTATAGTCTTGATAATAATTTATTATATTCTTTGCAAATGCTCCCCTAATTGACATATAAAGTATATCAAAATTTATCTAAAATGCTTTTGTAAAATAAAGCAATTAATATATAAAACATCGATATATATACCCATATATATGGATATAGATCGTAGTTGGATGTATGATAGAAATTTTCCTAGAAGGAAGGGTCTTAAACAACGTTTTGCTAACAAGTTGAAGACTTTCTCAATTTTGCGAGAGTGCAGAAAATTGTCGAAGATGAAAGGGAAATGAGATGTCCATGTTGTTTATGTCGATGTAGACGTTTTAAAAGTGAAAATGAAACAAGAGTGCATTTATATGCAGATGGATTTATGCCTAACTACTGGATTTGGACTAATCATGGGGAAGAGTCTCTGGCGGCGCCTAATACTAGTTAATTATTGTGTGTTTAATTTTTGATTTGGAAGACATTATTTATTAATTTTGGAATGTTTTATTTGGTTTGGTAGTAATTACTTTAATTATTATTAAAATTATATTTTTATATATTATAGTTATTTTAATTTTTAAATTTAATTTTAATTTTAATTTTAATTTAATTTTAATTTTAATTTAATTTTAATTTTAATTTAATTTTAATTTTAATTAAACTTTAATTATAATTATAATTTAAATATTATATTTTAAATTTAATTTAAATGATAATTAAATTGTAATATTATATTTTTAATTTAAATTTTTAATTTATATTGATATTAGTTTATTATATATAACATATTAAATTTAAATATTATATTTTTAATTTAATTTAAATTTTAATTAAATTATAATATTGTAATTTAAATTTTAAATTTAAATTTATATTAATATTAATTTATTATATATAATATTATTTTTTATTATTAATTCAAATTTAATAAAATAATTTTTTAATAAAGTTAATATTTTGTAGCGGCCTAAGCCCTCACAAAGTATTTATTTTTTAAATCTGGAACATCCTTTGTGGGAGCCTAAACCCTCAAAAAGGGAAGCATTTGTGGCGGCCTGAGCCCCACAAAAGTTTAACTTTTTAAAATCAGACTATCCTTTGTGGCTGCCTAAGCCCACACAAAGTGAGGCATTTGTGGCGGCCAATGCCCTCACAAAATCAGGCGTTTATGACGGCCTTTACCCTCACAAAAGACAACGGAATTTTTACACTTTGTGACCGTCTTGGCTGCCACAAAAGTTTGTGACCACCTTATTTGTGGCCGCCTAAGGCCGCTACAAATGCCTAATTTGGGGCTATTTTTCCCCTTTGTGAGGGCTTTTGCCCCTCACAAAATCTATGTTTTCTTGTTGTGCATATACATAAATAAATTATAAATAAACATAGATAAAGAAATATATATATATATATATATATATATATATATATTTCACATAATTAATTAATTGTCTTCGTCGTCGTCATCACCGTCGTCGTCATTTGATGAGTGAATTAAGTCACTACCTTCATCATTCTCTAATTCTTCTATTTCTTGTTCATCAATTTCTTCTCCAATGTTTGACTCATTACAAAGTTGACTAATAGTCTCATCTCCAATCACATGATTCAAATTTGACATTTCATCCATTTGATATGCAACTTCTTCATTTTGACCAGCTTCAACTTCTTTGATTCCACTCGTTGGTCTTGTTTTAATTGCAGCACACCAACCTTGTTTGCTTCTGACCGTTGATGGATAAGGAACATAATACACTTGTCTTACATTATGGGCCAGGGCAAATGGATCAAACCATGAATATTTTTTGCTCATACGAATGTCTACAATATTGGATATCAAATTGATCTTACTTCGTCTGCTAGATGAATCAAACCACTAATAGTAAAAAAATACCACTTTTTTCACATAATCTAGGAACATATAGTCAATTTCGTAAATATGCTCAATTATGCCGTAGAAATCTTCTACTACACCACTATTAGACACACTTTTCTTACAAACTCAACTATTAATTGTTTCTTTTCCTTCGATCCAAGATTCAGTGTGAAATTTGTATCCATTGACGTAATAGGTGTGCCATTCTTTGAAACTTCTACACGGGCCCAAATATAAGTGTCTCAAGTGGATGTTGATAGGAGTTTGTTCTTCGAGATGTACTTGTTGTTGAAATTGTAGAAAATTATGGCCTCTATTTGTTAAAAAATTATATGAAATGACTTCACTAATTTTACAAGATTATTAACCAAGTTAACAATGATAGTTTATAGAATTTATTCAGGAACAAAGATTCTCACATACATGTATTAACAATATAAGATTACAAATACAATGCTTATTCAATGGTTTTCCCTTCTCATCTCTATCTAAGTGACAAACTTGGCTCATAGGTGTATCAATGGTTTTAAACTTATCAAAGCCATACTGTTTTAATAGATCATTAGAGTATTTGGTTTGACTAAGGAAAATGGCATTCTTGCTTTGACTGATTTGAAATCCCAAGAAGTAAGTTAATTCACCCATCATGGAAATTTCAAATCTTCCTTTCATTATGTTTTCAAATTCTTTGCAAAGCTTACTGTTTGTGGATCCAAAGATTATATCATCAACATAAATTTGCACCAGCAAAATGTCTTTTCCTTGTTTCTTTATAAAAAGTGTTTTATCAACATTTCCTCTTAAAAAATTTTGTTGTATGAGGAAACTGCTGAGTTTGTTATACCAAGCCCTTGGAGCTTGTTTCAATCCATAGAGGGCTTTAGTTAGTTTATACACATGATTTGGAAAAGAATGATCTTCAAATCCTGGTGTTTGACTAACATAAACCTCCTCTTGGATATCTCCATTTAAAAAGGCACTTTTTACATCCATTTGATATAGTCTAAAGTCCATGATACATGCATAAGCCAGCAGGATTCTAATGGCTTCTAATCTAGCTACAGGGGCATGGGTCTCATCATAATCTATACCTTCCTCATGATTATAACCTTTAGCAACTAGTCTAGCTTTATTTCTAGTTATTACTCCATTTTCATCCATTTTATTCCTAAACACCCATTTAGTTCCAATAATATGTTTATTTTCTGGTTTAGGAACTAAGATCCATACTTTGTTTCTCTCAAATTGATAAAGCTTTTCTTGCATGGCAATGATCCATTCATTGTCCATGAGAGCCTCTTTTATATTTTTTGGTTCTATTTGAGACACAAAGGTTGTGTAGTTACAAAAGTGTTTAAGAGATTTCCTAGTGGCTACTCCTTTAGAGATTTCTCCTATTATGTTATCAATGGGATGGTTTCTATTAAACTTCCATTCCTTAGGTAGATCCTTCCCCCTTATAGGTTCTACATAATCCAAGTTAGTTTGAGGTACAGTTTCATTTGGTTCTATTGGTTCAGATTCTACAATTTCATCCAAAGAATCACCAACTATAGGAGGAGTGCTGTTCAAGTTTTCAGCAAACATTTCATCAAATTTCACATGAACAGATTCCTTTATAGTTTTAGTTCTTTTATTGTAGATCCTATAGGCCTTACTAGATTGTGAATAACCTAGAAAAATACCCTCATCTGCCTTACGGTCAAACTTTCTTAGATGTTCTTTGCCATTGTTTAATACAAAGCATTTCATCCAAAGACTCTAAAGTAAGAGATGTTTGGTTTTCTACCCTTGTATAACTCATAGGGAGTTTTTCTAAGTAGGGGCCTAATTAGAACTCTATTAACTACATGTGTGGCTGTGTTAATGGCATCAACCCATAAATACTTAGGAAGATTTCAGTCTTTAATCATAGTTCTAGCTAGTTCTTCTAAAGACCTATTCTTTCTTTCTACAACTCCATTTTGTTGAGGAGTTCTAGGGGCTTAATAAATGTGGTGAATTCCATTTTGATCACAGTAATTGCAAAAAGATTCATTTTGGAACTCTCCACCATGATCACTCTTAATGGAGATTAGTTTCTGGTTCTTCTCATTTTGAACTAAATTTGCAAATCTTTTGAAAATAGAGAAGGCCTCACTCTTGTGAGTCAGAAAAAATGTCCAAGTATACCTAGAGTAATCATCTACTAACACATAACCATACAAGTTTTCTCCAAAGCTTTTAACTTGAGATGGACCAAACAGGTCCATATGTATTAACTGTAAAACCCTATTGGTTTGAACCAAATCTATTGGGGGAAAGGATGACTTAACTAGCTTACTTTTCTCACAGGAATCACACAACCTATCCTTAGTGAACTTTCTGTTTGGGAGTCCTAGAACTAATTGTTTGCTAACTAGTTTGTTAAGGTGATCTATAAGTATATGAGCTACTCTCTTATGCCACAACCAGTTTTCATCAGAATTGGATGATAAACAACAAATAGTAGTAGCAGGCAAAACATTAAAATCGAGCATGTATAGGTTATTTATCCTTTCACCTACCAATTTTATGTTTTTATTTTCCTTGTGCTCAAGTATACAAGACTGAGATGTAAAACATACCTAGAATCCTTTATCACATAGCTGACTAATACTAAGTAAATTATGTTTCAAACCTTCTACATATAGGACATCATTGATGACTGCTGTTGACTCACTTCCTATGTCTCCAACACCACAAATTTTACCTTTGTTGTTGTCACCATATTTAACATATCCTCCATCTTTTAATTTTAGAGACAAGAACTTTGATTTGTCTCCAGTCATATGCTTGGAGCATCCACTATCCAAGTACCATGAATAAGTCTTGGATGTCCAACATACCTCACTATTAGAATCTGAATCTGTGTTGGCCATTAGACAAGGATTAGCTTCTTCTTCTTCTGAAGATGTAGAGGATTCATCATCGTTATCATTCCAGGCAATGTAGGCTTTTCTGGTCTTAAGAGGTGTTTGATTGCCTTTAGCCTTTGCAGTCTTATTTCTGCTTTGCAATTTGAAGCACTCAGATTTTATATGTCCTGTCTTCCCACACTCAAAGCATGTTATCTTGCTGTCATTTGTCTTTGAGTTTGAGGGTTTTCTTGATTTGCTATCCTTCTTTTTCAGAAACTTTTTGAATTTTCTGACAAGTAATCCAATTTCTGAATCTTCATCGGTCTCACTATTTGAATCGTTAGTGCAGATCTCTTGTTCAGACTTTGTTTGATGCGCTTAAGCTTTCAGAGACAGCCCTTTTCTTTTTCTGTCTGTTTGTTCAGCCTCATTTAGTCTATGCAGTTCCATCTCATGCTCTCTTAGTTTTCCAAATAGTGTGGCATTAGCGTATTGAATAGCTCATACTCATGTTGAATAGCTCATACTCATGCATTAGCATATTGATTCGGGCCCTTTTTACATCTGTTGTTCCTTCATGCGTTTGCTGCAATGTGTCCCACATCTCCTTGGCAGTTTTGCAGTTAGACACCCTGAAAAATTCGTCAGCGCTTAAAGCAGAGGTAATAATGTTTTTAGCCTTAGCATTGTATCCAACCTTTTTCTTGTCATCCTCAGACCAGTCAGATTTGGGTTTTGGGATTAATGAATCACCTGCGCCAGCTATGCTGGGCACATAGGGACAATCTATTACTGCTTCTAGTATATCAAGACTATATGCTTCTAGAAAAATTAACATCCGCTCTTTTCAATACATGTAGGCAGCCCCATTAAATGCAGGGGGCCTTGCCAAGGATGCACCTTCTCCTAGGAATTCTATAGAGGTCATTTTCTTTTATGAGAGTTAGTATTAAAAGATTAGGCTCTTGATGCCAATTGTAGGAAATTATGGCCTCTATTTGTTAAAAAATTATATGAAATGACTTCACTAATTTTACAAGATTATTAACCAAGTTAACAATGACAGTTTACAGAATTTATTCAGGAACAAAGATTCTCACATACATGTATTAACAATATAAGAGTACAAATACAATGCTTATTCAAAAGATTAATCAAGAAAGAAATTTACCAATACAAACATTCAAGAATAAGCATTCATGCAATATCAAAAATAAAGAGAAAAGATAAGAAAATTGTGCACCAGGATTTATACTGGTTCGGCTATCCGTTTGATAGCCTACATCCAGTCCTGAAATCTAAACCAGATTTCAGCCTTTCCAATAGAATTGACTTGAGTACTTTTTACAGATTTTCCAGCTCAATCATAGCATATCTATCCAACTCACTCACTTCTATTACAACGCCACCTTATCCCTAGAGTTACTCGCCAAACCCTCACGAGATCAAGATGAGACTTCTTCTTGATGAACACACGCACCAACAATGATAGCCACCAGTTTACACCACTGGATTTCCAGAACTTTTTTTACAGATTGTTTTTACAGAAAAGATAAAAGAGGACTAAAGAAGATGACTAAATCACAATATGAATTTTACACAAAAGGAATTTGCCAAATGAGTATTTTGTGTGTGGTTACAATTAATTCTCTCAAAGTGTTTTTCTTGGTTTCAGTGTTATGAAAACGTGTAATGAATAATTGTTTTAAATTATTGAGATTGAATCAATTTATATATGTTCAGAATGTTGGACATAAGTCCCCTTGATCATGATTTTGACATAATTAACAAACATACAATGTTCATGCATCATTTGATAAAACTTACCGTTTGAACCAAGCTACATTTCAGGAAAAAACAAGCAAACACTACATTTGGACACAAGCTTGGAACACAAGGAATCAAGCAAAAACTAGAGAATGTGCTGGAGAAAGATGCAACTCTGCTTAGTGTCATTAGTGGTTGTAGTAATTAGTTATTAGACTTGTCAATGTTATTTCATGCATAAGTATTTGCCAAGTTAAAATGAAATCTTAAAATGAACAAGTAACCAAATCGATTAGCTAGTCAATTGATACATCCATTGGGAAATCGATTGCTTGACTCAGAATTAGAGTTGTCACTAAGCAAATCAATTGATAAATCGATTCTTTAAACGACCTTGGTGAAACCTGAACTCTGGGTGAAAATCAATTGATTGGACAATCGATTCGTGCATCAATTGAGAAATCGATTCTGTGACTTACAAGGCCAAGCTAAAAACCTTGCAAACCGATTGACAAATCGATTTTGAGTATTCCTTTTCATCAGACTTAACCTCTGTAATGAACCAATCGATTGGACGATCGATTGGGACATCAATTGAGCAATTGACTTGTTAAGTCACAGAGCCAACCACTTATTAAACCAATCGATTGGAAAATCGATTGTGAAAAAGGTTTTTATCAAAGTTAGCCTCTGTGATCAATCAAATCGATTGAGACATCAATTGAAATTTGTTTCTTGACTTGCAAGATATATACTAATCGATTAGGTAATCGATTGAAAAAAAAAATGAAATGCTATATCATATATCAGAAATATGTTCATAGTCGATTGGTACATCAATGTTTTCTAAATAGTTAAGCCACTGTAACCATTTGAATCGATTGATACATCGATTGGAATTAAATAAGCTGAATCACTGCGACCATGCAAATCTATTGACGAATCGATTAGTGCAAAATACTGGAAGTCATTGTGATCAGTCCAATCGATTGACAAATCGATTGGAGAAATTGTTTGAGTTACAGACCATTGCCAAATCTACTATGAATCGACTGAGTAATCGATTGCTTTGATCTCGTTGTTGGAACAAAACACGTATAATCGATTACCCAATCGATTCTGATATGAACATGCTTCTGTTTCTGATTTAAGCATTAAAAGAATCGATTAGCAAATCGATTCATTCATATATGTTCAAGAACCAAGAAAAACAAGAAACACGATAATCGATTGGGCAATCGATTAGGCTGTTTTAAACCTTTATAACATTGATTGAGGAATTGATTTGACTGTTGTTTTTCTTAAACATATATAAGCCGACTCAAATAACTTTTTCCAAAAACACACAGAACTTTGACAGAACTTGATATACAACTTTGAGAAAAACTATGATAACCATTGTACGACTTTGAATACACTTTTTCATAACCCAGAGATTCGGAAAAAGTACTTTGAGAAAAAGGCTTGAAAACACACTAAACACTATCTTGGCAAATCCTTATTGTGTGCATTTCATAGATTGATTGAGTCGCCTTTATTGTTGATCGTTGATCTTTTGTAATCTCTGTAAACAACATTTTGTAAAGAAAGTCTTGTAAAAACCCAGTATAGAAACTGGTAACTATCTTCTTTGTTGAGAGGGCTCATCAAGAAGAAGTTTCACTGTGATCTTCGGAGAGTCTGCTGATTGACTTAAGGGATACAGTGGGTGCGCAATAGAAGCAAGAGAGTTTAGTTTTTTGATAGATAGGTTGTGAGAGCTGGACAATCTGTAAAAACACGCTCTAGAAGATTCTATTGAAAGGCTGATATCGGTTGGATTTCGGGACTGGACGTAGGCTGTCATATTGACAGCTGAACCAGGATAAATCTCTGTGTATCATCCTCTTATCCTTTCTCTTTTATTTCTATATTTTTTGTTTGATTAATCTTGAATGCATGTGATAGCAAAATTCTGTTTTGTTTGATACTGCTTGAATGGTTGAATTGGCATGTTTGTATCTTGATTAATCTGTTGAACAATTACTGTATCTGCTGCACTAGTAATTAGACAATACATGTAAGTGTGAACCTTCGCTTAGAAACAATTCCTTGGGACCGTGATTGATCATTTGTTTAATAAAATTGTTTTTGTTAAACTGATTAGCAATCTTGTGAATTTTATAAAGACTGTCATATACGTTTTTAGAAAATAGAGGTCATATATTTTCAACACAGAAAAACAACAGTTAAATCGATTTCTCAATCGATTTTATAAAAGTTTAAAACCAGCTTAATCTATTGCCCAATCGATTATCGCGTTTCTTGTTTTTCTTGAATCTTGAAAATATATGATCTAATCGATTTGCCAATCGATTCTTTTAATACATAAATCAGAAACTGAAGCAAGTTCATATCAGAATCGATTGAATAATTGATTATGGGTGTTTTGATCAAACAACGAGATCAAAACAATTGATTACTCAGTCGACTCATATTTATTAACATAATGGATTTGGCAATTGGCTGAATTCTCCATCTAACACAAACCTTTACTTTAATCGATTTGCCAATCGATTGAACTGATCATAGTGGCTCAAACATTTTTCTTCAATCGATCCGTCAATCGATTTTACTAGTCATAGTGATTCATATATTTTACTTCAATCGATTTGCCAATCGATTTGGCTTGTTACAGTAGCTCAGCCATTTACTTGAAATCAATGTGCCAATCGACTAGGAACATGTTTCTGATAAATGATTTAGTATTTCATTTTTCCAATCGATTGCCTAATCGATTAGTATATAACTTTCAAGTTAAGAAACTTATTTCAATTGATTATTCAATCGATTTGAATGATCACAGAGGCCAAGTCTGATAAAAAAACTTTTTCACAATCGATTTGTCAATCGATTGATTCAGTAAGTGGTTGGTTCTGTGACTTACAAACTCGATTACTCAATTGATGTCCCAATCGATTGTCCAATAGATTGGTTGATCACAGAGTCCAATTCTGATGAAAAAGAGTTTTCGTAATCGATTTGCCAACCGATTAACTGAGTACTAGCTTGGCTCTGTGAATTACAAAATCGATTGCTCAATTGACGTGCTAATCGATTGTCCAATGGATTAATTTAAACCCATAATACAGGTTTCAATAAAATCCTTTAAGTAATCGATTTCCCAATCGATGTACTTAGTGAAAACTCTAATTCGGAGTCAAACAATCGATTGCCCAATGGATTCATCAATTGACTTGCTAATCGATTTATTTCCTTATTTATATTAAGATTTCATATTTACTTTGGCAAATACTTAAATATGAAATCATAGAGATGAGTCTACTTATTAATTACTATGACCACTATTAACACTAGACAAAATTCCATCTTTATCAAGCACATCCTCTAATTTTGCTTGATTCCTTGTGTTCCAAGCTTGTGTCCAAGTGTATAGTGTTTACTTGTTTTTCTTGAAATGTAACTCAGTTCAAACTGTTAGTTTTATCAAATGGATGCATGAACATTGTATGTTTGTTAATTATGTCAAAATCATGATTAAGAGGACTTATGTCTAACAGAAACCTTAATGGGAAATTTGAATGTATATCAACAGATGATTGTCCTGTAGTTAAAAATGTCCTAATCGTTGACCATATATTGAATATCAATTTAATCATATAAATATAATAAAAGATGAAGAGGGATTTAAAACATACTCAATGTATGTTTTAACTTCAGTTTAGTTAATCAAAACGTGAACTTGTGCAGCATTAAATACTTTGTCACTTGGCCAAAAAATCGGAAAATCACTGTCAGGCGTCTTCAAATCTTTGATCCAACGATAAATAGATTTGGCTTCATCAGTAGATAAAGTGTAATTCGCACGAGGTTTTAAAGTCTTGCCGTTGTGTTCCACCGACAACAAATTTGGTCGTCTGCAATATATACCTATGTCTTTTCTAGCTTTGTCATTATCTTTTGTTTTCCCTTTCACATTCATCACATTATTAAATATGTTGTCAGAGAAATTTTTCTCGATATGCATAACATCGAGATTATGTCTCAAAAGATTATCTTTCCAATATACATCTTTTTGTCCAATTGTGCCATTGTCCGTAACCTTGGGGTTTACAAGCCACACCATTAACAACATGTACATTTGGCATATCTTTTACTTTATTCCAAACTTGTTCTTATGTCAATTTAAGCGGAGGTCCTAGACTTTTTGCATAGCCCTTCATAAATGCAGCTTTGTTCCTTCTAAATGCATGATCAATAAGTAATAACCTACGGTGCGAGTCAAACCACAATGTCTTCCCGCCAAATTTTAAAGTAAATGCTTTTGTATCTTCCAGACAAATAGGACAAGCTAATTTACCATGGGTGCCCCATCCTGACAACATCCCATAAGCGGGGAAATCATTAATGGTCCACATCAAAGCAGCTCTCATCATAAAATTTTCTCTCTGAGCAATATCATATGTCAAGACACCACTCCATAACCTCTTCAAATCGTCAATCAAAGATTGTAAAACAATATCAATACCAGTTGTAGGATTAGAAGGACCTGGTATCAGAGCAGCTAAGAACATATAAGGTTTAGACATACACATATCAGGAAGAAGACTGTAAGGAGTAACAATAACCGGCCAAAAAGAATAAGGAGTAGACGATGCTTTTATGTAAGGCGTAAATCCATCAGAGGATAATCGAAGTCTTACATTGTGTGGATCTGACGCAAAATCAGGATGCATTTGATCAAAGTGTTTCCATGCCTGACCATCAGACGAATGTCGCAAGTCACCTGAAGTTCTTCTATTCTCATAATGCCACGTCATCTTTCCTGCAGTTTGTATTGATGCAAACATTCTCTGCAATCTTGATACAATAGGTAGGTAAAACATTGATTTTCCCCTACTTACCCTAGAGTTATTCCTTTGGTGATACCTTGGTTGTTAACAAAACTTACATTCAACTAAGTTGGCATCATTTATACCAAATTCATTGTCATAATACAACATGCAGCCTTTAACACAACAATCAATCCTCTTGACACCTACTAGTCTAATATACATTGATAACTTTGAGTTTGGAGATCCATCAAACTACGGTTTATTTGTCTCTTTAAAAAGACCATAAAATCTCTGAGTTTCTTCATTTGGAAGTCCATCGGTATCGTCATATTGATCTTCATTGAATGACAAATTAACCCCAACAACATCCGAAATCTTATCATTCATCACCTCAAAGTGTTGATAGTTATAATAATATATACCTAACATGTTAGTACTACTTGAAGGACCTAGTTATTCTCCACACATGTACTAGTATTAGGCGCCGTCAGGGACTCTTCCCATGATTAGTCCAAATCCAGTAGTTAGGCATAAATCCATCTCCATATAAATGCACTCTTATTTCATCTTCACTTTTAAACTGTCTACATCGACATAAACAACATGGACATCTCATTCCCCCTTCATCTTCGACAATTTTCTGCACTCTCGCAAAATTGAGATAGTCTTCAACCTTGTTAGCAAAACGTTGTTTAAGACCCTTCCTTCAAGAAAAATTCTTATCGTACATCCAACTACGGTCTATATCCATGTATATGTGTATATATATATATATATATGTTTATTCTGAAAATTAAATATATATATATATATATATATATATATATATATATATCAATGTTTTATATATTAATTACTTTATTTTTTAAAAGCATTATATATAAATTTTGACATACTTTATATGTCAATTGAAGGAGCATTTGCAAACAATATAATAAATTATTATCAAGACTATAATTATATGTAAGGAGTTATTTTATGAAAAAATTCAGTAAACATCATTTAAAATTTTTTTTCGGTTTATATATTTATAGTCTTGATAATAATTTAATATAAACTTAGCAAAATTCAAGATAATAAAGAAAAAGCTTGGAGGAATAATTTTTGTAGAGAGAAGGTGGAGAGAAAATTTAAAAAGAAGGTTTAGAGAGAAGGTAGAAGTGATATTTATAGAAAATGATTGATCCTTTGTGGTGGCCAAAGCAGCCACAAAGTGCAACGGATCTACGGATTTTGTGGATAAAACGGTCAGAAAGGCAGGCGTTTGTGGCGGCCTAGGCGGCCACAAATGGCAATGGAACTATGGGATTTTGTGGCGGCCTTTGCAGCCACAAAGGATAACGACTCAATGCGTTGTTGGACATAAGTCCCCTTGATCTTGATTTTGACATAATTAACAAACATACAATGTTCATTCATCACATGATTAATCTAACAGTTGAAACTGAGTAATATTTCAGGAACAACAACTCAACCCTACATACTTGAGACAATGGCTTGGAACTCAAGGAATCAACTAAATTTGGAAGATACATTAGTAAATCGATTAGACAAATTGATTTTGTAATAGGGTTGTTTGAAAATGTGAAATCTGGGATTAAGCAATCGATTAGGAAAATCAATTTGCACAATTTACTGAAAATCAAGCGTGCAAGTCAGTGGCATGCTGTTTTGCAGGCTAATCGATTTGGCAAATAGATTGTTCCAATCACCAGACTATCCTGATTGTTTAAATCGATTGACAAAATCGATTGTGAAAGTTACATAGCCAAAACCTTTTATATAATCGATTAGGAAAATCAATTTCGAAAATAATATCTTAAAATGAACATGGTCTGTAACATACACAATCGATTGGCACAATCTATTGAACTATTTCTTTTGTAACAAGTTTGGCATCAATCGATTTGGTAAATCGATTGAATGAACCAACTGCTAAACTGTTCTTCAGACAAAAGTCCATAATCGATTAGGCACATCAATGAACATGTTTTAAGCCAACTCTCTGAAATTAGCTAAATCGATTATGCAAATCGATTGTTTGAAAATCACTGAGTCCTAGTGACTAGTGAAATCGATTGGCAAAATCGATTGGTACACAAGTTTTAGTAACAGAGAAGGCTTAGCCTATGGCCAAATCGATTATGAGAGTATTTGAATCGACTGAGTAAATCGATTGTTTTCATCTCGTTGTTGGAACAAAACATCCCAAATCGATTATGCAAATCGATTCAAATATGAACAGTTATTCAAGTCTGAAGAATGCTTTAAAATAATCGATTAGGTAAATCGATTGGTTTATGTAGTTTCAAGATTCAAGAACAACAAGATTCGCGAAATCGATTTGGTAAATTGATTGAGCTTGATTTATAACTTTAATGAATCGATTAGGCAAATCGATTCATCTGTTACTTTTCCTGAAACTATATAAACCGTTTTCATTCTCTTCTTCTCATAACATTCACAACTACTAACACATTGATAGAACATTCTGATATCTCTTTCTCACATTGAAATAACATTGAACATTGCTTTTTCAGACATGAACGTTCATCCTTCGTGATCAACAAAGACTGAAAAAGATTGCAAAGAGAAAGAACATTTGAGAAGAAGACCGTTGAAGAAAATTTGTATATTTTCTATTTAGACTTTCTGTAAACAAATTCTGTAATCAAATAACATTGAGAAATTCAGTTTTAACTGGTAGTTATCTTCTGTGATTGAGAGGTCTCATCAAGAAGAAACTTTGTTGTTATCTTGGAAGAGTTCGGACAAGAACTCTGGGATACAGTGGTTGTGAAATCCAGTCTTAACTGGTAGTGATCTTCTGTGCTGAGGAGTCTCATCAAGAAGACACTAGGCTGAGATCTTGTAAGGGTTTGGAGATAAACTCTGGGATTCAGTGAGATAAGGATAGAATAGCAAGAGTGGTTTAAGATTGATAGGCGAGGAGCTAGAACATCTGTAAATCGACTCTGTAATATTCTATTGGAAAAGGCTAAGATCGGAGTTGATCTTAGGACTGGACATAGGTCGTCGGATAGACGGCTGAACCAGTATATAAATTACTCTGTACATTTTCCTTCCCTTATCTCTTTTATTTCTGCATTGCTTATTTGATTGATCTTGATTGCATGCAATAATAAAATTCTGTGTTAAATGACATTACATGAATTGTTATTTTGGCATGCTTGTATATGAATCAATCTGTTGAATATTAATTGTTTTTTTGCTGCACTCTCAATTAGACAATATTTGTTATTGTTAATCTTTCTTTAGGATTTATATTTGGGACCTTGGTTAATCTTTGTTTAATAAATTTTGAATTTATCAAACTGTTTAACATATTGTTAAAATAGGCATTATTCTTCACAATTTCTGTCAAATATGAGGTCATACCCCCCATCATGCGTTTGTGGCGGCCTGAGCGGCCACAAATGGCTTGCCTTTGTGGCGGCCTTTACCCTCACAAATGGTTGATTTTGTGGCTGAAAAAGCCCTCACAAATTTTTTAAAAATTTAGCTTGATTTTTTGGCTGCCTAAGCCCTCACAAAATCACAATGTTGTGACTTTGTAAGGGCTTAGGCAGCCACAAAATCCAGCTTAATTTTTAAACTTTGTGAGGGCTTTTTCAGCCATAAATAAAGACCAATTTGAATTTTTGTATTTGTGAGAACTTTTTCGGTCACTAATTTGTGAGGGTTTTTTTCGGCCACAAAATATTTGTAAAGTTGTCCACAAATTTGGGAATTTCTTGTAGTAAATATTCTCATCACAAATTTATTACAACACTATCATTAATCATATATCATCATCACAAATTTCATCACATAAACTCGTCTAATCAAACATATGCACAAAATTCATTTGACACCCAATATCACATTAATATTAAATACCACACAGTTAACTATATTAAATCATTCAACATCTTATAGATGTTTCTGTTCCACTTTTTAACTTCACAAATTTTATATTTGCACATTAGTTTATTTCTCCCTCAAAGGTTACTACGAAAAGTCGTTTATCTCACAATATATTATACTCATGATCAAACATTCTTTCACCCCTTACCTTATTTCGACGTTTTCACACATGAATATAAATCGATAAGCAAAAAGTATTTGTTCTTTGACTCCTTGTCGTTCAATTGATCTAATTCGGCAGTTTATTGATAAACGTCAAATAAATTATGAGAACACACTCTAAACGGGTTAATTTCGAAATTGAGTCAAGTAAACTTACCACTACTAGAAAACTCATTTTAGCTGCCATATTTAGCGTCGGTATCACGGACGCTAATGCGTGAAATTTTATTTTTTTAATTTATCAGTAGTTAGCGTCGGCCTGACCGACGCTAACAAAAATAAGGCGTCCACTAATTTATTTTTTTAATTTTTATTTTAATTAGTAGCGTCAGATGGGCCGACGCTAAGTTTAGGATTTTTTAAAATTAAATTTTTTAATAGTATTTGAAAAATTAATATTATGTTTTCTAAAATCTTCATCACACACGCATCTTTCATTACTCTCACTTCATCACTCTGTAACCCTAGATCTCTCCATCACCCACTCCATATTCGCCGTCAAGCTCATCCCATCGCCGCCGCATCACCGTTTCCATCACCTCACTCACTCTCGCGCATGTCTCCCACTCTGAACCCTAGCTCTCAAACCCATCACCCATTATGAACCCCCTCGAACCTGTCACCCACTTCTTCGTCGCCGTCAAGCGCAGCCTCTCACCGCCGCATCACCGCTTCCCTCACCTCACTCACTCTCACGGCCTCACTATTTCCCTCACTCTCTCTGTCTTCTACAAGCCAGGTTGATTTCTTGTTTTATTTGTTTATTCGTTTTTATTTTAGTTTTAGGGTATTTAATTAAAAAATGCTTTGTGATATATTTTGGTTTAGTTTTAGAAGATTCAATCTTTGTAGGTTGTTATTGTTGAAATGAATTATGAAATTGTTGTAATTATTTTTTTGTGTTAGCATCAAGGTTTTCAGATTGCTTTGATTTATGAAATTATTATAATTGTTTTATGTGTTAGCATCAAGGTTTTTTAAAAGTTTGGTTCACATTGTTTTGAATTAACAAATTATTGTAATTCTCTTATGCATTAGCATCAAGGTTTTAAATCGTGGCCCTAGACCCATTTTTTAAAAGCTTGGTTAACATTGCTTTGAATTATTAATGATTCCGCTGCCTACTTATTTTTTTTGTTGCATCCATAATACAAGAATTTTCAAGCCTAGCAATTGTATTGTTGCTGCTCATCTCTATCACTATTTACTATTTTCAAGTCTGAATTTTACTTATATTTTGTTGTCTGTGTGCTGATGCTATTTGCATAAACATCATGATCTTGTAAAACTAATAGGATGGGTTACTTGTGTACATGCTTATCATACCACATATTATTTCTTTCGTTCTAATGTTGCCAAGAACTTTATATATTGTAAATTTAACATCAGAAGAAAATTGCTATGCAGGCATTCAACTGGGAGTCTCACAAATACAATTGGTGGGCAAGGGTCTATGATTTAGGAACAAACAATCCTAATTTTTTACTTTGTCTATTTCTTTTCGTTTTTTAGAATCATTTATCATTTTTGTATGACAACTTCTTTAGGCTTGTTATTATCGTTATAAGTTTTCTGTACTTAATTGTTGCTCTAATTTCCAAAAGATATTTCTAAATGATGACTGAGCTTATCAACCTTTTTATTATAGGGGGACCATGTGGCCCTTCTGTCCGCCTTTGTAGAAATTGTGCTTAAGCTGCAGTTGGACTTGCCAGAGCAAGCAATGGAGGTCACAGCTATATTTTTTCGTGCAACAACATTAGCAAAAGAATCCATAGTAAGTATGCCTCAAGCCCTAGAAAGTATCATATTCTTTACTCTTTTTGATGTTTAATTTAATCTAATTCTGATATATTTTTCTGATGCTAAGGAAACATTGAAATCTCTAGAGAATCAATGAACCTTGACAAAAAAGAAATGAAACGCTTCAATCATGTGAGTTCGAATATATATACTTGCATTGTGTTTTTCTATTCCAAATTTATGAAGCTGATAGTATGTTAGTTACGGTCATAATTTTTATAACTTTTTTCAGGTTGATGTATTTCCTAGTGATATTGTAATATTTGGACGGGTTCTTAATCTTCTAAGAGGTCTATTATATCGCATTGTGATGCCACTGTAATACTTATTCGTTCTACAACCTTATTTACTTGACTGATTTGGATGTAGGGCTTTCTTCCAGCATGGACGTTCACATAGTATATATGGACATAATGAAGCCATTTGCAGAATCAGTTTCAAGTGGGTGCGTCTTTTGGTTTTGTTTTTTATTTTTTTAATTATCAGTGTCTTCTACATTGCTTGTTTGACCTATGGCTGATTTGAGTTGGACTTCAGGTACATTAATAGAGAACCATCGGTAAATGATAGATGGGTTTTTGATTCACCAGTCCATTCTGATGTTGAAGCCAAGCTGAGGCAACTTTTAATTGAGCTGGGAAATATTGATAAGATACTTGGAATTCAGGTGTGTGTTTCTTTTATGAATCCTTGATATACTAAAGCTCGAGATTGCTTTGGTTTTTCCTATACATTTATAATTGTTAATTACCTTTCCTTAGGCACGGTTAGCTTTACTACACTAGACTAGACATGGGTTGTATATCACAAATTTACTTAAATTATTAATGATTTGCGTGAAATCTGAAAATTATGAAGTATTCCATTTGTTCACTTATAATGTTGCTGCCATTGCATTAGATGCTCAGCAAGTAAATGAAGTACATTTTAATTGTTTTAATAAGTTGACTCAATATCTTGAAAGGTATGTGCCTACAAAGATGGAGAGGTCATTATTGGCATTGCTGCTGGAGTGCTTGGTAAATATGATCCTCGTCCAGTTAAGCTTAATAGTCTTTTTCCAGTGTTTTTTATTACAAAGGGTATCACACCAGGAATGATACAATGATTTTTTTTTTCTAGTGTTGACTTTAGCGTCGGCCATCCGACGCAATTGGTTTTCATCCAGCTGACGTGTCAACTGACTTTTTAGCGTCGGATGTTTTAATTTTACAGATAGTGTCGGTGTAGTGTAGGTCTGGCCGACGCTAATATAGCGTCGGATGGTGTTTGGCCGACGCTAATAATTAGCTTCGACCGTTTTAGCCTAGGCCCGACACCGACGCTAAGCCGACGCTAAATCGCTATTAGCGTCGATTTTTGGTCTATTAGCGTCGGGGTATGGCCGACGCTAAATACTCGCATTAATATATGTACTACCATCATTAGAGGATAGTTAAAATTAAAAATAAATAAAAATAACATCAATACTTTAGTTTAATTACTAAATAATAATATATTTAATATCACAATGTCATGACAAGTATATAAAATAAAGAAATCAAATACAATATTACTACTATCCTAAGATAATTATTTATAAACTACATAACTAAAATAGGAGATACTTAAAAAAAATTCAAATGTAAATATGTGCTCACTCAACATTAGTCAAACATACAATAAAATATTATATTAATTACGAATGCACATATACATGTAAAATCGTCCAAATAATTACTATTTTAAGATAAACAAATAATTACTATTTTTTGCAAATTTATTTATTTTATTGAGTAAAAAAGGAAAAAAAATTAATTTAATATATATACATATATATATATATATATATATACAT
>JBBPBR010000005.1:31591486-31610247 GCA_037974775.1 Cicer pinnatifidum | reverse complement strand
ATGAATTATTATATATACAAGTGTCATTCTTATAAATACGACATATTCATATGTCAGCCTTAGAATGTCAAACAACGTCACAATATTTATAAAACAAAACAAATGATACTGAACTATATATACAGGTCAAGCAATAAAAATATAATTTAGTCTATATATACAGGTCAAGCAATAAAAATATAATTTAGTTTATGTATAAATCGAATTATATTATATAAGTGGTTGATTATTTTATAATATATTATTATCCAAGTCATTCTTATCAATATGACATATTCATATGTCAGCCTTATAATGTCATACAAGGTTACAATATTAGTAAAACAAAACAAAGGATATTGAACTATAAAGATTAAGCAATAAAAATATGATTTTATTTACGTACAAATTGAATAATATTATACAAGTCAGATACAATATAACTAATTTAATACTTTATTAGGGAGATAATGTGTTACTAGCTAAAATATAATTTTACATATATTATATTGCATATGCACGTCTCTGTCGTGCCAGAATTCATAAAAAAAATAATAAAAAAAAAAATAAAAAATAAAAAATAAAAGAATGAAAAATTGAATATAAATTAATTATATAGATCATTATTTATTAAAGCGTATACTTTTGAAATTAAAATAAATTTTATGCCACAAGTCAAATTAAAATACTTTCTTAATTTATTAAAGGAGTTATATATATATATATATATATATATATATATTTATATATATACCAACTTTATAAATAATATTTAGAGATATATTTTATTTACGAGGATGCACACAACAAGAATTTATTAAATTTTTTAGGGTCAAAAGTCCTCACAAAGGAGGAGAAACAGCTACAAAGGAAACATTTGTGGCGGCCTTAAGCAGTCACAAATAAGGTGGTCACAAACCTTTGCGGCGGTCAAAACAGCCACAAAATTTGAAATTTCGTTACCATTTGTAAGAGCAAAGGCCGCCACAAAGTCTTCCTTTTGTGAGGCTTAGACCGCCACAAATGCCTCCTTTTGTGAGGAATTAGGTTGCCACAAATGTTAAAGTTGATATTTAAAATTAAGCTTTTGTAGGGGCCTACGCCGCTACAAATGTTTCCCTTTGTGAGTCAGACTTAGACCGCCACAAAGGATGAAACAAATTAAAAAATAAATATTTTGTGATGGCTTTGGCCGCCACAAAATTTTCACTTTATTAAAAAAATAATTTTATTAAATTCAAAATTAATATAAAAAAATAATATTATATATAATAAATTAATATCAATATAAATTTAAAATATAATATTATAATTTAATTAAATTTAAAATATAATATTTAAATTTAAATTAACTATATTATATATAATAAACTAATATCAATATAAATTAAAAATTTAAATTTAAAATATAATATTACAATTTAATTAAAATTTAAATTAAATTTAAAATACAATGTTTAAATTAATATTAAAATTACATTTAAATTAAAAATTAAGATAAATATTATATATAAAAATATAATACTGAGATTAATTAAAGTAATTACTACCAAACCAAATAAAACATTCCAAAATTAATAAATCATGTCTTACAAACCAAAAATTAAACACACCATAATTAAATAGGACAAGATATAATGTGTTCATACAAACCAAAAATAAAATTATATATGAAATTATTCAAGTACATCAATAATCGTAATAATTGCTCTGATCAATCGCTCCACTCCCTCCATCATTATTTGCTGGAATATTACCCGATGACATAAGTCCCTCAAAAGTATTATTAATTTGTGTTGAAGGAGACATCATGGTTTGAAATTAGATTTCATCTTCAATAACACCACCACTAATCGAAGGTGGAGCCATAGTTGGTTGAGGTTGATTTAAATCTAGTCTGATCAAGCCACCTGTTGGCATAGTCGGCCGATATGAATTTGATCTGGTTGAGGTTGAGGAAGTTGATGTGAAGATGACGGAACATACTGATGATTATTAAAATATTGTTCTTGCTGAAATATTGTCTGTTGTTGTTGTTGGAAGGCAGAGTTCGGAGGATCCTGGTGTTGCTATTGGAAATTTGGAGGCGGTTGCTGCTATTGGGAGTATTGAGAGTAATTATGTTGCTGTTGGAATAGTTGTTGTTGATGCAAGTATTAAGGCTGAGGCAGGAACTGTAGATGAAACACATGAGGAAATGAAAATTGTTGTTGTTGAAAATGTTGTTGCTGCTCTTGAAACTTTTGTTTCCATTCCTCATTTAGTTTATCAATTGCTGCTTGTATCAGCTGTTGTGTCTTTTCTTCTTGGTCACTTGCCCATTGTTCCTTTAACTGGTCAAGATTATCTACCGACAGACGATGAGATCGATCCGTACTAGCATAAGAAGAAGACGTCTCAGTCTGAATATAGCCTGTTGGACCTTTCACAAATGTTGACGATAAACTACCGGCACCCAACACACGCCCTTTGTACTTGCCACCACTAATGTTCATAAAACTTGCGGTCTCATATTATTTTTGCTGCACTGGACCAGCTCGCTGAGCAAGAGGAAGAGTAGCTTGATGATCATCTCATTCTTTCATGACTTGTTGAAGTTGTTCCTATATAAAAAATTAAAAAATTAAAATAGTTAATTAATATATAATAATTTAGAGGGCTAATTAATTGTAATTAGAATGTATATATATATAGTTAAAGAAATATATATGAATTTAAATACTAATTAAATATATATTTACCTGAATCATTTGTGATAATCCATCAGTAATCTCATTTGTTTCAGGATTAACATGAAGATAGCGATGTATCTTTGTTTGAGTGACCTCCCTTCCAAGTTGCTTTTCCTAAAATATTAAATTAATATCAAGTTTAAATAGTGAAATGTGATAATTAATTGAATATAAATTAATAGATATATATTAATAGTAAATACCATATAATATTTAATTTCTCTAGCAAACATGGACCCTCCCTTATAAGTACTGGTACCCCTCTCAGATGCTCTATTAATCTTTGTTTTTTCTCTTTCCTGTTTATAAGCATTTGTGTTCCATTTCCTCCACAAAACACTCTAAACATTTTCACCAATCCAATTCGGCTTTCTTTCCTCGCCCTTATTACGTGCGTACACCAACATAGATGACAGACGCTTGGAGAAATGATAGTCAAAAAAAGCCAAAACTGCAACATTATGCTCTCTTTTCCATGTACATTTTGTTTGTTGTTTCTTTAAATTTAAAAAATATTAAAAATATAATTCAATTAAGCAATCAAATGTATAATTAGTAATTAAATAAGTTAATCTAATTACTTACTTTTAAACAACGTAAAAATTGATCAAATTCACTAAATTGAGGTGTCTTATCCTCTTTTATCTCACCCCAAGACAACCATGATTTTTTTTATATTTCTCTTGTATAACTTCACCAATTGCCTTTGCAGATGATTTAAAAGGAAGATATCTTCAAAGTTTACATGCAAATTAAATTTAAAAATTAATTAATAAAATAATGTAAAATGCAATAATTGACAATAATGAAATATTTAACAGTCATAATTTAGTGTGTGTGTATGTACAATTAACATAAATTAATAAAGATATATACATAAATAAATTATAAATAAACATAAATAAAGAAGTGTATATATATATATATATATATAGACACACACACACACACATATTTCACGTAATTAATTAAATGTCTTCGTCATCGTCATCATCGTTGTCGTCATTTGATGAGTGAATTAAGTCACTACCTTCATCATTCTCTAATTCTTCTATTTCTTATTCATGAACTTATTCTTCAATGTTTGACTCATGACAAAGTTGATTAATAGTCTCATCTCCAATCACATGATCCAAATTTGAGATTTCATATGCATCTTCTTCATTTTGACCTGCTTCAACTTCTATGATTCCACTCGTTGGTCTTGTTTTGATTGCATCACACCAACCTTGTTTGCTTCTGACTGTTGATGGATAAGGAATATAATACACTTGTCTTACATTATAGGTCAGGGCAAATGGATCAAACCATAGATATTTTTTGCTCATATGAATTTCTACAGTATTCGATATCAAATTGATCTTAGTTCCTCTGCTAGATATATCAAACCACTTACAATAAAAAAAACACCACTTTTTTTCACATAATCTAGGAACATATAGTCAATTTCGTAAATATGCTCAATTATGTCGTATAAATATTCTACTACACCACTATTAGACACACTTTTCATATAAACTCCACTATTAATTGTTTCTTTTCCTTCGGTCCAAGATTCAGTGTCAAATTTGTATTAATTGACGTAATAGGTGGGTCATTCTTTGAAACTTCTACTTGGGCCCATAGATAAGTGCCTTAAGTGGATGTTGATAGGAGTTTGTTCTTCGAGATGTACTTGTTGTTGAAACCATAATGGAAAATTTGAATGTATATCAATAGATGATTGTCTTGTAGTTAAAAATGCCTTGATCGATGACTATATGGTGAATATCAATTTAATCATATAAATATAACAAAAGATGAAGAGGGATTTAAAACGTACTTCATGTATGGTTTAACTTAAGTGCAGTTAGTCAAAACGTGAACATGTGCCGCATTAAATACTTTGTCACTTGGCTAGAAAATCGGAAAATTCCTACCAGCATGATGACCAGACAATCAAAAAACTGATAAAGCATGTAGGTGACGTATAACACTATTAGTATCATTTCTTTCGTTCACTGCTATTAGTATCATTTATTTCGTTCACTGGTGACAACATTTTGTTGTTGAAATAATGAGAACAAAAGTGTGTTGTTTCACTGTGTAGGTAAGATGAACAAATTGAGCCCTCAACTCTAGCTTTATTTTTCACCGACCGTTTTGAATAACCCATGAACCTATAATATAAATGAGATGTACAATAAGCTCCATGTGTGTGTGTATATATATATATATATATATATATATATCACCTTTCAAATGGATACATCCATCTATACTGAATTGGTCCACCAAACCTAGCTTCACTTGCAATATGCATTGAGAGATGCTCCATGGAATCAAAAAACCCAGGAGGGAATACTTTCTCCAACTTACACAAAATCATCGGAATGTCGTTTTCCTTCTTGATGAGATCTTGATCAATGAGTGTTGAAGAACACAAATTCTTGAAATATTGACTCACCTCAATAAGTGGGTTCAATACATGTGTTGGTAAAGCACTAAAGGCAATAGGAAGTAAATACTTTAAAAATATATGACAATCATGACTTTTCATCCCATGCATCCTCCCATTTTCTACATCAACACATCTTGCCAAATTAGAATAATAACTGTCAGTCGTCTTCAACTCTTTGATCTAACGATAAAAAAATTTGACTTCCTCAGTAGATAAAGTGTAATTCGCACGAGATTTTAGAGTCTTGTCGTTGTGCTCCACCAACAACAAATCTGGTCGTCTGCAATATATACCTATGTCTTTTCTAGCATTGTCATTATCTTTTGTTTTCCCTTTCACATTCATCACAATATTAAATATGTTATCAAAGACATTTTTCTCGATATGCATAACATCGAGATTATGTCTCAAAAGATTATCTTTCCAATAGGGTAGATCCCAAAAATTACATCTTTTTATCCAATTTGCCATTGTATGTAACCTTGTGGTTTGCAAGCCGCACCATTAACAACATATACCTTTGGCATATCTTTTACTTTATTCCAAACTTGTTATGATGTCAATTTAAGCAGGGGTCCTAGACTTTCTGCATAACCCTTCATAAATGCAACTTTGTTCCTTCTACAAGCATGATCAACATGTAATAACCTACAGTGCGAGTCAAACCATGATGCCTTCCCGCCAAATTTTAAAGTAAATTCTTTTGTATCTTCCATACAAATACGACAAGCTAATTTACCATGGTTTCCCCATCCTGACAACATCCCATAAGCGGGGAAATCATTAATGGTCCACGTCAAAGCAGCTCTCATCATAAAACTTTGTCTCCGAGCAATATCATATATCAAGACACCACTCCACAACCTCTTCAAATCGTCAATCAAAGGTTGTAAAAAAATATCAATACCAGTTTTAGGATTAGAAGGACCTGGTATCAATACCAGTCTAATAAACATTGATAACTTTGATTTTGGAGATCCTTCAAACAACGGTTTATTTGTCTCTTTCAAAAGAACATAAAATATCTGAGCTTCTTCATTCGGAAGTCCATCGGTATCATCATATTGATCTTCATTGAATGACAAACTGACCCCAACAACATCTGAAATCATATCATTCATCACCTCAAAGTGTTGATAGTTATTATAATCTACACCTAACATGTTAGTACTACTTGAAGGACCTATGTTATTCTCTGCACGTGTACTGGTATTAGGCACCGTCGAAGACTCTTCCCCATGATTAGTCTAAATCTAGTAGTTAGGCTTAAATCCATTAGCATATAAATGCACTCTTATTTCATCTTCACTCTTAAACCGTCTACATCGACATAAACAACATGGACATCTCATCCCCCCTTCATCTTCGACACTTTTCTGCACTTTTGCAAAATTGAGAAAGTCTTCAACCTTGTTAGCAAAACGTTGTTTAAGACCCTTCCTTCTAGGAAAATTCATATTGTACATCCAACTACGGTTTATATCCATATATGTGTGTGTGCATATATATATATATATATATATATATATATATATATATATATATATATTATTTTGAAAATTAAATAAATATATAAATTATGTGTGTAAATATATATATATATATATATATATATATATATATATATATATATCGATGTTTTATATAATAATTGCTTTATTTTTCAAAAGCATTATATATAAATTTTGACATACTTTATATGTCAATTAGGGGAGCTTTGCAAACATTATAACAAATTATTATCAAGATTATAATTATATAAACAAAAATAAAATTTTAAATGATATTTAATGAAATTTTTCATAAAATAACTCCTTATTTATAAACAAAAATAGAGACTGTTAAAGTATATAAATTTTTTGTACGAACTCAACTACAACTCTTTTTAATAACTAACAACAAATATTAATATCATCAATTTTAATAATATTTTTTTAAAAAAGTAGTTTTATTAAAATCAATAAGTTTTACATGTATTTCGTATTTTTATTTATCATCTATTATGTAAACAACATAATTTCTATTTTTTTTTAAATAAATCTATGATAAAATTTCGAATGACGAGCTTTTTATATATTTTAAAAACAATATAAATATATTTATAATATCACATATTTTACTAATCTATATTTAAAATGTATAAAATACTAACTTGATATCGGGTAATGTCTGACTTGAAACTTTCACACAGCTGAGAACTCTTCGAAATAAACACAATATCACCATTATCAAAATAAAAAATTTAATAATATTCATTAAGTAAATAAATTCAAATCAAAAATAAAATTAAAAAACTAAATATATGATATAAACTTACCAAAATTCAAGATAGTAAAGAAAAAACTTGGAGAAATTATTTTTGTAGAGAGAAGGTGGAGATAAAATTTAAAAAGAAAGTTTAGAGAGAAAGTAGAAGTGAAAAATGATAAGAGGAGTCGAGTGATGTTTATAGAAAATTATTGATCCTTTGTGGCGACGAAAGCAGCTACAAAATCCAACGGTAACCCGATCCTTTGTGGCGGCTTTAACGGTCAGAAAATAAGGAATTTATGGCAGTCTAAGCAGCCAAAAAGTGCAATGGAACAATATCCATTTGTGGCGGCCTTTGCAGCCACAAAGTGCAACAGACCAATGATTTGGTGGCGGTCTGGGCGGCCACAAATGGCTTGCCTTTGTGGCGGTCTTTACCCTCTTAAATGGTTGATTTTGTGGCTGAAAAAGCCCTCACAAAGGACTTCAATTTCAACTGAATTTTGTGGCACCCTAAGCCCTCACAAAATGACAACGTTGTGATTTTGTGAGGGCTTAGGCAGCCACAAAATCCAACTAAAATTGTAGCCCTTTGTGAGGGCTTTTTTATCCACAAATAAAGATCAATTCTTAGATCTGATTAATGTTCACACCATATTTATTAGAGAGATTAAAAATTAGAATGATATATCATTTATTTTAATAGATGAACTCTTTATTGATTCTTAGATCAAATTAATGTTGACGCGGTGTTTGTTCGATGAGTTACAAATTAGAATCATATACCATTTATGTTAATAGATCAACACGTTACCAATTATCCATTAAAAGAACTCTGTCAATTATTTATTTGAATATTTGGGGGAATTATATTGAGAGTAATACATTAGTGAGATTTTTTTGAAAATATGTTTATAAGTCATTTTGAATTTGTCACATTTGTAGAAAAGTTATTGTTGAGTAATATTAACATAAGTGTTATAAGCTTTTTGATAGATTCATCCTTTAAAGTTTTTAGTGACATTGGATTTGTGTTTTTTATTTTTTATTTATGTATTTTACCAATTTAAATTGATGAATATCTTCTTTTATCTATTCTACCATTGTTATAGAAGTGTGGGCAATTGTCCTGCTAGGATTTCAAAATAATGTATCATTTTTGAAATTCTATTTTGATTCCTATCAACAATCTTCTTAAGAATCGCAATATATAGTATTCGTAGTCTATGTTGTTAGTTTGACAAGCGCACTACAAAATAAAACATGTACGCCAATAAATATTTATGCATTGATTATAAATGAAATTTTAAAGGCATGTAATTAAGTTCTATAACAAAAATTTCAAACTTTTATTGGAATCCATGTGATGTTGTTTGACTTATGCTTCAACACTATAGCACCCCTTCGCAGTTGTTACAGATTAATGAGTCTTGAAGTTCAAGTTTAGGAGGAACCCCGCTCTGATAGGTAATACCGAAAATAAAGGTTGTAATTTGTATTTTACTTATTTAATTTAAAAAGATTTTTTTTTGTATGAAATCCTTATAAGTAGTAGTAAGTTTTTAGAATTAAATCAAGTAATTATACTTAAATCAAACTTATTGTGATTGCACTATTAAATAGGAGTAAAGAAATTTAAAGTGTTCCTTTTAATTTTCGAGAAACGTGATATCCTAAATTAAAAATAAAAGTTTTTATTTTCTTGGGAACAAACTTTTAATTATCTGCTGCAAATTTTATTGAAATATGATATAAATTATTATGTATATAATTTTGGGTTTAGGGTGTAACAATATTTATGAACATTAAATACCTTACCAAGTATGTCTCTACAACTAACTTGTTTATTCTTCTCTGGATTTTCAGAACATTGTTCTAGATTCTCCTAAAAAATATGTATGATAAAAAAGATAAGTTCAATATCATTTTTAAAATGCAATATTAAAAAATATTAAAATGATAATATACTTACACATTGTATTATCACTTGTTGAACATTTTCATTATCAACTATTCGATCTTTATTCAAACGAGGCTCCTTCCACAAAATACGACGACCTAATGGTTGATCAGATTTCGTGTCCTGAAGCTATTAATTAAGACATAAATAAAATATTAGTTAGAAACCATAGTTTATAATCTACATATTATATAAAAGTGATGTTTAGTTACAATTTTTTTCTCTAAACATGCATACCCTAAACGCAATTTTTTGTATGGATGCATTGAATTTTTTGCTCTCTCCCGATTTGTCATACTTATACCCTATATAAAAAATAACGATCGTGTAAAGAAATACGCTATGAATATGAATAAAACACAAATGCTAGTAAATTAATATTACCACAAAAGTGGAGTTTGCACATTTAGATACATTCTTCATTTGATACGTAATTTTTTGTATATTTTTGGAGCTTCAACATTCAAATTTCAATCACAGTCTCTTAAATAGAAATTTAACAAATGAGACTAAATCCTCTGCGTATTTTTCAGGCAACTCTAAGCACATAATTTCTTCGCACCTCATCAACGTTAGAAGCTGACTGCAAACTAAATAAAGATAGAATATGAGTAAAAGTATTTCAATGGAAAAAATTCTAAGTAAGAAAAAAGTGGAGTAAAAAAGTTACTTGTATATCATTCGACCATATATCTTTAGCATCCTTCAAAACTTTATCTCTCCCATCATGAATTGTTGTTGGGATATTTTACAAACAACCGCATCAATGTAACTTACCATCATTGAACTATTGGGCTCAATTGATTGACCACTTTGATTCCATCCCACCTAATAAACTCATAGAGTAAGTGCATGCTTTCAAAAACAATAAAAAATAAATTCTAAACAAAGTATAGTATACCTCAAATTTAATTTCATTACTTCTTGCTTTGATGACTTTTTGTATAATAGTTGTCCCATGTTTAACTTCGTTATCATTTTGACGATCTAAATCATTATTGGATTCCATTTATCTACACATTTCACACATTATAATTATAAGTTCAGTATAAGTTCAACATGCAGTAGTCTAACTAGCAGTATAAGTTCAACATGCAGTTTAGTGACAACAACAAATTAATAAAAAACCATACCTAACAACAACAATATCTGAGTATAGGGTTACGACTTCGCTTAAGTAGGAACAACGAAAAGACGACACAAAAATGCGTATGGGAGAGGGTTTGTATGGAGGGTTCACAGTAGAGTTCGTATGGAGAGCGTTCGTAGGGATAGTAGTGAAGAGGGAGAATATGGTAAGTAGAATTTATATGGAGAGTAACGATGATGGAGAGTACATAATGAAGATGAAAATGAGGAGGTTTTGCACCGTCAAGTTCGTATGGAGAGTACATAATGAAGAGGAAACTGAAGTGGTTTCTTATTATCCGTTTATTTTAAGACCATTTTACAATGCTTGTATAAAAAGCGCTTTAAAAGACCTAAAAGACTTAACCCTATTACAAAGCTTTCACAACAAGTGCTTTAAAGACTATATAAAAAGCGCTTTTAAAGACCGTATAAAAGGCGCTATTTGAGCATTTTACAGTGCTTATGGACAAAAAGCGCTATAAATGATTAAAAACGATGCATATGAGTATTTTTAAAAGTCTTTTACAGCGCTTATTCGTGCTTATAGAATAAGCACTGTAAAATGTTTTGTAATTTTATTTTTTTGAAAATCTTTTACAGCACTTTCGCAACAAGTGCTTTAAATTATTTTTAATTTAATTTTTAAAAGCTCTTTAAAGCGCTTATGGACAAAAGCGTTGTAAAATGATTTATAATTTAATTTTTGAAAGCCTTTTACAACACTTATGGACAAAAGCGGTTTAAAATTAAAAGTTTATATTCAGTTCAAGTTAAATATGCTAAATTACAATTTTAGTTCAGTTTCTTTAAAATACCTATATTTGGATTTTTTCCCCCCAAATAATTAGTTAAATACCTAAATCAATGCTAAATTACATGATCAGTTCAGATTGGGATCAATTAAAGTTTAAGGAAAATGCCCACTCAAACATAGTTTTTTCAAGTTCAAGTTCAGTATAAGTAGAAAATTAGTATAATTAAGCAGGAAATCAATTACAGTTCAAGCTAAATGCTAAAACACTTAAACACCTTAAGATGCTCTTATTGTTTTCCTAGTGGGATTCACATTTGTTTGTCATTTAAAGATACAAAACGATGTATTAATCAAAATTCCCTCATCATGATCATCTCTAAGATATAAACCATCACCAATTGAATCAATTTCACATGGTTGCGATGTCGCAAAGAATGGATCATTACCAACATTTTCATCGTTATTGTTATCATCACTTATTTTATTGGTCGATAGGATAATGGACCATTTATCATCAGCAAGATCAATGACATAAAACACTTGTTGAGCTTGCGACGCTAAAATAAAAGGCTCATCTTTGTATCCCACCCTATTAAAATGGACAAGCAAGAACCCTAACTCATCAATCCGAACACCATTATTATTATAAACCCACTTGCAACCAAAAATAGGAACACGAAATATTGTGTAATCTAACTCCCTTATATGCTGGATAACCCAAAAATATGATAGATTTGCATATATTGGATTTGTGTCTTTAGCACTTCAGATATGCATCGCTTCAGCTACGAGAGTGACTCCGCTATTTTGCATAGTGATTTGATCATCTTGTTCTTTGGTATAAAATGTGTAGCCATTAATTACATAACTCGTGTAACAAAACACATATAAACTCACACCATTTGCTAGCCACCTCAATCTTTGTGAAATTGAAATGGGGTCTATATCAAACTTTGAGTTAATATGATTTTTTAGCCATGTTATAAAACTTCGATTGTGTTATCGTGTAATCCCATTTTGATTCCTATTCATGTTCAAACTAGATAATTAATCCATGTGTATTGTAACATACGGTTGAACCTCATCATCATTGTGCATAACATACAATTGTGTCTGCTCTCATTTTGTCCTTGATATAGTCATTACTCTTTTTCCAATTATCCATTCTCCTGTTATTCTTCCCGAATGAAGAGACATGGGAAGCCCTATGGATTCAATATTGGATAGATATTCAGTACAAAATTCAGTAGCTTCTTTGACAATGTACCATTCAACAATTCAACCTTTTGCTCGACTTCTACTTTTTACGTACCCTTTTAATATTTTCATATATCTTTCTATCGGATACATCAATCTCATATAAGCTGACCCACAAAGTTGTGTCTCCTTAACAAGATGAACAGTAAGGTGAACCATTATATCAAAAAACAAGGGTGGGAAATACATTTCAAGCTCACACAAAGTAAAAATAATTTCCCTCTACAATGTCGGTAATTTGTAAGGATCGATCATTTTACTACAAATTTCCCTGAAGAAGAAACATAATTTAGTTATGACTCATCGAACTTTTTAAGGTAAAATGGAATGTATACCTACTGGTAACAAATGCTCCATTTGAACATGACAATCATGGGTCTTCAAACCTTTTAACTTGTGGTCTTTCATACAAATTAAATTTTTAATGTTTGAAGAGTATCCTTCTGGAACTTTAACTTTGTGTAGAAATTTACATAAAACTACTTTTTCCTTTCTAGATAGAGTATGAGCAGCTGGAGGTAGATATGTGCGATTTCCTTTCTTTACGGGACCCAATTCATTTCTTATTTCCATATCGACCAAGTTCAATCTTGCATTGATATCATCCTTAGACTTTCCTGGAACATTGAGTAACGTACCAATAATACTATCAAATACATTTTTTTCAATATGCATCACATCGAGAAAATGTCTTATATACAATGACTTCCAATATGGCAATTCAAAGAAAATTGATTTTTTCTTCCACCCAGTTTTGATAAGCTCTCCCGCAAAAGGTTTGCCAAATTTATTGGTCAAACCTTCTACTTTTTCAAATATTTGATATTCAGTCGGTGCTAAAGGAGAAGTACCTTCCTCTGATTTTCCATTGAATGCATGTCTCCATCCACGATACAGATGACTAAAAGGTAAAAATCTACGATGTCCAAGAAATATATTCTTCTTACAATGTTTCAACCGCATCCAATCTGTACTCTCTTTACATAGGACATGCACACTGACCTTTAATGCTATATCCTGATAAATTACTATATGCTGGAAAATCATTAATTGTGCCGAACTACATAGCCCTCAAATTGAAATATTCTTTCTTATACCCATCATAAACTTCAACACCTGCCTCCCACATATTTTTTATATCTTCAATTAAAGGACTCAAGTATACCTCGATATCATTTCCCAGTTGTTTGGGTCCAGAAATTAACAGAGACGACATCATAAACTTACGTTTCATACATAACCATGGAGGTAGGTTATAAATCAACCAAATCACATACCACGTGGATTCATTTCATCAATAGAAAGTGCAAGTCGTAGATTTCTTGACTCTCACCCAAAATCAGGATACTCGTGATCGATTTTTACCTATTGTCGAGAATCTACAAGGTGTCGAAACTTTCCATCTCTAATTCTTTCATATGCATGCGATGTCAAGTGTTTTGAATCTTCTTCACTGCGATAGATGCGTCTAAATCTTGGTATTATAGGAAAATACCACAAGACTTTTGCTAGAGTATATCATATTCGTTTCTAAATAAAATGCAATCGTTAGGACACGCGTAAATCCTTTCGTAACTGATGCCAATAGAGCACAAAATTCGTTTAGCCTCGTAGGTTCGACAGGGAAGTTCATTATCATCTGACAACATATCTTTTAGGAGTGTTAATACTTCTATGAAGCTTTTATCAGACAATCCATTAATCACTTGTAAGTTGTACAACTTTAATATTGTCGACAGTCTTGTGAATTTAGTAGAACGATTATATAATGGTTTCTTTGTGTCACTTAGCAAACTCATAAACATTTTAGGACAATCTCGAAGATCTTCTTTAACTGCTTTTGCAATCTTCTCAAATCAGTCTCACTTATATGTATCTTTGTCGAAATCATTTCAAGCATATGTCGAGCCATTCTAAAAATTAGTGTTCCCTTTTTTCTTCTCACCATGTCTTATCCAACATGTGTAGCTTTGATCAATTCCATGCCATACTAAATGTCCTTCCAATTGATATGTTCTAACGTGTTTTCCAAAACAACATTTTAAACAAGGACAAATGATTCCATTTTCATACTCTTTTGACTATCGATTAGCAGACATCCATTTCTGGTCCATTTTATATGACCTATATGAATGCAGTGTTACACAAATGATAAGCTACTGATAACACTATACCAATCTATAGTATATATAGTATGATTTCAAAACAAAACAGATTGAGCAAATTTAAAAAAAAAAATAGAACAGATTTTATACGATTAATCAGGTCAAAATAATTTGATTTATAAAGTAACAATTTATATGATTTATCAAGGTTATGCCATTTACTATCAAGTAACATTTTATATGATTTATCAGATAACAATTTATCAGTTTTAGTGACAACAATAAATTAATAAATACAATACTTGAGACAACAATCACTCAGTAGAAAGTAGAGGAGCAGTAGATGAGGGTTCAGCGAGAAGACGACGCACAATAAAGGATAGTTCACACAGTAGAGGAAAGGAGGGTTCGTAGAGTTAATGAGAGAACATATTAAAAATGTTTTTATTTATTTAAAGAGAATTATGTTTCTCAAATACGAATCATTTTATAGCATTTATATAAAAAGTGCTCTAAAAGACCCTCTAATTTGTGTGAAAACGCTATATTATATACAAAGCGCTCTAAAAGTGTTGTAAACATAATGTGGTAGAGCTATAATTTACAGCGCTGTAAACATTATGTCAGAGCACTATGTGACCATGCAATAGTGCTTTCATAAAAAGCGTTTTAAACATTATGACCTTATATGATCTACACCAGCACTTTTTCTAAAGCATTTGTCATAAAAGCGTTGTTGTATCCTCCGTTAATTTTACAATAGTTCTTTTAGTAAAAAAATCATTGTAAAAGATGTGTTGTAAAATGTTAATTTTGACGTAGTGAATAAAATCAAACAATCTAGTAAATCAAATCAACTACAAGAAAACTATAGGTAGTATGTTAAAACAATATTGGGATCTGCAACAAGAATTAACCAAAAAAATAGAAGACAAACAATTGCAGAGAAAAAAAAGAAAGCGAAGAATGTTCTTTGTTTCTGCTGAAAAGGAGAACGGTCTTGAACAAAACTGAAAACTAGAAAACAAAGACTGTTTAACGTTCTCTTTTCTGTTATTTTAAAAAACAGATTTGCAATGAATGTAAACGAGAATTAAAGAAAGATTGGAGAAGAATAACACCCATAATTTACGTGTTGAGTTACAAGTCTTGTTGAGTTACAAGTCTTGTTGAGTTATAATTGAAAGTAGAATTTTGATTGAACAATGTTTTACAACAGGTGCAAATACTTCATCGAAATCAATTCTTTTAAGCTGAGAAAATCCCTTTGCAACTAATCTTGCTTTAAAAGTTATCTTCTCTTTACCTTGAATACCTTCCTTTCTCTTGAACATCCATTTTGATCCAATTCCCCTTTGACTCTTAGGAATGTCAACCAAAATCCAGGTTTGATTCTTTTTTAATGATTGCATGTCTTCATTCATAGTTGTCATTCAAGCTTCTTTGTCTTAACTATTAATGGCTTCCCTGTAGTTGCTTGCTTCATCTCTTTGAAGATCTTTAACAACACTTAAAGAATAAAAAATTAAATATGATTCACTATATTTGATTGGAGGCTCGATAACTCTACTTTCTCTATCCTTTACCAAGTTATAATTGGCCAAATCTGGTTCTGTTGTAGCATTATCATCAAGTGATATATGTCAATCATGGACATTCTTGTTTCATCAAACACTACATCTCTTAATATGATGCAGTTGGGCACATCTTGGTCAATTATCCACAACTTGTAACCTTTTATTCCTTTAGGATATCCAATGAAAACACATTTGAATGCTCTAGAATCCAATTTATCTTGTCTTCAAAATTCCAATTTTTCAATTTTATCACCATTAAACAAATTTTGTTTTGATAACTCAATTAAGCCTCTTTCACTTACATGTCCTAACCTCATATTCCATATTCTAGTAGATGAATGCAAATTATAGCTAGCAACATAAACTTGTGCAATTATAGTAGAACCTTTTAAAATATATAAGCCATTTTTTTTAATTCCATTAACAATGATATCATCTTTATTAACAATAGTCATAATACCATTCTTTATGCATGTTGCATATCCTAGTATGTCAAACATGCTAACAAAAATCAAATTTCTTTTTAATTTAGGTATGTACCTTACATCATTCAGCAATACCTCCTTACCATTGAACATTCTGAATCTGATTGTTCTCTTGCCTTGGACTTTACATGATTTATTGTTGCCAAGCAAAATGACTCCACCATCACGAAGATCTATTGATTCAAAATAATTCTTTCTTGGACATATGTGGAAAGTACAACCTGAGTCTAATACCCAATTCTTTTCACCTTCAGAATTTGAAATCATCAATGCCTCTGCAGATTCATAACCAGCATTAACAAGTGCATCATTTCCTGAATCTTGAGAGTTTCTTGATTCATTTATTTCAGGGCAATCTTTCTTCAAATGTCTCGTCTTGTGACAATGGAAGCATTTACACTTCCCTTCAGATTTTATTTTGAATTGGACCTATGCTTATTTCCATTTGATCCTTTCTTGTCAATTCTTCCTTTGGTCACATTCAGACTTTCAGCATGATTATCATTCTTGATCTCAAGTCTTTTATAGCTTTCGTTTGTCCGGATGGAGGTGCACTTCTTCAAGAGTAATTGTTTGTTCTCTTAACTTCATGTGACATCTAGCTTTGTCTTCATATGAACATGGCAGAGCTCTAAGCAAGATCAGAGCTTTGTCTTCATCATCTAGCTTAACTTCTAAATTCTCTAAATCATCAAGGATCTTGTTAAAATCAACAAGTTGAATTGTGACAGATTTCTCTTCATCCATTTTATTGTTGTTTCAAGAAGAGCCTATTTGAAATTGGTTTACTCATGTAGAGAGATTCAAGTTTAAGCCATAAGGTTGCTGATGTTGGTTCCCTTGCAACTTCCCTCAAAGCTTTGTCATCAAGACATAAGATGATAGTGCTCTTTGCTTTTTCAATTAGCTCTTCTTTTTCTCGTGCAGTCATTGTTGTTGGAAGAGCTAATTCACCATTCAATGCATTCACCAAGCCTTGTTGTACCAGCACAACATGCATTTAATCTTCCATAGACCAAAATCATTTGATCCATTGAATTTTTCAATGTTGAGTTTTTTGGTTCCAACTATTGTGGCTCCATTCCCAAATACGATGCCAATTGTTAAAACAATATTAGGATCTAGAACAAGAATTAACCAACAAAATAGAAGACAAACAATTGTAGAGGAAAAAACGAAAACAGATAAGGTTCTTCATTTCTGCTAAAAACGGAGAACGTTCTTGAACAGAACCGAAAATCAGAAAACGGAGACTCTTTAACGTTCTCCTTTCTACTGTTTTGAAAAACAGTTTTTCAATCAATGTAAAAGAGAATTAAAGAAAGATAGGAGAAGAATAACATCCAAAATTTACGTGTTTAGTCTCAATTGATGAGAGCTACGCCAAGAACAAGCAAGCAAGATTAATCTACTATTGTTAATTGAACTTTACAAGATTAAGGTTTTCTCAAAATTAATCTCCTAGTATCTATCATTGTTTCTAAATCAGCAATATTAGCCTTTTCTTTCAATCTCCTTTTTTTCCCTTGATAATTATAAAATATAAAATAAATAAATGTCAATTGTTTTTGTAAAAATAAAAATCAATATCAATAGCATACATAATGAATTAAGAGGATGAACACACTCTTAGTCCGAAAAAGTTCAGACGGGACACTCACATATATATATATATATATATAATATTTAAATGGAAAAATTATCGTTGTAAAAAATTATATTTTTTTTGAAATTTCAATTAATTTTCATATTTTTATAATTTTGAATACAAATTTAATATATTTTATATAAAAAGACAAAATTACATTTGTGATAAAATCATAAATATTTTATAAAATAATTATTAATATTTCATTTTCATGTAAATATCGAATTCCGTAGTTTAAATATTTTTATTTAATTAGATTTCAAATTTTCTATTTTACAAGAGAGACTGAGTGAATTACTATTGTTATCATGTCTTGTTGGTTTATAACTTTGTTCATATTCATGATATAAATTTCAACTAAAGAGACATAATAGGATAGTGTTTTAGATTAACTTATCAAATTAAGTTGATTCATCAAATACTAGATTTACACAAGATATAAT
>JBBPBR010000005.1:31527490-31580507 GCA_037974775.1 Cicer pinnatifidum | reverse complement strand
CTAATAAAACAAATAAATTTAGACTACGCTACAATATAATTTAATATTAATATTTTTTTTTAAATAAAAAATATTAAATAGTCAATTATATTTTTAAATTTTTACATCTTATTTTTTGGTTTGTATTTTACATTTTATTTCATCAAATAAATGCAAGTATCATTATATGTTGAAAAATAAATTTACAATCACAGTACAATGAGTCAAACAATTATCCTATATAATAAATTATCATACGAATTTTATAAAATATTTTAAAAATTAAATTAGATGATTGTGATAAACATAATTTTCTCTCATTTTAATTTTCCTAATCATATTCAATTATTATAAATCAATAAAATATTATAAATAATTATATTTATAATACATAAAATATTACTTACAAAACTTATAAAATTAATTAATATCCGCGCAGCGTGACGGCCATAATCTAGTAGAAGTTAAATTTGAGTTGTATATGGTATGATTTTCAATTTCCAAAGGTGAAAGACAAACGTCCCTGTTAGATTGGAAGCCCATTTCCTTGTGTAATGTGATCAATAAAGTCTTGACAGATAGACTAAATCAATCTGCTTTCGTGGCAGATAGATCAATTCTTGATAATCGCCTTTGAGATAGTTCATTATATGGAAAACAAAACAAAAGAAAAAAGAGGGAAGGTGGCTTGGAAGATTGATTTCAGTAAAGTCTGTGACAGGATATTTAAGAGGGGTGCTTATTTAATGAGGTGGCTTGGATGATGTTGTGTATAGAGTCGGTCTCGGATAATACTCTTGTAAATGATGAGACAACAGGGCCACTGTTCCCAACAAACAAGGACCATTTTGTAGTCGTTCTCCTACTCGTAGTATAGTTGCAAGACCTATTTATAAATTATATGAAGCTGAAACTTAAATATCAAAAAGTCTTCAAAGGAATAATTTTTGAAATTTTTATTAAAGAGCACGTCCAGATTTATACTGCACATGTAACAAAAAAATACTAATATTGCACTTACTTTACCTTCATTTACAAATTCCAATGGAGTATGCCTCAATAAATGTTCCAATGGAGTCCGTTCCGATTAAGAAAAAAGTTTTTCCAGTTAGACTACGGAATTATATAGAAATGTTGGTCGTTTCCAAAAAACTTTTCCAAAGGAGTCCATCCATATATGCTGTGTCAAGTATACTTATATTTTCATTTTTTAGACTAAAAAGAAAAAATGTCTTTCAATTTTCAATTTGTATGTGTTTGATGTAAAGAATACGTTCTAGAATTGAGTTCAACCATGTACCGAAAACAAAAGAATTGAGTTCAAAGCAACAATATAAAAAACTCAATTGTTTCTGTTTGGGTGAGGGACAATATGATGCAAAATCTTTTAGAGGGAAAAATTGTGACAAATCAGAAAATATTTAATCTATTTAAGACCTTTAGATTAAATAAAATAAAAGAATAAAATTTGGTGTCAAATTAAACTTTGACACCATGGTGTCAATTGATCCCATCCCTCTATATATATATATATATATATATATAGACACAGGTGAAAATGATGTTAATTAGGCATAACTATATGTATTCTTGAAATAAGAGCCATGTCCCTTCTATAAATAAAAAAATATAAAATATCTGGAGATCCTTAACCAAAAGTTCTCAAAAATTCCCAGAGAAGAAATAGGTTATACATGTATACCGAGAAGGCAAAAATGTTCAGGACTACAACATCACAAAACCCATGAAAATATATTCCTTCCATAATATGATTAACATGAAAATCCTAAGATGAACAAAAAGAAAAGAGCATTGAAAATTCTGAAAGGTGCAGAACTTCCTTTCTTTCCCAATCTTCAGGTCCTCTTGAACTTTCAATTCATCAAAAATCATATGGTTCTCAGGTCAGCTCATGAATAGTACCTAGCTAAGTACAAGTTTTACCATCACCTATCAGAATGCTTCAAGTTTATCACCACCAGTTATGTAGTATAAAGGTAACTTCTGTCCATTCACTCGGTTATAGCATTGAAACGATGCTTTCCCCAGTATTTGCAGTAAAAGCCACAAAATATTATTGCACAACAGCACAGCTGGTTTTGCCAACGAAATGCATCTTTAGCTTAACTTACAGATAATAGAGTAAAATGTATTTGATGCATTTCCTCAGCTTCACAAATAGCATGACAAAGGTGAACATGTTTGTGTTGATAACACAGTCCTAGTCTGCATCACCAAGCCCGTCACTCCCATCGCCCCTCTTGGATATGGGAGTAAAATTTGAATTCGGTTTCTTTTTCTGAGAGGCAATTTCAGCGTTCTTTCGTAAAACAGCTCCAGGTGATGGATATGGTCGTTGTTGAAACAGAGGACCCTGAAATTGATCAAGTAAGAGAGTTTATACTTCATGTTGAGTGTTGAGCAAGGTCAAACTGAAACCAAAACTAGAATTATGTCACATATTTCAGCATGCATTTCCTTGGTTTCTGAATAGCGGTCATAACTGCTAGCCAATGGCGCTTGATACCAGCAACCACTAAAGGCTAGCTTTGCATCAAATGGAATCTAAAAGTCAACCAATTCTACCTGTAAACCTTCACTCACAGAATAGTTTCACCAACTGCGTGATTATTTACTGTGACCTTCTTGTGAGAATATTAAAGAATCTAGCACCAGGTTGGTTGAATTCTTTTAGGGTGTTTTTGCGAATTGGTTTTTGGAGGCTTTTGAAGGGGAGAGCTTTGGAGGGTTAAGTTTATATTTTGATATATATTTGATATTTAAAAAAATTAAAAGATTATATTATATGCTCATTTATCATGTTGCTTTTAAATTTCTTTAAAATGTCAAATATATATCAAAATATAGACTTACCCTCCAAAATACAATTTGCAAACAGACCCTTAGTTGAAAAATGCATAAAGAAAATAGAGATAGGATATGCACTATTAAGAAAGCAACTAATGAGAAGACAGAAACATAAGAGCTTCTGAAAAGAAAAAAGAAAGAATGCACATACTGTTGCTGTTGTGTCAGCTGCTCGCGGCTGCACACCTTTCAGACCCACCACCCTGAAATAAATAATAAATTTGTGTTTACTAATCAGATTTTTCTATCAAAACACCGAGTTTATCACTATATACGCTATTCAGTATCATAAATTCATGTGCCTGAGTGTGTGAATATATCCATACCAGCCACCACGTGGAGCATCTGAATAGGAGCTGGGGTCCATAGGATCCAACTCATCATCCTCTTCATGAGCGCGCTTCTTTCCCAATTTTTTACTTCCCTTATCAAATGGAGGTTTCCAGCTGGCCCTGGAGAGACAAATGACGATCAGTATGTTCTCTATGGCATTGAGAGAACAATGTTAGGCCCATTATTAATAATAGGAACATTATTAATGTGGGTGGGGAGATAGAACAAATTGGGACATGGGGAGACTGGAGAAAGGTAATTTGGAGAGAGAGAGAGAATGCGGAGGAATTGTATACAATCATGATAATGAGTATTTGGGGGTAATGGTGACCATTAAGGAAGTTTTTTTGGTGTAGAGAGTAAGGAGTTGGTCCTTCCTTCCAGGTACTTTTCAGTTTCCTTTTCTTTTCTCTGTTAATTCCATCTTCTAAGGAGTACCACCCCATTCCAATTTCCATTTCATTGTTATATTTCTTCGTTAGACTCATTTTATGAGGATATCTCCTCTGATATGGTTCAATACAACATACATATCGATTGTTACTTTCTTCTTAATTTCTGAGTTGGATCCTATTAAATAACTCAATGGAAACATCATGACATAAGATGAGATCTCTTCTCCAATAACACTTCCAAGAAATCCAAAGCTAAAACCCAAAAAAATACCTTAATTTTTCACTATTTCTGGCACGTCAGTAGGTTCAATTTTACAGAGATGTTATGTAATTGAAGTCCAACATTGATGGCATTGATTGTATTTGATTGTTTGAATAATCCTCTTTCAATGACAAACATTCTAGATACTACAAGACAACAATGTTAGCTTTCTTTTTATATTCAGCATTAATTTTCATCAATCCTTTTCCTCAGAGTCAGAATGCACCTCCCACTACTGAACTCTACAAAGTATTTTCTCAGAATGGAAGAAACCCTTAAAGAAAAATATATACTATTTTTTTTAGGGGAAACAAAAATATTTACTTGTAATACAAGATCTTTAATCACACAAAAAGTGATCGAATTTTAAAGACAGTACAATGTAAAAAAGGAGATGATCAAAACGATGGACAGTTTCAATTGAAATTTATGCTATGGAGTTCATGCCCCCAAGGATGGCAAGTTGGCAACAATTAGAACAGTAACAGTTTTTCGGAACAATTTAACAGCACTGAATATCTTCATACAAAAACCATACCTCTGTTTGCTAGCCATTTTATCAGCACTTTGACTGGGAGGTGTAGCATTGCTTTGCTGATTATTTAAACTTGAGACCAAATACTGACATTGTGGAAGATTGAGAACTCTGCACTTGATCATATGTTGATAAAAATTAAAACCAACAGAAATATTAGATATGAATGTTTGGAGCTAACTTAGAATGAATCTGGAAAGAAGCAGCCAATCAGGCTATTCTCAAGATATTCAAATAAGAGCACTGAAAAAAAATGAAGCAGGAAACAACACAACATTTATACTTCGTTTGCAAGGAGGAGAAAATAGAGAAATAGTGAGAAATTTTTTATATTTTTTAGGAGAGTGATTTTGTAGAGAATGCTAAAAGAATGCTTATGATTAATATATTTTTAATTTATAGAGTATTATAACAACATGGAAATAATTTGAAGAATTTGTCTAAGTCCTCCAAAGGCCTCCTACAATACAATTTTTGAGTTCCCCCAAAATAGGGGGATTTTGTATTATGAATAAAAACAAAAGCCTCTCCTCCCAAAACCCTTAATTCCTTCCACTTCTTTCTTCCTTTTTCTCAAAGCCCTCTCCTCCCTTCCCTTCCAAACTCGCAAACAAAGCCTTAGTCATTTACTAAGCATGCACTCGTTTGACCTCAATTACATCTCAATGTGCGAATTTCATGCATTTACTGCTAAAGCATAGAAAACATTCAAATCTCGAATAATGTCTGAATTTATGAACACAATCAATAAAATGCACTGCACTTCATGAAAAAACTTGTAAGAGGAAAATTAGAAGCCGTGATAGTTTAAGTGTAACCCAGTAGAAATAAATTAGCACTTATAGTTATTGTATAAAGCAAGACACGCTTGGAATCTGTAATTATTTTTGGTTGTCAAGAAATTTAATTTTTGCCCATTTCCCTCTATGTAGGATTAATTATTTTTGGTTGTCAAGAAATTTAATTTTCAATTTTGTTGGTTACACCCTTTTTTCTTCCAGTTACACCCAAATAGGCTACGTGAACTCAATTCACGTATTGTAAGTAATTAATTTACTAGATAAATAATCTTAATTTTACGTCAACTCAGTTCATGTAAGTAACCTATTTGGGTGTAACTAGAAAAAACAGGGGTGTGACTACCAATAGTGTTTAATTTTTGCTCATTTTCCTCTATGTAGCAACAAAACTAGATCACAACTAATGAGGTAGACATTACAGAACTATAAATAATTAATACTACCATTCATCAACCAACCAACCCCCATCATTCTCTATTACCATCTGAAGGATACCAATCAATGAATAATCAAGGTAACTTCAGCATGAATATGCAGCCAAACAATGTATGCATATCAATGGCAGAAACAGTGCAAGAGAAATTATCCAAAACTAGTCCAAAATAAGCAAGAGTCACAACTCTCTACCTGGTGCAGTGATTGCAGTACCCCCATGCTTGCACAAGGCCTACACCCCAACCACCACAGCCCATGCACTTCTGTAAATTAGATGATTGGTCATCCACATGACCAACTGGCAAGACCAACCGATCTGACACAACTTCCTGAGAAGAATTAGGATGCTTCCATTGTGATACATGAGTTTTTGTATTGTAGTAATACTTGTGACCTTAAGCAAAAGTAAAAAGTAAATAAGACAACTTACAAAATTCATAAAATGGGGGCAAAAGGAGATAAGAGGATTTGACTATGTAATAATACTTCTAATATTTATTAAACAACTGCAATCAAGCCAAAGATAAACTGACCCAACCACTTTTAAGAGGCAAAGACCATTGTCGCAGGTCTAACGTTCAAATATTTCAAGTACAAACTGAAATATACACCGACTCTGATTGCAAATAATATATGATCATTATAAAAATTGTAATGTTTTCACAAAGTGAATTTGCAAAGTATAGTTGCTAATTGCACCGAAATACATGCAAAAAGGCCAAAATAAATAAAAAGTCAAACATCAGAACATTCAAGATTAGTCTTTGTCATTTTTTTCCAACAACTTAAGTCTTAAGTTGGGAATTGAGGTATACTTTTTAATTAGACTTCAAACACTTGTTTGGTCAAGTAATTTAGCATTAAGAAATTCAATTCAATGAATTTATTGTGTCTTCTAGTATGTTGATTTTTTTAGCAGGATTATGCCTCCTTTTCTACAGTCCCTTACTGATAACCAAAGTAGGATATCAGAATTGGCATCAATTATATTTAACATGTTAACAATGTTTAGACAACCGTCACCTTAATGGGGATTCTATCCTCATTAATCATTGTTTTCTTATGTTTTTTTTAAGAGGTTGTATTAGTATCCGAATTCTGTGATTTTCTACTTTCAATCAAATGTTCCCAAAAAAAAAAGGAGAATAAAGAACAGAAGGAAGGAAGAAAGAACTAGAACAAGCCTTCTCAAATTTCAAGTACCAAGGCACTAAATTTTTTCAACACCAGGGTTAGATTTCTTTCAAGTGTGACAATAACCAACTATAGATGTGTGTGCACTTGTGTTTGTGTAAATTCCTTTTCTTTATATAATTAAGATCTCGAGATGATAGCTTTATTTGTGCAGCAGCAATTGCAGAAAATCTTGGGAAGAAACAGCTGATACAGACTGCAATTGAAACAAAGAGTGGTAACGCAACAGCCTCAAGATCCATGATACATTTGAAATCCCAGTTGTGAACCATAATTATAGCCCTAAATTAAGGTGTAAAATTGCTTCTACTTGATAACAGTATAAAGATAAATTATAACAACTCTTAGAGGCAGGAACTCCTACTAAACTGCAAGAGAAAACATTTAATTTAAGCACTACTCTTAATCAAAGTCTGTCACAGCCTCCAGTTCCTAGCCTGACAACAGGTACATTGGTTACAGACTTGCTTTGATGTTAGAAATATATGGCAAATGAAATTCATAAAGTGAGCAAATGCAATAGCAGGATATTTGTAAGTGCTGAACCTGATGTTTCGTCCAATGCCTCCACCCAATTTTCTGGAAGACGCAAAGATGGAGGTGACTGCTCAGTTAAGGATGCTTCACGAGGTTTTTCCCATTGACTCTTCCCTGTACTTTCATTATAATAATAAAATGCACCACTTCCTGGATCTTTTGCTTCCACCTACATGACAAATTAGTAATTAATATGTGATAGTAAACAGTAGGGTACGAATAAAATAATAAATCCTAAATAAGAAAAGGAAATGATAGAAATCTTGTAATTTGAGATTAGAACGGGAGATCACACCATCTATATACCTTCAAACCTAACCATGAACTTCAATCTTAAAATGCAGAATTTCATTATCAGAGTGGAAACCAACATCTGATTCATCCTCTTTAAAATCTAAGATGGGATATATTCTTCTGTATTCCGTAGAAATATCAAATCTTCGTAGTCAATAGGAATTTATTTACCATTTTGGTTTTTCAAAAAGATCTATACAAGATTACAGTGATTACTAAACATGGGGCTGCGATGATACCCAAATCATTATTCTATTTTGTCGTCAAAGCTGGGATCTCATTTATAAAAGTTCATATTAATTAGCTTTAGAATAGCTGTTTACAAGACATATGCAAGAAATGTTACATCTAAGGAAACGTTTGTAATAAGTGGTACATACCCATCCTGGAGGCAACTTTTCATTTCCCCTAAGCTCAGCTGAAGTACCTTTCTGAAATTAAAAAATGGGTACTTAGTTAATTATCAGGTTGAAAATGGTAGACTGTAAAATATCTATGAAACATGAGAGCTGAAAATCAAATTCTAAATTAAAATTGCAGAACAATATTTTTTTAAATTGTTAGGATATAGAATATAAAATAATTATAGTTCGTAGAAATTAGTTGATGAATTGGTTAGACGTTGCTAAGAGTTGTTATTTTGGTTATTCTTAGAAAGTCTTTCAATAGCTCCTTTGAAGTAGCCTTGAGTGCAAGGTTATCATCTTCTTTGTTAATCTGTTGTACCTTCTTTTTCAACCTCACTACATGAATAAGAAATCATCCTTTTGTTTAAAATCTTTATCTTTATTCCTTTGAATCTGTTTTTTACACCATTATTCTAGGAATTCTTTGTTGCATAAATAAAGTTTCCTAACAAGTTCGAACATCACTTGAGTTTAAAGTTCAAACCCAAATGAAACTTGAAACACTACATTTTGAAATAAATCCTTGAAAAAGCATTATCATCCCAGCCTCCAGAGAAGGAAAAAAATAAATAAAACCAAAAGCCGGTGGAGAAAAAGAGGGGAAAAAGAATCAGGTATGTTAAACAAATATTCTTACAAGATTCTCAGTATGTCTATCATCTTTAAGAATACCCCGAGCTCTCAACTTCTGCTTAAGGTACTCGGGCAATTCTTTAGCAGCAGCTTTCTCCTCTGGACAACTATCAATTTTAGATTCAGACCGACCAAATGCATTGTTACCTAATCCACAGTTTCGGAAGCGACAAAGTTAATGCATACTCACTAGCTCAGTTATTGTGATGTTAAAAGGATGCAGCAGCATGACTAAAATAATTTTGGAATTCAATTTACCAGCAATGGTGTTAAGCTTGGGAACATCATTATAGGCACCTCCACCAGGTACACCATATCCATTACCTATTTCTGTGTTGCCTGATATATAGAAATAACGGCATATAAATCACATGGATTCTTTAAATGTGTAATACAACTATAGATGAAACTAACCAACACTGTTGACTAGTAATGTTTATGAGAAAAAATATAAACAAAGTGCAATCTCGTCTAAACTGCCACAGAATAATATCTGTAGCACTTAAGAGTCAAGACATCTTAGCCGGATTTCTTGCTTTTTCTTTTTTCCTAATTAAAAATCTATAAATCCACAAGGGGTCAAAGTGGAAAGGTTTACTTTGAGGAGAGTTTTCTTTCTATAATGTTGAGTTCACGAGGCTCGTCATACATAACTTCCTTTATTTACTTCATTTGCTTCAGGTGTTTTCTCCCCTGGTTTCATCACATTATATTTGTTATCATTCAAAACCAATATTTTAGGCATAGCTTAATTATTGCATCATTTATGTTCTCTTCCAATTCATAGATGCTTCTAGTGTATCAACACTTTTCTCCTCCTCCATTTTTTATCATTTTAATGTAAAATCAGTTGAGATAGTAGAGGCATAGGTGCCAATCTATGTAGATTTCCTTGCAAAAGAGTCGTCGGGGTTGAAGGTTGAGGGTTCGACGGAAACTGTCCCAATTCAGTCAAATCCGTCGCATTCCATGCAATTTGCAGCAGGGAGTGGTTTGTTTTCCATGTCCTGTCAGAAGCTAGAGAGACATCATGGGTGCGTTGCGCTGCCATAGAAGATTCAATTCTGGAGGAGGAAAAAGAAGGGGCAGACTGGGATCCCAGGGGACAAAATCATTCACTAAACTGTAGCAACAGTGGTGCTGTTGCATGGTTTGAAGAAACAGAACTTGAACGGTTAGAACTCATCACAACAATATTTCTATTGGGTATCAAAGATGAAGTTGGTCGACTTTTGAAGCATATCTCATGCTCGTTCAACTCAATAACACATTAAAAGCTCTTCTCGGTACTAATATTCAGGCTGAGGGTATAGTTACTCGAGGTTCAAGTTAGGAAAAAGAGATAAAATCTGATGCAATTATGAGTCAGATGGTGGAGTTAGCCCAGATGTCCAAAGCTTCGATTCAAAAGTTTGTTGATTATGTTGCAAGCATCATTGTTTCTACAACTGTGAGTTTGTCGTTGATAGCACGGATCGGTGTACTGTTGGGATAGGGAGACTTGGAGCTTACCCAAAAGAAATTATGATGAAAGGTCTTTGTCCTTCCATAAGTGGGAGATCCATGTGGCAACCATCAAAACAGGGGTATAATGCAGAATGGTGCTAGGCACTAACACCTTGCAATGGTGGATTACAAGTGGCAACAATCTAAAGGGAAGCAAGCTGCAAAAAGGGAGGTCAATACATGTTACAAGTTTTACACCTAAGTGAAGATTTTTGTAGATTGCAACCTTGAGGACAAGGTTGTTTTGAGGAGGTGGGTATTGTTAGGATATAGTATAATAGATACGAGAGTAAATAAAGTAGTTAATGGTTGTTATAGTTAGTTGGTTATGAGGTAGTTAGGACTTTTGTGCATTAATAGGGAGTTATGTAGTTAGTTGAGATATTATTAAATATTGTAAACAATTGTTGAATAGAGAACAGTCTCTATTGTGAAGGGGAAACCCTTGGAGGAGAGATTTCTCTCCTACTTCTCAATAAAAGTGTTCTTTCTTAGGAATCCAATTCTTGGGTTCCTAAACATAAGGTATAGCCTTACTTAAGAAATTTGTGCTACTATTTTTTAATTTTTGCTAATCTATGGAGGAACATATAGGCCTCTTAGAAAGGTCCATGCAGTTGCTAAGGAAGAACAACCTTGTAGTGAACTTGAAGAAATGTAATTTTTCTAACCCAGAAGTAAAATACTTGGGCCATGTGATATCTGCACAAGAAGCGGCAGCTGATCCAATGAAGATGGAGGCAATGCAAGAATGGCCCACCCATTCCAAATGATTGGGCAGCATGATGTTGTAAATAGATGCTTGGAGGACTATTTATGTTATTTTGTTGAGACAATAGCCCAAATGATTGGCATAGACAGAACTTTTCTTCAACCCAACCCTACCATGAGTCTGCATGATATCACCTTTTAACAGTGTATGGAAGAGAACCTCGACCAGTTATTCGAGCCAGGACATTTCCATCCAAAGTTGAAGTGATTTATTTGTTGGAAAGGAAAGTGGTGATATCTTAAATGAACTAAAGAGCTATTTACTTCATTTCCATCAAACAGACGAGCAATGCAGGGAAGTGTACTTTCATGTAGGAGATTGAGTATACCTATAGACACAGCCATATAGGCTGAAGTCCTTAGCCAAAACGAGAAGCTAGCTGCAGGATTATGGTCCATTCCAAGTCCTGGACAGAATTGGAGTAGTGGTTTATAAACTGCAACTGCCCCCGAATAGCATAATTCTATGTAGTCAGTAGCAGATATTGTAGCATTGCAGCCAACCCCCAAAACGCTATAGTGGTGTAGTGGGTAGCAATATGGCCGCTACGTCGAAGTCGAGGGAAATAATTCAAGCACTCATATAATGGCTTAAAATAGAATAATGCACAAAATTAAACATGTATTCATAACTAATCATGAAAGTTAATTGCTACTAATATTCAAACATAATATTAAGCAAAATAACAAAATAATTCTAGCCTACAAGACTCAAAATAACACATCTAAGAATCTAAGATTCAAACACAATATATAAATCAAAATAACAAATAACTTGTAAGGCTAAAAAATAACAGGTACTGTTGGTGCAGAAATAGAAAAGCAGAAACATAAAAACCGAGCACAACAGAGAACAAGTTGGCGCAAAGAAGAAAGGAACCAGGAGGAGAAGAATGGTTGCAGAGAAGAGGGGAAGGTTGGCTACGTGAAGAGGGAAATGGGCGCAGAGAACATTAGAAGGGTTGTAGAGAAGAGAACAAGTTTGCCGTGATCGTGAAGTACCCTTAAAAAAAACAGAGCACTCACTCATGCGAAGAAAGATCTCGATGATGACACTTAAAAAATTACCTGTGGTCAAAAGTAAATACAAACACTAATGAAATAACCCTAAATTGTTAAAAAAAAAAGAGGGCACTTTTGACATTTTGCAATTAAATCACTAGCAGCTTCTCACTTTTCTCTTTCGTGAAATCTCCTCAATTGAGCCGCCATGAAAGCGCTACGGCCGCAACCCTAAAACGCGACACAACACCATATTTCATAGCGCAAGAGCTCTGAGATGCGACGCTGCTATTGCGGCCGCGGCGGCCACTACTGACAGAGCCATAATTCATCGGTGTTTTATGTAAGGATGTTGGTGCCTGTTCCGACGCGCACTAAGCACAGGCACTGTCGAGGCATTGACAAGGGAGTTGGAATTGCAGACGGTGGAGAGTTATTTGTGCTCTCAAATCTCCAGTCTTGTGGGCTAAAGGCAGTTTCAATAAATTTGTCTTTAATTTCTACTCTAAATTTCCTTCTTTTCATCTCTTGATATTGATACTAGTTGCGTCTATCAATCTAATATACAACAGACTAAGCAATGACACTTATTTATACTAAGACTAGTGAACTCTTCATCCTAGTCAAATACGGAAACATATCATGATCACGGTTAAGAAATATGGAAACTAATCCTAAGAGATAACTAAAAATATTTTAAAATAGAAAACTAACCATACGAAATAATCTAAGAATAAGACATTTTTCATATCATCTAACAATATATCAAGAGAAAAACAATAAGCATTGCTTCACCTAGAGTGCAGATGAGGTATCGGAAATAAGGCTTATAAGTAAAACAACAAAACTTATCTAACAATCAATCTCCACTATATGCACAGAAAAGACACATTTGTTTTGTTATTTCGATAATGATGTTGATGTACAGAACGGGAAAATAAGAAATCCTCATAAAAGTTATCAAAAAAGACAAATTCCAAAAAAGAAACTCATCAACTAGCAACCATCATAATTGTTAAAAAGAAAAGTCCAAAGAGAACTGAGCATCCTGAAGGCCAAAAAGCGGAAACAAGAGGAGCAACATATAAATAAAGGAAGTCATAGAGGAAGAGAAAAACTAAGATATATAGCAATATAACCACTCCAGCAATAACATCAAGCTGCAACAACTGAAAAAACAAATGATACAGAATTGAAAATACTTGGTTAAAGTTATTAAACTACAGACCTTCTTCTGAAGGTGCAGCTTTTCCTCGCTTAACAGCCATTTCAGTCCTGTGCTCTGTGGCCATTTTCAACAGATGTTCCTGTTTTATATATAAAAATTAAAATGGAATTCCACCCTGTCTAGTTCCTATGTTTATAAAGAAACAAGAAAACCTAATTTCAATCATGTAGCTATGATGCACCTTCAAAGCATTGGGGTCACGACGTTCTGAGAATAAGTCTAAATTATCCTTGGTAAGTGACGCCACAGTTCCCACCTCTCTAGAATGAGACAACAAAAACATCTAACTTGGTAATTCTTATTTTCTCAAATCACAAAACATGTAACAACTATTTCCAAAATCCATAAACCATTCCACATAAAAATCCCATCATACCTTTGACTCCTTATAATATTTTGGGTAGCAAGTTCCTATAATTGAAAAATCCAAAACAATCAGAATGATTTAATGAATAACAACAAAACAAAAAATAAAAAAATAAGATTTAGTTCATATACACCAACTTTGTAAAGATTTTTTACACTGTCAGATAATCATAATCCATCCATCATTGACTTTCATTGTATCTAACTTAAAAGTCATACAAATGGTGGTTTGTGACTGATTGATTGACGGTTTCAAAAGTTTTACCGTGAAAGTGCATCAAAATTATTCTAAAGAGAAAATTGTAAACAAACACAAGGGATACAGACTTGTTCCCTCAAGACAGCATCCTGAGCAGCAGCATCGATGTCGCGTGCATTGTTAAATTGTTCGACAGAGCATTCAGTAGATGTGTTAGACACATTGGTCACTGCTGAAGTAGTGTTTGAAGATGTTGAATTTACAGCCTCTGGAGTTATAAGGGTTAGGGTTCCTTGTTGAATGTTATAATAAGGAGGAGCATTTGGATATTGAAGTGTTTGAGCAGAGTTTGAAGAATAATTAGGTATAAACTGAACACCTGGAGGGAGTGGTTGATCTTGGAAATTCTCCATAAATTTTTGAAATTTTTCTCTATTATTATCACATCAAAACCTTCAATTTCTGACAAAGCAAAACCAACAATGAGTCAGAATGGTAGTAGTATTAATTTAATATATAGTACAAAATTTCAGTATGTGAGTGTGATTTAATTAAAAGAAAAAAAATGATGAAGAATAGAGTAATTGGAAGTGTACAAGGATTATGTGTTGTTGATGATAAACGGAGCTACCATGCGGCGAACGAAAGCGTGGTAGTGGTAACCGCGAGAAAATAAGGAGCGATAATTGCACAACGAGAGAGAGAGAGAGAGAGAGAGAGAGAGAGAGAGAGAGAGAGAGAGAGAGACGGGACTGAGTACTGCTTCTCTTCCTTCTTGTAGGGTATGTTTGGTTGTGGGAACAAAGTGAGGTGAAAAAATAACTGAGAGTCGAAGAAGAGAGAAAGATCTCACGCATTTGATATATTATTGTTTGGTGTAAGAAAATGATCAGCGAAATAGAAGCGAGAAATATATATATCTCTTTTCTCTCGTTTGGTATAAGAGAATAACGATAGAAATATATTTTATAATTTTTTTTTAGGAATATGTAAGTATTAGATTCTCTTACAGATTTAGTATTTTGATAGATATTAAAATTAGGTTTGTGTTAGTTAGATGGTAAGGGTGTATATTTGTTCATTTTCAATTTTTTAATTATTTCTAAATATATTTGAATTAGAAAAAGTTATATGAAAATCATATTTTATTGTGGATAAACTTAATTGCATGATAGGATTATGTTGGCACACTTTAAAGTACATTAAAATTATTTGTAAGAAATTTTTAACTTGATAAATTAACTCACAGAATTGTAAATTAATTTGATGATGAGGATATAGAAAGCATAAACAAGGAATGATGCATATATAATATTCAAGGTCTTGGAACTCTAATGACAAGAGCAATATCAAAGAAGACAAAGAAGATTCTAAATAACTTGATAGTCACTTTATTTGAAGCAAGCTCAACTCATGAAGAATTAAAGTCCAAGATAACAAATTGTTTAATCTAAATTGAAGAAGTTAAGGAATGAATGTTGCATCTATGTGATCAAATTTTAATATTAGTTTTAATTGAACTAATAGATTGAATTAGTAAGAATATTTGGGACTAATTGTAAAAACTTGAGTTGGGTCAAATTTAGAGACTTTGTAAGGTGGCGTCACTATAAAAGGCAAACCTCTAGTTGATGCAAATGAGATTTTGAACATATTGTTATTTTGTGAAGCTTTGCTCTCTAGAGTTCTTGAAAGAATTCACATTGAATTTATCAAAGTTGTTAATCCTTGTCGCATTCTTTTCGGCTTATCAATCCCTAGATTGTGGTGTCATTCTATTCTTGGTTCATTTGATGAATTATAATTTTCAGTTTCCTTTAAATCAAATTCTGATACACAAATTTTACCAATGTATGTGTTCAATAACTTGCGCTCATATCTCGCATTTTACATCGTCTACTTTGGTGATTCAACAACCTAACTTGCATTTCATAACGTCTTCTTGCACGTCATTTTAGAATTGCCTGATTATGAGTTTCGTAGTTGTGGTTATCGTGTTCTCCAACAAAACGTGTTTTTCGCTCCATTATGCAAGTTTCCAACCTAGAACGATCCTTAAAGTGATTCATGACAAATAAGATCATATCATTTGGTACCAGAGTTTGTCTCTAGGATTAGAATTGAGTAAAATTATGTTTATGCATTTTTTTTGTGAAACATAAATTGTTAGTTGTGTTGCTTTTGATTGAGTTGTTGTCCTTACTTAATTTGTGTATTGTTGCTTCTTGAAAGAAAAAAAATCAAAAAATAAAATAAAGAAGAAAATACAAAAAAATAATGTTGTTGTGTTGTTAGAAGATTTGGACACTACTTGTTTGACAAAATTCCTAAGAGTATTTTTCAATCACGTTACTACTATTTTGTGTTACTTTACTTTCTTCTAATTATTTTTGGTTCAAAAATCTTGAGGTTCTTGTTGATTCAATTAGGAAATTGAAGAGAGCAATTGAGTAGGAAAAGGCAAGAGAGGTACATTATAGTAAAAGTCTAAATTGAGTGAAACAAGAGTGACAAGTTCAACAGTGTAAACACGTGAGATGTGTGGTCCTTTTCTTTCACTTTTGTTTGTTTGTTGTTTAAAATATGACAAGAATAAGTGGTGATGATAGCCATTTTCAAGGAGAAACAACAAATTGTTAGTGGGTGCCAGTAGCGCAATCTGGAACTATGTTCTAAACTATTAAGGGAATAGAGGTTATAACTACTCAAATGCAAATGATGTTGAGGGAGCATACTGAAGATTTACATGCTCGAATTGAGCAGTTAGAAAAATCAAGAAAATCATGGTGATGATGGAGATAAAAGGAAGAGAATAGAAACTAAGGATGGTGGTATAAGAGATAGACTAATGGGGCTGAAGATTTAAATACCATCATTTCGAGGACATAACTATTTCCATGCAATAGTTACACGAAAGAGAATAAGGTAAAGGTGGTAGCCATGAAATTTACTGATTATGCACTCATTTGGTGGGACCGATTACAAAAAGAAAGAGTGAAATATGAAGAACTATTGGTGGACAGTTGAGTGGAGATTAAGAGGTTAATATATAAAAGATTTGTTCCTTCTTACTATCATATATACCTTCACAATAAGTTTCAAAGGCTCACGCAAGGTAGCAAAAGTGTGGATGATTATTATAAGAAGATGAAGGTGTGCTTCATCAGAGCCAATATTAGTGAAGATAGGGAAACTACTATGGCACATGTCTTACAAGGGCTTAATAGAGATATAAATGATGTTGTGGAATTACATAATTATGTGAAGTTGGAGGACTTAATGCATTAAGTTGCTAAGGTAGAACAACAACTAAAGAGAAATGGTGACATGAAAAAGAATTCTTCTAACTTTAATTCCTCTAGTTGGAATGATAGAAATAAGAAGGAGGGAAGTACTTCATCAACCACATCCACGGTTGCACCTCTGAGAACTCAAAATAAATCCAATGATACTCATAACAAAATAAAAAGTAGTGAGATTTAATGTTTCAAATGTTTGGGAAGAGGTCACATAGCTTTTGAATGTCCAACTAAGAAGATCGTATTGTTTAAGGAGAATGAAGATATTACTAGTGAATCATCTTCTGAATCTGCTACATCTAGTGATGAAGAGAATGAGGAAGAATTTGTTAAAGGAGGAGACTTGTTCAAGGTTAGAAGAATGTTGGACAACCAATCAAGATACTTGGATGAAACACAAAGGAATAATATTTTCATACTCGATATTTCGTTCAAGGTAAGTTATGCTCTTTAATTATAGATGGAGGAAGTTGCACTTATGTTGTTAGCTCAAGAATGGTTTTAAAAATGAATTTGGAGACTAAACCCCTCTAGAATCATACAAACTTCAATGGCTTAGTGAGGAAGGTGAGCAAATTATGAGTGAGCAAGTTGAGGTGAATTTTTCTATTGAGAAGTATGAGGATACAGTAATATGTGATGTAGTGTCAATGGAAGCTTGTGTAACACCCTGTTTTTCTAAGCGAGGGTGTATTTTTTTTTTTTCCAAAAGAACTTAAATAAAGCAGAGTAAGTACATAGGGAAAAGCCTTTGGATACATATTTAAGTCCTTATAATTTACAAACAACGGAAAAGTTTTTCAAAATATAAATCCAAAGCATGTCCTGTTGGCAACGATAGTACATGTACATCCTTCCAACTTAACATAAAAGTAGCTCAAAAGAAAGACATATGTGTCCTAGGTGACAGCCTAGTCTGATCATTCTATACATAACCGAAAACTATATGCCTTGAGTAATCTCCACGCGCCCCGTGAGATTCTCCTAACATAGCTCCAATCAAGCACACCCATCGGCATTTCCATCCGGAGGGTACGAACCGGCAGGATCATCCTGGCTCTCATCTGAGGGCAAAGCCCAGATTTCCACAATAGTTGTAAAGGGTCACCAACCGAAATTAACAGTTAACACATAACATTTAAGCTTTTCATGCACAAATAACCTTTTCAATTTAACATATATCTTGGAAGGATTTTCCAGATGCTAAAAGTTCATGCAATGGTTGCCCAATATAAATGAGATCAAAAGAAAGTTTTCAATCCATCAAGTAATACATAACTGAACAAAACATTGATAAATCAATTGAGTAATCAATTATCAAACTCAAAATAAGATTTCCCACTGAGCCAATCGATTGGGTAAATCGATTTATGGCAAGGGAAGTCCCTGTAACTCATCAAATCGATTGGGCAAATCGATTTCGTGAAAGACAGAGCCCCTGTAACTCAGAAAATCGATTGGGGAAATCGATTTCGTAAAAGACAAAGCCTATGTGATGAGTCCAATCGATTGGGCAAGTTGATTTCGTAAAAGACAGGGCCCCTGTAACTCAATAAATCGATTGGGTAAATCGATTTCTCTGTCTACTCTTTCAAAATACATAAACTTAACTCAATCACATTCAAACACCACTTCAAACCTGAACACTTAGCAACACCCATACAATCAACACGACATTATGAGTTTCGAAAACGTTTTACAATCTAACATATTATCACACAATTCCAAACATAACTCTTAGAACAATCAACACAATCTCAATTTGAATCAAACACACTTACACATAATTTCAAAACATACCGCTTAACAGTTTCAACGCAATACCCACACAAACAAGATGAGCCAACAAATCACATGGCATCACCTTGACTCGACAATCCCAACGCAGACAAGATGAACCAACAAATCACATGGCATCACCGTGGCGCGACAATCCCGACACGGACAAGATGAACCAACAAATCACATGGCATCACCTTGACTCGACAATCCCAACACAAACAAAATGAACCAACAAATCACATGGCATCACTTTGACTTGACAATCCCGACACAAACAAAATGAACCAACAAATCACATGGCATCACTTTGACTCGACAATCCCGACGCAGACAAAATAAACCAACAAATCACATGGCATCACTTTGACTCGACAATCCCGACGCAGACAAAATGAACCAACAAATCACATGGCATCACTTTGACTCGACAATCCCGACGCAGACAAAATGAACCAACAAATCACATGGCATCACTTTGACTCGACAATCCCGACGCAGACAAAATGAACCAACAAATCACATGGCATCACTTTGACTAGACAATCCCGACGCAGACAAAATGAACCAACAAATCACATGGCATCACTTTGACTCGACAATCCCGACGCAGACAAAATGAACCAACAAATCACATGGCATCACTTTGACTCGACAATCCCGACGCAGACAAAATGAACCAACAAATCACATGGCATCACTTTGACTTGACAATCCCGACGCAGACAAAATGAACCAACAAATCACATGGCATCACTTTGACTTGACAATCCCAACGCAGACAAAATGAACCAACAAATCACATGGCATCACTTTGGCGCGACAATCTCAACACAGACAAAATGAACCAACAAATCACATGGCATCACTTTGACCTGACAATTCATTTCTCTACAAAATCATTTTTACGACAACATTAAGTAAACGCAGATATTAAGAGATTCCCCATTCTTAATACTCATTTAACTTAATGATTTTCACAAACAAACACACATTAAGCAAACAGAAATATTAAGAGATTCCCCATTCTTAATACTCGTTTACCTTAATGGTTTTCAAATTCCACACAAAACAAAATCAAAACATACTTTCACATTCAATTCATAATTCACACCAAAACACATCAAATTCCATAATTAACAATCATGAATACGTCGAATACGACGACACAAATCAACACAATCAATTTCATATATTCAAAATCATACATACATGAGGTAAATTCATTTTTCATGAGGCATTCATCAATATAATCAAAACCTAACTCTAAGATTTTACCCCTAAAGCCTGAGATACATTTTTCCCAAAATCAACACTTTAACCCTAACAAAATCCTTTTCCACACAATCACAGATAAGTCCCTAAATGCAAACTAAAAGTTTGGAAGGAGCCCTTACCTTCACTTTAGCTTTTTCGTTCGATTTCGGTACCGTGAGCAAATCCGGTAAAAACCTCCGCTCGCAACGCCGCTTCCAAAGTTAGCTCACTAGCACCGTAGTGTAGTGGTGAGCAACTTTCCCTTCTATCACTTCTTGAAACGACGCTTAGATCTAGATGAAACGGGGAGATTTGTGTTTGACGGTTTTGAAATCCCTAAACCGTTTTTCTTCGTTTTCGGATCAAAGAGGAAGAGTGAAGTTGAGAAATCCTTGTCCTATCACCCACTATCAATTTCGAACTCAAGGAAGCAAGGAAGAACGAAAATGGATGAAGATGGAGGAAGGAGGAAAATGTTTCACGCAAGGCAGAGGAAGAAGATGAAGTTTGTGTTTTCTTTCCTTTGCTTTTCCTTTCTTTCTTTTTCTTTCCTTTCTTTTCCTTTTCTTTCTTTTTCTTTTCTTTCTTTTTCTTTTCTTCCCAATTCCTTCCCTTCCTTTTCTTTATATACTCATTATTTATATAATATAATTAACAAATATCTAAAATATCTAGATATTTGTTAAATTACCATTTTGCTCATAACGCATTAAACTCTTTGCAAAAGATTCACCGTAGTTATTTTAATTTATTTATCGACGAGTAATTCTAATCAGGCATCAAAATATCTTCTTGGTCATATAAACTCCAAAATATTAATAACTTTGGCTAAAAAGCCTCTGAGTTCAATACCGAAAATACACCAAAATACACAAAATACACTTAAAAATTATGGGTATTACATTACTACCCCCCTAAAATTAGTTTCGTCCTCGAAACTATGTGTCGATAAATAACTCTGGGTGTTGTTCTCTCATCTTACTTTCCAGTTCCCAAGTCGCATCTCCAGTAATTGGGTTCCAAATCACCTTGACCAACGAAACATCCTTGGTCCTCAATCGCTTGATCTTTCTATCATCAATTCTCACAGGTGGTACTTCGAATGACAAGTTATCCCTTAGCTGGATTGTGTCTGGTTCGATCACGTGAGATGGATCTGCAAGATATTTCCTCAACTGTGACACATGAAATACGTCATGAATATTGGACAGTATCGGAGGCAATGCAATCCGATAAGCAACAGGCCCAATTCGTGCAGAAATCTGGTATGGTCCAATGAATTTCAGAGTCAACTTCTTCGATTTCAATGCTCTACCAACTCCGGTAGTAGGTGTGACTCTTAGAAATACATGGTCACCCTGTTCGAATTCCAAAAGTCTGCGACGCTTGTCCGCATAACTCTTCTGACGATCCTGTGAAGTCTTCATTTTCTCCTTGATCTTCCTTACCTTAGCTGTAGTCTGTTGCACCATCTCTGGTCCGACAATCATATTTTCACCGTCCTTATACCAACACAAAGGCGTTTGACACTTGCGCCCATATAAAGCCTCATATGGTGCCATTCCAATACTCGCGTGGAAACTATTGTTGTAGGTGAACTCAATCAACGGAAGAACATCATCCCAACTTCCTCTATCATCTAACACACATGCTCTCAACAGATCTTCAAGGGACTGATTCGTCCTTTCAGTCTGTCCGTCCGTCTGGGGATGGTAAGCTGAACTTAACCGTAGTTTTGTTCCCAATGCTTCGTGCAATGCTCCCCAAAAATGTGATGTGAACTTCGGATCACGGTCTGATACAATACTTGATGGTACTCCGTGTAACCTCACAATTTCAGCAATGTAAATCTCTATTAACTGATCTACCTTATAGGTGGTCTTTACTGGCAAAAAGTGTGCGGATTTAGTCAATCGATCCACTATCACTCATATAGAATCATTCCTTCTCCTTGTTTTAGGCAATCCAGTTATGAAATCCATAGAAATGCTGTCCCACTTCCATTCGGGTATATCTAAAGGTTGCAACATCCCAGCAGGTCGCTGATGTTCCACCTTCGCTTTCTGACAAGTTAAACAAGTGGACACATACTCTGCTACATGTTTCTTCATTCCTGGCCACCAATAATTCTGTTTCAAATCCTGATACATCTTTGTTGCTCCAAGATGAATACTCAACTTACTCTTATGAGCCTCTTCTAAAATTGCCTTTCTCATATCTGTAATTCCTGGTACACAAATCCTACCATTACATCGCAAGATATTATCTGATCCAATCTTGAATTCAGTTGTCTTCCCTTGCACTATTAGGTTCCTCTTCTCTTGAATTAAGGCGTCATCTTGAGAATTTGCAATGTCTTCAAGCAGTCCACTCGAAATCTTAATCATTCCGAGTTTCAAAATTCCCGGTGCAAACTCTACGTTCAGGTGTAGGTCTCTAAAAGCTTCCCACAACTCTTGTTGTTTAGCCATAATTGTAGTAGACACTGATACACTTCTCCTGCTCAACGCATCAGCCACTACATTGGCCTTCCCAGGGTGGTACTGCAGTGTGAAATCAAAATCCTTGAGAGTCTCCATCCATCTTCTTTGACGCATGTTCAATTCCTTCTGATCAAACAGATATTTCAAACTTTTATGGTCACTGAACACTGTGAACGTGCACCCATATAAATAGTGCCTCCAGATCTTCAATGCAAAAACCACAGCAGCAAGCTCCAAATCATGAGTAGGATAGTTTCTCTCATGTATCTTCAATTGCCTTGAGGCATAAGCCACCGCTTTCTTATGTTGCATCAGAACACATCCCAACCCTTGGTGAGATGCATCACAATAAACTTCATAGGGTTCATCTGATTGCGGTAATACCAATACTGGTGAGGTTGTCAATTTTCTCTTTAGCAACTGAAAATTTTCCTCACACTTCTCCGTCCATGCGAACGGTTGGTCTTTTCTGGTAAGTTGTGTCAATGGGGTCACAATCTTAGCAAAACCTTCAATAAACCTCCTGTAGTACCCTGCCAGTCCTATAAAACTTCGTATGTTCGTGACAGTTTGAGGTTGTTTCCAAGCAAGAACCGCCTCAATCTTAGCCGGATCTACAGCGATTCCTTCCTTGGTTATCACATGTCCTAAGAAATTCACTTTCTCTAGCCAAAACTCACACTTAGACATGTTGGCATACAATCGCTTCTCGCGTAAAATCTCAAGAACTTGTCGTAAATGTTCTCCATGTTCTTCTTCAGTTCTTGAATAAATTAATATATCATCAATGAACACCACAACAATCTTATCAAGGAATGGATTAAAGATCTTGTTCATGTAGTCCATGAAAATTGCTGGTGCATTGGTAACCCCGAACGGCATAACGAGATACTCATAATGTCCGTAACGGGTTCGGAAAGCAGTTTTCTGAATATCTCCTTCCCTTACTCGAATCTGATGGTAACCCGACTTCAAATCAATCTTCGAGAATATCGCGGCCCCTCTCAATTGATCCATTAAATCATCAATGCGTGGCAAAGGATAACGATTCTTAATAGTTGCCTTATTAAGCTGTCTATAATCCACACATAACTGCGAGCTTCCGTCCTTCTTCTTAACTAGTAAAACTGGAGCTCCCCATGGCGATACACTTGGTCTAATAAATTTCTTCTTCAACAAATCTTCAATTTGGCTTTTGAGCTCATTCAATTCCAATGGCGACATTCGATACGGCGCAATTGAAATTGGTCCCGTTCCTGGGTGCAAATCAATGAAAAATTCCACTTCTCTTACTGGGGGTAATCCTGGAATTTATGTTGGAAATACGTCCCGGTACTCATTGACAAGCATCACATCTTCTATGTTCACATTTATCTTTGCCTCCACATTGGCCAGAGATAAAAACTCATGAGTCCCTTCACTTAGCGACACTCGGAGTTTGTTAGCAGCTAAATACTTAACAACTCCTGGTTCGGGGAAAAGAACCAATTTACGAGCACAATCTAAGATCACATAATGGTAAGACATCCAATCCATACCGAGAATGACCTCGAGTGATTGTAGAGGTAAACAGATCAAATTAACCAAGAAATCCCTATTCTTAATAGTTATTTGACAATGTAAACATGCAGAATATACTGTCAAAGTCTTAGCAGGTGTGGAAACAACCAAATCAAATGGCAAAGCAGACACAGATAACTTCAAACGATTTACACAATCCATAGCAATGAAGGAATGGGTCGCCCCCGAATCAAAAAGGGCATTTAGAGTGTTACCTGCAATCTCACAGTCACGTTGAATCAGATTGCCAGTTGGATTCCCCTCTTCAGCACTCACACAATAAATGCATCCTCTAGCAGTAGGACGAGTAGCCTTAGCTACATTCACAACTGGTTCCACCTTCGGGAATGTGCAATCCTTTGCAAAGTGACCTAGCTTCTGGCAATTTTGGCACGTCGGTCTATTAGAGGTACATTCATTAGCATAATGTCCCTCTTCCCCACATCGGAAACATCGAACCACTCGTCTCAATTGTCTCTCGAAATTCTGGTTCCCTGGACGATTCTGCCCACCGTTGTTATTCTGTGGTCGATTATAAGGTTTAGCAACTTGTTTCCCCTTGTTGTTCTGATAATTCACCCGACTGGGCCCTCCTGCACTAAAATTTCCTCCTCGGCTAGCCCTCTTGTTCTTCATATCCTCAACTTCCCTACATTTTTCCACAAGAACTTGGAAACGTTGAATTCCCAAGGGCAAGACAGAGTCTTGAATCTCATACTTTAGTCCGTCTTGGAAACGATGACACATGAAGGGTTCATCAATCTCTTCACGGAAAAACGTAAAATGCCTCGATAGTGATTCAAACTTAGCGGCATATTCGCCCACAGTCATGTTTCCCTGATGTAGTTTCAGGAAATCATCGCCCAGTTTAGTCCTGGCACTCATCGGAAAGTATTTGTCTAAAAACTTCCTTTTGAATGATTCCCAGTTCACCTCCTCGTGAGCTGATCTCATCAATAATCTTGCACTCCTCCACCAATACTCAGCATCCCCCAATAGCATATAAGTGGCATAGTTGACCTTCACTGCCGCCTGACAGTTAATCATTTCGAAGATCTTCTCCACTTCTTGGATCCACTGATCCGCTTTCTCGGAATTTTCATCCCCCTTAAACTTGGAAGGATTGTAACGACGGAAGTCTTCTAACCCTCTTGACTCCGCAGCACGAATCTCTCTTTCCCTCTTTTCGAGATCACGTTGAGTCTTGGCAGCCGTCTGTGCAGCAACAGAAGCAGCCATGTTATTCATAGCCTCCGCCATTCGATCATCCCTATTGGCGTTGGCTCTCGGAACGTCATTCCTTCTTGGCGGCATGGTTTTCCTATAAAACCATCATCAAGTAGAGTCTTAACACTACTTCCATAATTCCAAAATAACATTCCGACCATATCAGCACATAATAATTATTCTGAACTTGACAACTCAAACCACCTAAACCGACACATGATCAGACAACAACTCCTATCCTACAATCTATAACTAAAGGTTCCACAGGCCCCAAAGAAAACCAAACCAAAGCTCTGATACCACAAATGTAACACAAATAGAGTGATTGAACGATACGAAAAGGGATAATTACGATTGGAAAATGTCTTAAATATGCAAAGATACTCAAACGACAAAAGTGGTCTTGGATATTCAAAATTTGATAAACCAAATTTGAACAAAACTATTTTTGTTAAAGCAAGTAATCAATCTAATCAAGAAAAGATTATAGTTATGAAGAAGGATGATTTTTCTAATAAGAAAATTATTCAAAATAAATCTCATAGATATGCTACTAATAATAGATTTAATCCTACTTGTTCTTATTGTGGTCTTCATGGTCATACACCTAATGTATGTCACATTAGAAACATTAGTGTTCCAAGTGGACATTACATATGGGTAAAGAAAGGTACTAACCATCAAGGACCCAAAGCACATTGGGTACCTAATAAAGTTTGATTTCAATTTTGCAGGTATGCAAGCAAGATACTTCAAATATGTGGTACTTAGATAGTGGATGCTCTAAACATATGAAGGGTGATGTAACAAAATTTTCAGCCTTAACACTTGAATCAAAGGGACATGTAATATATGGAGACAACAACAAAGGAAAAATTTTAGGCTTTGGAAAAGCCGGTACATCACCATCCCCCTCAATTGAAGACGTCTTATATGTTGAAGGTCTAAAACACAATCTCATAAGCATTAGCCAACTTTGCGACAAAGGATACAAGATAATTTTTAATAAAGATGAGTGCATCATCCAAAATGAAGCTACAAATGAAACTCAGTTTGTCGGTAAGCGTTTCAAAAACATTTTCATACTTAATCTTGACGATTTATCCTTAAAAATGAAATGTCTTTTGGTAAGCGACAATAATGATGCTTGGCTATGGCATAAGAGATTTGCTCATATTCACATGAATCATTTAAACAAATTGGTCAAGCATGATCTTGTTGTAGGCTTACCAAAAATGAAATTTATAAAGGATAAATTGTGTGACGCATGTCAAAAAGGCAAGCAAACAAAAAGTTATTTCAAACCTAAAAATGTCATTTCAACTTCTAGACAACTACAATTGATACATATGGACTTGTTCGGTCCATCAAGAACCAAAAGTCTTGGTGAAAACTCATATGGACTAGTTATTGTTGATGATTACTCAAGGTTCACCTGGACCTTATTTTTGGCAAGTAAAAATGAAGCTTTTAAGGCATTTAAAAACTATGCCAAGCTAGTCCAAAACGAACAATCTGCCAAAATTGTATCAATTAGAAGTGATCATGGAAGAGAGTTTCAAAATACTTCATTTGAAGAATTTTGTGAAGAAAATGGCATTTTCCACAATTTTTCTGCACCAAGGACACCACAACAAAATGGGGTTGTTGAGAGAAAGAACAGATCCTTGATAGAGCTCCTTAGAACTATGCTAAGCGACTCAAATCTACCAAAATATTTTTGGGCAGATGCTGTAAACACAGCATGCTATGTTTCAAACCGGGTAATCATTAGGCCAATTCTTAAGAAAACTCCTTATGAACTTTACAAAGGTAGAAAACCCAATATCTCTCACTTCCACATTTTTGGATGTAAGTGTTTTGTGTTAAATAACGGTAAAGACAACCTTGGAAAATTTGATGAAAAAGCTGATGAAGGTATATTTCTCGGTTACTCTTTATCTAGTAAAGCATTTAGAATTTTCAATAAAAGAACTTTATTAGTTGAAGAATCAATGCATGTAACTTTTGATGAATCTAACCCCATAAAAGAGGAAAATATTATTTCTTGTGATGATGATGTTTTTGAAAGCAATGATTCAAGCCAAGAACCTCAAACCAATCAACCAGATCATGAAAGTGAAGTCAATATTGAAAGACAAAGTGATTATCTTCCTAAAGAATGGAGAACCCATAGATATCACCCAATTGATAATATCATAGGTGATATCAATAAAGGAGTCACAACAAGATTAAAGTTGCAAGATGCTTGCTTAAACATGGCATTTGTTTCTCAAATCGAACACTCAAAAATTGGTGAAGCACTTAAAGATGATCAATGGATATTTGCTATGCAAGAAGAACTCAATCAATTTGAACGAAGCCAAGTATGGGAACTTGTTCCTAATCCTGGAAATAAACACATCATTGGTACAAAATGGGTGTTTAAAAATAAACTAGATGAGAATGGCATAGTTGTTCGCAACAAAGCTAGATTGGTCGCTCAAGGACACAATCAAGAGGAAGGGATAGATTTTGACGAAACATTTGCTCCGGTAGCAAGATTAGAGGCAATACGACTATTACTAGCATATGCTTGTTCCATGAATTTTGAGTTATATCAAATGGATGTGAAGAGTGCCTTTCTCAACGGATACATAAATGAAGAAGTGTATGTCAAACAGCCCCCTGGGTTTGAAGATTCCAAAAATCCCTCACATGTTTACAAATTGAAAAAGGCTCTTTATGGTCTAAAACAAGCTCCAAGAGCTTGGTATGACATATTAAGCACCTTTTTATGTGAACGAGGATTTGACAAAGGGGAGGTTGATAAAACATTATTTGTCAAAAGAGATAATGGTCACACATTATTGGTTCAAATTTATGTTGATGATATAATATTTGGATCAACCAACAAGGACATATGTGAAGAATTCTCTTCAACAATGCAAGGAGAATTCGAAATGTCCATGATGGGGAAATTAAACTATTTTCTTGGACTTCATATCAAGCAACTTGAGCACGGCATCTTCATCAATCAAGCAAAATACTGTAAAGAATTACTAAAGAAATTTGAAATGGAAAATTGCAAAGAAAGTACAACTCCAATGGGCTCCGGAACATATGTTGATAAAGATGCATCAGGAATTTCAATCGACATATCCAAATATCGAGGTATGATTGGATCATTATTATATCTAACGGCCAGCCGGCCAGATATTATGTTTAGTGTTTGTCTATGTGCAAGATTTCAGGCAGATCCGAAAGAATCACATCTAATAGCTGTTAAAAGAATTATGAAGTATCTGAAAGGAACGACAAATGTAGGACTATGGTATCCCAAGGGTAGCATATGTAGCCTAGTTGGATACTCTGATTCGGATTATGCGGGATGCAAAACAGACCGTAAAAGCACCAGCGACACGTGCCATGTCTTAGGAAATGCGCTAGTTTCATGGTCTTGTAAAAAGCAAGCTTGTGTTGCACTTAGTACTACTGAAGCTGAATACATTGCAGCAGGAAGCTGTTGTGCCCAAATTATCTGGCTCAAACAGCAATTACATGACTATGGAGTTGATCTCGGATGCATTCCCTTAAGATGTGATAACACAAGCACAATAAACATCTCGAAGAATCCAATCATGCACTCTAGAACTAAACACATCGATATCCGACATCACTTTCTACGGTATCATGTGCTTAAAGGTAATGTTGAGGTAACATTTGTTGATACACACAATCAATTGGCTGATATATTTACAAAACCGTTACCTAAAGACTCATTTTATAAAATCCGAAGAGAACTTGGTATTTTGAGTGAAACTGATATTTAACCATTGCATGATATACATAGTTTGTCATATCTCTTATTTATTTCTTTTTTATATATGAATTTGTGTATTACATGATGCAATTTTCATAAAAAACTGAGTATTTAAGCAAAACTGTGTTTATGTAGTCGAATACAAAAGTCTGTATTCGAATACATACTTTCTCAGAAATTCCTGTATTCGAATACAATGTATGTGTAGTCGAATACACGTTCCCAGAACAATGTGTATTCGAATACAAGAAGGTGTAGTCGAATACACATTCACGATTTTGCCCAAATATAAAAGTTGATTCACAGTTTTAGGGTTATTTTTATTTGGTATTCGAATACACAGCCCTAGGTCTTTCTCTCTTCTCTCCAAAACTCATCCATCCTCCCTTCCCTCACTTACCCATTCACCCAACCTAGCAAACCACATCCCTCTTTACTTCTCTCTTGCCATTACTCTTCAGATTTCTCACAAATCTCTCATTTTCTCTAAAAACCCATTTTCACCAAAAATCTCCTTTCTCACCATGGATGCTCGCAAACGAGGACCACGCACCAAGCATGCAGCAGTAGGTCCCTCACGAAAACGAACCAGGAATCCTAACATCACGGGTCTATCCCGGCTTCTACACACACCAGAGGAAATTGATCGTTTTCGCACATTCTACTCAGACAAGCGACTTATTATCCCAAAGTATGGTACCTTAGACTCTTTCTCTGACTTTAACTTTCCTAGGTTACTCAAAGCACAACATGTTGAAGAGTTTATAGGTTACAAAGGTCCTGTTTATCCAGACTTGGTTAGGGTTTTTTATTGCAATCTTACCCAAGAGGGAAAAATGCTAGTATCTAGAGTTAAGAGTAAAACCATTCGGTTAAATACCAAAACCATCGGAGAAATTTTGAATATCCCCTTTAATGGTGAAAAGTTTTGTCCCAACAAATTGTATGAATGGGGCAATATTTCTAAATATGATGCATATGTCCTCCTCTGTCGGTTTGACAAACGCACCATGGAACAAAAGAGAGCTCAGGCAGGTTCCAAATATGCACAACAACGGTATGGTGTGGGAAATATTACTGTTGATTATCGGCTTCTGCATTATTTCCTTAGCTACATTATGGTTCCAAAGGCTGGAAATTACTCCCAAATTTCGGAGTTTGAATTGCAAATTATGCATTTTATGTATGAAGGTCGTCAACTTAATTGGGCATATTTTGTGAAATCTGTTATGTTTGGATCTCGCGAGGCCATTGGTTTACCATATGCAAAGGAAGTTTCTCGGATTTTGGAACACTTTGGTGTGGACTTCTCTGATGAAGTCATGTTTACATCCACCAAATAAAATATGCTGGATTTAGGTGTTTTGCCTAGCATGAGGATCATATGGAATGAGGAGCTTGAAGCCCTTGTGCATAAAAGTGATCAACCATCTGATGCTGCACAGGATGACAATGTTGGACCCTCAAATGCTGCTGCTCAGGAAGATGATGGTGAAGAAACTGCATCTGATGATGATTATATCTCAAATCAAATGATCATGACTCGCCTTGATTCTTTCCAAACCTTCTTTCAAACTCAATTCGACACTTTGACCACTTCTATCTACTCTCGCTTCAACAACATCGAAGCTACTATTGCTCGCAATCATGACGCTATTTCTCAGGACATCAGTCAATTGTCTGACAAACTTGATCATTTTCACATTCTGACAGAGTTTGATTAAGTTCGCTATTTGGCATATATTTGTACTAATTTGACTAGTTGCATTATGTACTACCTTAATATTTGAACTCATTTGTCCTTTGGATTATGGTGTATTTTGTATTGCTCTAATTACGACTTGTTATGTATTGACTTTTACGATGTTATGACTTAATTTCCAATTATGATATTCTCTTTGTTCACTTATGTGCTGTTTGTATACTCGCAACTTGTATGTCTCTTTTTCTATTTTTTCTTCTTTTTGATCATGTCAAAAGGGGGAGAAAATTTGGTATTGTTGTTGCATTAGTATTGTTGTTGCATTTCCAAACTTGTCGGTACTCAAACACAATTTTTTCAAACCATCACATACAACGGGGGAGTATGCATATATTACGGGGGAGCAATGATTTCAACTATACACTTTCTTCACAACAACAAAATTTTGACATAATCAAAAAGGGGGAGAATGTAATCTACATGTTTTTTATGACGACAAAAGACCACCGATTATGGATGATGCAACAAGATCAAAAAGAAGATCGATAAGCTTCATAATAAGCTTCAAATCTAAACAATAGATGATATAATGTAAAGGTATATGATACTAACCAATACTTCAAGTACATGAGAACAAGTCACACTTATACATGCATTTAAAATAGTTTCAAAAGTCCAAACCACATTAACAAAGTATTTAAAAATCATATTTTTAACTAAGAACATAAGTGTATTCGAATACACCATGTTGTATTCGAATACAACTTAAGTCAGAGGCAAAAATCTAAACATTGTATTCGACTACAACAATGTGTAGTCGAATACAACTTAAGTCAGAGGCAAAAATCTAAATGTTGTATTCGACTACAACAATGTGTAGTCGAATACACTTCAAGTCAGTGGCCAAAATTCCTATATGTGTATTCGACTACACACATCTGTAGTCGAATACAAGCTAAGTCAGAGGTTAAAATTCACTAATCTGTATTCGACTACACCAATGTGTATTCGAATACAAGATGCAAAATTTGAATATTTTTGAACGTTACAAAGAGGTGTATTCGAATACACATATATTGTATTCGAATACAACTGGAAACATTACACTTTTTCAGATCTGGGATGGCTCTAGAACATTGTAATTTTTCATCAAACCTCTTGGATCAATGGCCACGAATCTGAAGGGATGTTTATGGAGTATAAATACCCCATAACTTCAGATCAATATGAACACAATCCTTGAATCAAAACAAAAAACAATTTTGAAATAAAATTATGTTTTTACTAAGTACTTGCATTCCATTTTCATATCATTCTAAAAGGTTCTCAAGTACTTGAATTGCTATTGGATTGTTTATCAATATATCTCATCTTAGTCTTACTCAAACCTTATTGTATCAGTTGCAAAAGATAGTTTAATCTAAGATAGTGGTGTGCTATCTTAGACGTATTGTTAGAAGTTTGTAGCAAGAATCCCAGGGTGGGAGTTGTACATTTTCTGACAAGTATTGGATCAATCTCTTGTGGTGTGCAAGAGGACTTGACGTACCCTTGGTTATAAGGGGAACCAGGATAAATCTTAAGTGTTCTTTATTTACTGCACTTTCTTATTCATAGACACTTTATTAAAACTCAGAAAATTCAACTACCATCTCATTAAAAAAAGAAAATTTACTAACACCTAATTCACCCCCCCCCCCTCTTAGGCGTACTTCTGTACTTACACTTATGTTAAAATTGACTTTTCTTTTTCGATAAATTGATTGCAATACCGAAATCTTTTAAAAATTGATTTTCCATACAAATACGTATGCGAGTCTATCAAGATCAAGTTAAAATATTATTTGTGTAATCGAAAAAATCCCTGTAAAATGAGGACTCCATTCAACCCCCTTATAGAATCTATATGCTATGTCGACTAACAAGTGGCATCAAGAGCTCAATTTATGTGTTATGAGTCTAACGACTCAAAGAATTATCAAAATGGCTAATAATGTGTTTCTAGAGCCAAATGGAGCATATAAAAGAACACAATTTTCAAAGATAATGACTATATGCTATGTCGATTAACAAGTGGCATCAAGAGCTCAATTTCTGTGTTATGAGTCTAACGACTCAAAGAATTATCAAAATGGCTAATAATGTGTTTCCAAAACCAAATGGAGCATATAATATAACACAGTTTTCCAAGATAATGACTATTTGTATTGGAAAGAGCACATGAAAATTTATATCATTACTTATAATGTATATGTATGGGAGACTATTAAAAATAGTCCCTATATTCCAAAAATGGCTCAAAATGGTATGAAGAAATAAAAGAGGAACAAAAGAGGAAAAAGGGAAACAAAGTCAAGGTTGGCTCTTCCTCAAAATTGAAGAAAGATGAATGATTCGCATATAAAAAGTCATTTCAATGTTATTCCAGTTATGAAAGTTCAAGTAGCAAATCAAAAAGTCATAGAAGAAAAATTATTTTAAACTTAGAAACCAAGTTACAAGGCTCGAAAATGGTTTATTTAAAATCTTAAAGCTATCTCATAAAGTTACTTTAGTTGAATACTCTCATGTTTCGTCACATTGTGAAAGTTATGTTTCTCTATAAAATGAAAATATCATGATGGAAAAAAGTTTCCAAATTTAAAATATATTTTTTTCTAAGAAAACATTATTTCAAGAGATGTTATAAAAAATCTAAGAAACAAAAGTTGTCACATGTTACTTGTCTTTGTCATGGCAAAATGAGACACATTTTATATATGTTTGATAAGAAAAATTGAAGTACCAAATGGTAGAAGGGTGTGAATTTTCAAGGGACAAGTTCTCACTACTAACCACTTAGGACCTAACCAAGATTGAGTACTTATAACTTCTCTTTCATTGTTTTGTAGGTATGATTGAGAGCATCAAGTAATCATTGGCTCCTTTATAGTGGATGATTTAGGCATGTGACGGAAGACAAATCCAAGTTTATTTAATTAAGGCTCAAGAAGGAAGGATTTGTCACTAATGGAGACAATTGCAAAGGAAAAATCCTACTTGTACGCTGGCAAGATCGGTAATATTTCCTCCACTGCAATTGATAATGTGTTGTATGTTGATGGTCTAAGACATAATTTTCTTAACATAAGTCTATTATGTGATAAGGGATATAAAATTTCTTTCAACATCCCTGGTTGCAAAATTGTCAACAAATATGATAAGCAAATCTAGAGCATTGGGTATAAAGTGAAAACATTTACATGATAGACCTATATAAGGTTTCTTCTAAATCACCTCAATCTTTCATTTCTAAAAGTGAAGACATATGGCTATGACATAGGAGAATGACTCAGATTCACATGGACCTTCTCAATAAACTAATTTCAAAAGAGTTAGTAATAGAACTACCTAAACTCAAATTTGAGAATGACAATCTTTGTGATGCATGTCTAAAGGGGAAGAAAATTAAAGCCTCTATTAAATATAAAAAACATGTTTCAACTAATTAGAGCATAGGTGGTTACTATTATGGCTATGTGACTGTTGATGACTTTTATAGGTTTGCATGGACTATGTTTCTTGCTAGTTGGAAATACTTTTAATGCTTTGTCAAGTTTTTCAGATATTTTCCAAAATACTTTGAATTTAAAAATCACATTTGTAAGAAGTGATCATGAAGGTAAGTTTATAAATCATTTATTTGAAATTTTTTGTGTTAAAAATGTGATTGATCATAACTTCTTGTCTCCCCACACTCCATGACAAAATAGTGTTGTGGAGAGGAAAAATGGGAAGACCATCGATTAATTGAAATGACATTCCTAAATATTTTTGGACAGAAGCCATCAATACATGGTGTTATGTATTGAATAGGATCTTCATAAGACATATTCTTAACAAAACACTTTGTGAATATTTAAAAGAAGGAAACCTAATGTGTCCCATTTGAAGGTGTTGGAAAAACACAAGAAATGTAGAGTTTGAATTGTGTTTACCATTACAAAAAAGAAAAAAGATTATTTCCCTTAAGAAACACAATTGTATTCTTTTTCAAAATATTCAACTTTGATTATAAAATAATTTAAATATAAATTGAAGTTGAACCATAAGGAGATAGTCAAATTAAAGAGATGAAGTAGGATAGTAGGACACCAGTACTTTTATACTAATTCACAACAATTTTTGTTACATCTAGTCCTCTCCTTACAGAGAGATTTTTTCATAGTATTGTCTTAACTTAATCTACTATAATTCAATAGCAAACAAGTATTCTTTACTTTGCATCTTCAATCTTACAATATTCTTCTTCTATCTATTTAGACTTAACCACTAGAAACATTTCTAGTCTTTTCAATATTCTGGCAAACTGCCGTTGAGGATTACAAGTATTCTTACACTTGTTCTGGTACCTTTTATAAGTTAAATTTTTTTTGCCGCTACTGGGTTGACTTACATCAAATTTAGTTTATACCTAAGTTGACTTTGATTTGTCTTAAGGATTCTAACTCTCATTGATATATTGTTACAATTCAATCCTATATTAATTTAAGTGTATGAAACAACTTGATTAATTTACATCAGTTTCTAATAATTCTCATCAAAGAGGATTTTTCATTTAATATTTCTTTTGATGTGTTCAAGGCTTTTTCAAAATCATTTTTAATTGAACTTGCAATTTTCTTTTGATACATAAGTTATTTCTAAGAATGACTTTTTTATATATTCTTCAATAATTAGATGATCTTCATTTTATCACACTAACTACTAGCTCATTTTCTTTAATAATCATTTGATCATGAATGATGAAGGTCATCATCAGTATCTTCAGATCAAATAATTTCCTTGAAGTACTGAAAAATATGTTTGTTGGGAATAGAGTCGTTAAGCATATTTATCGTTATATAATAGTAAATTGAGATGTTTGAAGGAGATGTACTATATTCATAATATTGTTCTAGGTTGTCTTGTACTGTCAAAAGGAATAACAATATCCTTATCTTGATGCTTTAATTAAGATGAATTTTCATGTTCTAGTGCCATATATCTTATTCTAACTGTCAGAGGTTAAAAAAAAAATTCCAAAGAATTTTGTATTCAGATGAATAATATTTCAGTGTTGACTCCATTGTTAGCTAATCAATCTAGAGACATTGACTTCCTAAGACGATTGCTCTATTAGATGATTGTTACTTTATCATACATTATTCGTTTAGCATCTTGATAGAATGATAATTGAATGTTGACTTTTACAAAGGCTTCTTTAATTAGAGGATTGTGTGATTTAAAAATTGTAGACTTTTGTTCCAGGAATCTAGCTCAGAGGATTGTTGCGATAAAATGTTAAAGTGCAAATATACACAATTCTAACAAGTAATAAAGTGAAAGTACAGTATCAATCCCACGAGGATTGATGTAGATAAGTTCTAAGTATTCATAAATGGCAATATCACACATAATACGTTTCCAAACATGTTGGCAATATCACACATAATACGTTTTCAAACATGTTGACTATATCCATATTAACGAAGCATTTTCATCTTTTTCCCTTTCCCAAGTTCAAACTATTAAACAATAAAACTCAAGTGACCAATTTAAACTTAAGAGATGTCAGTAAAATAGCTTAATTAAAATGGCGTCTAGCTCTACTTCTTTAAGGTCAAGCTCCAATAACTTCCAAATAGGGTGGAATGAATAATGACAATGATGGAGTGATGGTGGATGTTAGGTCTATTGAGATACTCTAAAAATTAGGTATTCATCCCTTCTACCTTAGCAATGCAATTTTTGTCCTTTATATATGATACTTTTAGACCACTTTTCTCTCTCTTTATTGGACCTTCTTTTGTCCTTTTATACATAAATTAATTTTCCCTTATGGAATATAAGTAATGGGTAACTGAAATATTCTTTTGATGTGTCATTAAGTGACGAGGTGTCTTTTTTACCCCTAGGATAAGGTTGTCACATCTGGGGCCAAAACTTGTTGCGGTCTAGTAGAGATGTTGTGACATTACTGTAGCATTTTACTCATACTTGGTCAATTAATAATAGCATGCACAAAATCAACATCAAACAACATAATTCCAACCTAAACTAGCCTCATATAATAAATAGGGATGGCAACGGGGCGGGGCGGGACGGTTTTAAGCATTACCAATCCCGTACCCACAACTCCAATACCGCCTCCGCACCCGCACCCGTCGGGGGTGACTTTTTAACATCCACCCCCACACCCAACAGGGACGGGTTTCCCCGCCCCGCATCAGCCCCCACTCCAAAAAATGGAATTTTTTTATTCATAGCATAAAAAATCAATAATTTGACTAAATAGTAACATTCAACATATGTTCTAAAATTACAATAATGAAAATAATAAAATCACAATATCTTCAAATTTGTTTAGGTTTGCTACAAGTCACAATATTTTGATCAACAAAAGTTCAATTCGAACAAAAATTCTAAATATTCAAAGTTCAAACGAACTAATCAATCAAAACAGTAAAAAGTTCCAAATCATCAAAACAAAAAGGTTCTAAATAAGCATTTTCTAACGATCATCTTCATCTTCATCTTCAAGGCGGGAATTGGAAAGTGAAGTAACACCACCGATCAACAATTCACCTATATTAAAAAATAAAAGTTAAATATTAAAATTTAACATGACAAATTTAAATCAAACAATGTAAATAATAGAATACCTTCATCGTCGGACTCTATTTCATTGAGTAAAATAGCATTTTCATTATCCACTTTAGAATTTAAATCACCTATCAATATCAACATAGTACAGTATAAACAATAATAATTTAAGATATACAAAATTATTAGCTATTTCAAATATATTAAAATTTAAATGAATAATTTAAAACAAATATCAGTCTTCGCACTCCATAACCAACTTCTAGCACACATCAAGGTCTCTATAGTAGTCCAATGAAGTCGGCTTCGATGAGGGCTTAAGATATGTCCGCTGGTACTGAATGCAGATTCAGAAGCTACAGTAGAAACAGGGATTGCCAATACATCATTTGCAATAGTTTGAAGTGTTGGATACTTAACACCATTCAACTTCCACCACAACAAAATATCAAAATCAGGACTTCTTGGCAAAACTTCCTCCTCTAAATAAACATCCAACTCTGTTTTGACCAATGAAGTTCTAGCTCTTTTTTTTTTTCTGACATACAAATCATAGTCTTCTAAACTATCATCCTCAACATTACTAAAGTGGACATCCAACATTTGAGAATCACTACTAGAACCATTATTCATTTTCAATTGATATTCATAAAGCAAATCATAACACAACTGTCGAATCGACTTAACTTGGTCATTAGCATCATTCCCATACAACTTAACATAATAATATTCAAGCAACTCTATTTTGTACCTAGGATCCAAAACAACAACAACTCCCATTATTTCATGAACCACATTCCAATATTTTTCAAATTTTCCCAACATATTCTCTGCCATTTTTTTTTTATCAATGCATCAGAGGATTTAATCCACTCATTTATTTCAATTTTGATCATACAAATCTTAGGAAAATATTGATTGGAAGTTGGACAATTAGTGCCAGAGAACACTTCAGTGATAGAATTGATTAATTTTAATTTGCCACAAATATCTTTTGTAAATTTCGAATGTAAACTTGTAGGCAAACAAGTGTATTGGGATTCACGTTGTCTTAATCGACTAAATACATATTCATACAAAATGGCAACATAAAGCATCTTGTAAGTTGAATTCCATCAAGTCGGACAATCTAAAACCAAATTCTTGGTGCAAGAGATTCGTAATTGTTTGGCAGTCTCTTCAAACTTTTTCTTCCTTTTAGGTGTTGCAGTCCAATATGCAACACTATCTCGAATCCTCTCCACTCCATCTTTCACAACTTTTAACCCATCTTTTACTATCAAATTAAGTATGTGCGCGCAACAACGCATGTGAAGTAAGGCCCCATCCTTTAACAATGTATTCAATTGCAACTTATCCTTAATTTTTTCAATCATTGCATCATTAGTGCTACAATTATCTAACGTGATAGTGGACAATTTTGTTTCAATATCTCAATCCATCAAACATTCAACCAATGCATTACAAAGTCTTTCACTTGTATGAGGGGCAGGAACATAAATAAACCTAATATAAGAAGATTCACATTCAATGACTAATATAAATAATATTCAATCAAACTAGTATTATAAGAAATTATAATTACCTCAAATTTGACTTTGTAGATCCCAATTTTCATCAATGTAATGAGCAGTGACAGCCATATACCTTTTTTTTTATTGCTCACAGTCCACATTTCAGGAGTAATGGCCACTCTTTGTGGGAGAGTTTCTAACAACTTTAAAATTATGGTTTTCTCAACTTCATACACTTTGAATATCTCTTTTTTTTTTTATAGTATCTCTACAAGGAACTTGAAGTAATGGTTGCAGAGAGGCTGAGTATCTCCTAAAACCAATATGCTCCACTATTGAAAGTGGATATTCATGCAAAATAATTGCATGTGCAAGCTCTTTCCTAGCATTTTCAGCATCATAAATTCCAGTCCCCAACTCCTTTTTACCTTGCAAGACCTTAGCGGTAAGAAATGTTTGTCCGTTATTATGTTTCATGGTAGACAAACGTGGAGTACATATTTTCATATGTCCGCGCAAGTGTGAGGTCCCGTCTCTTGCTCTCCCACCAAGCAAATTCTTGCAATAATTACATTTAGCTTTTTCTTTTCCATCAACTTTGACCTTTGTAAAATAATCCCATACAATACTTTTAAGTCTATTGTTACGATCTTCGGGTATTTCATTTGTCATATTATCATTTGTCTCATTATGTGGTGTTTGCATAGTTTCATTTGGTGTAGAAACAATAACTAACGGATTACAACTTTCATTCATAGTTGGTTGATGTGAACTTTCTTCTGAAGTAAGTTGACATGGTAGTGGTTGAGATGATGTGCCTTCAATTTTCATTTATATATTCTATAATTTTCAAGTAAGTTGACATGGTAGTTGCGCATAAAAACAAATTAAATTCATAAATAAGTTATCCACTCACTCACACACACATATATTTCTTAAAAAATTAAACTATTACATTTTTACATTAGTTTTAGATAAACAAACATAACTTCGTAATTATTGCTGAAGAACGAAACCATAATTTTCATGAGTGTGATTAGTAATGCATATTCAAATATATCTTCTTGAATGTACTTATTATTGCTGAAGAACGGAACCATAATTTTCATGTAGTCATACATACTATCTAACTAGCAACATTGACACATGAAAATCTGGATCTTCATAAAAACTATTTATGCTCAATAAAAAATAATAAGAACCAATGTTGTGTCTGAAATTATAATATCTCACCTTAAAAATGGTCAACAACTAGTGCCACAAACAAGCATCATAATCAACATCAATCCAAAGCAGATCTTAATCAAAATCACATTCATAATTAACAAGAAAGGCAAAACACTGTAATTGATCACAATCAAAAGAGTCAATAGACTAACTCAAAAAAAACAAGCCTAATCAACAAAACTATATATCATAACAAACAAACAAAAAAAAAGAAACTGAAAAACAAAAAGCTAGAAGGTTAAGACGTCACAAAGGAAAGTGGTTGTTATAGATTTCTTAGCAAAGGAATTAGCTAAAAGGAAAGGGATATTGATTCTTATTTGTTCTAAGAAGCAACAAAGACAGGTTAGTACAATGAGAGAACAACGAAGGGTGAGTGAATTTGCATTGAAGAAAGAAACAAAGTTGAAAATTGAAAAGTGAGAAAGAAGATGAATTTGCCAAAATTTAGAGGAGAAGCTCAACGAACTTCGTGGGCTTCTAAGTCTAATGGTGATCCTTTGAGGATTATTAGTGTTGGAGCTGGAGCTGGGGGAGTGTTTTTACAGCCTTGTTACAAGACACTTATGGAGAAAATATGTAGAAAAATATCCAGATTTCAGCAAGAATATAATAAGAAAATATGCAGAAAAATCTCAAAACTAATACACAAAAATGAAACCAAATTAAAAATTAAACAAAAAAAATTGAAAACGAAAATGCATCAAAATGTAGAAAATTTGAAAACGAACCTTAAAATTATAGCGGCAAAGAGAATAAGAGGCGACACACCAAGGATGACGAAGACGGCGCACGGAGAGGAGGGAGGACGGTCGGGACAAAAAAAGTGAGGGTGGAGGTGGACGGTGGCAGCAAGCTAGGAAAAACAAGGAAGATTGATAAAATTAGGGTTTTGTTACTATTTTAAGAGATATAAGGGTATTTAAGTAATTGTATTTATGTCGGGTGGGTGCGGATGCGGGTACAGGGCGGATTTGATGAAACCCGCCCCCGCACCCGCCTGTAACTTTGAAAAACGGGGAAAATCCGCACCCGCATCCATTAAAAACGATTTTTCCTTGTTAAATGCGGGGCGGATGCAGGGTGGTTCGGGTTCAAATGTCATGCCTAATAATAAAAAGACATTTAATATTATTTTACTAAAACATACTAAAAACTACTAATTTATTTAACATATCTCTTCAAGGATTTGCGTATTCAAATTTAAAAAGTGTTAAGTAACTCATATATTTAAGAGTTATCAATGATCATCAAAAGTCTTGAGTTATTGTTGATTTTTGTCAAAGGATAATGATTATAGTAGCATTCTTCACTTTATGATTGGAATAACGCATGTTGAATGTTTTCTATTGACTTCTAAACGTTAAGTCGTATGTACGTTGTACACTATAAAGAACAAGTCAAGCATTCAAAGTGTGTATATAGTTAGCCTTATTTGATTCTAACCATTCAATAATTTAAGACTTACTTCAATCAACCCAATTAGTCTTTTTCATTCATAAAGTTTCACCCTAACCATAGAACACAAATGTCTTATTTTTTTAAGTACTAGGTATATTTTTCTTTGATTCAACTAGACAACTCAACTCCATATTTGGCTTGACTATTGTTGCACGTAGTCCCCATGTTATCCAATGAAGCAACATTTTGCATCACCTTTCACCTGACTACTAGTACAAGTAACCCCAAGCTATTAGTGAGATGGTATTTTTTCTTTCTTTCTCTCTCTTGTTATTTTTTTTCTTAGGATAAGTTCTCAATTCTTTTTTTTTTCTTTAATATCCTTAGTTTTTATTCCCCAGATATCATATACTACGAGTTTAGTTTACTTCAAATTACGCTTAATTTTTTTAATTTTTTTTATTCATCTTAAGATACCTAAACTTATTCACATAAAGGAAACTTTTAGTGTCAAATATGAGGATCACCTATATCTTAGCAAACACAATTTCAAAGTCTCTATCTAGCCCTTACAACATGTTCATCACTAGACTTTCGTCAAAAATCATAAACAACATTGACATTTAGGATAAACTTCATATTTTATAGATATGTTTTTATTTATTTATAAAAAGTACAAGAAATTAAACAACTCCTTATTCTCCTCTCCTCCTTTAAACTACTCAATAGAAGTTTGTAAGATGGAGTTAGTCACAACAAACTACAAAATAACAACTACCAACTCAATTCTCTCCCCTAAACCTAGTTTAAGTGGTTTGAAAGATACAAACCTAAATGGAAATTTAAACTAAATAATCATAAAACATCGATTATAAATTAATCAAATTAAAACAAAGCAGCGACAACAACAATTAACACAAAGCAAGAAATACAATAGTAGTGCAAGAAAAGAAAACTGCCTTGTCAATGTTGTAGCAACTCTGGCTCTAATTCTTTCTGTTGTTCCACTTCTTTTTTCCAGATGTTGTAGCAATATCATTAGCAACAAGGGCTCCTTGAATGAACATCTTGATTAAATTTTCATCAATAACAACCCTATGTACCTTAACCTTGTCCTTTATCCCATGAAGAACGCATTTTAGTTGCTACAACATTCTTCACTAATTGTTAACAACCCTATTCACTTTTGGCCTCTTTGTAGTATCACTAATTCTTTTCTCTTTTTCTTCGACTCTTTCAACCATAACAATTGTAGTTGAAATATTATGCCTGAACATGCCATACAAGTATAGAGTTAAGATAACAATGTTCCATAATTGGAGTGGGCACTTTTCTCACAAACAACAAACATGTAAGTAATACTAAGAAAACTAAATAAAAACTGAACAAAAATCAACAAATAAAAGTTAAATTAGGTTTGTAAACAAGTTAATATTATGATAGAAATCTAAATTTAGAGTTTTATGAATAGCTAAAGAATCAACTTTGTTGCAAGTTCATTTTTTGAGTATGCAATATACTATAGATATGCTAGAGCAATTCTAGGACCAGATTCACCTCAAGGGTTTTCCTGCATAGTCATCATTAATTATAATAATTTACTATGTTCTATTTTAGAAAATCAATTTCCTTATGGTCAATTTAAGCTTCAAACATATCAGTAAAATAGCTTAATTAAAAGACTTCTAAAAAATATGATTTCGTAACTATTGAGGTTTAGCTCACGTTGAGCTAAGAAATAGAATAGAATCATAATGAAGTCATTACAAGCTTAGTGTTACAACAAGAATCGAATTAGTGGGTAGAAATACCAATCACAACAACAATTGTCAAAGGGTTATCTATAACAATCAGATCTAGCTTTCCTTCTTCAAGTTGAAGCTTCAATGGCTTCCAAATAGAGTGGAAATGAGAGATGGTGGATGCTACGTCTACTAAGATACTCCGAAATTTTGGTATTCCTACATTATACCTTAACTTTGTCGCTATTGTTCTTTATATAGGATACTTTTGAACCACTTTTCTCCATCTTTATTGGACCTTATTTTGTCCTTTTATGCATAAAGTAACTTTGGCCTTATGGAATATAAGTCATGTATTGATGGAATATTCTTTTAACGTGTCCTTAAATGGTGAGGTGTCTCTTTTGGCTAAAGGTGCGCAAACACGATAATGGAGGGTTGAATTGTGTTTGTCCAATTTTAAATTATTTTCTTAATTTTAATTATGATTCTGGTTATGTGACTTAACCATTTTGACTAATTAGAGGTTGTAGTAAATAGACATTGTGAAGGTAAAAAATAACACATCAGATTTTACCTTTTTTTCACAATCAACTTGGTATCTACGTCCAGTCCCCTCACACAGAAGAATTTATCCACTAATTCAAAACTTGAATTACAACAACCCTTGACCCTACAAGTCAGTCTTTTCAAAACAACTTGAACCTACAGACTTTTTAAGGCAAACCACACCTTGACCCTACAAGTCAAGTCTTCTCTATGAACCTAAAACCTACAAATTATTATAAGAAAACTTAAACCACTATTAGGCTAGGTTACAAAACGTTGGAAACTGGTTTGGTTTTACTTCTACTAAGCTGATTTGATACAGTGATTGTCCCACACTACTTATAATGTTTTACTTTGAACGTGTGCTTTGCTAAAACTTAAAGCCTAAAACTTTAAACACTTAGAAAATATTGAGCTCTTGAGGTTTTCTGAATAGCTTTGGTTTTTGGGATTTTAGAGTTTGTGAGTTTGTTTTGTACATTTTCTTCTTCAGCCTTGATCAACTATTTATAGATGAAATTATGATTCGTTAATTTATTGTCGAGTTTCTGAATCATATCTCAAATTCACCTTGGTCAATTAAGATAATCTCCAAATAAGGTTCTGATGGATATGATCTTGATAATATGACTATTAGACAATTTTTTATTTTCCAATCTGATATGAGCAATTCTTCTAGAAAGTTATTGTGCGTATTTGTTCAAATTACATTTGCAAATTGATTCACTTGAGTCTTCCTTTATACGCTTGATTTGATTTGGGCAGAAATGAATCTGAGCTTGATCTTGGACCTTTAGAAGTAAGAATACAGCTAAGACCAATTCAATATTTTTCTCAATTTATCAGTGTTTTTGACCTTCCATCAGATTCACTAACTTTTCTCCGTAAGAACCATTGACTTTTATTCTTCATAGTCATTGACTTGATTGTCAGAATTAGATGATGTGATGTTTGAATAACCATAGTCAGAGGCAAATGCAAAATGATGTGACTTAGAATTAGTGGCATGAACAACTTCACCTTTTTTGCATTATTAGAGTTAGTGTAACACTAGTGTTTTGTGTATTAGAGACAACACTTTCGAACATGTTGTTGTCCTCAGAGTCATAGGAATATATGCTTCAGATGTAGACTTGAACAATGGTATCCTACAATTATTGTTCATTAGAGGCATCCTACAATTACTATTGATTAGATGCATTCAACTGTTATTGTTCATCAAGGGCATCCTACAGTTACTATTTATCAGAGACATGTTACAATTACTGTTTATCAGAGGCATGGAAAACTCCCAAAACTCGTCGAATCTTTAGAGACAAGCATGCAAACTCATCAGATGCATGCTAACTAGAAACACGCTTCAGTCTTTAGAGACAGACACTTAAACTTGCTAAACTACCAAAAGCACACTATTAGAGGCAGATGCACAAACTTTTCCAAGGTGAGCATTTTTTTTTTTTTTTGATAATGAGGATTTCATTGAATAATTTGATTTCGTTTCCTTTGACCTTTTTAATTCCTTTTGTGACTTCCTCTAGTCACTTCCTTTGGTGATATCCTTTGGTGGTATCATCTGGTGGTATCCTCCGATTTTCCTAAACTAATTTATGCATACTTAATGAAATCATTAGTGCAATAAATTGTTCTCACAAAGTACCTTTGTTAACGACAAAACCAAGAAGTGGAAACATTCAAGGGACCAACTTGGTTGCAATAATCTCTTTCTTTTTTATGATGACAAAACAATATTTTTTATAACAATTTATTTAAACAAAAAGTAACGCAAAATAGCAAACAAGCATGCAAACAAAAGAAACATGCAAATACATGAAATGCAAATAGACCAACCTGCAATTAATCAAACAAACTTGGTTGTCCCTAACGGAGTAATTATATTTGCCCCTAACTTGCAAGCTTCTTCTCCCGTAAAACCACAAATATTAAGCAAACATTTTTAAACAATTCTCAAATCTCTTTCTCCCCCTTTAGTCATGAGACAAAAAGAATAGAATTTTGAATAACAATTGACTAATGAGTTAACATTATTCAGTAGATCAAAGTTAAGCATCAAAACATGCAACTATTTAAGTTTAAACTCCTACGAACATATAACAATCAAAGTGAAATAAATCAGAACATTTATCAAATATAAATACTAGGTCTTGATTCGTCTTAATAAATTCAAATATTTCTTCAGCTAGTGTTTTAGTGAATATGCCATCTCATTGATATTTAGTGTCTACAAACTGGATATTTAATACACCTTTTTGAACATAGTCCCTAATAAAGTGATGTTTTATTTATGTGTTTAGCCTTGGAATGTAGAACTGGATTCTTAGTTAAACAAATAACACATGTATTATCACATAATATGAGAATGTTACTCCTAATTATTTTGTAGTCCTCCAATTGATGTTTTATCCATAGTAGTTGAAAGTTGCATCATGCTGTCGAAATGTACTCAAATTTTGTTGTTGATATTGTAGTTGTACTTTATCTTTTGCTTGACCAAGAGATCAAATTTTCACCTAAGAAAGTGTTGTTTCAATTGGGGCTTTTTCTTTTAAGTTAGTCTCCAGCATAGTCAGTATCACAATATCCTACTAACCCAGTTGACAACTTATAGAACAAAGAAATGTTAGAAGTACCTTTCAGGTATATAAGGATCCTCTTAACATCAGTTAAGTTGGATTCTCTTGGGTCAGGCTGAAATCTGACACACACTAAATAAAATATTAGGTCTAGAAGCAGTAAGATATAGAAGTGACCTTATCATTTCTCGGTATTTTTTATAGTCAACTTTCTTTCTTGATTCATCTTTATCATTAGTGTAGCCATAATGGGATGAATTGGTGTTGCCATTAGAAAGAAAAGGAAAGGAAAGGAAAAAAGAAGAAAGGAAAACAAAAAGAAAATAATTTCCTTCGCTCTTCTTCCTCCTCCCTGCCTCGCGACCCAATCATCTTCTTCCATCTTTTTCTTTCATTTTCATTGCTTCCTTTTGCCTCAGGAAAAGGAACCAAGGCTTGGTGGGTGAGAAGACAAGGATTTCTCAGCTTCATTCTTCATCTTTGATTCGAAAATGAAGAAAAACGGTGTTAGGGGTTTTCAAAACCGTTAAACGCAAACCTCCACTTTTCTCCTAGATTGAAGCTTCGTTTCGCGAAGAGATAGAAGGGAAAGTTGCTCACCACCATGCTACGGTGCTAGTGAACTAACTTTGGAAGCGATGTCGCGAACGAAGTTTTTATCGGAATTACTCGCGGTACCGTAATCGCTCGTTAAAGCTAACGTTAAGGTAAGTGCTCCTTCCAAACTTTTAGTTTGCATTTAGGGACTTATTTGTGGTTGTGTGGAAAAGAAATTTGTTAGGGATGAAGTGTTGATTTGGGGAAAATGAATTTAATGCTTTTATGGGTGAAATTTTAGAGTTGGGTTTTGGTGATATTGATGAGTGTTTCATGGAAAATGAATTTAACTCATTTATGTGTGATTTTGAGGAAATGAAATTTGATGTGTTTGAGTGGTGGGTTGAGATAATTTTGTCGTTGTCGTGTTTGACGTGTTCATAATAAATATTTAAATTTTGAGATGTGTTTATGTGGATTTTGTGGAAAAATGAATTGATGTGATTTGGTGTGAATTGTAGATTGAATTTGAGAATATGTCTGAGTATGTTCTGTGTGGAATTTGAAAATCATTAGAGTTAAACGAGTATTAAAAATGGGGAATCTTTTAATATCTCTGTTTACTTAATGTTTGTAGTGAAAATTATTAGAGTTAAATGAGTATTAAGAATGGGGAATCTCTTAATATATGTATTTACTTAATGATTGTCATCGAAATTGTTAGAGTTAAATGAGTATTAAGAATGGGGAATCTCTTAATATATGTATTTACCTAATGATTGTCGTCAAAATTGTTAGAGTTAAACGAGTATTAAAAATGGGGAATCTTTTAATATCTCTGTTTACTTAATGATTGTCGTGAAAATTATTAGAGCTAAATGAGTATTAAAAATGGGGAATCTTTTAATATTTGCATTTACTTAACGATTATCGTGGATAGAGTCAGAGTACGCTCATGCATTTCATAGTACATGGCGACCGGATGGGCCATGGTGATAGTGGTGACCGGATGGGCCACGAGATGATTCCATGTGATTTGTTGGTTCATCTTATCCTTGCGGGGATTGTCGCATCGTGTAAGGTCTGCGATAGGCTGTACATTTTTTGTAAATCGTGCTGACCCGTGATAGGTGGCACCTCGGTAAATAGTACTTCGGCCTGTGATAGGCGGTACATTTACGATTTACATTTTTAGTAAATCGTGCTGACCCGTGATAGGTAGCACCTCGATAATTTAGTACTTCGACCTGTGATAGGCGGTACAATTATGATTTACGGCCCTTCGAGGAGGGTTTTGGTTTAGAATTCCGAGTCCATGCATTTTGGCATATACGCATTGCATTAGGGTTCTTGGCACGCGAGTCATGTTTGATTTAAGATTATGATTGAGTATTTGAACTCAAGTTGTCATTGTGATTGTGTTATAATTGCCAACTGTGGATGTTTTGGAATTGCGTGTAAGTGTGGTTGATTGCAAAACCTTTTCGAAACTTAAGTTGTCGTGGTGATTGTGTTATAATTGCCAAGTGTGGATGTTTTGGAATTGTTTGTAAGTGTGATTGAATGCAAAACTTTTTCGAAACTTAAGTTGTTGTGGTGATTGTGTTATAATTGCCAAGTGTGGATAATTTGGAATTGGTTGTAAGTGTGATTGATTGCAAAACCATTTCGAAACTCAAGATGTCGTGGTGACTGCGCTATAATTGTTAAGTGTGATTGTTTGGATTTGTGTGTAAGTGTTGATTGGCTTTGAAACCCTTTAAAAAGCTGAATTTTGTTGTTTTTCTGCGGTTGTCTGATGTGTATTCGAATACAGACATGCTGTTTTGCCATTGACTTACTGTGTAGTCGAATATAGAAGGCTGTATTCGAATACAGACATGTTGTTTTTGCTGCTGAATGCTGAAACATCTTTGTATTCGAACACAGAGATGCTGTATTCGAATACAGCAGTGTTGTTTTGTTAAAAACTTCATTTTTCAACCTTGTTTATGCATGTTTGGCATTTGGAAACCCTTTTAAGGTGCATGCTAAGTTGAAATGTTATTTTGTGCATTTAAAAACTTAAATGTTATGTGTTAATTGTTAATTTCGGTTGGTGACCCTTTACAACTATTGTGGAAATCTGGGCTTTGCGCTCAGATGAGAACCAAGACCATCCTACCAGTTAGTACCCTGTGGATGGGAATGTAGTTGGACACACATGACTGGAGCTGTGTCAGGAGGATCTTGCAGGGAGCGTGAAGATCATCCAGGATGTATAGTTTTTTTGGTAGAATGATCAGATTAGGTTGATGTATAGGGACTAGACGTCTTTTTTTTTTTGTTGTGTTTATTTTAATTTGGAAGACTGTACCTATACTAATATTGTCTCCTTGACATTTTATTATGATGGGGTCCATGTACCACTTTTTGAAGTGTAAATACTTTGAATTTGTATTTCAAAAAACTACTCAGCTGCTTGTAAATATTTGTTGACTTTGTCGTTGTGTACGACTTAAACATTAATCCAAAAGTATTTCCTTATTTATTTCTTTTTCTTTCTTTGTTTTTATGAATTTGTTTTGAAAAAAAAAAATACACTCGCGCTGTTAAAACTCGGGGTGTTACAGGACTCCTATGAATGGCTAGCTCTCCATTTTTTACTAATTAGAGCTAAGAGTGAGCCATAATAGAAATTCATAGCAAAGAAGGTATATTAAATATTCTAAATTAATTAGTTATTACCTTAACTAATATTGCAATCATATTTGACATTTTCAATAATTATGCAGTGGGTTTTATTTTGGTATATGCTTTTGTTTCACACTTTTCTAAAAATTAATTCACACCTTCTACATAATTATGCAGTATATAGTGGATTTAGTTTAGTTGTACTAATATTATGAAAGAATTTGGAGTGATTTTATCTTCTCACTAACTGACTTAAGATTAATAATAATAATTTTTTTTCTCATATATATCACATGTTTTCTCTCTTTCACGATCGATCTAAGAACCCTAAAAAACCCTTGTTTCATCGACTTTTGACCTCGACGTTGTTTGTGTCCTTCTGCTTCACTTTCGTTGAGCTCTCTCCATTCCTTCCACTTCATCCCTATTATTTATGCTTCATCTTCCTTCCTCTCTATTCATTCGCTTCCTCATCGATGTGCCTTGCGTTCTTCGCCTTCGTCAATGTTTATATTCATTGTTCATGGTGTCGTCGTTGTTGCACTATTCGTTGATGTATGTGTTGTTCATTGTTATCGGTCACCATTGTCGCCTTCCTTATTGTCAATGTTCGTCGAACGTGTCGTTCTATTACTTGATTGTTGTTGTTGCCGTCAACTTTAGGTCAAATTCTTTATTTTTCAATTTTAAATTTATTTTATAATTTCATTATTCCACTTTATTACATTTGTGAAATAAAAGGAAAAAGAAAAGTTATCTTAGAATGTTTTATAGTGTTATTGAAAATAAAAGTTATGTTAAAGTATTTTTGGAGTTGATACAATTTTTCTGGAACTAGATTGTAATCCATTTGATTACTCTCAAATAGTTCATAAGTGTGAGATATGAATACAAGGAGCAAATTTGAAGTAGAAATAGATATAATCAAGACAGTTTCTTTATTTCAACTTTTGAGTTTAGATAATTCTGAAATGTGTTTACTTCTCTATATTGACAAGGTTACTTATTTATGGATTTTTTTTAAAATAGGATTGACGAGGAGGATGATATTGTCATGGTGGTCAATTGAGAGTTTTGTTGGTGGAATGGCCTCTATCCTTAGGAAGTTGTACACAATATTATTAACCAAATTATCCAATTCCTTCCTAAGTGATGAACTTAATATTAAAACCAACTTGTTTAATATTAATTCCAATTTAACAATAATAGTTTCAAAACTTATTCAAAACTGAGATTCAAGAACACATGTATTATCAAGATAAAGAGTATAGAGATAGAGAAGTGTGCACCATGAATTTTTATACATGTTCAACTATCTATTCGATAGTCTACATCCAGTCCCGAAATCACTTACTGATTCCAGCCTTTACTAGAAATGATTTGAGTATGTTTACAGACTTTCCAGCACTTCAATGCCTATACATCTAACCCGACATCAATCTACAACAACAACCAATCTATCCTTAAGAACTAATCGCCAAGCTCTAGCAAGATCAGATTGAGATCTCTTTTAGATGATCACACACACTCTAAAAGATGACCACCAGTTTCACAATATTGGGTTTTCACTCTCTTTCTTTTACAAAGATGGTTCTTTCAAAAAAACTAAACACTTGATTCAATCACAATGAACTCTCACACTAAGTATTTGCCAATAATGTTTGTGAGTTACAACAATTTTTCTCAAAGTGTATTTTCGAAAAGCTAATAAAATTCTTTTAGTTCTTTCTCTTTTTTTATAAAAATTGTGATTGATTCAGTTTATATAGTTTTAGAAAAACTTCAGACAAATCGATTTTATTAATGCGTATTACCAGATCAATCGATTTCCTAATCGATTTCACATTTCTTGTTTTTCTTGAAATTCTTGAAATAGATGAACTAATCGATTTGCTAATCGATTTTTTTAATGCATATATCAGAAACTGATACTCAGTTCATATCAGAGTCGATTGAATAATCGATTATAATTGTTTTGTTCAAAATGCGAGATCAAACAATCGATTACTCAGTCGATTCACTTTCATTAACATAATCGATTTGGCAATGGGCTAATTTCTCCCTATAACTCTAACACTTAATCAAATCGATTTGCCAATCGACTGATTTGTCCCTGTAACTCAGACACTTAATCAAATCGATTTGCCAATCGACTGATTTGTTCCTGTTACTCAGATATTTAATTAAAATTGATGTGTCAATCGATTATGCAATATGTTTCTAATAAATGATGAACTAATTCATTCATGCAATCGATTAACTAATTGATTAGTAGAAAGCTTGTAACTTAAGAAAAGTATATCAATCGATTGTCCAATCGATTTCTTTTAATTATAGAACACAGGTCTGATAAAAACATTTAAGTAATCGATTTGTTAATCGATTAACTCAGTGAAAACTTTATTCTATGAATCAGAAAATCGATTAACCAATTGATTTACCAATTGATTGATTAAAATACTTATTTTATGATTTCAGTTTTAATTGGCAAATATTAGATGTGTGAAATCATAATGATGAATCTAACTAATAAACACTATGAACAATAGACAAATTTACACATAATCTTCAAGCCTTGTATGATATGATCAATCTTTGCTTGATTGCTTAAGATCCAAGATTTGTCCAAGTGTAGTGTTTGATTCTTTCACATAATCTTCAAGCCTTGTATGATATGATCAATCTTTGCTTGATTGCTTGAGATCCAAGATTTGTCCAAGTGTAGTGTTTGATTCTTTCCTGAAATGTATCTCAACCCAAACTATTATATTAATTAGATAATGCATATACATTGTATGTTTGGAAGTTATATCAAAATCATAGTCAAGGAGGCATATATCTTACAAGTTTTCCCTATGTTTTGAGGTGATATATATACATATATATATATATATATATATATATATATACACTACTTATTAGCAATTTAATTATTACTTTAGATAAATATATTTCCAGTAATTTTTCAATATTCTGATATATTTATTATTTTGTAGTTTATGGTGTATGCTGATTTTTGTTGATTTTCTTATTACTATTAAGACATAAATGAATTGATATTATTAGGTTCTATTGTAAGATTTTATAGATAGGTCTCTATCTTTTTTAAGTGATGTATTTTGAGTTTGTTTACTCTAGTTTTTATAGATATATATATGAATTTGTATATTTTATGTTTTAAATGTGTTTTGTATAATACTATGATTGTGTATTAAATTTTTTTTAATTTATGTTAATTTTATTTTGTACAAAATTATGATTGTGTATGAAATTTTGGTTGATATTAAATTATATATATATATATAT
>JBBPBR010000005.1:31507304-31527085 GCA_037974775.1 Cicer pinnatifidum | reverse complement strand
TTACTTTAGATAAACATATTTCCCGTAATTTATCAATCTTTTGATATATTTATTATTTTGTAGTTTATGGTGTATGCTGATTTTTGTTGATTTTCTTATTACTATTAAGACATAAATGGATTGATATTATTCGGTTCTATTGTAAGATTTTACAGATAGGTCTCTATCTTTTTTAAGTGATGTATTTTGAGTTTGTTTACTCTAGTTTCTATAGATATATATAAATTTGTATACTTTATGTTTTAAATGTGTTTTATAATATTATGATTGTATAGATGAAATTTTTATAATTTATGTTTAATTTTATTTTGTTCAAAATTATGATTGTGTATGAAATTTTGATTGGTATTAAATTTCATATATGCATATATATAAGGATGAAAAATCAACTTGTTTTACAAAAAATTAGACTTTTTAAATCGGTTTAGGTGTAACCGACTTAATAACGAATGATTTTTGAAGTCGCTTGTTTATGAGTCTAAGTCAGAACCGATTTAACAAGTCATTTTTAAATGATGTAAAAGACATTTCTGCACTAGTGTGTGTGATTGTATGCACGTGAACATAGTTTTAAGTGTGTCCAGAGTTATGAATGGATAATTTGATGGAATTTAATTGGTGTATTAACTATCAAGTGGCAAATATGTTAGATTGTGTGTTGATTTATATTCTTGAGTTGCTTTTAAGGATTGCCTTTGTGTGTATCCATCAATGCTTATGTTTGAATTTTATGAATTATCTTTATTGTGTACCATTGCTTTTTATTTGTTTGTTAGATTATTTTATTCCTTGTGTTGTTGTTGGACTTCCATTTTATGGTCTTTGCATCATGGGCATGTTCTTAAAGGTCATCAAATCCTTTCATCTCATAAAAATTGAATTTCTTTTACACTTAGTTCTAACTGAGAAGGTTTGTTTTCTTAGCCTAGTTAATGCATCATGGTGCCAACGACGTTTTTCTTGAGAGTTTAGGTTTCCTTAATACAGGATTTTTATGCGACTATATTAAATTGAGTTATATTATCACATTTGATATTTGAAGTACTTACTTACTATGACTATACTTGTATTGAAGCTTTTAAGTTATAGGTATATATTTAGAAAATACAAATAGTAGAGAAAACATATTTTCTAACAAAATTATTTCAAATTAAGAAATAGAATTTTTGAATGTATTGAGGTACACAATCTTATCAATTAAAAATAATAGCATTGGAGTCTTGAAATAATGGAGGTTGAAAACCTCCGCAAAATTAATGCATGTTAGTATACATTTGTAACATTTTGTGGAAGTTAAAAACTCCCACAACATCAACTTTATTAATAGCAGAGGTTTTAAATCCCTGCAAAATAACCACCACAGGATAATTTATACCTCCCGCAAATTTTTGCGTCACACTTAATGGTGGAAATGTTCAAAACTCCCACAAATCAATTTGTTTAAGTCGAAAATCCCACAAATTAGTTTAAAACCCCTGCAACTTTTGAAGTCAAAATATATCACTACAAATAACTCACAAATAAAATTTACGATATATATATTGATTTAATCTCACATTTTTCTGGCCATTTAAAATATTTTGTACAAGTTAAAATATTGAGGTAATATATAAAGAGAAAGTTAGAACATAAACATAATTCTTTTGAAACTTACCGTGTCACTAATTTTTTATGTTTGCTTCTCATCGAATTACATCTTAAAATTACACATCTTCTAAATATATATTACAATTATAGAAAAGATCATACCACAAATCATACTAAATGAAATTTTATCACATTCACTTATAATTCATCAACAACACATTAACGATAATTTTATCATCTTCACTTATAATTTATCAATAGAAATATCTAACACACTAATTATCATAACCACAACATTATAATTCTATCATGTGACCTTTCATATTTTCCCTCAATAATTTCTCTTTGATTCAATGACAACTTATGATCAATCTGTAAAAAATATTCTTCAAAGTCTTTCTCAATTAAACTATTTCAGAAGTATATTTGAGTGGCATAAAAATATATATTCATTTTCTCTCATTTCATTTCTTTTAAATTAACACTAAGATCAAATATATCATATATATATATATATATATATATATATATATATATATATATATATTTCAATCGTAGTCTAAATGTGTAGTTTTTCAAGAACTTCAAGCACAAACATTTAAAAATGATGGCCATTGAAAATCGCACATTTTGCAATACTACAAGGATGTTTGATATTAAATTATTAGTTCTTCAAGAACTATACCAAAATTCCTAGCGATGGCCAAGAAAATGTATATTTTGAGCAATCCTATAGGGATATTTGAATATTAGTTCTTCAGGAACTATATCATAATGATCTTCATCAACAATTATAAAAATAATTCATTCTTTGAGCAATCTTTCAAGGATGTTTTAATGTTAAATTTTTTAAGTTCTTTAAGAACTCTATCACATATGATCTTCATAAACAATCATCAAGAAAAATCATTATTTGAGCAATTCTACAGGGATGCTTTTAATGTTAAATTCTTCCAAAATTTAACAAGAATAAACAAAGAAAAATATTAAAACTATACAAGGTAAGATTTCTCAATAAGATTTATAACTAAAAATAAAAGATTGACATATAAAATTTTAAGAATGAATATAATCATGAAAAGAAGTACATAATAAGAAGAAGAAGCATTATTGGAATAGAACCTCCTAGTTGATTATGTCATCACTAATATGGTAGAGAATTAAGTCAATATCGTGTTATAAAATAAACTAAAAGAAAACAAAATAAAGATGGAGGAGATTGTAACTTCTTGTATTATTTTCTTCTCAAGTGTGTTTACAAAACATGGCAAGTCTTATCAATTCAAGTTTGGGCACTATGAAATAAAACAAATCCATATCCATTGTATGATGCATGCCTTGGGTTTGGCTGGGTACTATATGAGATTTATTGAGGGATTTGCCAAAATTGATGCTCGATTGACACGCATTACGAAGAAGAAGCAAATTTATGCTTGGACTGAGATGTGTGACAAAAGTTTTCAATTAATGAAAAAGAAACTAACTATGTGCCCAATGTTAGTGTTGCCACAACCAGAAGAGCCTTACGAAGTTTATTGTGATGTCTCATATCAAGGTTTTGGCTATGTACTGATGTAAAACAAACAAGTAGTGGCCTACGCCTCAAGGCAATTGAAGGTTCATGAAAAGTATTATCCCACTCATAACTTGGAGTATTATATACATAGGTGTAGTTTTGCTGTATTCAGTGACCATTAGAGTTTGAAATATTTGTTTGATCCAAATGAGCTTAACATTAGACAGAGGAGATGGATAAAGTTTATTAAAATTTATGAGTTCACGTTACATTACCATTCAGGGAAAGAAAACGTGGTGGTTGATGCCTTAAGTAGGAAGTAGGTTCATCTCTCATTCGTAACAGTGAAGGGGTTGGATTGTTAGTGAAGTTTCGTGACTTAGATCTTAAATTGGATTCTTCATCGGGGAAAGTGCATTGTGGAATGATCATTATAGATAGCGAATAGATGAATGAGATTAAAGTTCTCCAAGTGATAGACGTGTTGACTCAGAAGAAGAGAAAGTTGATCGCGGTCGACACGGCACATGAATTTGAGGTGGGCCCAAACGATATTTTGAGATGTAATTGACGTGTTTGTATACCACGAAAATACAAAATTGTGGAAGACTATCTTGGATGAGGCCCACAAAAGCAAGTTGAGTGTTCACCCTGGTACCACCAAAATGTATAGAGACCTTAAGCAAAAGTTCTGGTGGCCGAGAATGAAGAAACAGGTAGCAGAATATGTGGCTTCATGTTTGACTTGTCATAAAGTCAAGGTAGAACATCATAAAGCAGGGGGACTACTAAGGTCATTAGATGTACCAATACGGAAATGGGATAATATATCTATGGATTTTGTGGTAGCATTGTCTAAGACTTAACAAAAGTTTGACTCCATTTGGGTGATTGTCGAAAGGTTAACCAAACCTGCCCATTTCATACCCGTCAAGACTACTTATGATGTGACTAAGCTTGCAAAGATCTATATTATCGAGATGGTTAGACTACATGGGGTACCCTCCAGCATTGTGTTAGATAGAGATATGAAGTTCATTTCTCGTTTGTGGGGAGCTTTACATGAGGAGTTGGGTACTAAGTTGAGATTTAGTTCGACCTATCACCCTCAAATTGAGGGACAAAAAGAAAGGACTATTTAGACCTTGGGGGATTTACTAGGAGCATGTGTGTTGGATAAGCGAGGAGGTTGGGATAATATGTTGTCTCTCGTTGTGTTCACCTATAACAATAGTTATCATAGTTATCATACGAGCATTGAGATGGCATCATACGAGGCTCTGTATGGGCGTAAGTGCCAAACTTCTTTGTGTTGGTATCATGATGGTGAGAACCTAATTATGGAGCAAGCACAAAACAAACAAACAAATTAACAGACCATAGATAAAGTTCGTCGGATCCAAGAAAGAATGAAGACAACAAAAAGCAAACAACGCCTACTAATGGTGTTGGTAGGGCGCTGAAGTCTAAGAAGCTAACTCCTAAATCCATTGGTCCATATCAGATCCTCCGATGTGTAGGTCTCATAGCTTACTAGATTGTCTTGCCTCCAAGTCTGGCCAAACTGCATGACGTATTTCATGTGTCACAACTAAAGAAGTACATGGCTAATCCCTCCCATATTATCACGCCAGATGATATCCAATTGAAGGAGAACATTTCCTTTGTAGTTCCACCGCTAAGTATTAGAGATAGGACTACTAAGCACCTACTAGGTAAGGAGATCACTTTGGTGAATGTGATTTGGGACCAAACAACTAGAGATACAACATCGGAATTAGAGGAAAAATGAGAGAGCTCTACCCTAACCTTTATGTTTGACTAGTTTCGAGGACGAAACTATTTTAAGGGGGTGCATATTGTAACATCCTCTAAATTTATTATTTAAAATAATTAGGACCTATAAATATATATAATTTTAAATATTAATTTAGGTATGATAATTATTTGCCATATTTGACCTATTGTAGCTGATAAAGTTGTTAGTAAGAATTATTTATTCAATGGAGGAGTTTTATATGTGTGTGTGTGTGTGCGTGCGTGCGTGTGGGTGCGTGTGAGTGTGTGTGTGCATGTGTGCGTGTGTGTGTGTGTGTGTCTTGGTGTGACCCAATCCATATGAATGAGTAGAAATTTGCACTAGGAGTTTGTGGCTTGATTTTTTTTTTATGATCAAGGTTAACAAAAAAATAAAATAAAAAATAATAATATTTTCTCCCTTTTATTCTTTATTAACCATAAAGGAATACCAAAACCCTAGCCACCATCACTTTCACACCTCCTTTTCTTCGTGTATCCAAAGCTTGGAATTTCTTTTTCTTGTGAACAACTTCGTGGTTGCACTTTGAACTAGGAAGAAAAGCGGCCAAGGTAAGGGCTTTCCCCCACATAAATTTTAGTTAGACCATTAGTTGGATGACATAAAATTAATAATTGTTCTTACTTGCTTTTTGAATGGAATAAATATAGACTAATGAATTAAAATAATGAAACTCCAGCCCTTTGCGTTGAGTTCAATATATAATATACGATTTTTTTAAGAAGTAAAGTATGAATTTTTATGTTATATGTGATAAAGTTCTAATTTTAATGATAAACATACAGTAAAGTGTAAATTTTTATGTTACATATGGTAAAGTTTTAAGTTTTATGATGAATATAAAGTAAAGTATGAATTTTTATGTTATATATGATAAAGTTTTAATTTCTTATGAAGAACATGAAGTAAAGTATTAATTTTTCTATTATATGTAATAAAGTTTTAATTTTTCTGATGAATATGAAATGAAAGTTGAATTTTTATGTTATATGTGATAAAGTTTTAACTTTTATGATGTATATGAGTTGGAGGTTGAACTTTATTATTATATATGTTAAAGTGTTAATTTTTATGGTATTTATGATATCAAATTTCAATTTTTATGTGTATGTGGTGAAAGATATAATTTTTATGATTATTTGTCTATAAATATGTGATACCCATGATAATGATGTGTGGTATGTAATCTTAGTGATATATGAATAAGATGATGATTTTAAAAAGTGATTTTGAATGCATATGACATGATTCTTAGTGGCCCATGTGAGAATATATCTCTTGATAATATATCATCATGTCATGACATATGCATCTTTATGGAATTTGCCTTAGTGGAAGGTTTGTTTTCCCCATTGGTATAAGTGATCTTTCTGTGTGGAAGTTGTCTTAGTGGCAAGTTTATATTCGGATCATATAATTTTAAGAGCATGCATTATGCATATGTTTTTTATATACAATTTACCGGTTTGCGCATTTTTTTCTTTTAAATTGGAAGTTTTCACTTTTATTTGTTGTGTTATTCTTCTATATGTTTAGCATTGGTTTGATGTGGATTATGGAAAAAAATTAACCCTTACAATAACATTTTAGGTGCTAATGAGTTCGATGAGATTCAAGAGTAGTTGATACTATTAATGTGCGGCGAAAGTGAGGTAAAAATAGGTGTTTTCAAGACAATTTTGTAATAATAGAATTGCCGCAAAATTTCTAAATTTATTTTTAATCTTTTGTCACCAAATTTCAAAATGCACTATAATTCTAGAAATACGGAAGTGGGTTCCTTTCCGTTAGGAATAATTGTTTTTTCTTTGTTTTAGCTTCAATAAACACTTTTTTAATAATATTAAATAAACGTAATTGTTACTAATTATTTAAATGAATAAATGTTAGTTATTCTTACTATAAAAAAAAAATTGTCCTAAATTTTTCTAAGCGACAAGTATTTTTAAGCAAAGTCTTAGATTAAAAATCTAGGGCGTTGTGTTCATATTATATATAAAACTCCTCCATTGATTAAATAATTTTTACTGACAACTTTATCAATTACAATAGTTCAAACACGGGAAATAATTATCATACGTAAATTATTATTGACAAATATATATATATATATATATATATATATATATATATATATATATATATATATTCATAGGTCCTAATAATTTTAAATAATAAATTTAGAGGATGTTACATTCCCATTACTGGTCCAAAAACTTTTTTCTTTAAAAGCGAGTTTAATTCAACTTCAATTGCGTTTTTCCATTTTGGCCAATCATCTCTTTGTCTACAATCCTTAATGGACTTTGGTTCATGATCCTCATTATCATTTATCACATTTAGTGTAATATTATACGTAAAAGCTGTCAATGTTGAATTCTTGTTGGCTCCATCGAATTCCATTACTAGTATAATTTATTGAGATCTCTTTATTTTCATGATTAATAAGTATTTGATCAGTCTCTTATAGGACAATAATGCTAATTATGTCAAAAGACTCTTTTAGAGTGGTTATATCCTCACATGGGTCATCTTTCTTTTTAGCTGATTTCCGTGTTCGAAGGTTTTTATCTTTGAAATTGACTAGTCTACCATGCTTTAGGCATGATTCAAACGCATTTGCAACACTGGATTGAGCCCTTTATGAACTACCAGGCTAATTAAGTATCGAAAAATGGTTGCATCTACTAAGGTTAATATGTCTCATCAATATCAATCTTAGGTCTTTGTGAAAAATCTTGACCAACAAGTCGAGCTTTGTATCTCACAATTTCACCATTTTCAATTATCACATTTAGCGCTATATTATATATAAAAACTTTGTCAACGTTAACTTCTTGTATGCTCCATCAAAGTCTATTACTTGCATAATTTATTGAGATCTCTTTATTTTCATGATTATTAGGTACCTGATCAGTCTCTTAATCATGTTAGAAGACTCTTTTAGAGTTGATATATCCTCACTTGAGCCATATTTATTTTTAGCTCATTTCCTTGTTAGAGGATTTCTATCTTTGAAGTTGATTGATCTACCAAGCTTTAGGCACTATTGAGACTTATTTGCAAGACTAGATTGTCCTAAAGGGACATTCATTTTGATAAGAGCATTGGTAGCTGGTACATAAGATCTAATCACATTTTTTGGAACAGTGAGTATATTTGGAAGTTGGTTTGCTAAGCTTTGCAAATACATTATCTTTTAAATATGCAGTTCACATTTTTTTGGTTCAATGATCAAGATGAGATAATGATAATTCATTCCAACTAATTTTTTTTCTAGCATGTTAGGAAATTTGATTCATCAAAATGACAATCAACAAATCGTTTGTAAATAAATCTACTCTTTTTGTTTCAAAATATTTTATAATCAATGGAGATTCATATTCAACATATATACTCATCCTTGTTTGAGTGATAATCTTAATGCGATGTGGTAGATCCATTAGAAGACACATTTCACACCTAAAAATTCTTAGATGAAAAATATTAGGTTTTTTTACCAAAAATCAATTGTAAAGGGGAGGAGTTGTTATAACTAGTTAGCCTCATGCGATTCAATGTTGCATCATTTAAAATCACATATCTCGAAGTGGAAATTTTAAGTTTCTACCTCATGAGAAGTGATATTGCAATTAACTTTGTACGCTTAATAAATGATTCTGCAAATCCATTTTATGTATGAACATGTGTTATAGGATATTCAATATTGATCTCAATAGAAATACAATACTCATTAAATGGATGAGATGAAAACTCAAAAAAATTATCAAGACATATTATCTTGATGGGATAATAATCAGGAAAATGAGAAGACAACAAACAAACATATGTTTATCTAGTTAATGTGTCAAATAAAACCAAAAAATGTTGAAATGATCCATATGGTTGGTGTATGGACCTACAAATATCACCATATCTATTTTCTAAAAAATTGATCGACTAACTTTTAATTTTTGTTGGTGATAGTCAAATTATCAACTTTCCTTGAGAGCAAGAGATAGATGAAAAATTATTTGACCGAAGAATCTCATGGCTCTTCAATTGATGACCACATGAATTTTCAATTATCTTTTGCATCATTCTAAACCCAGGATGGTCCAATTGGTCATTCCAAACAATAAATTTATTGTCATTTGTAAACTTCTGATTTACAATTACATGAGATTCAAGTGTATTAATATAAGTTTACTACAAACCAGAAGAAAAACCAGCTAGCTTTTCCAACACACATGTTTCTATCCTAATCACGTTTTTTGATACAAATGTATTCAATATCTTCTTCAATTTTTGTCTGAATATGATATCCATTTAGACAGATACCCTTAAAACTTAATAAATTTATATGAGACTTGAAGAAATATAATGCATTTTCATATAACATAACATTAGCTCTTCTAGAGCTTTCAATTTTCTTTGTAGTGATGAATATGGTACTAACTTTAATTTCTCACTTCACTAAATAAGATAAATATTTTATGTCTTTGAAAATTGTATAGATAGTTGCACTATCAGTGAGACACATATCACCATTATTGATGCATGTGTAACAATTCATTCTATTTTAAAATAAACAAACAAAAATAGATAAACAAGAAATATAAGAATAAATAACATATGAGAAGATTATTATTATTATTATTATTATTATTATTATTATTATTATTATTATTATTATTATTATTATTATTATAAAACATAAAACTTAAAGCTAATGTTATCATTAAGATAAAATATTATTATTATTATCATTAAAACATAAAACTTTATTATCATTAAGATAGAAAATTCAAAATACACTCAAAGATTAAACTGAATACAAAATACATTTAGAAGATAAAATTTTATTATTATTTTGATAGTATAAGAAATTCATTTCTTGACATTTCCTTTTGGATGAGCAAAAAAAATCAACAACATCCAAGTAAGTAGCATACATGTTATCATAATCCAAATCACAATCCTTGCAAGAAAAATGGGACTCGATCCTTTTCATTAAATCATAATTTATTTTGTTGTGGTTGGGGAGTCCGAGGGAACGCGACAACATCAATGGGCAAAATATTCAAGATCTCTAAGAGACTTTAACTTTACATCTCTATCCAAAAACCTTAATTCAATGACTATAAGGGTCACCTCTCTTATATATCAAACATTTCCTTCATTCCTAGTCAATGTGGGACTAACCACTCACATTTGAATTCCAAAAACCTTCCACTCCCGTTTCGCACCAAGTCGAACCACACTCTGATACCACTTGTTAGAGAGTTTAGGGGAACGCAATAGTAGCAATGACTAAACGTTCAGGATCTCTAAGAGACATTGACACAACATCTCAACCCAAAACCTTAAGCCAATGGGTATGTGGGTCAATACCCTTATATATATAATATTTTCACCATTCCTAGTCGATATGAGACTGACCACTCATGCTTGAATTCCAATAGACTTTATCCTCACTAGGATCTCTCACTCCTGCTCCCCCACCAAGTTGAACAATAGCTCTTATAACACTTGTTATCGAGACTAGGGAAGCGCGTCAACAGAAATAGACTAAACGTCTTAGGATCCCTAAGAGACATTGACACCACATCTCAACTCAAAACCTTAAGAAAATGAGTATATGGGTCACTATTCTTATATACCCAACATTTCTACCTTCCCTAGTCAATATGAGACTAACCACTCACACTTGAATTCCAACAACTATATGTTTTAATTTTGTCAAATTAAAGTATAAAGCACAAGGCATGCCATGTTTTGATTGGCAGTTAATTATTTCCTCTGTCCCTAAACTCTGATTCTTTTAGAATTGGACACTCGTATTAAGAAATAATAAATTTAGATTTTTATCCTTCATTTATTAAGTTAAAAAAATTCATTTAATGCATGTTTTTGGAATTTAAAAGGTATAAAAGGAAAACATCATTAATTACATCTTGATTTTCTAAAATAACCAAAATTGTGGGACAAAAATAAAATGTGTAAATGATCAAGTATCAGAGACAGAAAAAGTATATTTTTAAAAAAAAAACAATATATATTTATACATTAGATAAGCATTATTCAAAGCACAAGGCGTGCTATGAATAATTAGCAAAACGGTTTATAACAAAAATCCAAATCTTACAATGCCAAATAATTAAAACCACACACAATTACAAATTCATAGGAGCTGAGCTCTCAAAGTTAAGCATAGTGAGGGGTTGCTCCAATAATGTATATAATCAAAAGCAAACTCTGTTGGTTTTGCTTTGATCCAAGACCAATATAAAAGTTTAGCATGACCCACAATTTAAGTCAAATTATTTTCATATTCATTAAAAAATATGTTGATTACTGAAACACCCGAATTTACTTAGCCAAAATTATTATTTATATTTTACTAGAGCTTAAATTTGTGTGATACATGGAAAAATTATATTTTAAGAGTAACTATTAAAAAACCCTATAACGTTAATTCTCAACAATCCATGCCAATTACATGATGAATAACCAAAGGCGGAAGCGTACCTATGGGAATCGCCATTGAGGAAATCCTGGGATGATGATGATAGAGCCAATGGGTTGGGTGATCTTCCTAAGCATAACACCCTGAAGACCCTGCTCTCTTGATGGGGATAGAGAGAACCAGAGAGTTTTCTCTTTTAGGTTTGTGAGACTGAATAGTCTTTCTTGTGTTTGCCTTGGGGACCATTGCCCCTATATATAACTACTAATAGTTATATCCCAAATTGCAGTATTTCTAATTCAGCCCCTCATTAAATTAGAAACTGTCTGGTATCTACACTATTAATTTTCATAACTATTATGCTCTTTAGCCATAAACTATTATATATTACTTGACCCCTAGTTTATTGGCTAATTATATAATGACCCTAACACACTTTATTAATTAATTACATATGTGACCCATAAATCTTACAATCTCCCACTGGTCACACATGTATCCTTAGGAGTGTGTTAGACTTTATGACGTCAAAAATGTCATTATAATTACCTTGAGCATAATTCAAATTGTCTCGTCCATTAATCATATCAGCACATGGAACCAAAGAGGCTTTCGTCATAATAAGCATAACTAAACCCATCAATGATCACCCGTACTGACACAACTAAATGACATAGACCCATTATGAAAAGTGTAGCATGAAAATTACATGAAGTTGGTTAATGCATGTCAATTTTCAACTGGTCCTACTTTACCGAATGAGATCATACCATAACTTAAATGTACAAAGTAACCAAAACGTAATACTTTAAACTTTATTTCTGATCAGAAAATCCAAATACAATGTATTTGTACTTTAAAATTAAACATAGAACATAAATTACATAATGGACGAAACTCCCACTAAAATCAAGATTCCTCAAACTGTAGCACACCCATGTGAGCAGTATGCTCATGAAAGACCTTGGGTGGTAGACCTTTAGTGAGCGGATCCGCAATCATGGAGTTTGTCCTTAAGTGTTCTATGGATATCTGTCCACTTTGTACCTTCTCTTTAACAACTAGGAACTTAATGTCAATGTGCTTTGACTTGGTTGAGCTCCTATTATTGTTAGAATACAGGACTGCTGATCTATTGTCACAATACAACTTGAGTGGTCTTTCAATCCCTTCAACTATTTGCAGCCCCGTGACAAAATTTCTCAGCCAAATGCCCTGGTCAGATGCCTCATGAATTGCTACGAATTCTGCTGCCATGGTTGATGAAGCAGTAAGACCTTGCTTGGCACTACGCCAAGAAACTACTCCACCAGCTAACAGAAAGACATAGCCTGAAGTTGATCTTAAGTTGTCTTGGCATCCCGCAAAATCCGAGTCAGAGTACCCAGTGATCTCTAACTGGCCTGACCTCCTATATGTGAGCATGTAGTTTCTTGTTCTTTTTAAATATCTCATGACCCTCTTGGCTGCTTTCCAAAGGTCAAGACCTGGATTGCTTAAATATCTGCCTAAAATCCCTACTATGATTGCTATGTCTGGACGCGTACATACTTGGGCATACATAAGACTCCCTACAGCTGAAGCATAAGGGATCTTTTGCATTTCTTGAATTTCCAAACTTCCCTTAGGGCACTGTTTGAGACTAAACTTGTCTCCCTTAGCAACTGGGGTGTCTCCTGGTTTGCAATCATGTAACCCAAACCTTTTGAGAACCTTATCGATATAGCTCTTTTGTGACAATCCAAGAATGCCTCGAGATCTGTCTCGGTGTATCTGAATTCCTAATACAAAAGAGGCGTCACCAAGATCTTTCATCTCAAAATGCTTTGATAGAAATTTCTTAGTTTCGTGCAACATGCCTATATCGTTAGTGGCAAGCAGTATGTCATCAACATACAAGACCAGGAAAATATGTCTGCTCCCACTGAACTTATGATACACACAATCATCAATTGTATTCATCTCAAAACCAAATGAGAGAATTACTTGATGAAATTTATGGTACCATTGACGAGAAGCTTGTTTTAGCCCATAAATGGATTTTCTTAGTTTGTACACCATATTCTTTGGGTCTCCCAACACAAAGTTTTCTGGCTGCACCATATAGATCGTCTCATCAATGTCGCCATTGAGAAACATTGTCTTTACATCCATTTGATGAAGCTCCAAATCAAAGTGAGCAACGAGAGCCATGATTATTCTTAAAGAGTCCTTCGATGAAACCGGAGAGAAAGTCTCTTTATAATCAATCCCTTCCTTTTGAGTATAGCCCTTAGCTACAAGATGTGCCTTATATCTCTCCACATTACCATTGGAATCCTTCTTGGTTTTAAAAATCCATTTGGAACCAATGGGTTTCACTCCTTCAGGTAATGGGATAAGTTCTCAAACGGAATTGTCTTGCATAGACTTATACTCCTCATTCATTGCTTCGATCCACTTATCTGAATGGGAATCTTGCAGGGCTTGATGAAAGTTGATCGGGTCGTCTTCCGTCATGCCAACATTTTCCTGTACCTCATTGATAAATACTACATAATCATCCGAAATAGCATTTTTCCTTTCTCTAGTGGATCTCCGCAATGGAGCTGGCTCTTGAGGCACTTGTTCTTGAGGATCTTGAATTAGATCTGGATTTTGTTCTTCCTGAACAACCAGATCATCTTGAGTTTGTTCAATAATGGGAAAGTCAACTGGTGGAAGAATCAGTTCTGGAATTGTTACCGATTCTTCCTCAAAGACAAAATCTTTAACCTTAATCTTCCCCCCAAACTCAATATCCTCAAAGAACGTTGTCGTTCCCGTCTCAAAAATTTTTCTCAAATTAGGATCATAAAATTTATAGCCCCTTGATTTTTCTGAGTACCCTATAAAATAGCTGCTAATTGTTCGGGGTTTAAATTTCTTTTCATTCGGCCTATAAGGCCTTGCCTCAGCTGGACATCCCCAAACATGAAGGTGCTTCAGGCTAGGCTTACGCCCAATCCAAAGCTCATAAGGTGTTTTAGTCGCTGCCTTAGTTGGTACTCTATTAAGAATGTATATTGCTGTTTTTAATGCCTCTCCCCAGAGTGACTCTAGCAAGGTGGAATAACAAATCATACTCCTTACCATATCCTTAAGAGTCCTGCTTCGTCTTTCAGCTACACTATTCATGCTGGGTGACCCCGTCATAGTGTATTGTGGGACGATTCCACATTCCTCTAGGTATTTGGCAAATGGTTCCGGACGTTGTTCACCTGAACCGTCATATCTATCGTAGTATTCACCACCACGATCAGATTTGACCTTTTTAATTCTTTTATTAAGTTGATTCTCAACTTCTGCCTTAAAGGATTTGAACACGTCTATTGATTGGGACTTTTCGTGAATTAGGTAAAGGTAGGCATATCTAGAATAATCGTCTATCAATGATATAAAATATTGTTGACCATTCCAAGAAGGAGTTGGAAATGGCCCACAGATGTCCATATGTATCAATTCTAAGACGTCTGTAGCTCTATATGCGCCTAATTTCTTATCTTTAGTCTGTTTTCCTTTAATGCATGCTACACAAATGTTAAAGTCTGTGAAGTCAATGGAATCTAAAATTCCATCTGACACAAGTCGTTCAACTCTGTTTCTAGAGATGTGACCTAGACGCTTGTGCCAAAGCACTCCTGAATTGAAATTGTCAATTTTTCGCTTAGTACCACGTGATTCCACACTCAAGGTTTCATTATAGTTAGCCACAGTTTCCAACAAATTAAGATTATCATAACCAGAAAGTAAACCAGTCCCAATAACATTCGAATTTAAAGACAAAGTAAATTCTTTATTCCCGAATGAACAATAATATCCTGATTTGTCCAAATAAGAAATAGAAACCAAATTCCGTCTAAATGACGGTACAACAAAAGTGTCTTCTAAATCCAAATAATGATCGGAACTTAATAATAATCTAAATTTTCCTATGGCTTCAACTTCTACCTTCTTCCCATCTCCTACATAGATGCATCTTTCAGTATCACTAGGCTTTCAGAGGTTCAGGCAACCCTGCATTGAAACACTGATGTTAGTAGTTGCACCAGAGTCTAACCACCAAGTGTTTCCAAGTACTGAAGCTAAATTAACCTCAGAACAAACCAAAGACAGAATCATACCTTTCTTAACACGCCAAGCGTGATATTTGGCACAATCCTTCTTCACGTGTCCATGACTCCTGCAGAAGAAGCAGTTGTTATCCTTAGTCTGCTTCTTTTGTTCTGGACCCTTAGCAGCAGCTTTGTTCTTGGGCTCCTCAATTCTTTTCCTTTTGCCCTTGTCTTTAGAGATGCTAGTAAAGTGAGCACTTTCAGTCCTATCTTGCTTTAGCCTGTCCTCTTCTTGCACACATAATGAAATGAGCTCATTAAGAGTCCATTTCTCCTTTTGACAATTATAAGTCACCTTAAACTGACTGAATTGCGAAGGAAGAGACATCAATACTAAATGAATGAGTAAGTCATCTGACAACTCAAGCTTTAGTCCTTTAAGCTTAGAAGCAATGTTCGACATCATCATAATGTGCTCTCTTATATTTCCCTTGCCTTGATACTTCATGGAAATTAAATTCTGAAGCAAAGAACTTGTTTCAGCCTTATCACTTTTTTCAAAGAGTTTTTCCATCTCAACAAGGAAATTGTCAGCTGTAACTATCTCATCCGAGACAGCACCTCTAAAGACCTCAAGAATGCCACGCTTTATGATCATAAGACTTATGCGATTTGAGTGATCCCATTTCTCATACTCTAATTTTTCCTCAGAAGAACTAGAGTCCTTAGGAGTAAGGGGTCGATCAATTCTTAATGCAAGATCTAGATCCATGCAGCCAAGAACAATCAGAATGTTCTCTTTCCATTCCTTAAAATGTGTCCCATCAAGGACAGGAATAGAACTCAAATTTGCAGATATGGAAGCAATAGATGCTGAAAATTAAATAAAGAACGAAACTTAGAAACTCACATTATAGGAAAATAAGTCAATAAATAAATAAATACATATGTTCAAATCATGGAATTTAACCCATCTCAAGATACCCAGTGCACCATTGATGTCAAGTCTTTGGACAGTAACACCAACTGCTAGTGGTACTCTTATTGCAACGATCAAATATTGACAATAAGACATGTCAAACAATAGACCTTCCTTTGGGCCGATTTACTGCTCACATGTATACCAAATAATTGTCACACATTTATCATCGCAGGTGTACATGTAATTCTGCCAAATATTAACCTTCCTTTGGGCCGGTCAATACCCGCATGAATAAACATATACACAGCCATTTGACACTTTTCACGAGCAATTTAGACAAGAGATGTCACTTTGGCGACGTCAAGTTTCAATTAACTCATTCAAAATGTCAAACTTGACTTGAACATATTTATATTATATCCAATAAAATAATATTTTAAAAAAAAATATTGTTCACTAATATAAACTGTGGGTCATTAGTATTTGATAATTATTGTTTTATCAAAAAAAAATTGATAATTACCAATTTGTGAAACAGAAGGAAAAGTACCAAAACAAGTAGAGACTAATGAAGAAGATCAGAGATACACAAAATTAAGCAGGCCAAATATATAATCTACAAATCTTTAACTAGAACTTTGCACAGGTTATATAAGCTACAGACAACTACAAGACAGTCATATGAAAATTATTCTTCCTTATGCATCCACACTTCATAACAACAGAAATATAAAAAAAAACTTTCTGATTTTCATACTCGGTTGTTTCTTAAAGTTTAAAGAGCTTCTAATATTAACCCAGATTCTTAAATGAAATACCAAGTTCCGATAAGATACATCTTAACCTATATCAACATCTCATAAATTAAAAAGGTAATCAATTGTGTGCTATCAAGAGATTACAGTTTCATCAGCAGTCATAGTACAACAACCATTAATTCAAGCCATTGAGATTAAACAAGTTTTGCAGGCACCACAGTTTATTTGAGAATGAAGTAACAACAATCCAATATACATATAATCATAGAAAATTAAAAAATCTTCATTCCGATAAATTATACTTTGAAATATTACTGCAACCAAAACAATGCAAAATTTAAAAAAACTTAATCACTTTCAAAGTCATATATAATAGTAAAGAGATCTTAAAACCAACGCTACAATAAAGATAGGAAATTTAATCGCAGTTGTATCATAAGAAAAATTTAGAAAATCGATAGATTAACCAAAGAGTGTCATAGATTCATTACTTGTTCCAATCATCCAAAACAATCAACAATTATAGAAAATCTTTATAGTAAACCATCAATGGCACATCAACACGAAAAAGAAAAAAAATTATAACTGGAAACAAATAAAAAATATGGATTCCATAATATATATATCCAAATTCCCAAATTACAAACCCTAAGATTTCAATCATGTCAAAATTCCCAAATTGAATCCTAAAACAAAGACGATAACCGAATTTCATCATGAATTAAACATGGTAGGCTCTGATACCAATTGTTAAAAAACCCTATAACGTTATGCTCAACAATCCATGCCAATTACATGATGAATAACCAAAGGCGGAAGCGTACCTGTGGGAATCGCCATTGAGGAAATCCTGGGATGATGATGATAGAGCCAATGGGTTAGATGATCTTCCTAAGCAAAACACCCTGAAGACCTTGCTCTCTTGATGGGGATAGAGAGAACCAGAGAGTTTTCTCTTTTAGGTTTGTGAGACTGAATAGTCTTTCTTGTGTTTGCCTTGGGGACCATTACCCCTATATATAACTATTAATAGTTATATCCCAAATTGCAGTATTTTTAATTCAGCCCCTCATTAAATTAGAAACTGTCTGGTATCTACACTATTAATTTTCATAACTATTATGCTCTTTAGCCATAAACTATTATATATTACTTGACCTCTAGTTTATTGGCTAATTATATAATGACCCTAACACACTTTATTAATTAATTACATATGTGACCCATAAATCTTACAGTAACCATTAAAGTTTTTGAATAAAATTATATTTGAGATTTTATAAAATTGTATAATGAAAAATATAATAACAATAAGTATAAAGTTTATATTTTAAGATATTGTACATCGTAGAACCGACTCAACAATTGTTGAGGCCTAAATCAAGACTTTGATAACAAACAAAATAGAGGCATTTTAATGCTAATAATACGATTTTATGATAATTTTATTTAATTTTTAACCTTAAATGTTTTAGAGATGTACATATTTTGTAATTAAGGAATCGTACGAGAAATTCGATTACAAGAAAACGATTGAAGATGAATACGTATTGAATCAATTGAAGAGGAAATTTAAGGAATCGATTATCAGGAAATCGAAAAAAATCAATGAAGAAATCGAGATTTTTTTTTTAGAAGAGCTTTAGTTATTCCTTGACCTTTTGAGAAAATTTGAAAAGAAAGCAATTTCAGAGATCGAAATCATGAAAAAACAATTCCAAAAATCAAAATGGGAAAGAAAGTAGAGATCGAAATGGAAAAGTAAGTGAATATGTTGTTTTTGTTTATGTGAATTGATGATTTGGTAACAAATGAATATTTCTTTTAGATGGAAATATTTGCATGAATATTTGAGTTTTTTTTTTAATTTATAATGTATTAATATTAAATGAGAATAAGTGACGTTATGTCTGTAACTAAAAGTAACTATACCGACTAAAAAATTAAGTGTAACAATAGATCTAATGCATATTTAAATATAAATAAACAATTTACCATCATTGATAAATTTATGTAATAAGTACTAGTAATAAAAAAATAAAAAAATTAACAAGAAATAACACCAAAAAGAACTCTAACATTCCAAACAAACGTTAAGGGTATAACAAAAAATATGATAGCTAGACCACGAGTTAAATGGGTCGGTCCGTATACTTCAATCTATATACCATCAATCTTCATGCACATTTGTCTAATAAAACAAAGTTAAAAATATCATCTTACGAAAACTCAACTCACCTTTTCTTACAATCACGATAAATCAACTCTCATTTCACCCAATTAATTTTCTTATATCCTCCCCACCCCCCTCAAAAATAAATTCGAAAGAGATATAATGCAACAAATAATATCTATCGGGACTTTGAAGAAAGAAAGAGAGAAAGTATATTAGTATTGTAGATAAGACAATTTTAATTTTAATTTTTTTTTTCAAATTTTACTTACCTCTTGATTGAACTATAGATTATCTGAACCTATCTTTGTGGTAATTGAAGGATTAAAAACTAAAAAATATAAAAGTTCGCTAAAAACATAAACTAATTAAACTGAGAATTATATTATTTTTCATTCGCCATATGATTTTAGCTAATTTTTTTTACTAGCTATTTAATATATTATTAAAATAATTAATAATTTATACAATATTTAGAATTAAAA
>JBBPBR010000005.1:31493916-31506841 GCA_037974775.1 Cicer pinnatifidum | reverse complement strand
TATAAAACTTCATTAAAAGATAAATACTGAATTGAAAATTATATCATTTTGGTTTATTCCAATATAAAACTAAACTAAAAAGCTAAAAACTGAATTAATTTTTATAAAGACAGTGATATTATATTTAGGTAATAAAAAATGTTGAGAAATTAATATATATTCTCTTAAACAATCTGATTAAAATTAACAATTTCATTACAAAGTTAAGTTATTACTGATATATACGTATTTTAATTTCAAAATGTTTGAGTAAATAATAAATGTCAGTATATTATTATTTAATTTTAAATACCAAAGATAAATTATATACTAATTTTATAGCAAAATATTTTTTAAAGTTATAGAGAGAACACATATATTGAGTTCATAATTTATCCATTTAATGTAGTGTCTTTTACCAGGTACTTAATGTATTATCAATATAATTTATAGAAAATTTAGCATTAAAATATTACATTGCAGACAAAAAAATACTGAAATTATATTATTTTGTAGTATTAGTAACAGAATAAAATAAATATATTTTGAAGTAGATTTTATATTACTTTGCATTATTAATTGCCATAACAAAATAAGTTTTAAAAACCATATAGGAAAATCTTACAAGGTTTAATAATTTAAAAAGTAAAATTGACAAAAGTTTATTTTTAACTAAATGCATGTATCTATCGGTTAACAAATTAGTATTTAAGTCTATATCGGTAACAAGTTAGTCCTAAAAAGCTTATGTGTTGTTGAAGGATCCAAAGCTGAGCATTTAAAAAGACCATTTTCATAATTCAAACCGATTACATATAATCTAAAGTAGAAGATTTCCTTTTGTCATATTTCAACTAGATTGTCAACGATGAGAGGTGCAGTGGCAGTCAACGATGGACGCAGAGAGGGGGAGGATACAGTGTTCCACAGGAACGTAAGTGCTATCGTCGTTTTGTTTTACGAATGTTCCGGATGACATTACACATTCATCGTTCGTTGGTAATGTTGACAGGTCCATTTTAATTTACTCAACAGGCTTGCTGAGTATTGCAGCCCAGTCTACGCCTACGGGGTGTAATAAGACGTGCAACAATTTGTGAGGGGTGCAGTAGAAATAATAGAAAGGAGCAACGGTGTAATCGGCCTAGAAGACTAACAATAGCCACACAATACTAATGATTAGGGATGTGCAAAAAATTCGGTTATGAGGTCCAAATTTAAAACCAGATTCAAATTCATTTTAAATATTCGGCTAAAATAATATGGTTATAATTCGATTTACTTACAAACCGGTTGAATACTCACTTATGTTTTATATTTAGATTTGGTTTTTATACAGTTTTTATCTACTAAACTCCCAAAAATAATAAATCCCCAAAACTCCAAAATGATTCTGATTTTGCCATTGTCCCATCGACCTTCCACCTTTCGACAAAATTTTCTGACAATTTATTACTAACTTCATTGAGATATTATTAAATTCATTTAATCAATTGTTTATTATTATTCAATTAGTTGATAATTGGTTAATGAATTAAGATATTTGATATTTATTGAGGAAGACTAAAATATGATAGACTAAATATTTTAAATATAATTTCTTAAATTACCGATTTTTAAAGGATGAATTTTTTTTCAAAATGTTACATTAATATGTTAGGTTGGAAATGATATTGAGATTAAGATATTGCTCAAACTTAACTTAATTATAGATTCTCCAGACAAAAATTAATATATTAAATCTATTAGATATTTTAAATTTATTAAATCTTGTGGTGGTGGTGTCCATCTCGAAGTGTTTGTATTTTCTACGGTTTTATTAACAAACAATTTATTGAACTAGTATGAATCAAAATCGGTGGTCTTAATGAAGTTAGTAATAAATCAATTTTAATTGCAAGTTATTATAAGCAATTGAACATGTTCAATTTTAATCACAAGAGAAAGCAATTGTCTGGTTGATGTATGTTTTTTTATTGAATTTTCATCTTGTAAAAATAATTGATTTTTAAATATGAATAGTCGATTTTTTTAAATAATCGATTTTTTTAAATAAACGATAAATTATTTTTTAAAAATAAATATTAAAAAAATATTGATTTTAACCGTTTTTAAGAGAAAAAAAAATCAATTTTAAAATTGAATTTTTTGAAATCAGTTATTTTACCATAATCAATTTTACAAGCGATTTTATAAGTGATTTTAAACTAAATAATAAATTTGATTATAAATATAAATTCATATACTAGTTTTAAAATGTATATAGTTTGACGCACGTCTCTAGTGTTGATGGAGTTAGGTGGAGTGCAGACAGCCCACATGTTTTTGTGGACCTGGTGGTTAGTAATTTTCATGGGGAAATAAGCCATGACAATACTAGTAAGTAGCGTATTTTTTCCCTATACGGTACCATCTCGAGGGGTGATTGATTTATCACAGCCGCCTACACTAAAAAGAAGGAAAGGAGAATTTCATATATTTGAAAAGCTTAGTACGATTACCTACCAAAGAACACAGAAATTAACGTGTTGGTGTGTGGTGACATTAACTCTATATGTTGTGAAGAGGAACATAAAGGTGTAAAGGGAGTGTCAAGAGATGAGGAAATGAACAGGCTTGATGATTTCATTGACGGGGTGTATGGGTAGATTGGATTTACCACTTGTTGGGAGGAGGTTTACTTGGTCTAGATTTGAGGAGTGTGTATGAGTAGATTGAACCATTTTCTTGTATTTGTAGTGGAAAATTGCACTCTATTTCTGAATTGGACATTGGGAATGAATTTATATGATCACTGTCCTATTATGTTATCTAGTGAGTTGAAGGATTTGGGCCCTAAAACGTTTCACAAGTTATCATGAGTTTGTAGAGGAACATGTCATTTGAGCGGTGTGAAGGCTTCATATTGAAGGAAAGCTAAAAGGCATAAAAGGTAGCTTTGTGAGAGCAACATAAGGATCATGGTAGTAATATTGGGGAATGATTAAAGAGTACGAAGGAAAGTATCAACAAATTGCATGAGAAGGGTAAGTCTTCAGTAATGGATGAACAAGAAATAAAATAGAGACGCCATCTTTCCACCCAATTATTTTCTCTTGCTAAGTGTCAATGTAGTATTCTATGGAAAACATTGAGGGTGAGGTGACTGGAGGAATGGGACATGAATTCAAAAAAAATTGATGGGGAGGTATCCTCAAATAAGATATAGTCATGTCGAAGGAGTGGATGGAGTTCCAGAGACAATTTACAAGCAGTTTAATAGTCACTTTCAATCTATTTAATTAGGGGCAAACCAGGTTGAATATATTAAATTTCAGTCTCTTAGTGATGAGGAATGAGTTTGTTTGGTGAGAATGTTTGATGAAGGGGAAGTGAAGGCAATTGTGTGGGATTGTGATAGCTATAAAAGTCCACGTATGAATGGGTCAACTTTGGATTCCTTAAGGAGTTTTGGGATGAGATCAAGGGTGATTTTATGCGGTCTCTTTGTGAATTTCATGCAAATGGTTTCTTTATGAATTTCATTGTTTTTATACCAAAGAAGGATAATCCTCCGCAGTTGAATGACTTCCATCCTATTTCTATTGGGGGGTGCATGCACAAAGTGTTAGCTAAAGTCCTAGCTTATAGTTTGAGAGGTGTGATTGGAAAGTTAGTTTCGAAGAATCAATCTACCTTTATCAAGGGTAAACAGATTTTGGATGGCATCTTTGTAGCAAATGAAGTGGTTGACAAAGCGAGGAAGAGGAAACGAGAGTTAATTATGTTTAAGGCTTATTTTGAAAAATGTTATGATTCAATGGAGTGAAATTATTTAAACATGTTGACATCAATGAACTTTTTGTTAAAATGGAGGTGTTGGATTTTTAATGTTTTAGTTCAACTTTTGCGTCTATGTTGGTCAACATATGCCCTATGGAGGAATTTCCTTTTACATGTGGTTTAAGATTGAGGGACCCTTTGTCTCCTTTCCTTTTTTGCTAGCGGTGGAAGGGTTGAGTTCCTTGTTGAGATCTTTGGTGAACATTATGTTGTTGTTTGGATATGGTATGGGCGAAGACTAAGGTTTGAAAATTTAACATTTGTAGCTTGTTGACGACACGATTATTATGGGAGAGAAAAAATTGGTCAAATATTAGGGCAATCAAAATCAATTTACTCCTTTTTGAGTTGGCTTCCGATTTGAAGGTTAATTTTTACAAGCATCTTGGTGGGTGTAAATGTTTATGTGTCTTGATTAGATGAGGCCGCTAAGTTGTTGAGCTACAAGGTGAAGACAATTTCATTTAACTACCTTGGTTTACCTATAAGCGACAATCTAAGGAGACTTTGTTTATGGAACCTTGTTATTGAGAAAAATCAAAGAAGACTATTTGGGTGGAGAAATAGGAACTTGTCTATGGGAGGTCGTTTGATTTTCATTAAAGTTGCTTTGTCTACATTATTGATATATTTTCTTTCTTTCTTTAATGTCCCATCAGGTACTTTTTCGGTGCTTGCGTGATATAAATTAGTGTCATTAAAACTTTCAATTTGTACGAGGCGATTGTTGAGCAATCGACTTCCTACAAAGGACAACTTGATGGCAAGAGACGTCTTTGATTAAGCTTTTAGTTTTATGTGTTGGAATAAGTGGTATCAAAGAATCTTCTAATTATTTATTTTTTGAATGTTCGATATTTGGTAGTGTGGGGTTGCTTACTTGGGTGACTAGGAATCTGAGGCACTTTGTCTAATGTTGTGTCAACTCATTCTTAAGAATTTGGAAGGCTAGATGGATCTGGTAGGAAACATCGTATCTTCTTTAAACTCATTTGGCTAGCATGTGTTTGGGTTTTGTGGAAAGTGAAAAATCATATTATTTTTTATCAGGAGTCTTTTGATGGTCATCGTGTGGTGGAGCAAATTAAAGTGCTCCATTTGTGTTGGCTAAAATACAAATGATTGAGATTTGCGTATGACTTCAATTAATGGTGTTCACATCCTTTATGTTTGATGGTAAAAATTGCTTCAGAATTTCTAGTAAGCGCATATGACATACAATATCAAATTACCAAACTTACAAAGCAGTTTAACAAAATGCAATTTTATTAAACAGAAATCAAACACGGTCCCAAGGAATTGATTTTAGGCGAAGGTTCACAATTACATGTAAAATCAAATAACTAGTGCAGCGGATATAGTAATTGTTTAACAGATTGATCAAGATTCAAACATGCCAATTTAACAATTCAAGCAATATCAATCAATCTAGAATTATGACTAATGCATGCAATCAAGATTAAAGTAAGAGTAAGGGATAGAAAGAAGTGCACCGAGATTTTTATACTGGTTCAGCCGCCTTGTGACGGCCTACGTCCAGTCCTAAGATCAAACCGATCTTAGCCTTTTCCAATAGAATCTTGTAGAGTCGTTTTACAGATGTTCCAGCACTCCCTGCCTATCAGTCTTAAAACACTATCCCTATTCTATCTTTCACAACCACTGTATCCCAGAGTTTTTCTCTAAACTCTTCCAAGATCACAGTAAAGTTTCTTCTTGATGAGCCCTCTCAACAACGAAGATAACTACCAGCTTCACTGCTGAATCGATTTTCTCAGTGAATATTCCAACTTTGTTGATTCATTGAGTTCCTAGCTATTGTCTCAAGTGTGTAGGGTTGAGTTGTTGTTCCTGAAATCTTACTCAGTCAAAATGTTAGATTTATCATGTGATGTATAAGCATTGTATGTTTGTTAACTATGTCAAAACTATGATTAAGGGAACTTAAGTCCAACAATCTCCCCTTTTTTGCATAAGTGACAAACATAGAATTTTAACTTGAGTAGTACATTTCAAGATGAAATATTACAATTATCATAAAAGGATAAGCTCCCCCTAAATTTAAGCAGTCATGGTACAAGTAAGTAACATAGCAACATATTATCTATTATCATAGCATGCTGTTTACAATTTGGTATCAGGGCAAGAGCTTAGCAACAATGAGAGAAAAAAAATTTAGCACTTCATGTAGTATTAGAGTTAACAACGACACAAAGGTTAACACTACATGCAGTATCAGAGCACTTATGAGTTATCATGATAAAAAAAGAGAATAGTATAAGTGCCAGTGTCAGAACATAATATCAGATCAAGAGTACCAAAATCAGAGCTACCAATATCACAATTATCAGAGCTATCAAGGCAATGTGATATCAGAGCTATCAAGGCAATATATCACTATCATCAGAGCACTTTTTGCCAAATACCAGAGTAGCAAAATGCACACAAAATGTAACACAAGTTATAAATTCTCTCCCCCTTTGTCAGTTAAGCAAAAAAGGATTAAAAGGAGAGAGAGAGCAACAACAAATGCAGATTATAGCAGATTAGCAAAAAGATTTCTCCCCCTATGTTAGTAAACATGAGCATTGGGGAATTAAGCTTTAGAAAATAGCAAATTGTAGCAGATTAGCAGGAAAAAAAAATAGGAATGTTAAAAAAAGTACTCTTTATGGTATTAGAGCATACACAAATGTAGATGAAACAGATCATGGCATTGGATACAAAAAAATGCTCATTTTCATTTAGTTCATAGAATTGTACACAGAGCAAACAAAAAAAAACAACACAACAAAGAATCTAAAAACCTAAACTCCTAAACTAGGTTGTTCCTCACTATTACCTAAGGGAGAGGTAGAGACTGCTGTATTACCCTCAGCAGGTGTCTCCTCAACGTGAGGTTCAGAACTATTCAGGGGAGTGGGATTTGGGTCCTTTGTTGCTTGCCTGCCAATGTCTGCAACATCTTCAAAAGAAAACTTGATGCCCAAATGTACTTGAATCGCATCAACATCCTGAACTACTGAGATCATAGAAGCTTGGAGTGTTTTCAAAGCGGCTTCTATTCGAGCGTTTGAAGCTTGCATCTTAGCGTTGTGAGCTAGCTGAGCTTCCATGAATTCTAGCATCTTTGCTAAGTATTCAGGAGGGGCTGCTACTGGCTCAGCAGCTTGTTGTGTACTTGGCTGGGCTGGTTCGGTAGTCGGCTGCGGTCGAATCCAGATGTCGTGTACTCTCTTCAATTGCATTTGATTGACACTTGTTTCTCCAAAGAAGAGAGTAGTTTTAGAAGATTCTTCATTGACTAGTGACACTTTGAAATGTCTCAGAATCTTTGTAATCAATTGTGGGTAGGGAAGTACCAACTTTCCCTATGTTGCCTCCAGCATGTGCCTGAGCACAATCCATGTCCAGTTCATCTTGAGCTCTTTGGACAGCCCCCACAATAGAATCAAGTCCAGCTTCTGGACTACGGCATGGTTTCCAGATCTGGGAACGAGCATCCGGGTCAAGGTATACATCAGCATCCGATGATGTACCTTCATATGACCAATCGGCAGCGAAATAGTTTCGACGAAGTCGTCGACCATCATGTCCTTCACAGCGGTGTGCCTATCAAAAGAGGCTTCCCATCCTTGGTCTGCATCTTCAGCCTCAGAACTGCCATCAACTGACTTCCCATGGAAGGGCAGTCCTGACAGGTTTGAGAATTCTTTAAAGGACATGAATGTTATTTTGCCTTTGACTTCAGCCTTGAAGCCATCTTCAGTAAGCTTGAAAGTGGAGTAGAATTCCCTAATCAACTTGGGATAGGTGTCAAGTGTAGACGAGAGAAAATTTTCAAGACCATGAAACCTCAAATGATCTTGAAAAGTAAAGCCATCTGAGTCGAAGTAGGTGAAATCCAGAGCTCTAGCCTCATGGATTTTTCTTTTTAGGAAGTCTGGTGGGATAACAGATTTTTCAGTTGTTGCTTTAGAGGAAGGAGCTTTCTTTGGCGGCGGAGAAGAAACTGTTTTCTTCTTTTTCTGAGGTGCCACCTTCATAGCATCAGCCACGAGCTTCTCAGCAGGGGGCTCCTTTCTCTTCTTAGGCTTTTCGTGATCAACTGCGACAGCTTTGCCTTTGTCTTGCGCGACAATTTTGTGTGTAGGAATTGAAGTTCGTTTTGATAGCGTTGGAGGAGGTCAGGGAGTTCTTCCACTTGATGAAGAAGTGGGAGATGGTGTTCTGGGATTAACTTGTTTCACACGAGCCATAACTGTTGGTATGAGTGTGTGTAATGTAGAGAAATAACAAGGATTGTTTGGAAGATGAAGATAATGAGGAAAACAGCAGGGTAATATTGAGAAAGACTTGAAATTCTGAGATGAAATCGATTTAGGGTTTAACAGGGTTTAAATAAACATGTTCACAATCGATTGCTTAATCGATTTACTTAAACCCTTGCACAGGTCCAATCGATTTCCACATCGACTATGTTACCGTTGCTGGGGAATGGTAATCGACTGGGTCATAATTACACTGTAATGGCTAGTAAAAAAATCTGGCAACGGTCATTTCGTGAATCGATTCCCAAATCGATTGCTCAAATTTACTCAATCGTAGTCCAAATCGATTGTACATATCAGGTCTGAAATTTTCATATCAGTTCAGGAATTTCTCAATCTCAGCAGCGATTCCCAAATCGATTTATTAAAAGTGAAAAACTGAACAAATCAATTTCCAAATCGACGTTCGGGCTCGAGTTTTGAAAAAATTCTCACATTTGAAGTCTGGGTAAAAATAAATCGATTTTCAAGTCGATTCTTTAACCTGTTCTTCAACAAAGACATCGATTTACCAATCGATATGAGTTTGTGACTTCTTCAGCAAAACTGATGTCTGGGTGAACAAATCGATTATCCAATCGATGTTCGCGTTTCTTAATTTGAAAAATTAAGACACTGTAAGACCTGAATCGATTGTGAAATCGATTTCATAAAGCCAATTTGCTGTTTAGCCACATGACAATTGATGTTGGAATCGATTAGCTCCTCATAGAAATCAGATTTCATCAAAATCTATGATTTCTAGTCTCATTCTAATAAACAACAACCAGTATAAGCAGGCAAGGCATTAAAACAGGAGTGTATATGTCATGACTTCTTCATCTACCAGTTTCACATCATTATCCACCTTACCTAATCACTTAGTAAAAAGCATTTCAAACCTTTAATGTTGACACCATACTTTGTATAAATTCACCACTTTTTAAATTAAGATACAACGATTTGGATCTGTCTCCTGACTTATGCCTGGAACATCCACTATATAGGAATTATCAATGAGAGTCTTGGATGTCAAGCATACCTGCAAAACTAAATTAGGTCTTGGTTCTAGGTACCCAATTTAGATTGGGTCCTGGAGGGTTAGTTTCAAACATTGGTGTCTTTACTTTCCAAATCTGTTTCCATCCCTTGTTTGCAAGTTTTTTCATTTTACAATTGAAAACAACATGTCCCTTTTTACAGCAAAAATGACATGAAACATCAGGGGATGAAACCTGATTTGGTTTAGGAAAGATATTATGCACATGCTTAGATCTAACAAATCTGGTTTGATTATTTCTAACATGCATGTTTTGTCTATAACCAATTCCATGTTTATTGTGATTTTGTTTAACATTCACATTGGGCATATAGCGAAGTCCAGCTTTTTCATTTAAATTTCTTTGGTTTCCAAGAAGCATATCTAGCTTGGTTTTGCCACTGTTGAACTTTTCAATATCATAATGCAATGCATGAGTTTCCTTTTTAAGATTTTTATTCATTTCTTTAAGAGACTCATGCTGCAATTTTAATTCATCATAACGCATGCATTTTTCCTCTAACAGTTTATTTGTGCTAATTAACTATTTAATTGAATTCACATACTCATCATGAAGTTCATTAAATGCGTCATGTAGTTCATCATAAGATGGTTTTGATTGAGAACTAACCTCACTCTCAGCATCTGAATCCGTGTCAGCCATTAGACAAAGATTGGCTTCTTCTTCTTTTGAAGATGCAGAGGATTCATCATCATCATCACTCCATGAAATGTAGGCTTTTCTGGTTTTTGGAAGTGGCTTATTGTCTTTAGTCTTTGCAGCCTTATTTCTGGTTCTGCCGCCTTGTGACGGCCTACGTCCAGTCCTAAGATCAAACCGATCTTAGCATTTTCCAATAGAATCTTGTAGAGTCGTTTTACAGATGTTTCAGCACTCCCTGCCTATCAATCTTAAAACACTCTCCCTATTCTATCTTTCACAACCACTGTATCCCAAAGTTTTTCTCTAAACTCTTCCAAGATCACAGTAAAATTTCTTCTTGATGAGCCCTCTCAACAACGAAGATAACTACCAGCTTCACTGCTGGATTTTTCTCGGTTCTTTGTTTATAGAATATTTGTTACAAAAAATACAAAATGAATTACATAATTTGTCTTCAATCCCTTGCAACCAATCTCACACAAGAAGATGTTCTTCAATATGAGTGTTTGTGAGATTCTTTCTTTTTCTCTCAAGAAGTCTTTTTCAGCCCTCAATTGATCATCAATAATCGTTGGTTCTTGGTCTGAAAAAGTGTTATCAAAAGTGTTAGAACGATTCAGTATGTTATGACTGTTATGCAAAATTATTCTCCAAAGGTTATGAGAGAAATTGATTATAGACAGTTTATATAGTTTCTGAAAAACAACAGACAAATCGATTTGCCAATCGATTTATTAAAGTAATTAAAAAGGCGCAATCGATTTCCCAATCGATTATCGCGAGTTTTGTTTTTCTTGAATCTTGAAACTACATAAACTAATCGATTTCCTAATCGTTTATTTTAAAGTATCTTTCAGAAAATTAAGTGCAGTTCATAATGGATTCGATTGCCTAATCGATTACATATGTTTTGTTCCAACAACGAGATCAAAACAATCGATTACTCAATCGATTCATTAATTCACACAAGCAATTCATTTAATCACATAATCGATTTGGCCATATTCTGAGTGTTCCCTGTAACTCAAAAATTTTCGTCCAATCGATTTGCCAATCGATTTGGTTCAAATCAGGGATTTAGCTTATTTCAAATAAATCAGTGTACCAATCGATTAGGTGTTATGTTTCTGAAAGAATGACTTTACCACATGGTTCATTTCAATCGATTACCTAGTCGATTGATAACAAACTTGTAACAAAAGTAATTGTCACAATGGATTGTCCAATCGATTGTGTTTGTCACAGACCAAGTTCCTTTTAAAAACTCATTTACGAAATCGATTTGCCAATCGATTAGCTTATTGAATGACTTGGCCCTGTGACTTGCATAATCGATTTGTCAATCGCTTTTTACAAACAGTTTTAGTCTTGTGATTGGAGCAATCGATTTTCCAGTCGATTAGCCTGCTAAATGGTTTGTCTCTGACTTGCACAATTTTTAACAAAGATGGTGCCAGTCGATTGCCTAATCGATTAGTCTAATCACAGACTAAACATTTTCAAACAACCCTTTTACAAAATCAATTTCCTAATCGATTTTCTCAGTGAATATTCCAACTTTATTGATTCCTTGAGTTCCAAGCTATTGTCTCAAGTGTGTAGGGTTGAGTTGTTGATCGTGAAATCTTACTCAGTCAAAATGTTAGATTTATCATGTGATGTATAAGCATTGTATGTTTGTTAACTATGTCAAAACTATGATTAAGGGAACTTAAGTCCAACAATGTTGTATATCTTTTAAGTTGTTACATATTTGTTGGTTGTAATCTTATGGGGCAGGCAACCGCTAGTGTTCACTTTGTTAGGTTTGAGGTGTAATATGTAACTTGATGTAGCAATATTAATCACAAGGAATGAGGGTTTGAATTATGATCCCTTTTTGAAAATCTTTTTTTGTGTACTTAATTTAAATTAACTCAAGATAAAATTTGGTTGCAACAAAAAGTCCAAAACGTTACGGATATGTTAGAAGTAAATAAGACAGATTAGTTCAAATTGACATAGATTTCTTCACTTATATAACTATTTAGAAAAATACATTTAGCATCCATTTGAAATGTAATGTTAGTATTTTAAATAGGCTAAATAACACTCGCGGTTCCTTAACTTAATTTTAGTTAACGTTTTAGTCCCTTATCTTTTTTTCCCCCGAATTTGTCCTTTATTTTAATTTTAAATGACAATTTGATCTTTTATGTTTTAAAAAATCAACAATGTTATCCTTTTTTTTGTACAAAAATTCATCAAAATTTTCAAACAAACATAAAATTAATTATCATCTTCAATATGATGCAAATTTCATCAAATGCATAACTTAAACATTTAAATAAACTCATATTTCATCTCCAATAAAATCAAATTCATCAAATAAAGAATGAAAATACAACTTTATTTAAAGATTTAAGTTGTGAATTTGATGAAATTTGCATTATATTTAAGATGATAATTAATTTTATGAGTTTTGTTTGAAAAATTTGATGAATATTTTGAATTTTTGTACAAAAAAAAGGATAACATTGTTGATATTTTAAAACATAAAAGATCAAATTGTCACTTGAAATTAAAATAAATGACCAAATCAAGAAGAAAAAAAAAAGATAAAGGACTAAAATATTAACTGAAATTAAGTTAAATATTAACTGAAATTAAGTTAAGGGACTGCAAGTGCTATTTAGCTTTGAAATAATAATAATAATAATAATAATAATAATAATATATATTAATTAATTCATACAAGAGTTTACTATATTGGTTTTTTGAGTTAGCAAAAGCATTTTACAAATAAAAATTTATTTTTATTTTAATATCTACTATTAATAAAGACAATATTCATATTTGATGTGATTCTTAAAAATATAATAATATTCTTTAGGCTAAATTACATTTGTGGCCCCTTAACTTAATTTTAGGTAACGTTTTAGTCCTTTATCTTTTTTCTTTTTCCCAAGTTAGTTTTTTATTTTAATTTTAATTGACAATTTGATATTTTAAGTTTTAAAATGTCAATACTGTTGTCCTTTTTTTTACAAATATTTAAAAGAATCATCAATATTTTCAAACAAAACCCATAAAATTCATTATCATCTTCAATAAACTGCAAATTTAATCAAA
>JBBPBR010000005.1:31458653-31488555 GCA_037974775.1 Cicer pinnatifidum | reverse complement strand
TATATTTTATTATCAACCTTTACAAATATATGCAATATATACTCTTTGCTTTAAGTTCTTACATATTGTATTTGAATCATTGTCAATTTTGTTGAGATGAATTTAGTCTTTTTCATATTTAACATGCATGTAGCATTTATTTTATCATTAACCTCTGTAGATATAATATTTTTTGCTGTTAATTCTTATTATTTTATTTTAATCACAGTCAAAAGAAATTAAAATCTACCTATACAAATTAATTTCAATATTGACAAATTTTGAAAGATTAAAAAAGGATAAAATATTAGATAAAAAAGTAATAAAAAGAAGCGTGAGCTAATCGTCAATCAAGAAACCAGTATAAAGGGAAAATACCAAAAAAATGAAGAAAAAAACACCATTAGGCAATTGCTTCATTTTTCTTCTCTCATTCTCAAAAACTCTGAAACTCTTTCTTATTCCCTTCTTCTCCCACAACACTTGCCACCGCCACTCTTCAACTCTTTCTCTTAAACCTCAGATTTTTCTGAAACTTGCGCCATTGTTGCTCTCTGTAAGAATAGCTTCACAATCTCACTAACTCCATTTTCTCTATCTCCAATAACGCTTCATAATTGTTTGTACTGTATTTGAATTGAACTATCAGTATTTTTTTTCTCGATTTTTTTTTGTCAATATTGCTGCGCGTTAATTTAATCGTTTTAATTGATGATTGACTGCTCAAACAGATTAACCCTTCACCTTCATTAATCTTGACTTGTTTTTCGTTTTGATGATCAATTTCTAGTAATGAATGTTTTCGGAAATTTTCTTCACCGTGCATGCTTGGTGCTGTTCAAATTTGTGCTGATGGATTATTTCATATATGATTATTGTGTTTGATAAATTTTGTTGCGTTTTGTTTTTTGTTTTGTGTACCTTTGCTCTATCTTAACTATCACTGTGCGCTGGGACTGTGTTAGGATGATGGAAGAGCGTTATTTGAGCAGATAGAATATAGAGCGTTATTTGTTGTCACCCTACAGGCTGATCTTGGAGCTTAACATGTACTTATGTGCAATAACCATGAGATTTTTAAATAATAGTAGCTTATAGCGTAGATTGATTTTGGAATTAATTTATGCATCATAAGCTCTCTTATTTAACATATCTATGAATACCTATAAGTTTATAAGTAATAAGGGTTTTCTGCAGTGAAAAACCCTAAATGTATTTTAATTGTGGAACTCTAGTTTAAAGTTCAATTGAAAATGGTCTTGTTATTATTTTATTACTGCATGTGGAATATCAATTGTCCACGATCTTAAGAGGTTTTATGCATACCATTGAAAGAGTTTTGTTTGCACGTTGCAAATGTTCATAAAGTTTTTGCGGCAGACTTATCCCCTACTCTAGAAACTGGGAGGCTTGGCATATGGAGCATTGAGAAGCAGGAAATGAAAAATATCTTGCATGCGATTGACTGCTATGTTTCAATTAATGAATCTATAGCTGGCAATGAATCTATTTGCTACCATGCATTAATAGTTAGTAGTTGTAGAGGATCAAAAATGATAACTTGTTAAAATTGGATAATATTTGGTATGTTGTTGCCAATGACCTATTGGTACTCCAGAATTAATGTGTCCAAGGTGATCAATGGAAAAGGTGGTTATAAGTTATAATGCCAAGCGCGAGGCTCCTGTTAGGATATACAATAAAGGGGAAGTTAGTTCATTAGTTGGATAGTTAGAGGAATAATGTGTATAATGTGAAGGATACATGGATAAAGGGGGGATATATTCATATTTGTGAATACTTTGTAAATAGTAAAGTGGCAGTGGCTCTGTTGTACAAGGGAAAAACCTTGGAGGCTCTCTCTCTCTCTCTCTCTCTCTCTCTCGCTCTCTCTCTACTGTTTATACATGTTATTCCTCTAACTATCCAACTAACTAACTGGTCTAACATATCTTTACTACTCTAGTTATTCTTTATTCTTTATCCTAACAACACCATAATGTTGATGCCTTACTGTAGAATGGTGTTAGCATTAGAAAAGAAGAAAGCAGTGAAGTATTTGATTAATTTGCATCAATGTACCCTTTAATTGTCTACTTAATGCATGATGTTCATAGCTAAAATAGGAATTTAGATGTTCATTTTTCAAAACCCTAGATGCTTGCTGTCAAGAACATCAAAGCACTAAATGCACAATTTACGGAGTTTATCAAATCCAAATTGAATTTACAAGTCAGTATTGATTGCTAACCTCCTCTAAAAATATTTCCCCATTAATTGACATATAGTTCATTCAATGTGCTCACACCTAGTCACTCACTATGGTTACATATTGCATGCCTTGGTACATTTAGTGCTTGGGTCACATTACTTGGTTTGGTAATTGCTCATTCATAGTGGATTTATTCCATCTTAAAGGTGTGTACGGTGAGCTGAATATGCTGTTCTTATAGTTAGATTTCCTCGATAATGACCATAATTAATGTAAAGCAATCATAGATTATGTAAATAAATAAACATTTTTCAAAGCTTAAGATGTTAGGAGAAGTCCAACGACTGATTATGATTCCTCTGTCTTGGCTCGCTTTATTGAAATATGGTCAAAGAACACGTCTTCTACTATCTAGTACTAAATTAATTAGAATAAGGGAGTTGAGGATATCACTGTTTCTTTCATTGTGTACGAGTTACTCATTGTTTTGAAGATTTTTTCTTGTTTTAGTCTTCAAGGCTTTAGAGTCTTCTTTCATGAGATGAATGCGGTGTAATATACATACATTCATAGGTACTTGCTTATGTTTCTCTTGTTTTAATGATATTGCCCTTAAGGTTTGGGAAGATCCCCCAAGAAATTAGAACAGTTTCTTGATCAAGAAAGACAAGTTATTAGAATGACAATTGTTTTGTGTGTTTTTTGGGTGTGGTAAAAAATAGTTTTATTTAGTTGAAGATTTTTTCTTGTTTTAGTCTTCAAGGCTTTAGAGTCTTCTTTCATGAGATGAATGCGGTGTAATATACATACATTCATAGGTACTTGCTTATGTTTCTCTTGTTTTAATGATATTGCCCTTAAGGTTTGGGAAGATCCCCCAAGAAATTAGAACAGTTTCTTGATCAAGAAAGACAAGTTATTAGAATGACAATTGTTTTGTGTGTTTTTTGGGTGTGGTAAAAAATAGTTTTATTTAGTTGAAGGTTCTGTATCATGAATCAAGTTTTGAAATGATTTTAACATTTTCTTTCTTATGTCAGGATTATACTGCTCATTTTTCTTGGACCAGTGCTATTGTGGCTGGATTTGCTGATGATTTCTGCCATAATCCTTTTATGCTGAGCTATCTTTGTATTTTAGAGTATTCTTGTAATTCAAACAGTTTGAGAATACTATCTTGTACACCTGTAAACATTTAATATTTCAGTGCTATATATTCAATTTGATCAACTTCAATGGTGTCTGATGATTTGCATTGAACTGAGGCTTTCATTATATTGCTTTTGCTTTTGTTTTAATGAACTTTATATTACTTTTGTGTTTCCACCTCTAAATATATTCTTGAATTCACATGCAACCTTGTAGATTTATATTATTTATTCGTGGAAAATGGAGAAGAACTGACTTCATCTGAATTCTTGGATATTCTTCCTAAGCAGTGAAGAATGGAGACTTTAGCTCAACTGGAAGCATTGTGTGAGAGGCTTTATAATTCCCAGGATTCTGTCGAGCGAGCACATGCTGAAAGTACCCTGAAATGCTTTTCCTCAAATGCTGACTACATTTCGCAGTGCCAATATGTTCTCGATAATGCATCCTCTCCCTATGCATTGATGTTGGCTAGTTCGAGCTTGTTGAAGCAAGTGACAGAGCAAAGCCTTCCCTTACAGCTCCGGATTGATATTCGTAATGTTCTTGCTTGCATGCAGATGATTATAACTTGGGAGTATTTTAAGGGCTATATATTACTATCTTTGGTTTGTGTGGAAAATGTCTTATTTGTCCATTTGCCTTGACAGATTTTACTGAGTGCGGTTTCTTCATAATTAGATACAGTCATAATTACAGTCTATTAGATGTAACATACTTTTGCATATATTAATCTCGCAGTTCTTGAATTGGTATCCACATATTTTATGGATCATCCAGGGAAATTTTCTCCTATTTTCTTTGGATTTAATTAGTATGTACTTTCAGTGTAAAACTTTTTTACACATGCATTCACATCACAACATGTAGATTTTTGTGGAGATATTTTAGGAAAAAGCATAACAAAGTAGCAAAATTTTGTGTTTCGATTGGATGCATGTGTAAAAAAGTTTAACACTTTAACACTGTCAGCACATAGAAATTAATCTCTTATCTTTTCAGGTTCTTTTACGAAATTTGTATTCAAGATTTTGGATTGTATTGCTTTCATTTTTTAAACTTATGGTTGCTTCAGTTGCTATTTTTTCTTCCCATGTTGATCAAATTGCAATTTTTCTGAAGGAAACTATCTCATAAACTATCTGGCCAGCAAAGGACCTGAACTGGAGCCCTTTGTGCTTGGATCTTTGATCCAACTCTTATGTCGTATTACAAAATTTGGGTGGCTAGATGATGAGAGATTCTGGGAGGTTGTTAAAGAGGCAGCAAACTTCTTGAGTCAGGTGACTGACATTTTTATAAGATAGCTGCATCTATGTGAACATGTCACTTTCTATATTTACAGCCATTTTGTTTTAGTACATTGCATTTCTTTGATGTATAAATGGCGTTTATACCATATATTATACATTAATGATGGCTGCATCCCATTATTTCTTAGAGAATGCTTGTGATTCTGTGTTTCTCTTTTTTCTGGCAGCCTAGTTTAAAAAACATTTCACTTTGCCACAAAACTTAATCTTTCCCTCTTTACTGAAATGAATGTGTTGAACTGATTAGAAGTGTCAAAATATTAGAAAATATCTTATAAGATCTTTTATATTATATTAGAGTATCTTGATTTATTTCTTAGGATCAATTTATAATCATAGAGATATCTTAGAATATCTCTCATTATTATTATGATTTATTCCTGATTTAGGATTGAGTCTATGTTTCTCTATAAATAGAGATTAGTATTGAATCTTTTGTAATCAAGTCAGCATAACGCTATTATCAATAATATTCAAACCCTAATTATTTTCTCTCCTCTTTTTCTCTAAAATCCCACAACTTCAACATGGTATCAGAGCCTATTTCGATCCTCCTTGAATGATCCTGCCTCTATTCCACTGCTGAGTTCCCAACAGTTTGGGAATATAATCATAGTTTATCTTTTCTAGCATGGTCATTCCTTTTTCTGACTACTGTCACTTCCGCCCACAATCGTCGCTGCTGCTGCTGCCTGTCGTCATTGCTGGAAACGTTTTCTGACACAACCACTTCCATTGTGGGCGGAATCTCCCAATCTACACAACCCAAATTTTGTTTAGGTCAAAAGTTGCTCAACACGCGCTCATGTGCCTCCAAGATCCGCCGTGTTTATCCCACGCGCCGCCACCAACAGCTTCGAGCTCAGGCGCGCCTGTCCGCTTTCCGGCATAATGTTTCAGTCGTCTAGATTGAGTTTTCATTCCTAGTTTCAGATCTGTTTTAAGTTTTTTTTTCTTTCGAACCACATGCATACAACTTGACAATTTGTCCCAGATACACTGGCCCCGTCTTTGTCCCAGATGTACTGGCCTTGCCTTTCTCTCCTTGAAGCAAATTCAAGTTTAAATATTGAGTCTATTGTAATCAAGTCAGCATTAAGCTATTATCAATAATATTCAAACCCTTATTATTTTCTCTCCTCCTTTTCTCTAAAATCCCACAAATTCAAGTTTAAATATTTTGAGTCTCTGATATTATTGGTTTGAAGCTTCCAAATGCAGTGTTTTTTTAGAAGGACGGACCTTGCTTTGTTCAACTGCTTGCCATGAATTTCTCTCATGCTGATGATCATTCCAGCTATCTGGCTAGGCTGTGTTTATAGCAATTCTCTCCGACTTCACCTGCGTCCCTGAGTTGCCTTTCCATCTTTTTTATTATTTTCCGGAGCAAAGTATTGTTTTCTTGTAACAATCTAAAGCTTAGTAAGTTTTAGCTTGAGGGGGAGTGTCAAAATATTAGAAAATATCTTATAAGATCTTTTATATTATATTAGAGTATCTTGAGTTATTTCTTAGGATTAATTTATAATCATAGAGATATCTTAGAATATCTCTCATTATTATTATGATTTATTCCTGATTTAGGATTGAGTCTATGTTTCTCTATAAATAGAGATTAGTATTGAATCTTTTGTAATCAAGTCAGCATGAAGCTATTATCAATAATATTCAAACCCTAATTATTTTCTCTCCTCTTTTTCTCTAAATCCCACAACTTCAACAAGAAGAAACAGGTTACACCCAATATTTTCCAGTGCTGTCAAGTTTCTGCTAGGGCGGTGCCATGAAGGATTTTATTTCAGCTGCCATAGGCCGCATCACCTATTATATCTGCCATAGGTCATAACACCATGTTTATATGATGGTGTGAATTATTGAGGAAATGATATTTTCATTTCTTGAATCAAAATGTTTACAATTCTGGGTTAAATACAACATTCCTAGTCTAATAAATAAATCAGAATTAAATAGGAGGGATTAATTGTACAAGTCTCTTGATATTCACTATAGCTGTCCTATATAATATAATAAATTAATTACAGAATAATCAGTCAATAAATGACTTATTCTCAGCCACAATTTGGAATTCAACAAATGGATTATTGGCTTGCAACCATAATCTGCCATTGATATTTTACCAAAAGACCAAACATTGAATTTTGTATGGTCAAACATTCGCTAGATATTTTTGATATCCGTTTACTTCATATCTGCCATTTATAACAGATATTTTCCCAAAAACCCAAACATTGGATTTCATACAGTAAAACATTCTCTACATATTTTTTATACTCATTTAGTTCACTAGGTATTGGGCCAAGATGTGCTTAGTTTATTTTGGAATGTGGTTTTGTTTTCTTGCAATGCTACCCACCTCGTTAGGCGGCATAAGTAACCCTAGAGTTCATGGTTGACAGAAGGAAGTTCTACCAACTGTCACCAATTAGGAAATTTGTTGAATCCTGGGCATATATTCCCTGGTTTCTGCTTTGTTTTTGGCATATGGTGGTTTAGGATTTTGTATTTTTTTTATTCTACATTTTTTTGTTATGTTTTGCTTTCTTTTGATTGGTTTTCCCCATCTTTATTTTTCAATATTCTCTATTTGTATTAATATTAAACTTCTAAATTGCATTCAATTTTATTCTCACATAGTCAATGCTTTTGGCAGGCACAATATCATTATGCTATAGGTTTGAAGATATTGAATCAGCTTGTTTCCGAGATAAATCAGGTTTGTGTCAATATTAATGATTCAACAAAAAACTTATCATTTGTAGCAGGTTATACAAAGACACATGCACTTGTTATATATCTAGTTGAAAGGAACAGGTTTTTCTGAATAATATTCACTGAATTAATCTGTATATAAGTGATTTTATTGGATTGGCTGATAAAAAGGAATAGTAGCTGCGAAATATGTCCACATAAAAGGGAAATAATACAGAAGGAAATAATAAAAAATGTCATTTAATATGTTTTTAGTCTGTATAAAATTTCAAAATTGTCTAGTCTCTAAATTTTTTTTCTTTGAGAGGAACATACACTTTTTGAGAGGAAGATGTTTGTAATTTTCTAAACATGTATGCAAATGATCACTAAAAAATTCAAAACATACATGAGTTGACTTAGCAGCAAGACTAGAACCGGCTATGATAAAAATTGTGGAGACTGTAAGTTGAAGAAAAACTATATAGTGACTAAAAATAAAATTTTGAAATTTTATAGGACTAAACATATTTAACCATATATATATATATATATTCCTCCTATTATATATGTTAAATTCATAATTTCTGATTGGTAAAAAGTGTCATTTCGATTGGAGAATTTTCCTTTAAATAATGTTGATACAAAATGATATGTAGCGTTAAATCTTGCTATAACAGCTAATCTACAGCTGGAGTAATTAATTATGAGAATAATTACAAAGTATAAATATCATTAAATTTGCACAATTAATGATTATGCTGGTGGGTCTATAAGTATCAATTTGCTGATTAGAAAATTATGTCGTTGAGGTGTCAAGGATTTGGTGAGGGCATCAACCAACTGAATCGATGTTGAGACATGAGGCAGAGTAATAACTTTTCGGTCATAGGCTTTACTAATTGAATGACATTGACTTCTATGTTCTTCGTTCTTTCATAGTATACTGGATTTTTGCAATTTGTATGGCACTTGTGTTATCAACATGCAATGGAGTTGGTTTGTTTGTGAAAAACCAAGTTTTGAAAGAAGGCTGCACAACCAAATAATCACTAAGCTTGCTGCATTGGTAAGACCAACTAGATGAATTAGATCTTGAATATATTTGTGTTGAATAAAAAAGATAAGTGTACTTCTAAGCCCAAGAAGCAAGTGACTGCCTAAGATCTTTCATGTGGAATGTAACAATTGTTGGATTGTATTGATTGCCTCTTGATGTGAACTGATGATGACAATGTCATCCACATAAACAAGGAGTATCGCAATTCATTTTGATGTTCGTTGTGTAAATAGAGATGGATCGTAGCTGCTTTGGATGAAGGACAAGCCAAAAAGTGTTGTTCTAAACTTCTTAAATCACACCGTTGGTGCCTGTTTTAACCCATACAAAGAACATTTTAGTTTGCAAACATTATTAGGTAAAGTGGAGGTCATACCTGTAGGAAGTTTGATGTAAACTTCCTCCTTGAGGTCATCGTGAAGAAAGACGTTCTTGACATTTAATTGGTGTATTTGCCAAGATTTAGATGCAGCAATGGCTAGAATAGTGCGCAATGTAGTCATTTTTGCCACAGGTGCAAATGTCTCATCATAATCGAGGCTAAATTCTTGCTTATTGTCAAGAACCTCTAACCGAGCCTTGTAGCAATCTATGGATCCATCTGAACGAAGCTTTATAGCCAATACAAATTTATTGCCAAAAGGTTTAACAAATGAGGGACAAGGGGCAACATCCCATGCTTGATTCTCGCCTAGAGCTAGAAGTTCAACCTCTGTAGCATCTTGTCAACATTTATACTCCATAGCTTGTTTATATGAGGAAGGGATAGAAACAAAAGCTAAAGTTGTTGTAAAAAATAAAGGTGAAGATGGATCATACTTTTTTGGAGGATTACAAGCACAAGTATTCCAATGTAAAGCTATTGGTTTTTGTTGAAGTACTGGATCAACAGCTAGAGAATGATTGGGAGGGGGCCGGGGAGGTTTTGGATGTCTTTGGTACATCAAAACGACTTAGTTGTTTATTCTCTTGCAGAATTGTTAGAAAACAAAGGCAAAATAGATGTGGATGTAGGAGAATGGATATCTTGGTTAGTGGGAAAAAATATGCATCCTCTTGAAAAATATCATTTCTAGAAACCCGAATCCTATTGAGATTAGGATCATAACTTATTAAACCTTTTTGATGGCTTGATTAACCAAGAAAAACACATTCAATAGATTGGGCTATGAGCTTGGTGCGTTCTTGGGGCTGAAGATGGACATAACAGACACAACTAAAGGTAAAAAGATTGATATAAGAGGGTTGCTGTCCATATAGCCTTAAAAATGGAGAATCATTGTCTAAGACTTGAGAGAGCAACCGGTTAATAAGATGGGCTGTGGTAGAGAGAGCTTCACATCATAATCTAAAAGTACAAGGGAGTCCAACACGAGAGTATGAACAACATCTAGGAGATGACAATTTTTTCTTTCCGCTACCCCGTTTTGTTGGGGTGTAAAAGGGCATGACCTTTGTGATATAATACCATTCGTCTGCAAGAACTCCTAAAATAAAGAAGATATATATTCTCTCCCATTGTCAAAACGCAAAATTTTAATTGTAGATGAAAATTGAGTCTGGAAGTAGGCATGAAAAAATTTAAATTCAGAAAATGCTTCGACCTTAGAGTGCAAAAAATAAATCAATGTAAAACGACTATAGTCATCAATTAAAGTGATAAAGTACTTATACCAAACATGAGATATAACATGACTATTCCCTATAAATCACAACGGATCATGTCAAAAGGTTGATTCACATTTGTTTGATGAATTGGAAATGGTAGAATTTTATTTTTACTAAATTTACAAGAAATGCAATCAAATTGAATAACACTAAGAGATAGGGAATTTTTGCTGCCAAAAATTGCAAATTCATCAAGTCATGAAGTACATTTGAGTTTGGGTAACCAAGACCCTATGCCATGTTTGAAAATCAACAGTTGCAGAATTACAAGAAATAAAAGGCATAAAAGAACATGGGGACAACAATGAATAAAGAGGAAAAAGACATTCAACTTTAGGCCTCGTCGCAATTATCTTCCCTAATTGTTGATTCTACACAACAACTAAATTTTGAGAATTCAACTCTACAATCATTTTCAACTAATTGTCAACTGAAATAAGATTACTGGGGAGATCAGGGAAGACATAAACGTTGGTGAAAGATGAAGAAATATCACCAATTTCTGTAATTGGCAAACTGTTTCCATTAGCAGTTTGTATTTGGAGATTACAACATTGGTAAGGACAACAACCCTATTTGGGCATCCTTCTGCATCTTCTCAGGGGCATAATCGGTTCCATTGACATGACCCAAAAACTCTTTTCCTTTGACTAAAATATGGAGTTGAAACGCCCATGTGGAATAGTTCTTTCCATTATGACGGACAAAAAGGATATCATGCTTGTCGGTGAACATGATGCCGAGGGAAACAAATGCAGAGAATTTCGGAAATGACAAAGGTAAAATAGGGAACTCATAAACAACAACTATGATCGGCGTCAGCGAGGAACTAAGTTTTCAAGAAAAAACAGAGCAGAAACAACAAGGAAACTATGATCAGCGTTGGCAAGGTACTATGATTTCAAGAGAAAAAAAATAGAGGAACTCAAGATTTGATCGCAAAAAAATAGAGGAATTTGATTTGGATCGCAACCTAGTTTGATACCATGTTAAATTCATAATTTTTGATTCGTAAAATATGTGCCATTTTCATTGGAGAATTCTCCTTTAAATAACGTTGATACATAATGACTTAAGTCTTGCTATAACGACTAATCTATAGTTGAACTAATTAATAATAAGAATAATTACATACAAATATCATCAAATCTGCACAATTAATAATTATGAAAACCGCCAATTTCATTGACAATATATATGTGTTAGAGCTGGTAAGATAAAATCAAAGGGGTGATAATTATTTATGATCAATGAGAGAACAATTACAACACAGACTGATAGGAATTTGAGAGCCAGTCTCTCCCAAGCACAAATTTCTAACTTAATAACTTCTTGTATGTAACTTCCCATTCCTGTTCCCATTCCTATTCTATTTATTTAATTGAATTGAAATATAATGCAATCCTAGTCTAGGAGAGCCCATCTTTATTAGGTTAGTAGCACCATTATTGGTCCCTGAAATATGAGGCCAATCTGATTTTAGTCTCTGCAAAATGTTTTTTTTTTTTAGATTCTATCCTTATGATTTTAGATTCCTCCACGTCTATGATGACATTTATTCATGCAAAAATGATGTGAAAAATTGAGTTAGCATTTTTTAATGATCGGAATCGTTTTTTATAAAATAGTTAAATGAAATAAAGATCATTTAGGTATTTTGTTCCCTTTCCCTTCATCACCCTACCCTGTCATCTTTATCCAAACCAAAACCCAGGAAAGGAGAGCAAGTAGCCAATCAAAGAGTTGTTGATCATCATGGTGAAATTGGAAGCTCGTAGATATAAGTATTTGGGAAGTTCTTGTTTTGTTCCAATTGCTTTCATGCGTGTATATATATAGTGTGTGATAGAAAAAGAGAAAAATATTTCGCTGTCTATGTATGGGAACAACCTCTTTGATTTAAATGAAAATAGAGATTCATCCTCATGAATTGCTTCTTGTTTCGCTTCTTAGCATTCATCCTCATCCTCCCCATGTCTAAATTTATGACGCATGTGTTGTGTTTTTGCCCAATTCGTGAGGAGCAACAACTTTTCAATTGACTCAGTATCCTGTTATGGGTTTTGGTTTGGGTGGAAGATGATGGGGTAAGGGAGATATGGAGAAGGGGAATTAAATTATTGTTATTTTATTTAATCATTTCATTAAACAATGTTGACTAAGTATCAAAAAAATGAAACCATGAAAAAATGTTGACACGGTTTTCTACCAATGTTGTCAGTCTCAGATAGCGGTGTGGAGCACCGAACCCTAAAAATGGGATATCGGGGTCGCGGATAGCGGGATGACCGCTTTTGTGAAGGCCAAAAAACAATATAGAAACTAAACATAAAATTCAAACAGTATACAAAAATACTAAAAAAATAGCAAAATGCACAAAATTAAAATGGTAATCATACTTAAAACAGTATATAAACTAAACATAAAATACAAACAGTATACAAAAATACTAAAAAAAATAGAAACATACACAAAAAATACCAAAATCTAACATCTAAATCAAATTTTAATAGTAATCATAGTCAACAAAATAGAGAACATAGCCGAAGAAACAGAGTAGACAAAACAAAGTCACAAAAAGAACGAAAACAACAGAGCAAGAACATAACAATGCTGAACAGAACAAAATGATGCTCAACGGAGCAAGAAAAGAACGAAAATGACAGAGCATAAACAATGGCGATAGAGCAAGAACGAAATAGAGGAAGAACGAAACAGTTTCTTTTTCACAATGCTGAACAAACCCCGTTGTGGGTTTATAATAATAAAAAATCAGGGCTTAAGTGGGTGCAAAATGATCTAGATACACTTAATGAAGAATAAATAAATAAAATAAAATTTGTGTTTTGAAAAAGCCCTAGAGAGGGTCAAATAGCGAGTCAGGCAGGATAGCGGGATTGCGCCAGGATTGACAACATAGTTTGCCACATCATCATTTTTGGATGTATAAGTGTCATCAAGGACTAAAAGTGTAGGAATCTGAAATTGTAAGTACAAGTCTATTTTCTTTTGCAAGGACAAAAACCAGATTGAACTCATATTACAGGGATCAAAAGTTCTATTAACTGTGTGTGTGTATATGTTAGAACTGGTAAGACAAAATTAAAGGGTTATACTGATAGTGATGATTATTATTGATGATCAATGAGTGAACTATTACAACACAAACTGACAAGAATTTGAGAGCCTGTCTCTACCAACCACCAGCTCCTAGCTTATAAGTACCTTCTTGGAACTTCCCTTTCCTATTCTATTTATTCAATTCAATTACAATATAATACAATCCTAGTCTAGGCAGGCCCATTTTTACTGGACTTCTTGCGCCTTACATTGGTATTCCTAATTGGAGGCCTACTAACAATCAGTTGATGCAATCAACGCTCAGATATATTCTCCTCTCATTCAGTTGTTATATTCTTTGTAGTTTTTTCTAGCAGTTATTCTTTTGTTTTTATGGGGTGTTTGTTTCATTGGTTCAAAAGTTATTCCCAGGAATGTGAGGTTGGGAATCTTACATTCCTATGTTTGTTTCAAGTTTTAACAAATTATGCCTAGATATTTTTTAGCATTTTCAAATTAAATTAATTTGAAAAACATTCCTGGGAATTTTAATTAATTACCAAACATATTGAAATGTGTGAAGTTAATAGTAATGATGTTCCTAGGACTAGGAATAATATTCTCAGGATTGTGATTTTAATCCTCCAAACAAACACACCCTTAGGAGACATATGTAACTGTTAATGACTGTTATAAATGTTCAAAACTCAGTTATGTTCACCTCTCAAATTCCTAGAGAGGGAAGAAGAAAAAGACTATTTGGTGCTTGGGTTGGGTTCTTTCTACCTATGCTTGCAAAAGTAGGGAATAAATGTAGGGAAAAAGAAGAACTTAGACATTCTCTGTTTGAGTGATTAAGAGATGGAAGGCCATTGGCACGATCTGTCCGTTACACATGAACAATTAAAGATGTCTTTGGCTTTATGAATTCTTTGAGTAGATTGTCCATCTGCTGATGAAAAACTAGCATGCCTACCTATAATTTAATCTTACCTTGGTAACCTATCAGATAATATGTTTGTTTTGAACTTATGTACTTTCAGTTAGCTTATGATTTTATTGTTGTTACTTATTTGTTTTTGTGTTCTTCATTTTCAGAACAATGGTGGATTACCTGCAACTCGTCATCGTAGGATTGCGAGCTCTTTTAGGGATCAATCTCTTTTTCTGATATTCCAGATATCATTAACTTCTCTCTTTAAGTTAAAAGCAGATGGTATAATGAATTTTTGATATTATAATCATAGATGTATACATTCATTTTTTGGAGTTACCCTACTGATCCATGCTCTGGATTTTGCAATTGTATTTTATGTAAAACTTTTAGTTGGGAGCAAGTTGCAGGAACTGTCTCTTATGCTTTCTCACAGTTGCTTATCATTTGATTTTATGGGGACATCATATGATGAAAGCTCAGATGAGATTGGTACTATTCAGGTATATATATTCCTTTGTTGATAGATGGTTGTTTTTTTGTTTTCCTCTAGTTTGCAGTTCTTTATTTGGAATTCACATTGTTTGTACAGGTTCCATCAACTTGGAAACCTGCCCTTGAGGATTCCTCAACATTGCAGATATTTTTTGATTATTATGCAATGAATCAACCATTTTCCAAAGAGGTTTGTTTCTGCTAGTATACTTTGATAGGAGAGTCAATGCTTTCTAAGAACTTTAATTGAATACATTATTTTGTAAATGCCTTCTCAAACACCTGTCTAGATCATCTTTTATACTCACTTTTGTTTGATTTTGATAAATTTACGTTTCACAAGAATTCCCTATTTTGTGGCAAAGTTATTTTTTCTCTTTATTTTGCTTTATTCTCTCCACCTAAGTAGTTAACCCTCAGCTACCTTACAAAGGTCTTAATTTTTATGTTAAGATTATTCATTTATCTTTCCTAAATTTTAATGTGACGTGTATTCAGTGTTGGTGTGCATATTGTATTTGAGTTTGTTGCATGGTGCTTTCTTTACTTTTATTTCTGATGCCTGAAATTGTTGCTTCTTTAAATACTATGACATGATTTGTTATCCTCTTCATACGTTACTGTTAAGAATGATTTTGACCTGTGCTGTTTTTCATTGTTCAGACTTACTGAACTTGTGACTTGTGAGGTATATGATCAATGAATATAGACTTTGAGGATTTTTTATTTTATTTTATATTTTATCTTATTAACTTACATTTTTAACCTAAACATAAATTTGTCTCTGCATTTATGAAGTTTATTTGCACTAGTTCCTTTGTTTCTTGATTTCTACAACGATGGCAAAAATTCTGAATTAGAATATAGTATTATGTGTTATCTATCAGTATGTAAAGCAACTTCTGTATATTATGATTTTTTCACATTATTTTTTGTAGGCATTGGAGTGCTTGTTGCGTCTTGCTTCTACCAGACGATCTTTGTTTTCTGATGATACTGCCCGATTAAAGTTTTTGTCACACTTAATGCAGGGCACCAAAGAAATTTTGCAAAGTGGGATAGGTAAAATTGGATTATACTTATTTTTGCCTCCAGCTTAGACAACCTCTTTATTTACATATTGCAGTCCAAATAAAAGACTTGGACAGTTGCTAACTTTTGGACTTATTGTATATACACATTTTTAGAACATAGCTTATGCTTTAATTAATTGTAAAACAGGTCTTACTGAACACGATAACTATCACACATTTTGTCGGCTTCTTGGCCGCTTTAAAGTAAACTATCAGGTGAGTCAGATGCTCTTGCTGGTTCTTTCTGTATCTCGGATATATACCTGTTTCCTTTAATTGTTGTTTGATTTAGAGAGAAAACAAATGAATCATTTGAATATTGATAATTGTGTTTTGTTCAATTTTGTCAAATAGCCGCTATAGCGCTATAACAAAGTGGAATTCGATCTAATCCCTGATAGGATTGCTAGTCAAGCAAGGCTTCCTATTAGGAAGGTGTATGAGAGATGGAACCAAACTTAATTTCTAGGTTGATAGATTCTGTTAGTGCTGAGCTGTGCCAGCTGTAAATCCTAACTGATTAGTTAGGATGGTTAGTATAAATAACAGAAGCTTAGTTTTCAATAGGGAGACAGTTAGAGAGTTAATTGGTTGAGACTGAATTGCAGGGCAATTCAGTTAGCAAATCTGTAACTGCTATTCTATTCAATTGTGTCAGAATTAATAATATATTCTTGAGAGAAACCCTTCTTTAATTCATCTTTTCTGTTAAGTTTTCTTCAGTTTTACAATTCAGTTTTAACAATCCCTATTGATCTGTGGTACGCTATTTAGTACAAAGTGTTGTCAATACCACATTAGTGACAAGGTTTTGGACTCCTAAAATGCTTGGCTCAACATTTCTAGCACGAGAGTAATTTCTTATGCAATTTTATGGAATAAATCCTTTAGTGGCGATTTATAAATACCAATAGGGGCACTACTTAATAAGTTTCTTGTGTGGTCACATAAGCAGACGATACATTTTTTTGAGAAATATCATCTTGCTGCAGATATGTTAACGCTGAAGTGAAAGATGAATAGGGGAGTAAGTACAAAAAGGAAGTTGTAATTATAATAATGTAGTACCTTTGGAGTTTGAAAATTGTGGAAGATGTGGCACTAAATGTATTGGATGCTTCAAATGAGCTTGTTGTTCTCTTAGCTAAAGTTATGATTGATAACATATTGTCCTTTGCATGTAGTAGAAAGTAATTGTAGGATGCCTCCCAAGTACTGCGGGTTTGAAATTGTGTGGAGGGGTCAAATGTTTGAAGCTAGTCCGTCAAACTCACAACAGTGGGATCTTGGGATAAGAGACTTGGTTTTCCACGACTATTACATATGGAGAGTTTTTGGAAGAGCTTATTTTCATTTGGATTTTAAAGTCAAATGAGGTCAATGAAGAAGTCAATATTACTTAGCTGTGGCGTGAAAAGTCTATTTTTCACGAGGGTGCTAGAATCCCAAGCCCACATTGTGGGGGATTTATTAGAAAATATAGAAAAAGGAAGAAAGGAAATGTTGATGTGGCACGGGGTGAGGAAAGCATGTTACCCAACTCAGGGGAGTCAGCTATATAGGGACTGAGGGGAGAGAGAAAGAGTATATTTGTAAAATCATTTGTGTTAGTTATGGATAGAGAATATTGTCCATTGTAGCAACTTGGCTCAAGCATTAGGATATGCATCCTTTTGCAATTATCTTTCACTTTCAGAAATAATACACTTTTTCCATTTACGGTTTTATAATTCGGGTTTGCATCGTCACCTATCCCAAAAGGGCTTCAAGTCAAGCATGCGTAACTGTAGAGTTCATATATTTTGGATTACTAAAAAAATGCGTCTTATTGGTATAGGTAGTACCAATCAATTCTTATAAGCCATCCGTCAAACCATATAGCTCCATACTTGTACGACTTCAAGATCCTTTTCTTTCCAAGTGAATTCAGTCTATTCATGTGACCCTTTGCCTAGAATCATGTAAGGAGCTACTCTTTAAACATTCCTTGTGCACCGACGATCACTCCCCACCGTCATCAGCTTTTCATGTGATCCTTCTCATTTCGATGTGAATTCGGTTCATTCATGTGACTCTTTGCCTAAAATCATGCAAGGAGCTGCTCATTGAACATGCTTGCGCACCAACGATCACTCCTGAACCTCATTTTCCTCTGGCCAACAACAACCGAATAGGAGAACACTAAGCTGGTAGACTTTAGATGTGATTGTAGAAACTAAAGAGAAGGGAACAAGTAGAGACCATCAGAGCCATGGGAGCCATGAAGAACTCTATAGGTATCCTGAGATTTGACAACACAATGTTAGGATGAAATTCAAAATAAACAAAATCATCCCTAGCAAAGTTACTAACACAAATGAGTCTTTTTGTGATTTGTGGAACATGCAATAAATTGTTAAGATGAAAGTGATAATTAGGGTTGGTATAGTAAAAGAGTTTAGAAAAGCGCAAAGGGTGAATTCGTAAACAGTGGTCGTTGCCTATGAAGATTTGATCAGGTCCTTCAAATGGTTGATTTTGCTGAATGTTTTGACCACTGCCAATGAGATGGAAGGAGGCACTTCTATGAGGAATCCAATGTTGATGAGATGGTGTGGAATGGAAGACTTAAGAGTTTACATAGTTTGCATTATAGTTGAGGGAGGCTGGGAGAGCCATAGAGGATCAGAGGAGGCCTAATGTTGCGTTCATATGCCACCAAATTTAGGAAGAAAAGGACTTGGAAATTGTGGAGTGAACGTAAGATGATAGGAGTGGCTAAGCCGATGATAGCACTGAGAGGCATTAGGGCCAAATTGGTTGCAAACTTGACATTGAATAGAGAAACGACCTCCACAGTGTCACAATCACAACCTATACAACTACCATGGTCGCGGTCAAAACCATATATGAGCGGAGAAACACTACAATCCGTAGAAGGAATTTTAGGGTTTTGATTCTCAGAGAGATGGACTTGAGGATTGGAAGGAAGAGAATTGAACTTGAAGTAGTAGAAATCACGTTGGCCTGAGTACTTGAAGCCAAAGCTCGCATGCGATTGATGGAACTGAATAAGAAAGTATCTTCTTGCGATACTTGTTGAGACGGAGGTTTTGAGCAAGGATTAGTGCTTGTGCTTCCTCAACGGAGGTAGGACTACCTCTGGTCTTGCTTTCAATAAGTTTACATGATCACATTTTTGATGAAGACCTTCGATAAGTTTATATGCTCTTGCGTGGAAACTCTTTTCATACAATTGTAGACATGGTTTTTTTCTTTCTAGGATGTCAGTTAACAATATGCACCCAGGGTGACTTATGGAAGTGGATATCACACTTGAGACTGAAAATATATTGTATATTCAATGTATTAGACTGAGGGTAAAGTACGATATATATACGTGAGGCTGGCCTAACCAATCCCTCAAGATTAGGGAATCTAATCAACTAAGAAAGGAAACAAGGAAATAATCCTGTAAACTACAATCAGAATAATATCTCGAGGATACTAATAATAATTATAATATCTCAGACACTCTAAATTATTCAAAACTACAATCAAGATACTTGAAGATATTTTTAATGTATTTTACACTTCCACATGAGGTACCTTGCTGTTGTTACTCTATTCTCAAATAAACTTTATTTGTTGATCAGCAAAATAGGTTAAGGAAACTATGGTGACCGACTTTTCTCTTCATTTCTGACTTCCTAATATCTTTTGCTTGATTTATTTCACTTTAGTAACAAAAGTAACTAAACCATAATCTCTTGATCATGAACTCCTACTGGTCTGGTTACCTTTTCTAATGAAGACAATCTCTTACTATTATTTTTTTTTTTATCTCTGCTGTAGTTATCAGAACTTGTGAGTGCTGAAGGTTATAGTGATTGGATACACTTAGTAGCGGAGTTTACCTTAAAATCTTTGCAGTCTTGGAAGGTATGTTTCTATGACTCTTTTAATATGTTCCCTACCTCGACTGAAATATACATTTTGTTTGGTGAAAGACATGAAGTGTATGTCAGATATTCTGAATGATTAGAGGGTCATCTAAACTGATATATATTTCCTTTTTCATTTTTTCTTGTCTTGTTTTTCTCATCTTTAGAATGATTCTTTTGCCGCTATTTTGTTTTCATATTTTCCATTAATAGTTCATTTAATAATTGCATTTTTTTCTTTCAGTGGGCTGGCAGCAGTGTTTACTACCTTCTAAATTTATGGTCTAAATCAGTGACATCTGTGCGCTATCTCAAGAGTGACAAACCTAACCTGCTAGAGGAATATGTCCCTAAAGTTATAGAATGTTTTGTGTCATCCAGATTTGATTCATTACAGGTCAGGTGCTTCTATACTCTTTACAGATATATATAAGTGAGTCAAGTATTTTTCTCACTTTTGACCTTTATTCATCCATTTACTACAGTCTGAACTATCTAATGAACTTGGTGAAGACCCGCTTGACAATGTCGAAGTACTTCAAGATCAGCTTGAATTTTTTCCTTACCTATGTAGATTTCAGGTTCATGCTTTTTTATTCTTCTCCTGAGTTTCATGTTATCATGTATACAAAATTATATTCTTAGAATATCATGGAGTTTATTCTCTGACTAACCGTCTTTAATTTTGACTGCTTTATTGATTCATTGAATTTCAGTATGAAGGTTGCAGTTCATATTTAATGAAGATAGTGGAGCCTATCATGCAAAGCTATAGGGTATTCTTTTAGTGGCCGTTCTTCATAAAGTTTTTCAGGTTATTTGTACAATTGTCATAAAATATTCTGATTTTGTAATATATATTTTATTTATTTATGTGTAGAAGGAAGCAAATCTCCAAATCCCCATGGATAGTTATGAACTTTCTATAACAGAGTCCAAACTTGCTTGGTTCACACACATAGTTGCCGCAATACTCAAGACAAAGCAGATGTCTGGTTTTAGGTAATTTCTAAAACAGTCGCTGAAAACTAAGCACTTGGGAAATTAAATGTGAAGTTATCTATGGTTTCTTTATTACAGTGGAGAATCACATGAGATACTCGATGCAGAGATTTCAGCATGTGTTCTGCAATTGGTAAATGTTTCTGACAGTGGGATTCACAATAAGGTATATGAATATTCAAGGATAAAATTTGGTGTATCTTATAATATTTGAAATGCTGCATGATCTTTCCTGTGGCATATGTTTTTTTAGTCTTGCTACCCAGTGGGCTCTGGTTGAAGAATCGATGTATAGATATTTTTTAATAGTGTAGAAATATTTGCTGTGTTGATTCAATTGGTAACAGTTGAGAAGTATAAGTTCAATTGAAATAACACAGGGAGAAAAATCCCATAATCAAAGGAATTAGAACCCTGAAGAATAAAAAAAGGAAGGTTAAGAGGGAAGGTAAATCCCCAGACCTAGAATTTGATTAATCCTTACATGAAGAATAAAAAAGGAAGGTTAAGAGGGAAGGTAAATCCCCGGACTTAGAATTTGATTAATCCTTACATTAACTCTAGGATTTTATCTTCGTAATTTATTTAAAGTCATAACAAAATCCTGACATTCTTAATTTATTCACGCTCCTCAAATTGGTGCAAAGATATTGTAAGAAAAGTAGGATAATGCTGTTGTGTTTATTCATCAGCCCAAGGCTGGTTTAAATAGAGAGACTACGAGAGTTCTCTTCCTTGAATCAAGGAGCAATTTTAGGAAACAAAAATAAAACATATAAGATAAAAATAGAAAAGTTGCACTATTAAAAAAAGAGAGTCAAGGATTCTTCAACACCCCTCCTCAAGTTGGTGTATAGATAGATATCTATCATGCCCTACTTGCTTATCAAGTGTTCAAGGACGAGTCTTGTCAAGCTCTTGGTTAAGATATCTGCAATGTGTTGACTAGAAGTCATAAAAGGTAGAAATATGATTCCTGTATCTAATTCTCCTTTATGAAATGACAATCAATTTCAATATGTTTGGTTCTATCATGTTGAACTAGGTTGTGGGCTAAGCTAATGGCGGCTTTACTGTCAGAATATATTTCAATGGAAGCTCAATTTTCATCTTAAGTTCTTCCAGGGCTCTGTAATAGTCCTTCACAAATTCCTTGAGCCATTGCCCTAAACTTGGCTTCTGCACTACTTTTTGCTTCAACTCCTTGTTTTTTGCTTCTCCATGTCACAAGATTAGGTACAATATCTAGAGGTTGATATTCTGTTCTAACTGAACCTTCCCAGTCGGCATCCATAAAGATAGACACATTTCTTTTACGAGTCTTCTTAAAAAATAGACTGCCTCAAGATATTCCTCATAAGGAGAGTGCATAAATTGACTCACAATAATGATTGAGAAGGTGATGTTAGGTCTAGTGTAAGACAAGTAAATTAACTTACCAACCAATCTCTGGTATCTTTTGGTGTCAATAAGAACACCTCCTTCTCCCCAAAGTTTTGTATTAGGATCCATTGGGTGTCAGCTGGTTGACAACCAGTCATTGTTGTTTTCTTCAATAGACCTAGAATGTATTTTTGTTGTGAAACTACAATTGCATTCTTCGATCGAGCAACCTCCATACAAGAACATATCTCAAGGATCCTAAATCCTTTATTTCAATGTCTTCAGCTAGTTTCTTTTTTATTCTTCCAATTTCAATTGTATCATCTACATTGAGGACAATATTATCAACATAGACAATCGGGGACGAAAATTTCCCATCAAGGGAAAATTTGTGAATAAAGTGTGGTCAATTTGTCCTTGAATGTATCCTTAGCCACATCCAAAGTCTGGTAAAAATCAGAAACATGATGCTCAATATCTGAGGATTGGTGAGAGGATTTTCACCATGCCTCAGAACAGAAATTTGCTTCATGACACTGTGGTATTTAGCTATTATATGAAAAAACTCAGTATTCCTATCACCATGCATATGCCAATTCAACCTAGATTTTTTGTACCAGTATTCTTCCTCAATTTGAAGACTGCGATGGAGCGCCCGTTGTGCATCTTTTTGTTGAAGAATGAGATTATTGTTGAAGAAAGATACAATATCTTGATGTTGGGCCTCTGTCTGTAATAGAGTCCGCTCAATTCACAACAGTATACACTTCAAATCCTGTTTTTTCAGTTTTCACAAAGAGTAGACCTAAATCCTGTTTTTTCAGTTTTCACAAAGAGTAGACCTTTTGCTGATATACCTTTTAGGCACCAAATAATCCTGTGAACAACCTCTAGATTTTCTTCATATGGAGAATGCATGAATTGACTCGCCATTGTAACAATCAAGACAATATCTAGCAAGTGTAGTACAAAAAATATAAGTTTCTCGACCAGACATGGTATCTTCGATAATCTACGGGAAGACCTTTAAATCTCCAAGCTTGGTCTTGATGTCTATAGGAGTGTCTGATTGCTTGCAACTACTCGCTCCTCTTTCTTTCAAGAGATCTAAGATGTACTATTGTTGTGAAACGACCGTTCCCTTCTTTGGACTTGTTACTTCTGTTTCGAGAAAATACCAAAGCTATGTAATATCTTTAACTTCAAATTCCTTGGCTAAATTTTGCTTCAATATGCCCATCTTAGTTATATCATCTCCCATCACTATCATGTCATCTATGTAGACAATTATGATAGAAACTTTGCCTTTGGTAGACCTTCTTATGACGTGTGATTTGATTGAACCATGTAGAAAGGGAAAATCATCGGTGAAAGTAACAGAATATTTGGACTCAAGTGAAAATAGTGTTGAAGTTGTGAGATTTTAGATAAATAGATGAGATAAAATAATAAGGGGTTGAATATTATTGATAATAGCTTTATGCTAACTCGATTATAAAAGACTCAATACTAATCTCTATTTATAGAGAAACATAGACTCAATTTAAAATCAGGAACAAATCATAATAATAATGAGAGTATTCTAAGATATCTCTATGATTATAAATTGATCTTAGGAAATAACTCAAGATACTCTAATATAATATAATAGATATTATAAGATATTTTTTAATATTCTAACACTCTCCCTCAAGTTAAAGTTTACTAAGCTTTAACTTGTTACAAGAAAATAATGTTTTGCTCCACAAAATAATAAAAAAGGATGAAAAGGCAACTCAGGGATGCAGTTGAAATCGGAGAGAATTGTTATGAATATAGCCTAGGCAGGAGAGAAATTCATAGCAAACAATTGAACAAAGCAAAGTCCGTTCTTCTAAAAAAATGCATTTAAAAGCTTCAAACCAATAATATCGGAGACTCAAAATATTTAAACTTGAATATGCTTCAAGTAGAGAGAGATATGCTTCATGTAGAGAAAGACAAGGTCAATACATATAGGACAAAGATGGGGCTAGTCTATCTAGGACAAATTGCCAAAATAAAGTGAGTGACGAAAATAAAAGACACCGTCAGAATAACCATCAATAGGAGAAGAAAATATCACAAATATGATTTATATGTAGGAAAAGGACACCACCAGAATGGTCTTCGGTGGGAATAGAAGCCACTCTTATAATCTATTAGTAAGAACTAAATTGCATGACAAACACCGGAGAAGAAGCAATGAGACTCAAACAAAAAAAGCCATGATCGATTAACGGAGTGAGAAAATGCGTCCAAAACAGGAGAGATAACGGCTGTTTGAAAGACATATTTTCATTGATAAAAATTGGAAAGTAAGGGAAGATTTGAAACCGTTAGAAAGAGAGTGACCGTGCACCAAGAAAGTAAAAAGGAAGTCCAAAATGTTAATTACACCCAACAAAAGCAAATAATTTTTCACCCCAATACCTGTTGGGTACCCTGCATCTGCTTAACTCTTGTCCTTGTTTTGAGCCAAATGCAAGAACTCAAATGCACCAACTATAGCCTTGAGTTTCCCCGTTGTTGATTATATTCCATGGCAAGTAGATCGGAATCTAGCAGGAAAAATCTCTGCCAGCACAACAAATGTGGTAGGTTTGACCCAAAATTTGCAAAGAAGGTCAATGAATACAATGCGACAAATCCTATATGGTGATTCTTAATAGACCATACAATAGGAAACAACATCAACAAGGAGGAAATTCTGTTTCCATGTAACCCAATCATGACCATAAGGTTCACTCACATCAATAACAACCTGAGCAATGTTAGCAACAATCTGTAACGGAATCACAATCATAAGAACCTTCTTTTCCTTATCTTGAAGAAAGGGTTTGAGAATTGACCAACCAGTACCAATCAATACAATAAGAGTGAAAATGAAATTCCTTTAAGGAAACTAAACGTGTAGAAAAGTATATTCCCACCATGTGCACTTAATATATGATTTATCATGAACCTCACACAAAAGATTAATAACTTTCAAAATTATAACAGCAAGCATGAAGTAATGAATTTGAAAAGCAGTTAAGCGTTTTTTTGTAATGAACACTGATCAAAACAGCAGCAAGGGTAAAATAGACCAAAGAGAAATGAAAGTAAACTCTAGGGAGAATGGTTCTACCAACGGAGAGATAATCGTGAGCGTTATTCTTTCCGTCGAGATTATACACAGCGGATTCAACATCCATGGTGACTTTGAGTTGTTGAGGTTGCACCATGATGTATGGCTGCTGCGGCGGCGACTGCTGGTACTGCTGTGGTGGCTGTTGCCCGATGCCAGGTCCAAGCTGCATCATCTCTCCCACTGAATCTGAAATCTTTAGAGAGAGAAAGAGTGAGGGAATGGGCGACGAGAGGAGGAGAAACTAATGGAGTGGTTTTTTTGCCGGAAACAGTGGAAGTGACGGCGGCAGTAGTGAATCCCAAACTGTTGGGAACTCGACAGTGGAATAGAGGCGGGATTGTTCAAGGAGGATCAAAGCAGGCTCTAGATACCATGTTAAAGTTGTGGGATTTTAGATAAAAGGATGAGAGAAAATAATAAGGGTTTGAATATTATTGATAATAATTTTATGCTAACTTGATTACAAAAGATTTAATACTAATATCTATTTATAGAGAAATATAGACTCAATCTTAAATCAGGAACAAATTATAATAATAATGAGAGATATTCTAAGATATCACTATGATTATAACTTGATCCTAAGAAATAAATCAAGATACTATAAGATATTTTCTAATATTCTAACAAATAGAAAAAGGACCTCACACATCGGAGTGAACTAAAACAAAAGGAGACGTAACCTGTTTATTGACTTAATCAAGAAGAAACCAATCGAGCATGTATAGTAAGAGAAGAATTTGTAGTATGGTAGGGCATACCTTTGATGGGGCAAATAGATAATAAAGGCCATTAGACTCACCTTTGCGCCAATTTGTCGTTCTGCAGTCCAATCTTGCAATGTAATATGGCCATTAGTAAAAGTGACAACACAATCATGAGAATGAGTTAATCGATCAATAAAAATTAAATTACAAGGACATCTAGACACATAAAGGACATATGAAACTGGCACGGAAGGGAGCATTAAAGGATCTCTATGATACGATGTATGTCCATGTACATTTGAGAGTTTTGAATAGTATTTTTTTCCCAGATGAATCATTTCACTAAGTTGGTCAGGTATTTGATTGATACACCATTCACTTGCTTCTTAATTGTGCATTTTTAATTATTCGTTTATTCTTTTATTGATTATTGATGATGATATAGCACGAAGTTACAACTGCTTTTGATTTTACTCCTTTGTTTTGTGTCATGATATTTCTTAATACTGTTGGATAAATTTAGAGGTATGAAGATGTGAGCAAGCAAAGACTTGATCGAGCTATACTGACCTTTTTACAACATTTGAGAAGGTGTTATATTGGTGATCAGGCTGTTTTTTCTTCCAAGGTAATGCCTGGGGAGATATTTTCCTTTCAATCTTCTTGTATTCCTAAGAAAGTTCAGCCATTGAATTTTCTTGCTATTTTGGATGGCAATTGCAGCAGTTATATACCCGGCTATCAGAACTTCTTGGACTCCATGATCATCTACTACTGATAAATGTTATTGTAGGAAAGATTGCTACCAATCTCAAGTATTACACAAAGGTGGTGGATTTTAGATTTCATAATCCTTCACATTGTTACTATTATCGAGTTCATAACATGGAAACTCTGTTTGCAGTGCAAAGAGGTCATTGATCATACATTAACTCTCTTCCTGGAAATGGCATCAGGGTTAGTCTCAACTTCCTTGGAGTTTTATCATTTATTATTTACCTTTTTGGAGGTTGCCTATTTAATTTGATAAGGATTTTGTTTCTGCAGATACATGACGGGAAAGCTGCTTCTCAAGTTGGATACTGTTAAGCACATATTTTTGAATCAGAATGTGAGCTACCTCTTACCATTAAATATGAGATGCACTTTTGACCTCCTTGTAGTACATATATATTAAAGTTTTACTGTATATTGGAGTGATCGAAATACCAAGCACTATCATGTATAATTTTGTGCATAATGATGTGATCGAAATACAAAGCACTATCATGTAATCATATACAAATATTGGTGATACAAAGGATGAGAGGGTGTGCATAATGGTCTTAATGTTGTACAGAGGATTTTAATTGTTAAGGTGATACAAAGGATGAACCTAATCCTATTTTAATGTTTTACTTCCCGAATAGCTTAGATTCATTGTACAACAAGAAGAATAGGTTCAATGCATATTAGGGTGACGAGGTAGAAAGGATGAGAGGGTGTGTGTGTATTCGGTCCTAGACACGAAGGCTTATGTTGTGTTGAGATCCATGTTATTCTATGTGTTGTGTTGAGGGGGTGTTGAGAGTCTCACATTGAAGTCCTTAACTTACAAGCCGGTTTTTATGGGTTTAGTAGACCCAAAGCCCAATCATAAGGTGACAAAATAAGACTATATAGGTAAAGCATTAGGAGAAATTAAGATTTGAACGGTCTATATTTGAACTTGATGCAAATAGGGAATTATGGCGTTGTCTAATCCATGTGATCAATCCCTTCTAAAGGGATAAGGCTTGGTGTTTGTTGTTGTTGTATACCACATCAGACATGATTAACAAAGATGGTAATATTATACAAGAAAATTTAAATACATGAAACTTACTTTAATAGTGCACATGCATATAATTATGAGCAGACATGGTTGGCATCGTAGATGTTTGCCTATACACATATGTGTTGAATCAATGAAGAAGAATCACAAAGATGATATATTAGATTCCTGTAATATGTTGTCAGTATTATTTTCTCGAATAGGAAATTCTGGTTCGATGTTAACAGCAGGATTTTAGGTTTTGAGTTGCATGTTTTCTAGAAGGTAGTAGTGAAATCTGTTATTTATTCTTGCATGCTTGTTTTTATCAACCAAGTTCTAAGGGAAACTTTTTTCGCTCCTTATCAGAGGGAACAATTCCCTTTCTTAGAAAATTGGGAATGTTTCCGCAGCAGAACAACACTTTATTATACTATTGGCATGTTGGTGTTCATGGAAGATAGCCAATTGAAATTCAAATCTTCAATGGAACCTTTCCTACAGGTTGGTAATTTTTGTTTACCATTACAATTCAAGAGAAAGTGCAATGTTGAAATTTAGAAGATGTAGTGAAGAAAGTAAAAGACAAAATACTTTCATGTTTTTTTACTATAGTCCTAAGCTGTTTATATAGAAAAAGAAATAACAATAGTAATACTGAGTAATAGTGACAGAATAAAAATAAACATAATAATATAAAATAAAAGAGAATAAAATCTAATTTCTTTTTTATTCTTCAACATGTAGTTTTACTTTTAAATCACATCCTTTCTATGAAGTTGAGCCTACTGTAGAATTCTTTTGAAAAAAAAGATGTTCATCTGATTTCCTTGCATATAATTTAAATTGTATACTTACCTCACAAGACACTGGTGATAAAAGATCAAAATACATACACTAGTGTACTCCATCAACTATGGATCATTGTAAATAACTTCTAATATGTTTACTCCTCAAACTTAAGTATTGTCTTTTTAATCCTTTTATTGATTGTTCATTGACATGTTTTCATGGTTTGACCTCTTGAGCTTCTTTTGAAACAATCAATACTTGTTGTGCCACCACCGTATTCCTAACTTGTTTATAAATGTGAAATATGTCCAGCAAAATATAGGCAATTTACTGTTTAGCACTGTCATTTTATAATTTTTATTATTGAATATTGTTCAGACATATCCTGCTTATCATTTTTGAATTCTGATTGGTGGTTTTTGTATGTTAGGTTTTGGTTAGATTGAATTCAACACCCGATGCATTATTCCAATCAGATGCTGTGAAATATGCATTTATTGGGTTGATGCGTGACCTTCGAGGAATAGCAATGGCAACTAATAGGTTAGAAGTGATTTAATAGAAATTCTGTTTTATTTGCTGAGGCCCTGCTTGTAAATTGCTTTTGCTTTTGCCTTCCTCTCTGTTCTTAACAACATTTGTTGGTTTTGGTATCTTTTGATTGCTTTTTAACAGTCGAAGAACATATGGGTTCCTTTTTGATTGGCTTTATCCTGCACACATGCCAATTCTTTTGAAAGGCCTTGCACATTATGCTGAAGTTCCAGAGGTAAGCTACATACTTTTCATTCGCTGCTGTTTTCTGGGTGATCACAAAGTAACTGATGCAATTTGAGGAATAATATCAATGTTGTCAAGATCGAGAGGGGGAAGCAAGATACACAAAATGGAAGCTATGATCAGAAGATCCTACTAAATAAATAATGTAGGATCGGGAGGTGATAAGAAGATCGTAAAACGCATGATCGCAACCAAGATCGTAAGATCCTACCAAATTGAAAATAATACATAAATCATATAGTTGCATAATTTCACAAGTCTTAATTAAAAAATAGAACAACCAAATCCACAAAATAAACTACTCAAAGCTTAAACATAAAACAACTTAGGCTCTGTCTGTTAAGGCCAAAAGACAAGCTTATAGCTTATAAGCTATAAGTTCTGTTTGGTAACAGTCATTTGTGAATTTATAGTTTATAATATTTTTTGATAAGTTAATTCAAGTAGCTTATGAGCATATAGCTTTCAATTTTATCCGTATTATTGTAACTAAAATTCTTTTTAACCTTTTATATTTTATTAGAATTTAAATAAATAATTTTTAAAAATTAAAACAAATAATTTATTTATAAATAATTAATACAAATTAAATTAATATGATTTTAATAAATAATAATTAAAAGTAAATAATTTAAAATAATATATTTATTATAATTTTAAATAAATAAACTGGCTAAATAAATAAAAAGCTATATTATATTAATAAATAATTTATTTACT
>JBBPBR010000005.1:31443401-31458568 GCA_037974775.1 Cicer pinnatifidum | reverse complement strand
TAATATTTTAAAGTAAATAATTTATTTTATTTATTTTCTTAATTTAAAATAAATAAAATAGATAAATAAATAAAAAATAAATCAGATTGATAAATTTAAAATTACTACTTTTGAAATATTTTAAATATTAATTGATAATTTTTTTAATTAAGGATGTTTTTTTATGTCATTTTACATTTTGAATTTATTGAACTGTTAATTTTAGCAAACACTTCAATTAGCTTAATAGCTATTAGCTATTAGTTAATTTTACCAAACACTTCAATTAGCTTAACAACTATCAGCTATTAGTTAATTTTACCAAACACTTCAATTAGCTTAACAACTATCAGCTATTAGTTAATTTTACCAAACACATCCTTTTTCCATCATAATCATGAGAGGTAGAGAGGAAGGTTGTGAGTTGTGATGAAGGACATGTTTCCGTTTGAATGAGAATATATTAAAAAAATAGGGTTTTTCCCTTTAAATGCAATCGGGTTGTGCATGAAACGAGTCCAAAATCCAAGCTAAAAGATACGATCTCGCTTGAAATCATGCCATTTCACGAATTACAGGGAATCTCCCCTAATAAATAATAGATGTTAGGGAAATAAATCTGTATTTCATAAAATAGGAAATATTAAAACAAATCTCAAGCTAATGTTTTGTTTTACAAAAAGTTATAGTAATAATAAAATAACATTGTAATTTGTAACATACTAAATAAAAGTAGCATATTCAAATCTCATTAAATTTGTCTAGTTAAATTTTACCATTCTGAAATGTTTAGTATAGTTATCAGCTATCATTATTATTCTAAAAAGCAAAGACTCCGGGGTTGATATTTACTATGTAGACATATTTCAAATATATATAAATATTGACATTTAATGGTTAGAAATATATATAAAAATAATTGCTTGTATATATTTAGTATAAAACATCTAGATGTATATTGTTAATAATAAATAATTGAATGTATATAAAAAATATTCGAATTGCAGCCATCCTGCAAAGCGCCATACGCTAGTCTAGTTTCAAGGTCAGTTTCCGCTATCTAGAATTGGCCATCTAGATTGGACTACTGAGAAACTTTGATATACTTTTGATAGACTGTTAGTGGCCAGCGTTTAACTTCAAAATCATGTTGATTATTAGAATTTTAATGCAAAATAAGGTTAAGGTAATAGTTAGTAGCACGCAAAGGAGAGCAGTGTGCTACACTGAGAAAAATGGTGCTGGACTAGTATGCAGCAAAAGCTCATACCAGATTTTTGGTTTCTGTGAAATGAAGCAGCGTTAGTTTATCTTTGGGATAAGATTCGATTCAACACTTCTGTTTGGTCATCGTTTTTCGTGCACATCTGTAATAGAATGTCTTGCCACTAAAAATGGTGGGTTCCATGTCACTCAAGATGGAAATGGGGATGCCATGAAGCCGGACCACCATCCTAGTAAAAACTTCTGCGAAAGAGCATGCTGTATAAAGGTGTTGAATGACAATAAAATTAACATTTTGCTACGTCTGTTGAGTGCTACTAGAATTGTATCACCCTATTTACTTGGGAATCCCTTCCGTGTAATCATTGCTCATCTTTTCCCGAATTGCATTAGGTATGGGCAAAGGTATGAATAGACCTGCTAAGGAGGTTGCTTGGTATTTTCTGCAGTGACAAATATGCCACCAGGCAGAGCCTCATAGGCTGAAATTGTTCGCTTCATGCCTATCCAATATATTGATTGAGTTGTAGATATGTCCTGCGAATGCCTGAATGTTCCCCACTTTGTGAATTATGAAACTCCTGATATAACTTTGGAATCCAAGCTGAACTAGCTTAACACACTAATCTTCCCTTTTAGTGCATTCTTCCCTAAATTGTTAATACTTTCCAGTTATGATAAGGCGGTAAACAGTTCATGCCAAAATAGCTAATCTTGTAAATCTTCCAATCAATATTACAATTTTAATTGACATATCTTGGAGGGATTATTGATTTTGATAACTTGATGCAGGTAACAACTGCATTGTTGAGATTTGTTGCTGAACTAGTCCTCAACAAATCCCAGCGATTAACTTTTGATTCTTCTTCCCCTAATGGAATACTACTTTTCCGAGAAGTCAGTAAACTTATTGTTGCATATGGAGCAAGAACGTTGTCTCTTCCTAATAGAGCAGACATGTACACATCCAAATACAAGGGGATATCGATTTGTTTGATAATTCTTGTTCGAGGTTTGTATACACTTTGATATGTTATTATAGTTCTATAGCCTTTTCTTTTTGGCATCAAGGATGTGGTGAAATGGATGGCCTCTTCTTCTAGACACATCAAGTAATCTAGGTTTTGGTATATGTAATGCTAGTGACTAAACCTAAACACCAAATGGTAAATTAATTTTGCCAGGGACATCATTTTCCTACCACTTTTCATAATCACCTTCTATTATAATTTAAATATCATTTGCAGGTTTTACTTAGGTAATGATTTTTCACCTGCTCCGTGTGTAACTTTTGTCATGATATACATGTAATCTTAATGTAGCAATTGAAAATTAGTTAATGAATGTCTGAAATGTAAAAAATACTAGAAACTGACACTATGAATTCTCAGCTTGTTTTATACATGTAAAGCTGAGTTCATAATGCTTGATTTCTTCATTCTCATTTGCTGTCTTATTTATAATATTATCTACTCTTTTTTTGTGCTTGAAGTAAAAGACAATGGAGTAAACAGTTCAGTAAGAGCATCATATTTTCATTATCCATGAGTATTATCTGTTTAATATATTTTTTTTGCGGCAGCACTATCTGGGAACTTTGTCAACTTTGGAATATTTGAACTTTATGGTGACAGAGCACTCTTTGACGCTCTTGATATCACTGTAAAGTTGATATTGTCAATTCCTATGGGAGATATATTTGCATTTCGGAAGGTATTACTTTACCTTTATGCTATGTTCTCTATTCTGTTGGTTAGTTATAGACTTGTTTTCCTCCTTTGGTTTCTTGATTTTTTGCTGTAAATTGCGATATAAGACAATAAATACACATAAATTTGCTCCTATTTTACATGGTATCTGCACTGCTTTTGATCTGTCTTTGTGCTTCACTACCGCTGCCGACTGCGATATTTGCCGCCGTAAGCAACACCTTTCAATCTTTTAATTTTTTGTCACAAACAGTTGTCCATTATACTAAACTCCGGTGGCCCTTCCGCTGTCTTCTCTGCATTTTCCAGCTGCGCCATAACCAGCGTTTTTCATAGTTTTGTGCTTATTTACATTGTTATTGCTGTGCCAATACTAGTTGCACATTTTCCAGTGTGATCCATTGCCTAAAACCACCACTGGTTGCTGTGCAATCCTCCGACGAGCACGACAGTTCTTTTCCTATCGCCAACAGCCACCGCACGCGCCTCCACCTTCTCTGCGTGTGGGCCCATGCGCCGCCACAAAACTCGCGCGTGTAGTTCTCTCTGATTACCGTTTTCAAGCACTAACCATCTTTTGGTGTTTTTTCGGCATCCTTTCATCTTCCCTTTGCATAGATCGCCATGTCTGGCACTATATCTGTTGCTTCTTTTTCTTGCACTTTCAGTTTCACTACTCCTCTTCCGTTCATTCCTTGGGAAAAATTGGTCGGTTTTGCCAATTACGCAAATTGGGCTGCTGCTGTGGGAACTTAGTTTCAAGGACAAGGTACCATTTGGTTAGATAATCCTTTTATTTCCACCAAACGATCAATCCAGTGGTGACTTTATTCCCGCATATGTGTCATACTAGTGGCACCTTTTATTCCCACCGACGGTCAATCCTTTGGTGACTCTATTCCTACATATGAATCATATTAGTGGCGCATTTTATTTCCACCAATGATCAATTTGGTAGTGATTTTTTTTTCCCACACATGAATCATTAGTGGTGCCTTCTCTTTTCAAACAAGTCCAATAGTTGTCAAATTTAGTTTCAATTTTTGTGATACAATGTTTTGATGTAACAAGCTTAAATTATAGTATGAAGAAAGTAAAAGACAAAATTCTTTCATATTTTATTACTACAGCTCTAAGCTGCTTATATAGGAAAAGAAATTACATAGTAATATTGAGTAATAATGACAAAATCATAAAATAAAAATAAACATAATAATATAAAATAAAAGAGAATCAAATCTGATTTCTCTTGATTCTTCAACACATAGTAATCTTTAGCTTGAGGGGGAGTGTTGAAATTCATTGTATGTTTTTATTATTCTTTGATTGTGCAACATCCTAAGCTAATTGTTAGTGGTATTAGTCAACATAATTTCCTAGACATTAAATGTAATTATTGCAACATCATTATAAATAGAAGGTGTGATCTCACAAGAAACACAGAAAAAATTACTCATATTTTACACTATTAAGAGGACATTTCATTGTCAAAGACTCAAACACTACATTTAACTAATGTTCTCAAGGGATTTAGTAATTGCATTTGTTTATAGGAATAATAAGTATAGACATGATATCATAGTTATTATGCATATAGTTCTGAGATTGGATATTGATTCTCATAGTGCCTATATAATAGAGTCTCCGTTGTGTATTTCAAACACATGGTTTCACCATCTCATGCTTCTATTTTCTCTAACTCTACACTCTGCAAACATGCAAACGCATACCCACCTAATTTGGCTTGTGCCTTTTTTGCTTCTCTTGTTAATGGAGTTTGGATTGTACCTCTCCTGAAATTTTTTATTTTGCTTCTGAAGTAATGTTTTCAAAATATAATTTTCCTTTCAATGACATAAACTGAAAATTACAGCAACTGAGTTTGGGGTATACAAGGAAAACACTAAGGTCAACCTATCATAACATATTTATAGTCATAGCATCTGATCATTTGGATATAATTTAATCTACAAACATTTTTCTCTTCTGATCTATTCTGCAGGTTGCTGTGGCTTACTTTTCATTTTTAGAGATTCTTTTCAATGGCCATTTGTCATTTGTTCTCAATTTAGATAAAACTGCGTTCATGCGAATTGTTGGATCACTCGAGTTAGGCATTAAAGACTTGAGTGAAAAAATATCATCACAGGTTTGTATAATTTTCCACATATTCTGGTTATATGATAATTTTACTCTAATGTAATGACAACATCAATACGACTTCTAATTCCTGACGTGCATGTCACTATGCTCATCAACAAAGAAAGTAAGCACAACTTATTTAATGATGTTATGCCATTTGTTTACTTTCATGCTCTAAATTTCCTTTTGTTTATGTAGTGTGCCTCTGCTATTGACAACTTGGCTACATTTTATTTCAACCTTGTCACTGTTGGAGAGTCGGTTACCTCACCTGCTGCTTTTAATACAGCTGGACTCATCTCTGAGTTTCCTGAGCTATTCTCAAGAGTAAGTTTGTGGTTTGCTCTCTGCTTAGATATGACCCTCGTTTCCTTATAATATACTGTTTGTAAATAGTCGATTGAAAGATTGTAAATAGTGCTATATTGGCGTGCGACACTGCCGGTTGCCGATTTTTTGCACCCACAGCTGCCACTTTTACAGCTAAAAATAGCTGCCTCTACCACGTCTGGGATGTGCTAGATGGCATCACCCAAAATTGACTTAATTGCATGTATTGTATTCAAATTTGTTAGTGTTGAAGTTGTTGGATTTTAGAGAAAACGAGGAAGGAAAATAATAAGAGTTTGAATATTGTTGATAATAACTTTATGCTAGCTTGATACAAAAGATTTAATAATATTATCTATTTATAGAGATACATAGATTCACTCCTAAATCAAGAACAAATCATACTAATAATGAGGTATATTCTAAAATATCTCTATGATTATATGTATGAGAAACAGTGTTGTTAAATTGCGGTCATGGTGCTGTCTGTCTGCCATAGGCAATTTGTGAAGGAATGTCCACCATGACAAGTTTATGTGGCGGTTTTTTTGGCCTTCCGCCATTGACAACATTGATGATACACCATTGCCAAACAAACATATATTGCATTTTTATTTGAAGCAAAAGTATAAATTTGGTTATAGCCATTTCAGTTTTAATTTATCAATCAAATTGTTATCCTAATATGTATATATTTCCATCTTGTTAAAGTTCTGGGTTTTGGAAAAGAAGAAAAGCAATAATGACTTTGAATAAGATAATCGTATAATATGATTGTTAATGATTTGATACTCACTTGATACAAAAAGACTAACACCAACCCCAGTTTATAGGTATACAAGACTCCTAACTTAAATAAATAAAGAAACCAGGAAACAAATCATTATAAGTAATATCCAACTAATCTTAGGAGATAGTCTATGATAAGAAACTAATCCTATGAGATTATTGAAAATGAAATATTACTATGTAAATAAATAGAAAGTCTGTAAGTATGCCACACGCCACCCTCTACCACCCCACGTGACGACGCATCCGGCAACCGTTTACAACGGTGCATCCTGAGTTTTTAGTTTCAAGTTACGCATATACGAGTTCCAGTTCAAACAACCCCTGTTTTCCTGGTTCAGACGCCTTTTCTGGCACTCTTTACCAACCATGGCGTCTCTATCTGAAAAAAATATCATCTTTACCAACTACATCATATCTCCTCCCTCTGTCGAAAAAATTGAATGGATCAAATTATGACAGTTGGGACGCCGACATCAAACTATGGATGTTTGGTCAAAGTTATGAGGACTACCTCACTCAAAATCCTGAAAAGGTGGTTGCTGCTGAAACATCAAAATAGAAGCATATAGATGCTCTGTTTTGTAGTGTCATTAAGTCTACACTTCATCCTGATGTTAAACCGATTTTTCCTCCACACCTCACGTATGAATCAATTTAGAGTCGGACAAAGGCACTCTACACTAATGACACTCGAAGATGATAGACGACTTTATTTCTTCATATCTTGGCACCGCTCGTAGTGCACTTCATGATCTTGATGAGTTTATTCCTCTTGTTGCAAATAATTCAGTTGAACAAAAGAAGGAGCTGGATCAACGCAACACCTTCTTATACTTCTTGCACTCTATGGCCTATCTCAAGGGTACTCTACAACACGTGGTCAAATTATGGGATCTGTTTTTGTTTTGGATATGTCTACTACCTCAACAATCTTCATTCGAGTACCAACAAAACATCCATCTGAGCCCTCTATTACTTCAGTTCCGGGTGACACTGCTACCCTTGCATCTCTGGGACATAATCAAAGTTGCTATCGTGGAGGACCATTCAACTCTAAGCCTCGTCCCAAATGCAAGCATTGTAATCGACTTGGACATACTATTGATCGCTGTTGGAAGTTGAGTTGTTTTCCTTTTTTGAGCAATTTTATCAAGAAATTAAAATTCATTTGGTGTTTCCATTCGTACTGTAAGAAGTGATAATGCTCGGGAATGTCTGTTCCATTTCAGAATTTTATGGCTTCTAATAGTATTCTACACCAAAAGTCATGTTCTCATACACCCCAACAAAATGGGATAGTTGAACGCAAAAATTGACATCTCATTGAAACTACACGAACTTTATATGGAGCAACCACTGAGGTTTGTTGTTCAGGGGAGTCTTCCACCATGGTTTGTCGGCTACACAGGTCCTTTTATGGTCTTAAACTGTCTCCTAGAGCTTGGTTTAGCAGATTCAGCTTGGTAGTACAAAAGTTTAATATGATTCGTAGTGAAGCCGATCACTCTGTATTTTATCGTCATTGAGCCCAAGGGTGCATCTATCTTATTGTTTATGTGGATGACATTGTCATAACTGGTAGTGATCAACAAGAAATACTCCAGTTGAAACATCTTTCAAATCAGTTTCCGACTAAAGACCTCGATAAACTCCGTTATTTTTTGGGTATTGAGGTAGCCCAATCTAAGGATGGCTTGTAATTTCACAAAGAAAATATGCTATGGATATTCTTGAAGAAACAAGTCTTTTAAATGCCAAGCCAGTCGATACTCCTATGGATCCAAATGTCAAACTCCTACCTAAAATTAAACTATCTCACAGTCACCCGTTTTGACATTTCCTTCGCTGTCAATGTGGTAAGCTAGTTCTTAAATTCTCCTTGCCAAGAACATATAGATGTTGTAATCCGGATTTTTAAATACATCAAGAGTGCATCTGAAAAAGGTTTCATATATGAAGATAAAGGACATACTCAGATAGTTGGTTACTCAGATGCTGATTGAGCAGGCTCACCCATTGATAGACGATCCACGTATGGATATTATGTACTTGTCGGAGGAAATTTAATATCCTGAAAGAGTAAGAAACAAATTGTTATTGCAAGATCCAACGCTGAGGCAAAATATAGAGCCATCTCACTAGTCGTATGTGAATTCATCTGGTTGAAATAGTTACTAAAAAAAGTTCAATTTGAAGAGGCAAACCCAATGACACTAATATGTGATAATCGAGTTGCATTGCACATTGCTTCAAATCCTGTTTTTCATCAGCAGACCAAGCATATTGAGGTAAACTGCCATTTTGTTAAAGAAAAGATCGAATCGGGCGACATTATCACTAGCTTTGTCAATTCTAATGATCAGTTGGTAGATGTTTTTACAAAGTCATTGCGAGGTCCTAGAATTAGTTATATATGTAACAAGTTGTGTGCATTTGATTTATATGCTCCAGCTTGAGGGGGAGTGTTCAAAATGAAATATTAGTATGTAAATAAATAGAAAGTCTGTAAGTATTCCTATCGCCTATAAGTATTCATGTCATTCTGTGTATTTATTACATAAAGTCTATATAAAGAATTTCCATTGTGTAGTTGAAACACACGGGTTATTCAACATGTCTCTCAATATTTTCTTCTCATTAAACCGAGATAAACTAAGATAATTAATATGACAAGATTTTCTTATATTCTGGCACTAATTGGTTTAAATAGAGTAGTCTAAACCTAATGGGTTGAGTACAATTGTTATAAATAATTACATATATAAAACTCTCCTTCAAGCTGGGGAATGAATGAATATCTATCATTCCCATCTTGCAAGTAAGTTGGTTGAATCCTTTTATTGCTAAACCCTTCGTCAATATGTATGCTAGTTGATGCCTAAAAGGAATGTAGGTTGTAGCTATCAATTCACTATCTAGTTTCTCTTTAATAAAATATCGGTCTATCTCAATGTGTTAAGTTCTATCATGTTGAACATTATTATGAACAATAGTGATGATCGACAAGAAAACACAATAACTTGAAGTAGATCTTCTCTATCATTCACTGAGCTTGCATAATCAACATCAATATACGCCTCTATAGTTAGGCTTCCACCTCTTTTAATCAAGAGTCCTCTTCTTGGAGTGGCTTTGATATATTTTTAGAACACGGTCTAAAGCATGCAAATGTCTCACTCTCAAATCTGGCTTAGCGTGTGTCAAGTAAATCAACTTTTCCACTATTATTTGATATTGGACCTTGTCAACTTTGGTACTTCCATCTTCATACGTCATTTTGTGATTTTTGTTTATCGAAACACTCGTAGGTTTGCACCCAAGTTTTCTTGGTTCCTGCAAAAGATGACTTCCAAGAAATACTTGAATTGTAAAGCACCTCAATTCCCAAGAAATACCTGAATTGTCCAAGGTCCTTCATCTCAAATTCAACTCATGATTTCTCCTTGAATTCTCAGTCAAATCATCTTCTTTAACAATAATGTCGTCAATTTAGTTTTTCTCCTCGTGAATGTTTGAAGAAAAGGGTATGATCTCCTTGGCTTTGCTTATAGCCTAAATGCACCATTGTCTTTGTGAATCTTCCAACCACGCTTAAGTACACCTTGTTGGCTTCACCTATGGGACCAAATTCTGGGAAAATCTCCATATACACCTCCTCTAAGTCTTTATGCAAGAAAGCTTTTTTGACAACAAACTGATGCAGTTTGCATCCAGAGGAGGCAGCAAGATATAGTAAGATCTGAACAATATTTATCTTTGCCACTAGAACAAATGTCTCCTCATAATTGATGCCATATGTCAAAGTATATCTTTTTGCTACTGTACAGATCCACCTGCATCCAACTGGGTCTCCTTGCCTTGGACCTAGTTTTTATCTTTCAATGCTTTTTGAACAATTGATGGTGTTCTCACAGTGTCAACAACTGCAATAAAAATCTAATACTGTAGGGAGAGATTATTAAAGGAGACAAATTGAGAAATAGAATATCTATATATTTAGAAGCACAAAATCTTTTATCTTTTCTAAAAGCAATAGGTAAATCATTTGGATCAGAATCACAAGATTAGAAATCAGAGAATCACCAATAGAGGAATCAGAGAATCACAAGATTCATGCGATTGAAGTTGTTTCTAGAATAGGTCAGGTTTGCGTCTTTTTTGATACACTGGAATTGGTGCCAAGGGTGCTGATTCCTGTAAAACACAAGAAAATAGAGGAGCTGGAACCTGTCGCAAAAAGAATGGAGCAACTGGAACAAAACAATGTGCTTACGACTTAGAGGATGATAACATTTATACCCTTTTTTGTTATGAGGATACCCCACAAACACATCTAATTGCGCGAGAATTCAACTTAGTTATGTGTTGTTTATGAATATGGACAAAAGAAACACACCCAAATACTAAGATTCAAGACTCTTCATAACAGCAAGAGTGGGATTATAACATGAACAGGATTAACCTTACCTCTATAACACGAGATGGTACTCAGATTAATTAGACAAGCAACAGTCAAAACTATTTGTTTTTATTATATCTGTAATTTTACAACTCTTGTTTATTAATGGTTTACCTAATTTATTTCTTGTTTTATATTTCTAGCCTTTTTATATTTTGTATTTAGATGGATTGTGAATTTGTGATAAGCTATTATGTTTTTATTATACCTGTAATTCTGCTATTAATGTTTACTTAATGGATTACCTATTTATTTATTTTTTCCATATTTCTAGCATCTATACATATTCTATTTCTGATTAGAATAATGAATCAAAATAAAATTGTTTCTTCAGAATCTTCTCTTATGTTATCATATTATTCACCATGTCTTAGTCATTGTCTATTTTTTCCTCAGATATTAAGAACTGTATTTGAGGTTGTTGTATTGGAGGACCGTGGTAATATGTGGAGTCTTAGCAGAGCAATTCTAAGTATGATACTAATCAATGAAGAGGTAATGACTATCCTGTTGTTATTAGGTTCAATTTTAGTATATTGTGTTGGTTTAGAATAGCACATTTGATGTGATATGGTAAAGAAAATGGGAGGCAACTCTCACCTTACAAACTGGTTTTTTTGGGTTGAGTTAGTCAAATTATATGATATTAAAGTCTATCTAAAATCCATTGAATCATCTATTACCAGAGTCTAGTTTTGGGCATGAAGGAAGAGGGTTTAGAGTACTGCATTGAATGTTAATATAGCCTAATAATCAGATCATAAGTGGGAGGCAACCCTCACTGGTTTTCTAGAGCTCAGTTAGACTCAACTCCAATTCAAAGAGTATCCATATTGTTTCAAATGTTATAAACTCAAATTCACATTAATTCTAATCAAATCATATACTCTGCCAGTAATGTGTTTGGACATCAATGTTTTAAAATTTGGGAATCATTTTCTTCCTGGTGTTTTATTGTTTGTATGCAAGAAACCATTTTCTTCCATATACTAGTAGGATGTGAGAATGCATATATTTGATATTATGATTTATGTTTAAAAATGGAAACGTTGGTTTCCATGAATCCAACATCTCTCTTTTAGTAAAAAATAAAAAGAATCCAACATCTCTCCATTCATGGCATTTCGTAGAAGGTTATTTATGGTGCATGGGGTAATACATCCAGGAGGCTTAACTTCAAAAGATAAAAAGATTCCACAAAATTGAGTCAGATCTGATGTTGGATATATTATCTTTTTTTGTTTTTACTTTTCTATGGATAAAACTTTTATAGGACAAGTGGGGCCAAATAGGAAACCTGGTTCAAATTTTTTACATATAAAACGTTTTAACTAATGTTTCTAGGTAACAAGTGAATGTTGGAAAAACTGAGAAGCATATCTGAATTGCTTGTCAGCTATCCATTGTTAGAATAAAATATCAAAATTGTCGGATCACAGTCAGAGTCTACTATGATTCCTTTAATTGATTATTTGGATTACTTCTCAGCTATCCAATGATAGAATAAAATATCAAAATTATCGGATCACCGGATCACAGTAAGAGTCTACTATGAGTCCTTTAACTGATCATTAAGTAGGTTTAAAAGGGGTGAATTGTCAAGTTGTGTGATATTAAATTTAAATTATTCAATGTAGAATGATTTTAAAGAAGTGAAATTTCTAATTATGTATGCTAAATTATTTATTTTATAATTTCAGAATCACTAAGTGTCTTAAGTAGCACCCTTATAGAACCAGCGTGTTACATAACAAAGCTAATGGAAATTAAAAAAAAAAAGTATCCACCCATATCCCAAAACACTCTTTGGAAACTCCCTCTAAAAATCAGCAGAAAAAGGGATAAACTGAAATGGAAATAAACAAGAAACAATAGTCCCTTTCCACTTTCAATAAAAAAGACAGCATGAAGACAAATGCCTAAATTTATTATTAGTATATGAGTTACCAATTATATCATGTTGAAGTTGTGGGATCCATTTATCTAATTGTTTATGTGACTGATATTGTTATAACTGGGTGTGATCTCCAAGGCACATCTAGTTGATACACGTCTCTCACCAGTTTCAACTAATGACCTTGGTAGGCTCCATCGGTTCTGGGGTATTGGGATAACTAAATCCAAGAACAGCGTAGTAATTTCTAAAAGGAAATATCCCCGCATCTGCCACATCTAGTATTATTAAGAGCATCGTTTCTTACTTTTCTTCTCTTCCTACAAAATCCTATGCTTTTTACATTATATACTTGCTGACTCTTTGATTTTCTATTTTGCTTGCAGATGTTTGCAAATATCAAGGCTCAAATTATATCTTCATATGTAAGTTCAGAGCTGTCTATGAAATTTGCTTTGACTAGCATGTTTTATTTATATAAATTATCAATATTATGGGCTTCAATTACTAATATTGATATGATCATAAATACAAATTGACTACTTGCTAGATAAATTAATCAGTAATCTATTTAATTTTTTATAACACTTGAACATGAAATTTTTTCATTATCAATGAGAGCCTTGACACACCGGTTGGAGCTATTTCTGTGTCTAGGAGGTCACAAGTTTAAATAGGTATGACTACCGGGTCATCATATCTTAGCTTCCAATTTTGACCATCGTCCGTGTGATGTTTGAGTTTACACACATCAGTGGTTGAAAGTAGATGTACTGAGTGGAGGCATAAGGTGTTTGGACGCTGTCCTCACCCATCTCATTACTGTACTCAACCATACAAGGATTAAACTGCTCATTGGAAAACCAAGTGTTTTGCTGCTCGTGTGAGAGCATATTCTTATGATGGATCTCCCTAGTACTGAAAAATTGTGGAAAGTTCAAGCAATTCGTAGGTTCAATTTTTCCCGGGAGATGCCACTGATAAAATCATAGCTTCTGAGCATAATTTGCAACTTTTTCCTCGGGGTGAACCTGTAATTCCAAGAAAAACCAGTTCATATGGTTTTTTTTTTTTTCTTACTACAATACAAACATTTTGGTTATTTTCAAGCCTGTAAAGGTGGAGGTAACCCGTCAGTTAACTTATGAAGCAGTAAATAACTGTTTATTCAGGGTTTTGATATTTTGAGAAAACTGAAAATGTCTTGTTTCTTGAATGAAGTTATTGAGAATGCCATTCTTTTGTAATTATTTTATATATTTGGTTCAGTTTTTCTCAAATTACTGTGTATTAGCCTCAACAATCTTACCTAAGCTGAATATATGGTTGCTTTGTTGTAATCTGAATATAAAATATAGGGACTAATATGTAAATTTTGTAAATTTGAAAAAATTATAGGGACCATTTTATGGTCCATATGTTATAAGTTAAAGAGGAATTTTGAAATTCTTAAATTTTACGTACCTCGTGAAATTGATTAACAAGGTCTATTTGAAATATCTCATGAAATTATTAAGTTTTATGTGATATATGAAATATTACAAAATACTTCATGAAATTCCTTTGATTAACAAGGTCTATTTGAAATATCTCATGAAATTATTAAGTTTTATGTGATATATGAAATATTACAAAATACTTCATGAAATTCCTTTGCTTTGAAAATTCTCTAAATTTTTTATCAAAATAAGATAAGGTAATTTGCATCGAAGAATTTGAATTCTCTTAAAAGAATTATATTTCTTAAATAATTTGTTATTTTACTTGTAATATAATTTGCATTAATTTCAAGTTTTAAATTTTTTTTTTAATTAATGTGCAGCCACCGGACAGACACCAGCGACTTTCTCTATGCTTTGACAAGCTTATGCAAGATGTGACGCTCAGCTTGGACCCAAAGAACAGGGACAGATTCTCCCAGAACCTGACAAGATTTAAGTCTGAATTTTGTGCCAAATAGCATGAGCTTTTTCCTTTCCGCAGAAATTTGTAAGGGTGTCTAATTTAGAATCCTGTACATTTTTACCATTAGTCCTGTTTACCATTTTGGTCTTTTTCCCTGTTGGTGGGGTTTTTGGCGTGATGAAAGGTCTGCTAGCATACCTTTAATAGAAAAAACAGGGACAGTATACCAACTCCAATTTAAAGAGATGCATTGAGATGAAATGCGGCTCAGGTGCTTTGATGGGAAAACATTTACATTTTTCCACATTTTCGCTAGATTAAAATTTGCCAAATTGGAAAGGAATTTTGCAAATTGTAGGTATTCAATTACAGATAATTATTGAATGAATTTACAGATAATTTAGTTTACATAAATGATATAATTTGATACTATTTTTTTGATTGTCTTGGTATTACATTCTCGCTGTGGTATTGAAGAGTTAGTGAGGGGAGAAGGAAAATTAAGATAGAATATTTAAATCAATATTAGTGTGATTTTAAAAAATGTTATTCAATAAGAAGAAAAAAAAAATTTGCGGTGATTATTTTAATTATTAATTTAAGTTCAAATTAATTTTTCGTCAGGATTTACATATTTTAAGAAAAGTGATTGACATTTAATGATTAAATATTTCATGCGGCTCTTAAGTTCATGTAATTATTTAGTCAATATTTATTTTCTCTTGATTTTATT
>JBBPBR010000005.1:31395147-31412338 GCA_037974775.1 Cicer pinnatifidum | reverse complement strand
CGACTAAAACAATAGGTAAAATATTAGATAAAAATGTCATATTTTTATTATTTTAAGTTAATTAATCATAAACTTTTATATTGTTAAAGAATAAATTTATCAAAAACTTTAATTTTAAATAATTAACTTTTTAATTATAAATTATTAACTATCAGCTAACAGTTTTTCAGCTATCAAAATAATTTTTCAATTATAAGTTAACTCATATCTTAATTTACCAAATAGAGCCTCAGTCGATTGTAGTATTTATTCATGATAAGTCAGTGCCTTGAGTTGATTGTGAATTGCATGCTAAAATTTATTAATTTTATATAATTGATTGAACATGTTTTGTTGCTATTGAAGGAATATGGTATAAATCAACCATTTTGCACGTGATTTTATTAAAACTAAAAATGGATAATTAATGTGAAGTATATTTTTCTTGATAGAGTTGGCATGTGGTACTCAACTATCTAATATGTAAGGTGGAAATTTTATATTTTGTTTGATTTCATTCAGTTGGAATAATTTTATTCATTATTTAATACAAAAAAAATGCTAGTAATTAAGAAAGTACTTAGTGGCTTGTTATTGACTCATTCTTTCCTTTGACGGTCAAGTCTTAGTTAGAGTATATTGTGAGTATAATATTATCACTCTTATTTGTTGTATAATTATTAAATATTTTAAAAGTAACTTTTTATTATTTTTGAAGTAATTTATTATTTGAAAGAAAAAAAAAATCAAGAGGAGAAATTTGCTCCATTTCAATTTGTTAACCGGTGTCATGCTAAGTTGCAATTGCAAACCAATTGAAAGTTGCAACTATCAATATCATATCATAGTTTGAGAAAGTTTTATTTTATTGTGAAAATATTAGACTTATATTCTTTAGGGAATATTTGAGATACTTTGTATCTTTATGAGTATATTTATTTCAGTGGAAGTTTATTGAAAAATAAATAATAGTGATTGGTTGATAGGGTCGGTGACATAACTCAGTTGTGTTTTAATTTTAAAAATTCACTAATAAAAAGAAGTACTAAAAATTAGAAGAAAAAAAAAAACTAAAATTATACAAAATAATATAAGTTTTGAAAATTGATCATAGGATCGCATACATGAAAACATTACATTTTACCACTAGATCATTGCAAGACATCTAATAATTTGTGAATGTTTATAATGTATAACTAATAATTTTGGGGTCTTGTGTACGACTCATTGTCAATTATCTAAAATTTGACAATTGAATTCATATACCGTAATAAAATAGAAACAAGAATTACATATCAATAATAAATGTCATTAAAATAAATTGTAACTACATTTAAACAACATAGTTTACAACTCAATTTAATGAACAATTTAATTAATTTATAACAACATTCACTAGTGCAATAAATCCTTGTTAGATCGGTTCCTACGTACTTGTTAGATCGGTTCCTTGTACGATCTAACATGAAGCGTTGTAATAAATAGTTAATTATTAAATCAGTTAAAATAATAGATGTAACAAGTCACATTCATAATTGATTTATTAGATCGGTTAAATTTGAACCAATCTAACAAGTCAATTTAAAATTGATTTATTACATTGGTTAAATTTGAACCAATCTAACAAGTCAAATTCAAAATTCATTTATTACATCGGTTAAATTTGAACCAATATAACAAGTCATATTCAAAATTGTTTATTTTATTGAGCCAATCAATTTAAATAATTAATTTTTTATTTTTTTTTCTTCATAATTTTCACCCTTACATATGCATCCTCATAATTTCACATATTACACTATTAACTAGAATTTCTCATTCAACCATAAAACACAAAACTTCATATGAAGCTTTACATTTAAAAATCAATGACAATGAGTCATAATTTTTTTACAAAATCTAAATTATCAAATTTAGAGCTACATAATATTCACTAGTTAAAAAAAAAAACATTATCTTCTATTAACATGTCTAAAGATACTAAAATGATAAAAGTGCTTCAAGCATTTTCTATTAGTTCTAGAATCAAGTTTGCACAACGTTGTCGGACATTCATCATTTCTTCATCTTCGAATGGTTTTGATTCTCCAAATATCTGAATTATAAACATTGAAATAACAAAGTTATCTAAAGCATTTGACCATAAAAATCATAAGTAGTTAATTAATACTAACTTTGAAAAAATCTATCACATACCCGCATTCATGAATCAACAAGACCACTAGATACAATGTTCAACATATGTATCATAATGTAGTAACCACACTCATAACCTTTAGGTTGTATTTGACACTAAAATTTAATATTATATAGATAAAAAAATATAAATTATAATTGAAATTCTATATATATAATCTAAACAACTTACAATGGGAATGCTCCATGTGGGCTTGTTCTTTCTTAATTTTCGCAACTTATTATATTCACCCAAAGCTCTACAAAAATGAAATATTCATTAAAGTGTAGCAAATAAAATCACATAAAGATGAATTAGCATATAAATAAATAAATTAAAAAATAGCATGTTTTAATGAATGCAATAAAGGAAAAAAAATTCATCTAAAAAGAACAACAGAAGCACTTTCAATATTCACAATAATATGTATACCATTCAATATATAAGCTATGCTAAGGCTCCACTCCCTTTTTTCATTTGTACCAACATGCCTTTTTTATATATAACTTACTTATTTCAACCTCTATGCAGCCTCCGCTATTTCACATAGTATATTTTTTATGTTTCGCTATTTTCCGCTATCCACTATTCATAACACTGCTTAAAATTAAAGCTTTCTAAGTTTAATCTTGAGGGAGAGTGTTAGATAATGTGAGAAATAGCTTGTGTCTTACACTGATTTTATCTTAGATTATCTCTTTAACGCAGTTCCATATCTTTGAGTATCTTAAATTATCACTTAAGAATTACTAGTATTTCTTATTTATTAACTAATTATCATGATTTGTTTACCTGTTTGATAGAATTAGAAGTAGTAGTACTAGTATTAGCACAAGTAAAGATCAATTGTTTATATCATCAACATATCAAAGCCCATATCTTTTCCTTTACCAATACTTCCTCTAGGGAAATGAAACACAAATGAGCAAGTGAAAAAATTTGGTAAAATAAATCAAACAAGAGTAAGCTACAACTCTATGTTGAAGTACTTTAAATGCACTATTACTGACCAACTTTAATATCAACAGCAGTTATCTTCCCAACTAATAGCAATGCATATATGCCATCTAAACGTTGCACAGCTTTGGTAAAGCCAGTTTTTACAAGTTGGACAAGAGGGCTAAGCAATGGTGACATCTGAAAATATTTAGCTGGAATATAAGGGGATGAAGCTTGCATAGTAAACAAGATATAAATTGACAAATAAAGATAATTAATTAACATGACAAGCCACCTTTAAGACAACATCTGCATTTTTGCAGATAACCCGTAGACTACGCAGAAAACCCCTTCTTAAAGTTTCCTTCTCTTTGAGCCCAGAAGCGAAAAAGGAAACTAAACTCTCTTGAATAATATTTGTAGATTTAACTGCCCAAGAAGCTATAGCAGACAAAGTTGTAACTTTAACCTCCTCATTTCCTGCCAATCCAGGGTGAAACATGAACCAAAAACATATATGATCCATATGAGGACAGGTTTGTTTGGATTTTTTTCAATTAAAAAATGCATTTAGAAAATTTGAAATTTGAAGATAATCAAACAGGCTTTTGTTAAAAAGAAAAACCACGCAAAAAAAAATACATTTTTTGTTCTCTCAATGTTAAATAATGTAGTTTCAAGGGATTGAAGATATTTAGTGGCTTTTGTTTACATGTTTGGAGATGAATGGTCATATTTTCAAGGGTGTCCCAATGTACTTTGAGTTGAAAAGGCAAAAAAAAAAAAAATTAAAAGTTCAAAGGAATATTGGTGTGTGACCATGTGTGCTTACCATCATCCTTGTAGCATGATAAAAGAAAATCACATATTGTTTGAGAAAGACTAATGAGGTATTTCCCATCAGGTGCATTGGATAGTTCTTGAAGCGCATTCACCATTCCAACTCTCTGGTATGGAAAAGCCAGCCTTCCTTCTGAACCTATTTCTCAAATGAAATACAAATGGTGAAAATATATTAAAAAAGGCACCATCAACTTGTCAACCAAGATAACATCATAACAAGTCAACAATACAAGCATAGGGTTATAGCATACCTTTAATAATAGATTTGATAGCATTGAACATTGTGTCGAATGCATCTGGATTGCTGGATTTTTGGCTCAAACTCCTGACTATAGCTAATGCCACGTCCCTTCTCCCTTCATCTGCATGTCGAGCCTGTACTAGTACTACTGAAAGAATTTCAGAAGCATACTTACTCAAATCAAGGTTAACCGACTTCAAAAGAATTCCAACAGACTCCAACACAATCTCAGGGTTGCGTTTAAACATTTTTACAGCAGCTGGCATAACAACACTTTGAAAATCTTCATGTGAAATTTGTAAATACAGTGGATGAAATGCTTCAGTGAGACTCTTTCCAGGCTTTTCTTTAGCACTCAATATTGCATTAACGTATATATCAAGAATTGTTGGCTGTAAAGTGCAGAGAATAGTTCACAAACATTTAAGAATCAATCATTCAATTGATATTCTCAACAAAGAAGTAACATAGTTCAACAGTACAAACTTTTCACAAAATCTTGCAATTAATATTTCAAAAACATTATGCCCACTCATTCATGCAAATACAAGTTTCAAAGCAGAAGCTGCATATATGTTACAAAAGAAACATCTATGATCCTCACAATAATTTCCACTGCATTGCAACAACAAAAAAATCCAACTAGAATAATTTTAGAACAACAGCTAACACTATGCATTCTATTTTTGTAGGGACGAAACTACTGGTGCTGAATTTCAAATGTTCGGTCAATCAAAAGATCTTTAAGCTCAAAAGATCCTGAAAACGAACAAATAACCAAAGCTCTACCTTCGGAAATGAACAGTATCACCAAAATCTCATCTTCAGCGTCGCTTAAATTAGCATTCGCTACTAAAATAGAATCAAAACCAGTCTTACCTAGTCAACTCAATAGTATCTCAGGCTTCAGCTTCGACTAAGTTACCAATGATTACTAAAATGGAACCAAAACCAGTTCTACCTACGAATGCGGACAATGTCAAAATAATTTCATGCTTCAGCTTCGTTTAATTCATCATTCGCTAACAAAACGAAAATCAAAACCAAGTCAAACAGGTTTCCGGTGATGCATGTTTCCGGTGATGCAGGTTTCCGGTGATGCAGGGAACATAAATATTGTATATAAGCACACTAAATAAAGCCCAATTCCAATCAGACATCACTCAACAATCACTGGCATCACATGCAGAGTGGTGCAAGCAATCTAAGCATGAAGATATAAGACTAGCATAACATGCAGGGAATGGGCAGAACATATTATTAACATAGACAATATCACAAACACATAACATGCAGTTTTAAAATTCACCATCACTTATGTAGAAATTTCTTCAAATTTCTCCATCAATTAAAGATTAATAATAAGAATAATTAACAATCAAATAATTTTAGATTGTTGAATAACAAACAAGAGTTATTAGAAAATTACCGGAGAAAGCAGATTCACGATTCAGATTAGAAGATTCACGATTCACGATTCAGATTTCACTAAAGTTGTTATTAGAAGATTCACGATTCAGATTTCACTAAAGTATGAAGGTTAAATGTGGAAGGATGAAAACGTTTTCACGGGTAAGATGCACGTGTTTAATTTGTGGATGGGTTTGATGAAGAATGAAGGTAAAATGATGAAAAATGGGTGACTCATTTGTGGCTTTGCAGAAGAAAAGATGAAAAGATGAAGAACGCGTGCTTAGGTAAAATGATGAAGAACGAAGGAAGAAAAGAGGCAAAGTGGGGAACGCGTGCTTAGGAATTGCAAAATGGGTTTACAGAATAAATATTTTGTAACTATTAAATGCAATATTTACAATTTGTTTTGGTTAATTTATGAATTTTTTTTTTAAAAAAAGACTTGTTAGATCGGTCTAATAAAACAAATCTAATAAAATTTGTAATAATAACAAATATGTTAATGTCTTTTTTTTTTGCATAGCTTTTTTTTGTGCAGTTTTTATTTTTAATTTTAATATGTATATTAGATCGGTTCAATTAGAACAGATCTAATAAAATTTACTATAATAATAAATTTAATACAATTTTTTTTGGTGTAGTTTTATTTTTTTTAATGTAACTATTAGAACGGTTCAATTAGAACAGATCTAACAAAGTTTATTATAATAACAAATTTGCCACCGCCTTACTTATTACATTGGATGTATAACAACCGATCTAATATCGACGATGTAACAAGGTTAAAATGTACTAGTGATTATTGAGATTATAAAATTGTTCCCTAATACATCAGGTTATATCAAATAAAAATAAAGCACTATGTCCAAAACAAAGCTTGCAAATCATCCTCGTGTATTGAGACTAAGCAAATAAAATAGATGAGATAAAATTTCAGTGAATTCTGAAAAATAAAGAGAAGAGTAGTTTTCATAAATATGCATCGAACATGAAAATATTATGCATTTCACATTAAAGCTCTCAACTTCAATTTTCATAAAAGCTTAACTTAAAACATTATCTATTTCTTAGTAATTCAGAAAAATATATGTATGACTTCAAATATTTTCCTTGGAATATGGAAAAAGTTGTCCAATTATCTTAATGTGGCTCACTAAGATAACTGAGACTTGATTAGTAAAGTTGGTATGACCAAACCCCAACTAGTGTCTTGATTGTTCTCTTTTACTTGTTATTTCATGCTCTAAACAACCTAAATAACAAGTAAAGGAGAACAATCAGGATACTGATTGGAGTTTGGCCATACCGGCTTTACCAACCAAATTGTTCTCCTTTACCTATTATTCCATGTTTGGAACAACTTGTAAGGTCATGCATGATCTGATTAAAAAGAATACAATGCACTTGAGATGTTATCTATGTAATGTCTTTGTAATGTCATATATGCAATGTATCATTCATCCATAACACTTATAAATAACTTAGCAATATATTGAAAATTAAATGGAAATTAAATCCTAAGTCTTTGATCAGGAGTTGGAACTAGAGGCAGAACTCCTGACAAGAGGCGGCACATTGTGGAGTAACAAATTTGAGACAACACTACGTAAGTCAAAGGATATGTGACCAGAGGTAGAGTTAAATAATACGTGACTAGAGGCAGAGTTAATCGATACGTGACCAAAGGCAAGGTTAGAGGATACATGACCAGATGAAGCTTGATTAGAGGGACTTGGATTAGAGGCAACTTAATCAAAGGAACTTCGATTAGAAGCAACTTGATTAGAGGGACTAAGATCAGAAGTAACTTGATTAGAAGGAAGACTGAAGCAAAACAACATAGGGAAAATGGAAGCATTTTACCAGAGGCAAAATAGAAGTAATTTACCAAAGGCAAAATACAAGAAACCATAAAACAACCAAAAGAGGTAAAAAAAAAAAGGAAGGAGAAACTAGAAGCATAAATACTCAGACTTGAGAAATAGCATCGGAGACAACATGTCTAGGAACTTAAGTCAATCATTAGAGGCAAAATGCCAAAATCATGAGTTAGGAATCAAATGTAGCAAAATAGAAAATAATTATTTGAGATAAAAATACTTAGGTTTCTGAAAGAAAAAAAAAAACTAGAGGCAAAAAGCTCAAAGTTACAGAATGACACCAAAAGGCAAAACTATAGAGGCAGGGGTGAAAAAGTTTCTAAGGCACACACATTTGCCTTAAGTGATAGGATTCACACATTTACTACAATTCTTTACTCAAAATCCTGATAATTTCCAAATTTTGTAACGCAACAATCTTGCAAAGATCAAACAAACAACATGCATGACATTTTAAAATCGTTTGGGTGCAGTTTCAAAACACCTATATGCTAAAAAAAATTATTTTCCTCACACTCTAAGTTCTTCTAACCCATTGTACCCTCAAAATAGTTTCTGACAAAAAATAAAGAATTTTAGTGAATAAATTCCCAGAACTCTCATGCTAAAAGGATTTAATGTAATAGAACTCACAACTTTCATAGTTTTCATTAATTGAAGAAAGAGTTATCCCAATAGTTTTTGTTTTCCTCTGGCTGAGCAGGTCTGATGAGGTTAAGTAAACTAATGTTGTTGGAGATTTTGAAAGAAAAAAAAAGGAGGATTTGGAGAGATGATGAACATCAGAGGTATGGAGTGCTTCTTCCTGTTTTTGAAATGAGAAGGAAGGAAAATAAAGGAAATGTTCTCCTGATTTTCCTGGGAAGAAATATTAAGAGGGAAAATGGAGGGAAATTCTCCTTATTGCCTTTTGGACATTTTTCATATTACTTTTTTTGTCCATTCATATTTTAATTAAAATTCCTTATTCCTAAATTAATATGTTAATATTTTTAAAAATCCTTATTTTAATAGATTTTAATTAAACAGGTTGTTACATTTTAAGGATAATTAAATGGGTTATTATACCTTGTGCAGTGGCTCAACCCGCAAAGACTATGGGTCGTTCCTGTTAATTGATATATTAATTGTTGATTAGCCATTGTATTACAATAATATAAAGATGTTTAATGAAATTTGTTTATGTGAAAATAATTATTTTTGTGAATTAGTTTTCCCTTTAAAGATGTTGTCACTTAGAATTTATCAAAGTAGACATGAAGAAGTATATTATGGTATTGGTTTGACTATAGGGGATATTATTTAAAGTGGATAAACCATTGTATTAAAATAAAACAATGATGATGCTTGGACATAAGTCAACGACAATAAATCTATAAGTGAATTTATTTTCCTAAATGGAATATTTTTGCTTAGTCAACTAAACATACTTATATAGATTTAATATGAAGAACATGTTTACTTTTATAAATTTGATAATTATGAGATTAATTGACTTAGAGACGTCTTAATCAATTTTGATGGAAGAAATTTGTGTCTTCCTCAATTCTATATAAAGTAGCTACTTGTATCCTCTATTTATGTACAAAGCCCTTGGATGAAATTAGTATGTGAAACATCGAGAGGATTGTGACTTATGCCACTTGAAAACAACAAGTGATAGGAACTCAACTTATGTCTTCCTTGTAGGTTGTGGTCTAAATTGGATGTATTAAACAAATGGTATTTCCCTCCAAGCTCAAGCTGCTAAATTAGAATTGGGTTAGATTTCTTATAGGTAGAGACCTACTATGTGGTTTGAAGCCAGATAATAGAAACAACAAGATCTTAGTGAAGTATCATTACCTTCAAACCATGCATATATAATTTGGTCTTCTACAACACATTCCCTTTAGCTATGAATCAACCATTCTTGAGACCACCAAGAGCTTTATCGATAAAGTCGAACTAGACAAGGTCGCTCGCCTTGGTCTGGAAACATTTCATACTTTTTCCATGGAGATGTTTCGCAATCAACCAGGGGAATCCAACACTTTTTCCAATTGGAGTTTATCTATCAAAGAAAGCTTAAAGGAAGAGAGCCTTTATAAACATGTCTTTAGCTTGATGATATTAAGCTCTAGTGATGATTCAGCTGATAACATTGATCCCATCAACATGCACCAGGTGTCTTTCAAAGCAGCTACCAGAAGCAAAGTTTTGTCTGCTAGCCGAAAGAGTAAATTCATAATTCATCATTCATCTTTTAGCTTAGCAAGTCTTTTAGTGTCTTTTTTTTCATAGGCTAGATTGTCAAAGACTTAGAAGAGGAGGAAAGGGAAAAATCAATTCCTAAAAAAATGAGTAGACCACATGGAGTTCATATCAACAAATTAATATATCACATGACTTCCAAAGTTAGCTAAAAAGAATCAGCTCAAGTACCGTTGATGTCAGCCAACAAGAAAAATAGGTCAAAGGTAATTCATCATTGCACAAAATGCATTATCCCTTTTGTACTCATTTTCCTATTCTACTCTAACTCTATTTTCCTCTTCTTTATTTGGAGATTTAAGACTTATCATTCCCATCCAATAGTAGTAATGATTTTATCTGGTCCCAGAAAGGCTAAAACAACACCAAGAACCTCTTCCAAGTTAACTTGTTTAACTTTTTGCATTCTTATTTCTGTAGCAACCAAAGAGACTTAACAACCAAAAATTCCAATTGAAGGTTTTTTCCTCTCAATGAAGAGATCACTAAAGACCTTGCAAAGGAAACCACTCAAGGCCCTACTACATAGGCTTTTATTTTGTAACTTATTAATCGGCTAGTGGCTACCAACTTTTTAAATTAAATGGAAATTTTATTGATGTTTTTCGTCAATACTCTCCTAATTAGTAGGATAATATTTCTTTAAATATTTTCTATTTATGTTATTATATAATTCTTCACCGACCATATTATCTAGACAATAGGATATTCCACTAAAAAATTTACTCACAAATGAAGGTATATTCATAATTTGGCGACCATTTTTCAAACTTAGGGAATTTAATAACCCAACTGGAAAAATGGTTTTCCAAACTAAGTCATATTCCAAGAATCATTTGTGTTTGAATAATTTGTTGTAAGCTTTTTCCATTTTAATCTTCAGATTCTCAATCCTAGTTAAGGCTAATAGTCGGTCCTTATTCATGGAATCCATTTCCATTAACATAGCTTGTTGATATTTATCCATGTTGAGCTTTTTTTTGCTTAACAACTCTAAGTGAAGCTACATTAATCTCTAATAGATGCATCCTGACCGTAAGTGAAACTTAGTGCAATGGTTTAGAATTCTTGATGGGCCATACGAGCTTGTAAGGTTCCATGCCACTTATTTTTTACTTATCCTCCATATTTTTCTTAATCAGGTCAATGAATGAATTAGGTTGATTACAAATTTCTGAATGAAGTTACCACTTTGTCACCACTAAACATTGCCTTATGATTAGTAATAATGGTCTCAAGAATGCCAAATATGTAGATGATTTGAGGTTAAATAAATATGATTACTTCATCTTGACCCACATTTTTCATAGGATGAGCTTCTACCCATCTGGTAAAGTAAGCAGTGACTATTATGATGAATGTATCTCTTTTTGAAGACACTAGATATATCTTCTGAATTAAATCAATAGCTCATCCTATTGAAGGCCAAGGTTTAATCACTAAATGCAATAATTTGATTGGTACCTTTTGTATAGGTCCATAAAATTGACATACCTCATATCCTTTTGCATACTGGAAATAATTAGCTGTTATGGTGGGTCAATAATATCTATGGTAATAAATCAACCATTTCATGATGGAACCAACCTTGTGAGATCCACAAAGTCCTTCATGTACCTCAACTATGATTTAAGAGACCCTATATTTGCTACACAATTCAAGAGAATGTCATTGCATGATCCCCTTTTATATTAATCCCCAATCTACTAATGCATGGATGAATACTTTTTTATTTCAACTTAAAATAAGTTGAGTTTGAGGGATCATTTAAGTAGTCGACTAACTCTTTAGTCCAAAAACCGACCACCTGAAGGAACCCTTCCATAGGATATTCCTCATGAATATGTCCAAAAGGAGTTTCTTTTTATCTAAATGTATGTTGAACTAACTCATTAGCCTCCTCGTTCTCTTCATGAGGGACGTGTAAGACAACTACATCCGCAAAAATATGCAGCAGTTTGCTAGCTATTTCACAATTTCTTTGAGGGTTTGAATTCAAGCTTTGGTATTCTCTAATAACTTGTTTCACTACTAGATCTAAGTTTCCATTGACCTATATGTTGTCATAATCTATTACCATGCTTGCAAGTATCCTCAACCCCATAATCATAGTTTCATACTCTACCTGATTATTGGAAAACATAGGATCTAGCTAGCATTTAAAATTTCAAACTTTCCTTTTTAGATTAGTAATGCAATGCCATATCCAGTTCCCTTATAGGTTGTAGATATGTCAACCATTAAAACTCATCATTTGATAGCCACAACAAGGTTCAACTCAACTAATGGATCTTGGACTTCTTCATACAAATATTGTGGTAAAAAGTCCTCTAAAGCCTGACCCTTTATGCTCGTAGGGGGCATATTCTAACGCAAATGCATTAAGTTTGATGGCCCACTTTATTAGTTTCAGCATTAAATAATGACAAACATAATTTCTCAATAGACATGTATCATGTTTTTGCATAATTTAATATTTGATTGAGATAATGCACTGTTTTCTATGTACCACCCTCGACATCATGGGCATATAAGCAGTCCATTGACTTGTTTTCAACATGAATGTATAACTTGAGTGGTTTACTTGGAATTTGTGGCATAAGCATTGGTAGATTATTTATAGCCTCCTTGATTTAAATAAAATTCTTTTATTGTACCTTCCCCTATACCAATTTTTAAATCTTTCAATCGCAACAAAGGTGAAAAAGTTTCATTTTGTCAATCGAATTTGATATCAATCTCCTTAGGAAATTGATCTTCCTCAAAAGACTTTGCAATACCTTCTTGGTATTGGGAGGCTAGCTTCCATTATGATCCTCGCTTTGTTCTTATCTACTTCAATCCCCTTGTCGTGTGTTAGGAAACCCTCAAATTTTCTAGTTGGGTTTGTCTTCTGACCATGGAGACTCATTCTTTTTCAAAGTTTGTTGCAGTTCCTCCATATGACATTGGCAGTTTAAGAACTTGACTGCCACATCATCAATGTATGCATCTATGCTTTTTCCAATAATGTCATAGAAGATTGTAGTCATAGATCTTTGGTAAATAGCACCTGTATATTTTAGTCCAAAAGGCATGATAATCCATTCATGGATCTCAAGGGCCCCTGGGTATTTGAATGTTGTCTTATGAGTCTTTTACTCGATAGCAAATATTTGATTCTAACCTGAGTACCCATCCATGAAAGTAAGAACAACATGGCTAGACGCAAACATCTACTAACAAGTTAGCTACTGACATTTCATTCTCATCATTTGGAATGGCAAAATTTAGGTTGTGAGAGTCAATGCAAACCCTCAGATAGCCATTATTTTTTATTACATGTACTATATTTGATAACCATTCCACATACATACATGTTCTTATGAATTCTTGTCTAAGAAGACGTTCTACTTCTACTTTGATTTGAGACATAAGTTGAAAATTGAATCTTCTTGAAGGTATTTTTTGTGGCTTATATTCTTTTGTAATTGTAATCTTGTGTTCAACTAGTTCCCTAGATAAACTTGGCATCTCAAATAACTCCATGCAATTCCTAATCAACCCCACTAATTGATCGCTATCAGTTTTGGACAAAATTCAATAACCTTAATCATTGTTGGTTTCTCTGGAATCCCCAAATTAACATCTATCAATAAATTGCGAGCTTCAAATGTTTGGGAGTTTCCTATGACAAAGCATGTTGACCTGATCTTATTTGGCTCTACCACGATATCGACTATGCCAACCTCTCAAGCGTTTAAGGTTACTCCCATAAAATTGGTCATCTTCATGTTAGTTAGAATGAGATCCTCCTTATTTTTACCTAGTTTTTTCAAGATTGATATGTGCATAACATTGAGGACTATCCATCGATCAACAAATACTTAACTAGACACCTTACCATTGATTGTAACAAAAACTTGCCATGTCAAACTCAGTGATGCTCATTTGTCTTGGGAAAGCCTTACACATATATCTTCTACAGTTCATATCCCTGAACCTTAATAATCATTTGCATAATCTACTTAATCTTTTGGATTGACCTATTACTTTGTTGCCTCTTTTTTTAGTCTTAGTGAGGATAACCACTAGAGGTACCAGCTCTTGAACCTTTTGGTTGAGTACCCACTACTCCTTGGGATATTTGTTGGAGGTTTGCTCATATGTTGTGCTATGAGCTCACCATTGTCCTTGATAACTACCTTTAAGGAAGTTGCACCATTCTCCATAGTCACTTTGGCCACCTATCTCTTTCCCTTTACGATGGTGTTGCCATCTACTTCTTGCAAGGTCGAATGTCTATTGATATGCACAGCTACCTGATCTTTCCTCTCAACATTGTATGTGAAAAGAATTGTTTGGCCAGTTCTCTAGTGCGGCAGCCAACCTTGGGAGGTTAACTAGATTTGGGGTTAACCTGCACTAATGCGACCTCAGTTCCTCACCTTTTAGAACTTAATGTTCTCTCAGGTAGCATGCACTTGCCCTAGATTCATTTACAATGTTCACAGGTTGCCATACATGTAACACTAATATCTTCCTTTTCCTAGTTGACATGATCCATGTTGGTTCAACAAATGATACCATGGTCATATTCATGGTTGGGAAGAGATCTGTATTGATGGCCATCTCAGTCATCCCTTTGTCATCTAACTTGAACTTTCCCATCTTCATAGCCTTATAAATAGATTTTTGGAAGACAATACAATTTTCTATTGATTGGCTGTATGAATGACACGCCATTCGAAATGCTTATTACTTTTGACTTCAAGTACAGGGATTTTATGATCATCTAATATTCGTAATTTCTTCTTTGAGTAGAAAATAAAAAATCTGGTTAGCTTTAGTAATGTGAAAGGCATAATTGACTTTGGTATTTGATGAAGTATTGTCATTCCCTTTGGCAAGACACAACTAGATTTTCCCTTTTAGGATTTCAATCGTCAATGTATCAGTCGTGGAATCAGTTGATATATCATCTTGTTAATGATAAAGAGAACATTTGTAACTTGTGGAATTCATTATGGTTTCCCTCACCACACTACACAATAAACCTTCTAGTGTACTCGGTAGTTGATTTTCCATCTTCCTCGAAAAAGGTAGCAAAATTAGGAGTTTTGTAGCCTATAGGCAAAAACACCATTCTATCTACTCCATTCCAGATATGGCTTCTTTTATATAGGCATGTCCATGGGTTTCAACTGAATCCTTAAGTACCTCTTGATAGTTTCAGCTATGAGGTTGGTATCCAACAATTACTATCTTAAAGGTCTGGCCTTGACTACAATTGTATGGTTCCACACGTTCTCTAAGAGGTTCTAACAACCTTGTTGAGTTTAAACTTGAACCTAAGGTAGATAGTTCCCTCGTTGCTACTCTTAGTTAAGTTCCACAATGTTTCTCACAGGAGTCCCTAGAACCATTTGTGTATTATGATGGTAAAATGGATTGGAAATCCATATATGTTCACCAATATAAATTATGTTTGATCTTAATATAATTGAACATGTTGAATTTTGTGAAGGTACATCAGGTTGTGACATGTGTTTTCTAGGATTAGTCGATCCAGGTAGTTAATAACTCCACGGTTATTGGGAAAGATAATCCACATCTGGTGATCGAAAGGCTTGTCCTTTCACATATGATAGTTTGTTCACTTGCTTAGTATTACCATAGGGTGATACTTGCAACGTATGTATAGAACCATATTGAAGTTAGCCTAATTATACGCATTATTTTCCATTGAGTGCCCCCAGGGTTACCCATGGCAAATGTATTAGAACGTTAATTGTAAGGAATAAAAGATATGTATTGTATAGAACTCAGTTGCACCTAAGAAGGTCCTTTCGTTGTAACGATTAACTAAATTTTGATTACGGTGTTTTGCTTGAGCTTGGTTCACTTAGACTACAAAAATTACATAATTATCACTTGAGTTTGCTCACTTTGTCTCCAGCTCCGTGGTTTATTGAACCTCACTTTGAATCATGGGTTTCACAATGTTAGCAAGTTGCTTAGACACATGATACACGATGGCATGTATCCCCATGTCAATATGTTGTGTAATGAAATATGTGGTCACAATCATTGGTTGCTTAGATGGAATAACCCCATTGTCTCCAAAAGCATTAAGAACAACCACAAATGTACGACATTCCCAATATTTGAGGAGGATCATTAGACCTATGTGGACATCACTTTTTTTATGTTAATATTGATGGTTGTTCCATGTTGTTGATACTTTTACTAGAATGCAAGTGCATTCCCCAAATATAATTGTGACTTGGAAAAGTGAACTTTTCCATGGTCTCTACCATAATGTCCCATCGAGTGTGCCAAATTTGTTGTTGAGAAAAGAATCAACCGAGGAAACGACTAATTGTTCTCAACTTTTTATTCCCATTTGTTTCAAACTATTACACTGAGGAAGTAACTATGTCTTCAGCTATGAATTCCTTAATTACTCCAAAGAGTGTTAAGTATGGTGTTTATGTTTAAGTTACTAGACTACGAATTCATAAAGTAAAGTAAATTGATAAATGATAAAGAACACATAAAAAAACATGTTGGATTGATTGTGTGTGTATAAAATATTACAAGTACTGATATTTATATGCACACCTAATCCTATTGGCCATAAATTGTGGCCTACAAACATGTAGTTGTGTTCAACTAATTACATGGGTAGTGCATTTTACTTATGTTTGAAGGAGTTCATGATGTCCCACGATTGACTTGTTTTTCTATTTCTTTGGCACGTCCCTTTGACAATATTCATGCGTGGTATTCCCTAGAATTGTGCCTTCGTGCGGATAGGTAATGATGTTGAAGACGTAGAAGATGAGAGTAACTACCAAATTATCAGGTTATATTGGACTTTAACTCGGTGTTAAGCCTCTACGACCTTTATGGACTCTTGAAAATCTTATTAAGACTTGACTGACTCATATTCAGGCGCTTTCTGCGCATCTGATCCTCCGTATGGTAAGAGGAATTTGAATACTCCAAAATTCAAGTACTTGTCAGTCTCGACTAATAAATTATTTAATTTTAGGTGTAAATACAATCATATTTTGTTGTGACATGTTAATAATATTAATATTAATTTATAAGTTTAAATATATTTTTTGTCCCTGTAAATGTAACAGTTCTTATACAAATTATTTTTATTTGTTATTTAAATATTGTTTCGGTTAAATTTGTTTAGAATAATTATTTAAATTTCTATTCCTATTGGAGTTTGTATCCTTACTTTATTAGAAATAAGTATATAAATTATTTTTATTTGTTATTTAAATATTATTTTGATTAAATTTATTTATAATAATTATTTGAATTTGTATTTTCATTGGAGTTTGCATTCTTATTTTGTTAGAAATAAGTATACAAATTATTTTTATTTATTATTTAAATATTGTTTCTATTAAATTTGTTTAGAATAATTATTTAAATTTGTATTTCTATTAGAGTTTGTATACTTGTTTT
>JBBPBR010000005.1:31357430-31394345 GCA_037974775.1 Cicer pinnatifidum | reverse complement strand
ATTTTTAATTTGTTTTTATCATTTATTTTTTGTTTTAGTCTTTTTTCTTTTACTTAATAATCATTTTAGCCTCTTATATTTTGTAAAATTATACAAATGTGTCATTTTATTAAGGAATAAGATAAATATTATGCATAAGATATAGAATGAATTGAAAAAGAATTAAAAAAAGATAAAGGACCAAAATTAATATTAGATAATATATAAATGATCAAAATTATATTTTAATTAAATTTAAAATAAAATAAAGTAATCATTTTAAAAACTATTAAAAAAAGTGAATTGACAATTTAAAAAATAAATAAATAAACTGACAATTTTTTGTTTAAAATAAAATAAATGAGTTGTTTATCTTATATAATCATAAAAAGAAATATATATATATATATATATATATAGTATCGCGGCCTAAAATTTCGAGTGTTTCTCGAATTCAATGGAGTCGCCATCAAAATTTATTTTAAAATAGGGAAATTATTGGAAAATCCTTAAAATATTAAAAATAACAAAAATGGTCATTGAAACCAAATTTTGAGTTCGGGAGTCGATTATGCATAGGGAAGGTACTAGCACCCTACGACATCCGTTAAAATACAGTTACCTATAATTAATTGTGCAAAATTAATATTAACTTAAGTATATTTATTTTTCTTTATTATTAAATATGAATAACAATTATTACTATATTTAAAATATGATTTTGAAATAAACATGTACTTAACAAATAAAGGACAAAAAAAAGAAATTTTTATTTATGTGTTTGACAAGAATGCGATCTTGCTCCTACGTATCTCCCGGTGCGATGGAGAAATCAAAGTTACGTAGTTCTTGCTTAAAAAAAATACGGATGTGTTGAGTGTGTTTTAAAGAAAATTTATTTTGTGATAAAAAATATTTTGACAAAATATAAATAAATAAAAAAAGAGTTTGATTTGAGTCAATGTTTTAAAATATGAGTTTAGGACGATCAAGTTGTACAACTTGTGTCTCAAAACTCAAGGAATAAAGAAGATATCACATCTAGTTCAATCATTTAAAAAAAATATTTTATTACTCTCGATTTTTAAATTGAGTTTCAAAACCACCAAGTAGTACAACTTGTGTTTTAACAACTCAAAGATAAAAAAGAGTTACATCTAATAAATAAATTTATTTTAGATTAGTTCATTAAAAGAAATAAATGAATGACTAAATAAATAGAATAAAATAAATGAATAAATAAATAAAGAGAGTTTTAGAACTATCAAGTTGTACTACTTGTGTTCTAACAACTCAAAAATTAAAAAGATGTCCTATCTAATAAATAAGTGTATTTTAGATCAGTTCATAAATAAATAAATAAAATAAATAGAGTTTTAGAACTATCAAGTTGTACCACATGTGTCCTAACAACTCAAAGATTAAAAAAAAATTCACATCTAATTAATCTTCAACATAATATTTATCTGTATTTTTTATGATCAAACTAATATTTAATTATGAAGAAAATTAAACTTCTTTATTTTAAAAAAAATAAATTTAAAAATAAATTTAAATGAATAGATTTAAAATGGGCTGAGTTTGACAGTTTTTTTGTTTGTTTTTTATTAGAACATGGGCCCAACTTAAAAAAACATAATAGCAACCCTAGCTCCCAAACTAAACAAAACCCTAAATTAACTAGTAAGAGGCGACCGCAGCAACAGAAGAAGGCTGGGAAAAAGAAGAAAGAAAAAATAATGGAGTCTTGCAAGAGGCAGACCCATGGACCGCGAATGAATGTGCCTTGGCGATGCTCTGTCTGATGGCATAGATCTAAGAAGTGTGTCCTCCTCCCTTCACTCTGATTCTAATATCGACGTCGGCAAAATGACGCTTTCGAAGAAGGAGGATTGACTCGTATGCCTTGAAACGGAAAATCTCAGGCTCGATGAGTTCATTGCGCAACCATTGATCTTATGACCGAAACACTGCACCTATTCTATTTTGGACTCTCCTTCCTCCGCTACAAACAACCGCCGACACAAGAAAAGGTCGAGATAGGGTTTGTGACTTCTGACTTTATTATATTTTATTTTTTGTTTCAAATGTTGTCTTGGTTTTCCTATTTTATATCTAAACCTTACAATTTTATAAAAAACGTAATCGATTATGTAAAGAAAAATTTACCTTAACTCTTCTTCTTCTTCTTCTGTTTGTTTTTATTTGCTATTTCTTTCTTCTTCTTCTTCTTCCTCTTTGTAAGTGTATTTTTTTAGTAGAGTTAATCTCAGATCCTTCCCTTTTTTAAAAAAATTGGAGGTGTATTTATAGAGTTTTTTTATTGGTTTAGTTGCTTTCTTATCTAAGACACTGTTTGAGTTTGAGTTTTCCAAATCCTTGTTTGATGTTTTAATTTCTTTGATCATCATCTGCATTTTTCTGCACCTTTGATGCCTTCATAATTTTAGATTATTTTTTATGATTTGTTCATTGTTGAGCTTTTATTTGTCCTTTAGTTTCTTTTTTTTTAAACTAAAAAATTTGTCATTTAGTTCTGCATAATGTGTACAAATATTGACTTATAAATTATGTTTTTATGTTTCTCTAATTATTTACAAAGCAAAGGTCAATGACACTGCATCAGAAACAGAAAGGCAGCAACAAAACACAGCCGAACACTGCATCAGAAACAGAGAGGCAACAACAGCAACAAAATAGAGCCAAAGCAGGTTGGCTTAATTTAGTTTGGTTTAAATCTTATTGTAATTTAATTTGATTTAATATTTATGGTTGCAATTTAATTGTAATTGTAATTTAAAAATTATAACTTTATTTGTCATTGTAAATTGATCGGCCTACTTATTTAAATTATATTTACTTCCTTTTTTGATATATATTTTCCTTTTTGATTTATTTTTAATAAATTGGACAAAATTAGGGTACTACAGCTGCCCCTATTTAATTATATTTTACTTGAAAAATATGAAAATATGAATAACAATGGTATTTGTTTTCATGTTATCAGGTAAAAGATAAGTAAATATAAGGACCTAAATTTTTTCCAATAACGAACACATGTATTAAAGTGCATTTGAAATGTTAAAGTGAAAATGATGCAAATTTTTTTAGATGTGCAGAATAATCGTCTTCAGATTAATTACCAATGCGTAGATCGACATAAATAAAGATGATCGTCTTCGGATTGGTTACCGATGCGTAGATTGACATAAATGAAGGTGATCGTCTTCAGATTGGTTACCGATTGCGTGGATCTATAGAAATTAAAAATGATCATCTTCGGATTGGTTACCCATGCGTAGATCTATAGAAATAAAAGTGATCGTCTTCGGATTGGTTACCGATGCATGGTTCTATAGAAATTAAAAGTGATCGTCTTCGGATTGGTTACCGATGCATAGATCTATAGAAATTAAAAGTGATCATCTTCGAATTGGTTACCGATGCGTGGATCTATAGAAATTAAAAATGATCGTCTTCAGATTTGTTACCGATGCGTAGATCTATAGAAATGAAAGTGATCGTCTTTGGAATGGTTACCGATGCGTTGATCTATAGAAATTAAAAATGATCGTCTTCGGATTGGTTACCGATGCGTGGATCTATAGAAATTAAAAATGATCGTCTTCGGATTGGTTACCGATGTGTAGATCTATAGAAATGAAAGTGATCGTCTTTGGATTGTTTACCGATGCATAGATCATAAGTATATGATATTTACATTTCGGATGATAAGGTATGAACGATTCATTCGTGTGTGATGCATTGAGTATAGGTAAAGTGTTATTGAAGATGCATGGATCATGTGAGTATGAGTAAATTATGTATGGTTTATGTGTCATGCATTATAGATAAATTTTTGTTCTTTTATTTGATTCCCTGATCCTTATACTTTTCTTCGTCCCAAGATTCAATGGATGGATAAACACAAATATTGTTTCCACATGATGACTCTTCGGATGATCGCTTTTTTCAAAGTGAAGCAAAATAATCCATTGTTTAAAATGACTACCCTCCTTATTATTCTTCACGCACTCATATATCTTGAGAATCAAACGAGTTCCCATGTATATTTTCAAGTGTCAAAATGTTTAAAATACTTTTATATTTTCACATATTTCAAATTCCAACATTTATTATTATAAAACAAAATTTGAAACAATAGAACACTCAATAATGAAACTGGATTGGTATGTAAAGAGTGTAACGTACAACATCGAATGACAATATTGGAAAATGTACATTCGTTATATTGAAAGCAAAACAATTGAGGTAGGGGTTACAATGTGGGGACGAGTATGTTTAATTTAGGTGGAGACATAACAAACGCTAGTCATTCTTGTAATTTAGGAATCCTAATAATCAGCTTCCAAGAATAATAATTGCCCCAGTTTGAAATGCTTGATTTTTTTTTATCCCTAACTTTTGCATGGACTGCTCTTCCAAATTTCCAATCCATCGGGATTCTCTAATTTTTTGCCTAGGTCGCCTTTTCAGGTTTTCAACCTAGCGAGCCCATCATTTTTTTAAGCATAATATTTTTTGACTGCATCTGAATTTACTGGAAGTGGAAGGTCATCTCCATCCATTTCTGCGAGTATTAGAGCTCCCCCAGAAAAAGCCTTTTCACAACATATGGTCCTTCGTAATTCGGGGTCCATTTTCCACGAGCATCCTTTTTTATGGGCAGTATTTTCTTTAACACTAAGTCCCCTTCTTGAAACTCTCGAGGATGAACTTTTTCTCGTATGCCTTTTTAAGTCTTTTTTTATATAGTTGGTCGTGACATAGAGCTATCATTCTTTTTTCTTCTATGAGATTTAATTGGTCAAATCGTGATTGAACCCACTCTGCCTCTTCCAGTTTTGTTTCCATCAAGACTCTGATCGAGGGAATTTGAACTTCAATGGGAAGTACCGCTTCCATTCCATACACCAATGAGAAAGGAGTTGCCCTTGTTGAGGTACGAACAGAGGTTCTATAGCCATGTAATGCAAAGGGAAGCATTTCATGCCAATCCTTATATGTCTCTACCATCTTTTGTATGATCTTCTTGATATTCTTATTTGCTGCTTCTACAGCTCCATTCATTTTTGGACGATATGGCGAAGAATTATGGTCCTGAATTTTGAAACTATCACACAACTCTTTCATCATTTTATTATTCAGATTGGTCGCATTGTTAGTGGTTATCTTATTTGGTAAGCCATATCGACAATCAATTCTCTTTTGATGAATTTGACAACCACACTTCTCGTCACATTGGCATAAGAAGCGGCTTCAACCCATTTTGTGAAATAATCAATAGCTACCATGATAAATCGGTGACCATTGGAAGCTTTAGGCTCGATGAGTCCAATAACATCCATCCCCCACATTGAAAACGGCCATGGTGATGTTAAAACATTCAAAGAGGTGGGCGGTACATGTATTTTATCAGCATATATTTGACATTTATGACATTTCTTTACGTAACTAAAGCAATCAGATTCCATAGTCAACCAATAATAGCCAACCCTCAAGATTTTTCTTGCCATTGCGTGTCCATTTGCATGAGTTCCAAAAGAACCTTCGTGAACCTCTTGAATAATTTTCTCTGCTTCAGCTTGATCCACACATATGAGGAGAACCATATCATGATTTCTCTTGTAAAGCACATCACCATTTAAGAAGAAGGTTCATTGAGAGCCTCCTTAAAACCCTCTTGTCGTTTTCTGAAATATCTGATGGATATTCCCTATTCTTAACATAGGATTTGATATCATAAAACCATGGTTTGCTATCAAGCTCTTCTTCTATCGATAAGCAATATGCTGGCTTATCCTTTTGTTGAATTTTTATGACCAGCACATCCTGACCGACACTTATTTTGACCATTGATGACAATGTGGCCAGGGCATCGGCCAATTGGTTTTCTTCCCGAGAAATATGGTGAAAAGTGATATGCTCGAAGTGTTCTACCAATTCTTTGATATGCGTATGGTACGGAATCAATTTGGAGTCTCGAGTTTCCCACTCTCCTTTTGTTTGATGGATGACAAAAGATGAGTCTCCATATACCTCAAGAACTTTTATCTTTGATTCAATGGCTGCTTTAATGCCCATGACACATGCCTCATATTCTGCAATATTGTTTGTGCAATCAAAACACAATCTAGCCGTAAATGGAGTGAACTGGTTCTCTGGAGAAATCAAAATGGCTCCAATTCCGTGCTCTAATGAATTAGAAGCACCATCAAACACCAAAGTCCATTTTTCTTTATCAGATGATTTGGTCTCTTCAAATAAAGTCATGATACCTTCATCTGGGAATTCACACTGCATTGATTGATAATCTTCTACAGGTTGTTGGGCCAAATACTCCGCTAGGGCACTTCTTTTGATAGCTTTTCCAGTAAGAGCAGGTTTCTCAAAGATGTATTTAATTGGGTCCATTTTAGACACCAACCAAAATGTATGGCATAACATGTATTGCCTCAACCGACGAGCGGCCCATGCTAATGCGCAACATGTTCGTTCAAGCAGTGAATATCTTGTTTAATAGTTGGTGAACTTTTTGCTCAAATAATAAATAGCATGTTCCTTCTTACCAGATTCATCATGTTGCCCTAGTACACAACCCATTGACTCGTCAAGTACTGTTAAGTACATGATAAGTGGTTTTCCAGGAATTGGAGGCACTAATATTGGAGGTTTCGACAAGTATTGCTTAATCTTTTTGAAAGCTTTTTGACAATTCTTATTTCATTCAACCTTTTGGTCTTTGCGCAACAACTTGAAAATTGGCTCGCATGTAGCGGTGAGATGCGATATGAACCTGGCAATGTAATTTAATCTGCCCAAAAAGCCGCGAACTTCTTTTTCCGTGCGTGGAGCGGGCATTTCTTGTATTGCTCTTACTTTATCTGGATCCACTTCTATCCCTTTTTGACTAACGATAAACCCAAGTAACTTGCCTGATCTTACACCAAAAGTGCATTTAGAAGGGTTTAAACGGAGTTTGAACTTCCTTAGTCGCAAAAACAACTTTTGAAGGTTAACAACATGGTTTTCATCGGTCTGCGATTTTGCAATCATATCGTCCACATAAACCTTTATTTCTTTGTGCACCATGTCATGAAACAAAGTTACCATTGCTCTTTGGTAGGTTGCCGCAACATTCTTTAATCCAAATGGCATCACTTTGTAACAGAAAGTCCCCCATTGTGTAATGAATGTAGTTTTCTCCATATCTTCGGGAGCCATCTTGATTTGATTATACCCTGAGAAACCATCCATGAAGGAGAAAAGAGAATATTGAGCAGTGCTATCTACTAGGACATCAATGTGAGGCAAAGGAAAATCATCTTTTGGACTAGCTTTGTTTAAATCCCGATAATCAACACACATTCGAACTTTTCCACCTTTCTTTGGAACCGGAACAATGTTAGCAACCCATTGATGATATTTTGCCACTGCTAAGAAACCAACATCAAATTGCTTCTTGACTTATTCTCTAATTTTAAGTGACATATCATGCCTCATCCTCCTCAATTTTTGCTTAATTGGAGCATATTCAGGCTTGAGTGGTAGCTTGTGTTCAACTAAGTTAGTGTCTAGCCCAGACATATCCTGATATGACCATGCAAAGACATCCACATAATCAAATAAAAGTTTAACCAGCTTTTCTCATTCACTTTCTTTCGTAGACATACCAATTTTAATTTCTTTCTTATCATGTTCAGTCCCTAAATTGATGATAGGGTTGGATAATCTTAGTTTCGTGTTCAATTAAACTTTCTAGTTATGGGGGAGGCTCACAACCGTCTTCGCAATCCTCATCAGCGTGATTAATTGGGTGTTCAAAATTACATGAAGGGTTTCTAGTGTTGTTATTGTCAACATGTTCATTTTCATCTCTGCATGGTTTAAATTAAAAAGGAAAAAAAAAAATAAAGATTGCTAAAAAAAAAATAGAAAAAAGGAAAACAAAAACAATTGAAGAATTCAAAAATGCATTTATTAATAATAAATACGTTATTGAAATACATGCGCCCTATTAGTTATCCTTATAGCCTTGGGCAGAGCAAAAGGAGTTAAAATACATAATTACTTTGAACATGAATTAACAAACACGGGAAACTCGATGATCTTCCAATTATTGAGATTGGTGTTTGGAGAACAATGGGACACCAATTTGAGGGTATCATCATCAACATGATCCTCTTCTACAACAGCCACTTGATCAGCATATATTATTCCAGCGCTTTGAAAGGTTTAATGAATGTCACAAATAGGGATCTTTTGTGAATTTGGTACCCAATTTTCCCAATGAGCTAGCTTGCTTTCTCGTTTTTCTTTTACAGCATCCTCTTGATCAGCTTTGGTAGGTACATATCCCAACCCGTACTTATCCTTCTTTTCTGGTATTTCTATCAATTTCCCGAATTTAACAAAAGCTCCTCCTTCCAACATGGATTTTGTAGACTTCAATGATGTGGTAGATAGTTTTGGTTCTTTTAAACGAAATCCTTCACCCATGAAGACAGCATTGGCGATTTCTAATGCTTGGAAGGAAGTCTCAATGGCTTCCTCTGCTTCTTCAATGTATCCCGTAGAAGATAGATGACTCACTATCATATCTTCTTCCCCATATATTATCACCAGCTTATTGTTCACTATAAACTTTAGCCTTTGATGGAGAGTGGATGTTACTACTCCAGCAGCGTGAGTCCATGGTCTCCCTAAAAGGCAACTATACGCCGGCTTAATATCCATCACTTGGAAGGTTATTCCAAAGATATGGGGTCCGATTTGAATCGGAAGGTCAATCTCTCCAACAACTTGTCTTCTGGAACCATCAAACGCTTTTACCACCATACTACTCGGCTTCAAGCAAGCCCCGTCAACAAATAGTTTTGATAGTGTTGATTTTGGTATGACATTTAACGATGAACCGTTATCAACTAGCACTTGTGCAAGAATATGATCATGACACCTCACAGAGATATGTAGTGCTTTATTATGCTTCATCCCCTCAGCTGGTAATTCAACGTCGCTAAAACTCAAACTACTACTGGCAGTGATATTACCGACAACCCCATCAAATTGGTCGACAGTGATATCATGAGTCACATGGGCCTCATTTAAAATTTTCATCAGTGCCTTTCGGTGCGCTTCAGAGTTTAATAAAAAGAAATAATAGATATCTTGGAAGGGGTTTGACTTAACTAATCTACCATCTTATACTCATTTTGCTTTACAAACTTCAGAAATTCGTTAGCTTCTTCTGTAGGCACTGTCTTTTTGCAAATTTTCTTTCTTTTATGGCATGATACACAACCTCTTTCCCTTTTTTGCCCTGACCCTCTTTTTGCCTAAGTTGTTCAGGAGCGTATACTCGACCGCTACGGCTCATCCCACTAATCCCTTAAATATTGGTGACATCAATACCTTCATGTTTAGAGCTATCGCCTGATTGGTGGTTGACTAAATGGGATGTGACTTCATAACTCCATGGTACTGCCTTGTTATTTTCATAAGGAAAAGAGGTTGGTGCTTGAACAATTATTGCATTTTTTCCACTATGAGTTGGCTTAGGATTCTCTTTTCCATAGAGGATTTCCAATGGTCTTGGAAAAGATCTATCATTTTCCATGCATGGCTCTATGGTCAATACGTGATTATTTTTTGCATATTGGTCTATCTCTTCTTCAATGAGATTGACAGTGGTATCTCCGTGGCCTGACAAAGGATTATTCCCCATGTTGGGACCATCTTCCTTGAAGGTAAGCCATTTTGCATTAATCAATTCTTGCACTTTAGTTTTTAAGGCTTGACAATCTTCGACGGAATGCCCCACGGCTCCAGCATGGTATTCACATTTGGCATTAGGATTATACCATTTCGGGAATGGTGGTTCTAGAGGTTTCATTGGCCTTAGGACTACCATTGAATTTTGGAGTAAGTGAGGCAACAATTGGCTGTATGTGACGGGAATTGGGTCAAAACGGGTTATCCTTTTTTGATTGACAGGCGGTCTGTAGTGATTTGAGATTGGATTTTGGTTCCATTTACCTTGTTGAGAAAATGCGATAGGTGGTGGTTGATAAAAAAGTGGTCTTGAATGGTGATATTGAGGATATGAAGCTTGTGTGGTTGCGGCCACATATGGATACGGAATGTAAGGAGTTTGCGGTATCGAGGGCTGGAAGTTTGGGGGTCGATAAGAATTGATGGGTGGAAAATAAGAGACTTTGGGGTTTACCATTACAGCGTTAGCGTCCCCTTCTTTCTTTTTTGTGAAGTTTGTCGAGGGTCTCTTCATGCCATTTTTTGGACATATGATCTTGTCACTCCTCTTCCCACTTTGTATCCTTTCTCCTATGATGACAAGGTCAGAAAAGTTTGATGACATACTCTCAATCATCTTATCATAAAAAGGCGACTGGAGAGTATCCATAAACATACCAACCATTTCTTTTTCAGATAAAGGAGGTTCTACTTGTGATGCCATTTCCCTCCACCATTGCGCGTATTCTTTGAAAGCTTCGTTGTCCTTTTTCAATGAATTTTGCAATTGCATCCTATCAGGGGCCATGTCAATGTTGTACCTGTATTGCCTCAAGAAGGCATCAGCCAAGTCTTTCCACGAACGAATATGACTTCGCTAAAGATGCATATACCAACTTAACGATGCTCCACTCAAACTATCTTGAAAAAAATGAATGAGAAGTTTATTGTTATGAGCATGAGAGGCCATTTTTCTGCAATACATAGTTAGATTATTTTTAGGACATGTGTTGCCTTTGTATTTTTCAAAGTCGGAAATTTTGAATTTTGGAGGGATAGTCACATCAGGAACCAAACACATGTCGAAAGCTTCGAGACCATAAACATTATGCCCCTCAATTGCTTTGATTCGCTCTTCTAAGACATGGAATTTTTCCATTGCTCTTGTATCATCCCCAATGTGAGATTGATGCCAATTCCCGTTAGCATCAAAATGGGGCACTTGAGGTACACTATATGGAACATTTTCTGTGGGTATAGTGTTTTGGGGTGGCACATATCCCAGATGAGGAGGGATTTGTGATTGGTTTAAGTATTGGAGGTTGACAGCTGAGTGGTTTTGGTTATTTTCTATGGGGTTGATGACTACAGGTGGAGTATAACCAGGCGGGAGACCATATATAGGAAATTGCATAGCTGTTGTGCGGAATTATTGGTTAGTCGGGGTAAAACCCGGTGGGTAAGGAGTAGTTTGGTGTTCTTCATTTACAATCGGAGGATCTCCATCTGTATTCTCCTTCCTTGCCAAAGCCTGTATAGCTTCCAGAATTCGATCGACCTTTTCCTTCAGTTGGTTGACATCCGCTCTTATCACCTCTTGGTTTTGCTCGAGTTCATCCATGATCTTAGAATTCGCGCGCGTTCGATAAGGGTGTCGGGGAATCAGCTTTATTGATTTTTTTTCTGCTTTTTTTTTAAAAAAAGAATAAAAAAAATAAATAAAGTTTCTATGATTATTAAAATATGAATGTGATGAAAATGAAATCAATTAGTGAATTATGATAGTTGGATATTGGGGAATCATTAGCCTTATGTAAACTTTTTAACAATAATAAATTATTAGTGAAGAAAATATGAGGATCAAAAATCGAAATAGCAAATCCTTCATTGATATTATCAGGTTGTTTGAACTTTAAAAGTAAAGTTTTTTCTTTTTTTTTTCCAGATCCCATTGTCCACTTTAATTTAACACGTGACTAAGGTTCTTATGATTCCCCCACAATCTTGAAAATTGATGCAAAATGCCAATTTATTTTCAAAAGAAACAATGTCATGAAATATGAATGCAATTATGTAGAATGACAATTGTGAATATATAACATTTTGAATGAATGTATGAGGTATTTTTACTTATATAAATATTCTTATGATGAAATGGTCTATTGGCTTATGCAGTGAAATTCTCACAAGGGTGGCTCTATAGTTGTAAACACGGTTCCTAGAGCCAATAATCTCATTTTGGAATATTGTCAACAACAATAGGTAAACTATTTGGAGTGACAATGCCTTCAATAAGATCAAACTCTAGGTGAGGTTTTCATGCTAACCAAACAGGATGTACATCCAGAAGGCTACCACTACACAACCTCGAAACTAAACTTAAATTTTGTTCAAACCCGGGTGTAAGGTTCCACTCATAAGTGTGTGTCTTAGTAAAAGTGTAGGGTGTGGAATAAATATAATTCAATAACTCGATAACAATAATAAAACATATATACATAATAAATAGATAAATAAATAGATTAATAAATAAATGAATAAATAAATAAATAAGAATACTCTACAAACTTAAAAAATATTATAATGTCAACTAATACTTATTAATAAACGCATAAAATAAAAGAAAATAAAAAACAAAAAAAATAAAAAGTAAAAAATTATGCACAATTAATTTATTAGGCCTGGCTCTCTAAAATGTCCCCAGTGGAGTCGCCAGCTATCGCGGCCTAAAATTTCGAGTGTTTCTCGAATTCAATAGAGTCGCCATCAAAATTTATTTTAAAATAGGGAAATTATTGGGAAACCCTTAAAATAGTAAAAAAAAAAAATGGTCTTTGAAACCAAATTTTGAGTTCGAGAGTCGATTATGCGTAGGGAAGGTACTAACACCCTACGACATCCGTTAAAATACAGTTACCTATAATTAATTGTGCAAAATTAATATTAACTTAAGTATATTTATTTTTCTTTATTATTAAATATGAATAACAATTATTACTATATTTAAAATATGATTTTGAAATAAACATGTACTTAACAAATAAAGGACAAAAAAAAGAAATTTTTATTTATGTGCTTGACAAGAATGCGGTCTTGCTCCTACGTATCTCCCGGTGTGATGGAGAAATCAAAGTTACGTAGTTCTTGCTTAAAAAAAATACAGATGTGTTGAGTGTGTTTTAAAGAAAATTTATTTTGTGATAAAAAATATTTTGACAAAATATAAATAAATAAAAAAAGAGTTTGATTTGAGTAAATGTTTTAAAATATGAGTTTAGGAAGATCAAGTTGTACAACTTGTGTCTCAAAACTCAAGGAATAAAGAAGATGTCACATATAGTTTAATCATTTAAAAAAATATTTTATTACTCTCGATTTTTAAATTGAGTTTCAAAACCACCAAGTAGTACAACTTGTGTTTTAACAACTCAAAGATAAAAAAGAGTTACATCTAATAAATAAATGGATTTTAGATTAGTTCATTAAAATAAATGAATGAATGACTAAATAAATAGAATAAAATAAAATAAATAAATAAATAAAAAGAGTTTTAGAACTATCAAGTTGTACTACTTGTGTTCTAACAACTCAAAAATTAAAAAGATGTCCTATCTAATAAATAAGTCTTATTTTAGATCAGTTCATAAATAAATAAAATAAATAGAGTTTTAGAACTATCAAGTTGTACCACATGTGTCCTAACAACTCAAAGATTAAAAAAAATTCACATCTAATTAATCTTCAACATAATATTTATCTGTATTTTTTATGATTAAATTAATATTTAATTATGAAGAAAATTAAACTTCTTTATTTTAAAAAAAATAAAATTAAAAATAAATTTAAATGAATAGATTTAAAATGGGCTGAGTTTGACAGTTTTTTTGTTTGTTTTTTATTAGAACATGGGCCCAACTTAAAAAAACATAATAGCAACCCTAGCTCCCAAACTAAACAAAACTCTAAATTAACTAGTAAGAGGCGGCCGCAGCAACAGAAGAAGGCTGGGAAAAAGAAGAAAGAAAAAATAATGGAGTCTTGCAAGAGGCAGACCCAAGGATCGCGAATGAATGTGCCTTGGCGATGCTCTGTCTGATGGCATAGATCTAAGAAGTGTGTCCTCCTCCCTTCACTCCGATTCTAATATCAACGTCGGCAAAACGACACTTTCCGAGAAGGAGGATTGGCTCGTATGCCTTGAAACGGAAAATCTCAGGCTCGATGAGTTCATTGCGCAACCATTGATCTTATGACCGAAACACTGCACCTATTCTATTTTGGACTCTCCTTCCTCCGCTACAAACAACCGCCGACACAAGAAAAGGTAAAAATAGGGTTTGTGACTTCTGACTTTATTATTTTTTATTTTTTATTTCAAATGTTGTCTTGGTTTTCCTATTTTATATCAAAACCTTACAATTTTATAAAAAAAAGTAATTGATAATGTAAAGAAAAATTTACCTTAACTCTTCTTCTTCTTCTTCTTCTGTTTGTTTTTATTTGCTATTTCTTTCTTCTTCTTCTTCTTCCTCTTTGTAAGTGTATTTTTTTAGTAGATTTAATCTCAGATCCTTCCATTTTTTTTTAAAAATGGAGGTGTATTTATAGAGTTTTTTATTGGTTTAGTTGCTTTCTTATCTGTGACACTGTTTGAGTTTGAGCTTTCCAAATCCTTGTTTGATGTTTTAATTTCTTTGCTCATCATCTGCATTTTTCTGCACCTTTGATGCCTTCATAATTTTAGATTATTTGTTATAATATGTTCATTGCTGAGCTTTTATTTGTCCTTTAGTTTCTTTTTTATTTTTAAACTCAAAAATTTGTCATTTAGTTCTGCATAATGTGTACAAATACTGACTTATAAATTATGTTTTTATGTTTCTCTAATTAGTTACAAAGCAAAGGTCAATGACACTGCATCAGAAATAGGAAGGCAACAACAAAACAGAGCCAAACACTACATCAGAAACAAAGAGGCAACAACAGCAACAAAACAGAGCCAAAGCAGGCTAGCTTAATTTAGTTTGAATTAACTCTTATTGTAATTTAATTTGATTTAATATTTATGGTTGCAATTTTATTGTAATTGTAATTTAAAAATTATAACTTGATTTGGCATTGTAAATTGATGAGCCTACATATTTAAATTATATTTATTTTCTTTTTTAATATATGTTTTCCTTTTTGATTTATTTTTAATAAATTGGACAAAATTAGAGTAATATATATATATATATATTAATGTTGAATTAATATATATATATATATATATATATATATATATTCATATTAATGTTGAATTAGTTAAAATTAAGAAGATCAGTTATGTGTAAACGAAACTAAAGTTAAAATGTTAAAATTACAACTTTAAAATTACATTTTTTACTTTAGAAAGAAATACAATATTGAAAGGCTAGACTTTTAATAGAAGACTATACTGTACAAAAATTGCATTTTAGAGGCTGTTTATATTATTAAAATATTTTTGGTTCTCATTTTAAAAATCTTAAATATGTCTTTGATCCTTGTAAATATATTATTTTTTGAATTTAGTTCTCTTAAGCTTTTTTATTTGGATTTAGTCTCTTTAATTCAGAGATGATCGACTTTAGTCTATAACGTCAAATCAACGTTACAAAGTCGGAACACGTGATCCTATAAATAGACCAACACATCATTGTTTATGATATATTAAAAATTAAAATGTTTTATATTATTAATTAAAATATTTATTGACTATCATTTAATAATTAGTGTTGTTTTATAAAAAAAATATGAATAGAAATTAAAAGTGGGGTGTAGAGGTTTTTGGAAAACTGGTCTTCTTCCGTGCCACAACGGTTTACTAGTTCTTTTTTTGTAACCTTTAATTTGACGTAGGGGGTCAAAACTAATCGTTTCTAAAAGAGATTAAGTTCAAACAAAAAACTTACGAGGACTAAAATTAAAAACTAATATATTTTCAGAGACCAAATATATATTCAAACTTTTATTTATAAAATAAATACAAATAGAAATTAAAAGTGAGGTTTAGGAGTTTTTGGAAAATCCGTCTTCTTCCGCGCCACAACGACCGACTCTTTTTTTGTAACTTTTGATTTGATGTTAGAGACTAAAATCAATTGTCTCTAATTTTACGGTGACTAAATTCAAACAAAAAAAAAATTTATAAGAAATAAAATTAAAAAGTGGTATATTTGCAGAAAACAAAGGCATATTTAAACATTTATTTATTAATAAAAAATACGAAATTAGTATAATTAATAATTGCTTATATTTTAAAAAATAATAAAAATATTAAGAACATTTTTCATCATTTTTAAAATAGATATTTGTTAAGTAATACTTCATTTAATCTTTATAATAATAAATTATTTTAAAAATCTTTTATTAAAGTGAAATAAATACACATTTAAAAAAAAATAAAATCCTGAAACTAATTAGTATTTTTAATTAATTATTTGGAGCATGCGTATTTTCTTTGTTTATAAAGAAGCATGCGGAATTGAATTCAATAATTTCATCAGTAAATATTGTTATCATGCTCCAGTAAATTGAGTAGCAAAAAGACAATTTATAAATGAATTAAGGTGGAAGAAAATGAGATGGATGTAGCAGGATAAGGAATAATAAAAAAATTTAACGGTGAATTTGAAAGGGTAAAGAATAATAATAAACCGGTAACTAGTTAGGGTTTTTTTGCATTTCTTTTTAGCTTGTATGTAATTCTATTCTATTCTCTGTTCATTCACAAGTCACATTTCACAATTCACACTCACTCACTCACTAACCACCGATCAATGTGTCTTTTTCAAGATCCATAATTCATCTCGGTACGATGTTTCCTTTCTTAATTTTTATTTTCCATTTTTATTTTTGTTCTGAAATCGATTATGAGGTAAATATACGAATGCTAATTTCTGAAATTAATAATTCGTCCTCCACATTACTCACTCAATTATCGTATAGATAAGATAAGACAATTATTATAATTACGAATAGTTAAGCATTCACATGTTGCTATGATTGTAGTTTTTGAATCTTGAAAGCTTTGAACCACCGACGAATTTTTGCATATATGGCACTTGAGAAAACTCAAAACATAAAGCAGAACGTATGTGTTGTTTGTTGTTTTTGCCTCTTTGCCGGTTAAGTCAATTCACTTTGACTTGGTACTGGAAAGTGGAAACATTGTTTAGATTTTCAGATATTACCTTCCTTCAGGTAAGTTATGATAGAAGTGTTTTGCTAAACAGCTTAATTATGTGCTTATTTATAAGCTATTACTAAAATAAGATAAAAACAGGTTGTGGAACTTTTGTAAACACTGTCATGAGAAGCTTGCCAATGCTTAATACGATCTGATTTGTGGTTAATGTGTAAATCTAATTGGTTTTGATTTATTTTTTTGACTGTTACCTAACTTATTTTGCAGCATTAGTCGCCCCGTGTTGTGGTATTAGTCAAGACAACATTGTGTGTGTTTGAGACGATTAAGGAACAAATTAAGAGAATGTCAAGTAGTGAGGAGACTCATTGGTGTTATAGTTGCAGGAGGCCAGTTCATGTTCAATGGGGACGGCGATCTAGGGTTTGCTCCGAATGTGATGGGGAATTTGTTCAGCATCTTGATGATTTGATCCCTACTACCCCTCCTCATGATATTGATGATTTGATCCCTGCAACCCCTGGTCATGATTATGATGAATTTATCCCTAATAGTCCTCCAGAATTCCAAGGAGAGAACAGTCCAGACTTCCATAGAGGGAACAGCAGCAATGAGGACGAAATCCCACCAAGGTATGGACTCACGGAAACTTTCTCAGCTTTTATGAGGCATCAAATGGCTGAATCAAGCCATAATGTTGTCAGGGCACGGTCGGTTTCAATTCCCGTACACGGTCCACCAATTACTCCTGTGTTAATCTATAGTGGTCCAATTCCATCCAGGTTTTCTGGAGCAAGTATTAACTCAGGTGACTATTTTTATGGTCCCGGACTTGACGAACTGGTTGAACAGATTTCGGCTGATGACCGGCAAGGCCCCCCACCAGCATCGCAAGCCGCTATAGCTGCAATTCCTTCTGTCAAGATCAAGAGAAAGCATGTAAAATCAGATTCACGTTGTCCAATATGCCAAAATAAATTTAGGCTGGGGTCAGATGCAAGAAAATTGCCATGTAAACATATCTTTCACGAAAACTGTATTCTACCCTGGTTGGCTCAAAATAATACCTGTCCTACTTGCCGTCATGAATTGCCGCCAGAAGAATCGAGTAGCCGTAGTAGTAGCTCGAATAACAGAAGCAGTGGAAGGAGAAGGAGAAGTAACTTTTCCTTTTTGTGGCCTTTCCGCAATTCTGATTCTTGAGCAACTGGAAGCACTTCTGAGAGTATCAACCATCATCATCCAGAACGACTTTAAGTGTGCCTTATATTTATTTATGCTGATTGAAAAATGCAATGGAATGATGCTCATTGCTTGGAGTCTCTATTTGTTTTATAAAGGTGTCAACTGTTTTCTGTATAAACAGTTAGAGTACATAAATTGTTCAAATTAATATTTATGTTCTTTACTATTCCATAAAATAAATAAATAGTTTTTTTTTTTTTTTTGATAATAGGTTGATAATATTTTAGTTAGTGGCTTTAAGGAAAGCTTGTGCATATATTTTTATATTTATAATAAAGCTTGAAATATATTTTTTGTTTATTGTATACTTTATTTTTTTTATTAAAATCTTTATTTGATCAAGTTAAGGAAAAAATATTGTTTTATTTCATTGAGATAATAATTACACAATGCTTTTTTTCCTTGACAGAATTATGTAAATATGTGTGGACCAAAAGTTATTTTGTTACTAAATTTGAATTATTTTTCATTTGTTGCTCTAGCAACCAATCCACCAAAAATGTTTGAGCCCTGCCGATTATGGTTGCAATATTCTCATCTTTTTCTTCCAATAAACAAATTGTTTCTACTTTGCCATATACTACTTGCAAATGCTCGATAGTTAATACTAAGAGAACATAGCAGCTGCAAAATGATTTCAGGGTCATCCTCAAGATGTTGTAATGCCACCTCTAGAACATAAACAAAACCCAATCTTCGCCAACTAGACTAAGAAACAATGTCACCTTGTTTTGGCCACTTGTATGCATCTATGTCAAGTTGGAGGACAATGAATATTAAGATTAGATATTCAACTCTTTAATCATATGATTTCTAACAATGAACACCTTTTAGATTTAACTCCATAAAAATGTTTAACACGAGGAGGAATTTTAATATTATAAAGGTGAGGCTTAGATTATCCATCGAAGAATTGTGTCTTTCACTATCCATGAGGATCTAAAACCAATTAAAAGAAAATGTGGATTTCAATATTTTTTTTTAACCTTTTATCATTTACAAATAATAATGTATTTTAGTTCTTTTCACAGTCACAATAAAAGTTATACCAACATTTAGTCATTAAAATCCCATTTAAAAATTGTCAATATGTGTCTGGTATAATATTCTTTCGAAAGCATATTCATTCAACTCAATAATAAGTTTGCACTTGAACGAACTCTCCTCACATGTTTTAAAATAGATATAAACTCTTTGAAAAGAAGAACATTTATCAAAGTTTTTTGTATTTGCATTACGTATTTGCTAAAGTTTGCATAAATAAAAGACATTTATCCAAAATATGTTTTTTATTATTCTTGTATTCACCCACTTTCGATTAATAGCATTTTATCTTTTAATTAATTAAAATATTATGCATTTAAAAGAAATTGAAAACTAAATTGTAGTCTGCTAAGTTAAGATTGTATCATATAATCTCGACCAAACTTGATTACATATCTATTCAAGATATAAAATCAACTTAACTAAATAATCTTTTTCCAAAACTTTTTTAACTAATATTGTATGCAATAAAGTTACTTCATACATTGGTTTTTTAAGTAATTTCATATACATAAATAATACATAATTTATTATAATTTGGTTTTTCATAACTTAAAAATAAAATAAATAAATTTGTTAGAGATATTTTTGAGTTAAATAAGATTTGTACTTATAAAATTATAATTTTTTTTAATCTTTATAAAAAAATTATCAACTTGTTACTCCCTAAAATATTTTTTATTTACTTTTAATCCATATTTTAATTTTTTTTAATAAACATGACTTTTAATATCTCAAAAAAATTCCTCTGAAATCAAAACAGCTACTAAAGTTAATAAACATTTTTAGAGATTGAATTTAAAAGGTTATAATTTGGTAGAGAATAAAAATATATCTAATAGTATATTTTTTAAATATGAAATTAATTTCTCGTGAATTTTTTAAATATAAACCTGGTCAACGTTCATATAAGTCAACTAGTATTCTACTAGGTTAACTCATTAACCCAGTACTTTGACCGAGTTGACCATCAATTCGATTCTTAAAACACTGGCTATAAATAAAAAGAAATTTACCATAGTAAATAAAACTCAAGTGCATTCATGATTAAAAATTCATATTAATTAATGTATTATACAATTTTTTTTATATTAACATTTAAATAATCAGTATGTTAGTTAAAATTGAATTATTTGATAATTGAAATTAGAATTTATATGTCATATTTAGACTAATTATTTCAAAGTGAACCGCTAGATATCAAAATTAGAATTTCTATATCATAGTTAGTCTAATTAGGCTAGATTGAACTGAACCGTTAGATCATTTAAATTTTAATTTATAAGTCATGGCTAGTTTAACTAGTTTAGATTGAAGAGTTTGATCATCAATATTATAATTTCTAAGTCATTGCTCTCCTAACTTGTTAAGATCTAACCGTTAGATCATTAACATTAGAAATTTTAAGTCATTGTTAATCTAGTTATTAAAGATTGAACTGTTGATTTATCGAAATCAGAATTTGTTAGTCATAATTAGTCTTATTAAACATTAAACTATAAAATCATTGGAATTAGAATTTATAAGTCATTATTAGTCTAATTAGTTAATATTGAATCGTTGTATTATTAAAATTAGAATTTTACCATCATAATTGGTCTAATTAGTTAACATCGAATCAATGGATTATCGAAATTATAATTTCTAAGTTATAGTTAGTATAATTAGGTTATATTGAATTGTTGAATTATCGAAATAAGAATTTAATAGTCATAATTAGTGTAATTAATTAATATTGAACAATTGGATCATCGAAATTAGAATTTCTAAGTAATAATTAGTCTAATTAGTTAAAAAAAATGGACCATTAGATCTTCTTATTGTCACCTGGTGATTGTGATAAGAACAATATGTCAGCCATTAGTAAATTCACATGCCAATATTTTTTTTAGAACAATATGTTTAACCAAATAATGTATCTATTGTTTGAATTCTTATGGGAAGTCATCGGTTGAGGAATTATCAAGTAACAAATGAGGTCTATTGTGCAAGAGTAGAGATTTTACCTCCACTCTAACATTAATCTTATTTATGAGAGTGTGTTTCTCATTATTGGGATTGTGTCCATTGTTTCTAGAAGTATGTCCCTCATATCATATTTGAAGATGAGGGGCCGTTCTAGTTGTTGTTCTAGGATAAACATAAATTTCTGGTTGGATGAAACATCTATTTTTTTCCACAATATCTAAGATTATTAAATGTAATAACATATCTCTTGAATTTGTAATATTATCAATATTGAAATAAAATGATATTTTTGTTGAGTAAATTATTTACTCATGTATAGCTTTTGTTGTTGTATATTGTTTAGCTACTTGTCATATCGAATAATTGTATATTGTATTATCGCAATCCCTCTAATGGATTGTCCCATTGGGGTGCCAATGTAACACACCTAGCTTAAATGATCCCACTGACAATCCACATTGGGGTGTCGATGTTACGCATCGAGCTTAAGTGTTCCCATTAATAAATTTTCACGTCAAGGTATCAATGTTACTCATGTGGCTTAAGTAATCCCATTATCGGATTGCCACATTAGAGAGCTGATGTTGCGTGTCGAGCTTATTTTTTAGCAATGTGTATGTGTTCTTATGCCAAAATAGAAACATAATGTACTGGATAAAAGACTTTATTAATGGAAATTGATATGCTTTTTTTCCAAGTGAATTTGATATTGTTGTTCCCCACTAGTTACCAATTTTTTGTGTTGCTTTTCTATCCTTACCCCATTTGTCTTTCTCAAGATTATAGCTCATTTTTACAAAGTTATTGGTTTCGTTTTGGTGTTAAAGTTGTTAGCAACCTTGAGTTTCACAACATACTCATTTATGCAGGCTAGGTCTCTGGTTTTCTTAAAGAGATCCATATCCGTTCTTTGAGTTGGATTTGATGTTCATGTTGATTTGTTCATTAATTTGAAATTTTTCTCTTGAGTTGTAGATTAAAGCGTAGTATGGTATGGCCATAGTACGCCGATGAGCTCATTTTCCCATTCTTCCTTTGCTTGGTCCAACCTTTTTTGTAATTTGTTGAGGATGATTTTGTTAGCCTACTCGACTTTTCCGTCAGTTTTAGGGTGTTCCATTGATGCAAAATTTGTAGATTGATTCTAAGACTTTTGCATAAATCCTGAAACCTTTGACTCGTAAATTGACATATCATTTGTAATGATTGAATATGGGAGGCCATGTCGATAAACTTCACTTTTCTACACAAACTATTGTATCCTTTTTGTTGTGATATTGGACAAAGGTTCAACCTCTATCCATTTGGAAAAGTAGTATATGTAAACTACTATAAATTTGGGTTGTAACGGTGTAAGGGAAAAGGTTCAAGGATGTCAAGCCCACAAGTGTTGAAAGGCCAAGATGTCAGTACTTGAAGTACCACCTCATATGGTTGGTGTGACTGATTGTCAAACCTATGGCTCTTGTCACACTATTGCACGATCTCTTTATAATTTACCTACATGGTTGGGCAATAGTATATAGACCTTAGAATTTTTGTGGCCAGATCTGAGCTCTATGGTGATTTCCAAAATTCTTTCACGCACTTCCTTCATAACATATTCTACTTATTTTTCCCTCAAACACAATAGCAGAGGTCTAGCGAAACCTCTTTTATATAGTTTTCATGTTATGATTTTGTAGTGTGGCACAACTCATTTGACTTTTTTAGCTTTTTCCTCATCAATGGGTAGTGTTTGGAACATTGTATATTTATGTTGACTTGAAGTATTTATTGTGCCCAATTTTGCTAGCTCATCTGCTTTTGTGTTTTCACTCTAAAAGGATATGGTTGGTGTTGACCTACGTGAGCTTTATAATGAGGTGTTTAACCTTGCTGAGATAGTGAACCAAAGTTTCTTCCTTTGCTTGATAGTCGCATATTACTTGATTCACAACAAGTTGGGATTCACTATTGACTTGGAGATGCGATACTCCTATATGCCAAGCCATATTTAGTCCTACTATCAGAGCTTCATATTCTGCCTTGTTGTTCCTTTTTTTTGAAGTTGAATATCAGGCGTTGATGTATGTTGAGTCCCCCAAGTCTTTATAGGACAAATCTTGCACCTCTCCCATATATATTCGAGGAACCATCAACGAAGAGGGTCTACAAATTGATGCCTAATGGATAGGTTGTTTTTGCAATGAAATTCATTAGTACTTGGGATTTGATCGTTTTCGTTGCTTTTGAAGTTGATTTGAAATTTTAAAAGCCTAATGAACTATGTCATCATTCTTCCTCATAATTTAGGCTTTTGCAACACTTTCTTAATAGGATAATTAGTTTTGACCACTATGGAATGCTAGTGAAAGTAGTGTTTGAGCCATCAAGCTAATATGACTAAAGCGTATGCCAACTTTTGTAACTTATGATATCTTTATTCCTTGTAGCACTTTGTTGAAGAAATATATAGGGTGTTGATTCATTCATTTTCTTCCACCAATATTGAATTGATCGTGTCTTTAGTGCGACTAAGTAAATTGTTGACTTAGCACACAATGTAGGCCTGATTAAGACTTGAGGTGAAAATATGAATTTCTTCGACTCCTTGAATGCCTCTATGCACTATTAGGTCCACTGCAAATGTTTTTGTTTCTTGAAGACCTGATAAAAACGTAATAGTTTGTTTGTTGACCTAAACAGGAACCTTGAAATAGACGTTGTCTTGCCTGCTAGTCATTGTACCTCTTTTATGGACGTTGAATTGCACATCTCAAGGTTTTCTCTATACATATCAAGGTTTATCTCTATCCCTCTTTTAGTGACTGTGAATCTCTAAAACTTGTTTCCTTAAACTTCAAAGGTGCACTTCTCTGAATTTTTCCTTATAATGTACCTCCTGTTCTGATCGAAGAATATGTTTATATCCTTAAAATTTGATTCTCCTTGGTTCTTGATGACCATGTCATCCATGTAGATCTCGATATTTTCCCCATATATTGCAAAGACTTTATCCACCATTCTTTGGTAGATGGAACATGCGTTCTTTAATTTGAAGGGCATGACCTAGAAGTAGTAATTTGGGTCATCTATCTTAAACAAAGTCTTCAAGGTATCTATAGGGATCATTAAGTTTTGATTGTACCTTGAATACACATCCAAGAAGCAAAGGATATTACATCCCAAAGTCTAATATATCAAATGTATATGTTTGGTAATGGGTAGGGATCCTTTAAACTTGCTTTATTGATATTTGTGTAATCCGTGCACATTCTCCATTTATTGTTGCTCTTTCTAACCATTTCAACATTAACCAACCACACCGGGTAGGTAATGTATTTGATAAAGCCCGTTTTGAACAATTTGAGTTTCTTCTCGAACTGATGCTCACTTTTTGCCATCTAGCTTTCTATTCTTCTGCCTTATTGACTTTGCAGTATCATCTATGGCTAATCGATGAGATAACACTTTGGGACCTATTCTTGAAATGTCGACTAGACTTTATGCAATTTTTCCATGTTCTTGAGGGAACTACATTGCTATACGAGGTGTAGATACGATGGGTTCGAGTTCATTGAGGAAGGGTATCCAATGATGTGATTGTATATTGACTCCCCCTCTACCACCACTAGTTTAGTTTGACAAAAGAGATTTTTCCCAAGTGAAATAACAACTTTCTAACTGTCATAAACTGCCACATAACTATTAAAAAAAAAAATATACATGTCTTATGAATCGATTCACACGTGTTTTGAAAACCAATTTTGTATCGTGCATTAATGTGAATGGATTCACACAAAGGTTAATCAACTCACAAAACTTCACGTTTTGTGGTAAGTCGAGTCACAAGTTATGTAAGTTGATTCACAGGTCTAGAACATCAAAAATTGAGTTATTGACATATGTAAGTTGAGTCATAGACTTATAAGTTGGTTTACAAAATTAAAAGTAACTTAGGAAATGTTTCAAAGCAATCAAAGTGTGTTGATATGATATAAACATGCAACAAAGTTTATACGTACTAAAATATGATTTTTCATGAGCTCTTTCTTATTCAAATGTCATAAGAGATAAAGATTGAGAATGAGAACCAACAAAGACATACACTCAACATCTAATCTAAACTAAATTAGTTTTGACATCAATCAAAAAATGATGTCTAATCTAAGTCTATAAGACTTTAACACTTACAATCTCACACTTTTAGATGATGGAAAAACTTTGTGAAACTTTATGAAACTTTGTTGCTGAAATTCTCGAATTGTTGGAAGAAAAAGGATGGCCATAGGAATGCTCACTTGAATTTGTATAATTAATGCTAATGTGTGATAACAGTTCAACAAGTGTATTGAATCGTCGTAAGTAATAATAAAATGATAGTACCTTAGTAAATTTAAAATTAGAATTAAGCTTAAATATACATGAATTGTCGTATTTATCTTATGTCTATACAAATATCTCAATTGGTTTCATGCGTTTGCATCTATTCCTAGACTACAAAGTCATGAATTTCTCATCTCAAACATTTATAAAGTCCACCTATGTTTCAAAATATGAAGACTGAAATAGTTTAAAGTTGATCAACCAATAAAAATAATTAAATACATATATGAGAAAAATAATTCAATAAACTCACTTATATTAACAAAAAAATAAAATCAAACAAATAAGGTTTTGATTTTGTTCCACTCATCCCCAACATTTAGAAAATTAGCTACTCGTATTCAAGAAAGTAAATAACAAAGACAAAATAAACCCGAAGAGATTTTTGACATTGCTGACATTACTATGCATTGTCGTTCTTCATCTGTATTCTTTTGATTTTGTGCTGCCCATTTTCATTTTCCATCGCATGTAGTTCATTTTTTGGGTACTACTCGACTCCTTTTTTCTGTCTCCCTCATTTTCTCCTCTTTGACCCATTCCTTTTGTAGCTATATGTATATGTGACCTTCCTCTTTTTAATGGGTCAGTTTAAGGCGTTATTTTTGTTTATTTTCTTTTATCAATCCAAATATTTATAAGGGAACCATCCCTAACCGGCCACTTAGAGTTATCTCAAACAACATAAAAATAATCTCGAAAGCTAGGTCACATTACTCAACTGCACATGATAAGAAACATGGGAAACACTGCGTAAAATTCTAGCTCGAAGAAGAATGACTCATTGAAGATCCGAGTTAACCATATCCCAATAGAGACATAGAGAATCAACTCTATTGATAACCTTAATAGATTGAACCCCAAGACCCCTTCATCAATAAGACGACAAATAAACTACCAAGACACAATAACTAACTTTTTAACATTAACATCCTTCGACCAAATAAAGTTCCTCATCCAAAAATAAACCAATTTAATCAAAGCCTTAAGTTATGCATAAATCATAAAGCTATGGACCAACATACATTGGATCACTTTATATGATTAGTTGCTCCCTACCACACCATAGAAAGGAGGGAGGACTTTCAAGTAGAGAACTTAGATTTAATTTTATTAGCAATGAACTGCAAATGAAAGATGTGAGACTTTCTCGTAAAAAATAGAAACCCCTAAGTAGATAAAAGGGAGACTATCCCTAGAAAAACCAAGCAAATTGGAAATAGTAGCCCTCCTACTAGAATTGATATTCCTACTATAAAAGGTTAACTTCTGAGTATCAACTACCTGGCCAGACGTAGCAGTATATAAACTAAAGAAATTCTTAAAAGTAGTAGATTATTCTGAGTATCTCTAAGAAAGATCATGACATCATAAACATAGAGAAAATGAGGCAGAGCAAGACAACCTCTAGAGGTCAAGCAACAACTCTTTTAAAAAGAGTGATAATTGAACTTCATCGATGAAGTTGCCTTCTCCGATTGGCATGCAGGAGACGAATATGTTACGGAAACGACTACTGGTGTGAAAAAATATGTGAATGTTGTGGATTGCAACAATATTCGAATAGAACAATATGTTGTTATAGTGCCGACTATTGGTGTGCCTATTTTGGTGGAATTGGAACATGTTGTTCATAAAGTTAAGGTTTCAGTGGATCTTAAATTGCTAACATGATTAGTGGAAGTGATTAAGGATAAAGGTGTACATGTGACACACAACAAAGGTGCAATTGTTTTGGAAAATAAAGGTAATCAAAGAAAATATTTTTCTCAAGCTATTAGCAACATTTGCATTATTCATCTTAATGAATTACCAAAACCAAGTTTGAAGGGAGCAAGTCTTGTCATTAAAACTCAAGAGGAGGAATATATAGCGGTTTGGAAGAGTGTAAAAATCATCTTAATGGTAAGCTTATCTTATCTAAGGGTGACTCACCCCTTAAATTAGATGATTTACGTGCAAAGTTAGTTAGACTTTGGAAGGTGATTGGTTTATGGGGACTTGTCTCTTTAGAAAAATATTTTTATTAATTTATACTCTCTTGTATCAAGGATCTTCAAAGTTTAGTATGGTAGTTTCATGGAGCCTTAAACTTGGGTTCCTCAAATTATTTTCTTGGACTTTAGACTTCAATCCTAATAATCATAAAAAACATCGGCACAATGTTGAGTTCGTTTTTTTTGTTTGCCTTAGGAATATTGACGTCCAAAGATTCTCTTTGCAACTGCTAATAGTCTTGGAATTCCAATTAGTCTTGACATATAAACAAGTAAGATTTCCGTTGATGACATTTTGCTATAGTTCTAATTGAAGATGATCAATCAACTAAAATTAGACATAAAATATGGGTTGATAGAAAAAAGTTTTCCTTTCTTGTGAATGTTGAATATGCAAATTGGCCCATTTTTTGCTCACATTGTCAACTTTTTGGTCGTACTTATGCTACATCCAAACATAATGCAGTGGATGTTGTAAATATGGAACAAGAAAATTTTCTTCAAAATAAGGAGAACATCATTAAAAGTGTAGTTAGAAAATATTTCAATTCATAAAAACCTAATGATAAAGGTGATGCAATACAAATGTTGTAACTCAAAAATCTATAAATGGTGATGTTGTAGTTCAAAAATCTATGATTGATAAGGTGACCATCCGTGGAATCAACACTGTGTCTGCTAATTTGTGTGTGGATAATAATCCGTTTTTGGGAGTTGATGAATCAAACCAGTTAAAAACTCTTGTTGATAACAAGTTGGTTAATGTTGATCTCTTACAAAAAGAAGATACAACTAGCAATATTGGGTTAAAAACTAATGTTACTAGAGAAGTTGTTGATGTCATTCATTAGGTCTTTAGTGGCAGTTCGTCTGCGACAAATAACAACATAGTGGATAATGTCGATGAAATTTAGAGAAAAATATATGTATTGTAGACTCTTGAAGTGACACAATGTTAAAGGATGAAACTGGTCAAGGTCTTCATGCACCAATATGATATTATTTCAGCGGCAATGTTGTGCATAACATGCCTATGTTGAATGAATTTTGAAATAAGAGAAATGTTTTACTAAAGTATTCTTTAAGGTCAAGAAGAAAACTAAAAAAATTTGAGATAAAGACTGTTTATAAAATTTGTTCTAGTAATTTTTTTTTTCCTTTTGAGTAAGATTTATGTTTTCTAAAACTTTCTTTTCTATTGATGGAATTTTACATTATAGAAAAAAAATATGAAGAATTTTTTATTAATTAATCTTTTAAAAAGTATTTTTGAAATTCTTTTAAAAGAGTTTTTTTTATAAGATGCAATTCTACAATTTTGGTGCGCTCATTTTTTTCACTTTCACCCAACTAAAAATAAAGAATATTTTTTCACAAGCAATCTGAAATAAAAACGAAGATTCAAAAGTTAACTCTAATAAATATTAATATGAAGTATGAATTTAAAATTTGGTATATAAATTTAATAGTAATTATATTAACTCTTCTGTAGATAAAAAATAGTACGAGTAAGTAAAACCGCATTTAATTTCTTCCTATCTGATCACATCATAAAAAAAGTTGAATAAGTCCTTGATACAGTAATGTTATCTAACAACAAAAATTAAAGAAAGAAAAATACCAGCTTGTTAACTCGGTGACTGGAGTCAACAGAAAATTAAATTCACCATCCTCATTTCTTGCTACGCAGTACGTTCTCACCCATCACATCAACCCTCATTCATCTCTTACATATTTGGAAAACAATTAGTATTATACTAATTATCATCATTAATAATTTAATAATTATGAAAAAACAGATAAACCACCATCCACTCTGTCATAGTTAGAAGGAGTGTTGTAGCTGTCACTTGTGCAGCACAACTTAGTCTCTCTCTCTTTTCCTTCAAACTTCAAAACCTAATAAAACTATTCATTTTTGAAATAGAAAAACACAATTTCACTCACAAAACTGAAACTCTCTCTCTCTCTCTCTCTCTCTCTCTCTAAAATGGTTCTAACCAACTCAACCGACTATGAATCGTGACCTACTTCGCCGGCATTGCTACTCCCAATGGGAAAACACGGAGATGAACAACAGCACCACATCAACGGTCTACCTTCCGCCGTCGCCGGCGACGAGGATACGCCGCTGGTGAAGAAATGGAAGAAACTTAGATGCATTCTCGTCTTGCTGTTCTCCGCTGCCGTGTTCCTCTCTACCGTTTTCTGGTTACCTCCTTTTGTTCATTACGCAGATCAGAAGAATCTTCACTTCAATTCCAAGTATAAAGGTAGAAACGGTTCTGCTTCATTTTTTTTTCTTTTCCACATTGCAATGGATCTATTTTAGGATTTTTGTTATCACTATCTTTGTTCTATTTCATCTTGCTTCTTAAAATTTTGAAATGTCCGTTTGGTTGAACATAGATTGAAACAAGATTTTTTTTCCCTTTCATTTAGGTACTAATAGGTTCTTCTGTTTGAGTTATATTTGAGAGAATTCAATTTAATTTAAGGATTTCCATTTATCATATAAAAAAAAAGAATTCAATTTAAGGATTTGCTTGCGTTTAATTGTTAATTTGATGTTTATAAAATAAAATGCGTAGGGAGGCTTTGGTTTATGGAGAGAATGATGGCGTGGAATTAGTATTTCCTAATGTTGTTAACTTCGCTTCTGAAATACTGTGTTGCTTGCAGTTTTTTATTTTGCTATTTTTATTTGTTGGGGAGAAAAGGTCGTGTTTTCTTTCCTTAGGAAATTAGTTTCTTGTGTATATTTGGATTTTATGCAAGGTTTAAAGCTTTTGATCTTGTGGGATAGCCTGTGATCTCTTGCTTTATTTGGTGATTGTATTTTGGTAATGCATGTTCACAAACTTGGGAATTACGTTTGATATTTTATTCAACATTTAGAACTAGTCAAAATTTTAAGAACAGACATAGGAATTATTTCAGTGGTATTTTCCCAATTTAAAGGTTGTGACACAGATAATATAAAACAAAGGTTGTGACACAGATAATATAAAACAAAGGTTGTGACACAATCATATGTGTGATTGATAATTAAGATTAATTAAGCTGGGAATTTGCCGATAAATTTTTACTTTTTTGCTTCTATTTCCTTGTTGAGGGGAAATTTCATTACAAGGAAGGAGGTCAAGGTCTACAGTACTGCAGGTTAATTGTGACTATGTGTTCCCATAGCTTCTAGTTGCAAGGTCTAGCGCATAGCAGTATGGCCGCTGCGTTGAGGTCTAGGGAAACAATACAAGTTCATTGCTAAACACATAAAATGGCTAAAAGAATCGAATAATGCACAGAACTAAAATATTTGAGACTGGAGGGAGTAATATACAACCGTAGTGTTTCAACTTTGGTGTGTCTGGTTGAATGTATATGCACAACAATGTACTAAATGGTGTACTAGTGTAATGAATGTTTTAACCTACCTTAAATAAATTGTTGCACATCAATTAATTTAATGTTGGAATATTTAAAGGAAATATTTACCCCGCTCAACATCTAATTTAATAGCAAATTAGATGTTGAGTGATGATTGATGAAATAGTAGAGCTTTATTTAAATAAATGAGATGCTATAAGTTATGACTTGATGACATGTAGCTTGTGCATGTCAGCATTGTTTTAAATAAAGACCATATTTCCGGGAACTGGTTGGCCTGGGGACTGTTGAGGTTTCCATTTCATTTAACCCAAAAAACTGACCAATCTTCATACCTGTGAGAAAATGGTAAAGAATCTAACAAATCAGTCAAAATCAATTAAAAAAATGGTGATTTGAACCAGTTTTTGTGTAATTTTTTTATTTAGAAAATTAAAGATACAGATTTTAGACATATAAAGGTCCAATGATAAGTTATAAATTAAAGACCTTTTTACCTGAGTTTTTGTTATTTATCCTACTATTTTTATATTTATCTTACAAATCATATAAAATGATCATTTCATATTAATTAAAAATTTAACTTTTCTTAGATGTTACTTTTTGTTACTTTAATGTATTTTATAATATTAAAATATATATTTAATTATTATGGGCTTGACCATAATTCAACCACGGCTGAACTGTGAACTAGTGCTCCAATTTTAAAATATTGCATGTCATTAATGTTAACTGAAAGGTATGTGTATTTTTGAGTTGTAACTCCTACCCAATACGATGAGATGCAAGAAATGATGCAAGTATTTTATGTTTTTGACTCTACTGAACTTTTTTTTTTCCTGCAAATTCTGTTTTCAATAAAAGATTAAAGTTGAAAATCAGTTGCAGGTAAATGTTGGCACATCCATTGTTTGAGTTGAGAAATTAGATATTTTGTTTTGTTCTGATATTGTATTGTTATATCTCTTTTGTGATCGTTACAAGTAGTTCAAATCAAGAGTTGTAAATTTTATGTATGGAGTTTAAAGCATTGGATATAAAAGTCTTTTAGGTTTTTGTCAAAAACAAAAGTCTTTTAGGTTTTTGTCAAAAACAAAAGTCTTTTAGGTTAAATGGCGTCATATGGTGGTAGTGGTACCCAGCCGATAAGATTTCTCCTTCCATTGTCTTTAGTTATCTTCTTATGACTCCTAACATTTTTTTAAGCTAGTTTCATACTTATCTTTAGTTTCAGTAGCTGGTTGCATTAGTTCTTGACTATCTCAACTATTATTGATAGTTACAAATTAATATAATTATTACAAATTGTAAGTTAATGTTAGTTCAGGACTGAGCAGCCATATTAGTATTCAGTTGGATTTTTCTACGTGCAAAATCTAAATATAATAATCTTCACCTAGAAAATGGACAACTGGAAAGAGTTCTCTTTCGTCTCTGCTCTTCCAGTGGTCTTGGTCTATGGTGCAATCTTTCAGGTGTCTTTATTCATGCTGCTGACTGTGGCACTCAGTCTGATACTCTAGTGTAACATGTAAGAAATAACTTCCAATTACAAAAACTACATTTGACTGTGGTAGGCTGTTAGGATACAGAATATAGGTTAACTAGGAAATTATCCTCTTGTTTACAATCTTTATATTTGTTCCTTTGAATCTTTTTTTTACACCATTATTCTAGCAATTCTTTCTTGCATAAAGAAAGGATCCTAAGATAGGCACATTCAATATATATTCTTTGCTGGAACACTATATGTTGAAGCATTGGATATTGTCGTTCAATTTTGTGAAATTAGAAAGTAACCTTGTAATTATATATTTTTAAGCTTCTGAGCACTCGGCTTATACTACTTTACATTATATTTTGTGAATTTTATAGCACAGGAGGTAATGTAATTATTGACATGAGCATGATTACCAAATATTTCCACCTAATAACATAGTTCTGTTTTTCAGGTCATGATATTGTTGCAAGCTTATATGTTAAAAAGCCAGTTTCTTTGCTAGAAGATAACAATTTGCAGCTTTCCGATGACATTTTTGAAGAGATAGGGCTTCCCTTTACCAAAGTACCTCTCTCACTAGTTTCATTTAATGAATGAACTTTGTTAACATGATTATATATTAATTTCATTCTTATTTTTCAAAACCAGGTGAAAATCTTGTCTCTAGATCCCTTACCTGCATCAATTATAACAAAGGTTGTGTTTGCAGTTGATCCTGACGGAAAATCTTCAGAAATGTCTCCAGCTTCCATTAGTTTAATAAGAGAAACATTTAAATACTTGGTTATGGGCCTATTAAATCTCCAGCTCACTCCATCCTTGTTCGGTACACCCTCATTTTTTCAAGTGCTGAAATTTAAGGGAGGCATCACTATAATTCCACAACAGAATGCGTTTCCTCTGCAGACAGTACAAACACTATTCAATTTTACTTTGAATTTCTCCATTTATCAGCTACAATCAAATTTTGGTGAGCTGACAAGTCAGCTTAAGTCTGGACTACATTTGGCATCTTATGAGGTTTGTTATTATTATTTCTCTTCTTACTTCTCTGTTGTATGTTCTTGCTCATAATCATTTTATGAATTGTCTGTCAACTTTAACCCTGGTGTTATTGGTTATGTCAAATGTATAATTAATTCTTGTATAACTAGTTAATTATCACCTATATATGGATTCTGTTATGGTCATGGAATCTGTCAGTTACCAATGAATCATGTTTGACCTTGGACTATGACTCTATAACCAGAAAGAATAATATATGGCATGAAAAGTAAGCTGAGAAATAGGTACTATATTGGGGGATTCACTAGATTTACTTGTTCTTGGCATTTAAAAGGTTTCTGATGACATGTTAGTCTCACCAAGCTACTTCTGATTGGGTTTCCTTGTTGGTATTCAGAACTTGTATGTCATCTTATCAAATTCTGAAGGCTCTACTGTTGCTGCTCCTACTATTGTTCAATCGTCTGTCCTACTTGCAGTTGGGATTACACCATCAACGGAGAGGCTAAAGCAATTGGCACAAACCATCATCGAACATCATTCATGGAACCTCGGGTTGAATAACACTGAATTTGGTAGGGTTAAGAAGGTCCGTCTTTCATCCATTTTGCAACACTCCCTTCATGGCAGTGGCTCTGTTCCGTCCCCTTCCCCTGCCCCTTTGCCTCATCCACACCGCAGCCACCACCATCGCCCCCGTAATCATCGCCACAATACTCATATATCGCCTGCAACTTCACCTGCACCTGAAACTGAGGGAGGTGCAACTCCACCTAACGTTGGTTCTCCTAATACTGCAAGAAGTGTGCCTGCTCCAAGGCGAAGTTATCACGCTCAGCCTCCTAATTGTCAATTTGGGTATTATAGAAAGAGGTCTACCCAGAAAGCTCAGAAACAGGTTCATCTAACACCTGCAGTTTCCCCTACTATTACTCCACACAATCCTGTTGCCTCACCAAAGTCCCCCGTTGGAGCCCCAACACATGTCTCTTATTCAGTTCCTGCTTTGAGTCCTTTATCAAATGTAGCTTTTGCCCATAATGAACCCCATACTAGGATTGAACCATCAGCTGAGCATTCGAACACACTCTCTCATGGGCCATCGCCAGCTTCATGTGAGTATGCTTAACGATTGGTAATAATTATTTGCAATTCTTCATGAATCAACAAGTTAATCCTAAATTAGAGACAACGTGTTACTATTCTTCATATATCCTGATATTTAGTTTTGTTGAGTTTACTTATAGTTTATTAAGTAATTAGAAATGGTTTGCATGATGAGATTCATCTTTAAAGTAAAGTTGGAAAGGAGGAAACTTCACATTTGTATTGGTCCAAATTCTTACTGTCTTCACATGCGTCCAAAAAGGGATTATTTCACATCTTCATGAGCACTCTGATAGGAGCTGATATCTTATTAGAAATGAAAAGGAGAAATACCCTTGGTTACAATACTGGACCTCCCAATACAGAAGGCTCCAATTCTCACAAAATGACCAGATGATCCTCTCTCTCAATTCCCTTTTTACTTTTGGGAAATGCTAGCAAGTGCCCTGTTAAGAACTAAAAATAGTAATTTTATAATGAAAATGTATTGAAAATTGTGTTCAAATTTTTAAAAGCTTAAACTTTCTTTTTTAATGCAAAATTTCTAACTTCGGTTTCTTCCTTAATAAGTGCACTTGTCAGCATGATCCTTTTCTTTTTAAGCAACTCATCTTATTGCTTCTAATTATCTACCATATCAAACCACGAATTAACTGATTACTATGGGTTAGTAACTGTTACGCACTCTGCTACTTCATCTGTGTTTTTTTTATCATGATTTTGCTTTCCTCCGGTCAACATGTTCTTGGAGGCTGCCAATACTTTAGTATTAACTAAGTTTCCGTTCCAACTATATCTTTCCGCTCATATGTTCTTCTCATGTTTAATTATACCATTCTTGATTTCCAGAGCTTTTGGAAGTTTGAACTAGTGGATAACATTGTATTTGAATATTAACTAACTATACATGCAACCCTGCTTAATGAACAGAATGATTGTTTAAGTTTTGAGAGCATCTGATAACTCATTGTATGTAGATAATATGGCCATGAAATATTGTTTTTATTTAGACTAATAGTATTATCCTGTTTTTGCAGCTTCCGCAGGCTGTCTTGAGACTGTTAAACGGACATCTTCACTGTTTGTAGCACTTGTATTATTATTACTACATGCATAAACAAGTCCTGACCTGTATCATTCGGCCCGAGACAGACTAGAGAGGGTACTATAAATGTGAACTACGCAAAGAAAGGGCTAGCTTCACATCTGAGTAGGTATAAGCTGTCATTATGTGTGTAAATAGTTGATTGAAAAGATCCAGATGGAATGTACCCCCTAAAAAAGAAAGAAAAAAAAAGAAAAGAAGTGCATGTGTTTTCAGGTCAAAGTCTACTAGTGACAGGCCTTGATTACATGCAATAGTGTTGTTTTGTGAAGATGTAGGATCGAAAAGGAAAACGAAAAGAGAAGAACCAATTTCCTTTTTAGTCCTCGCATAAATTCTTGTATGCTTGACTATGCCTGATAAAGAATTTGGCAACGTTGGACCAGAAATTTTCATCCAATGATAACAAGTGGATCACATTTATGTTTTCATGTAAATGCATCTAGCATTCCCGGTTGTTTCAGATGTATTCTCCTCCCACAGCAGCATACACTTCGAAATATAGAAAATGGCGCCTTCATTTCCTTTTCTTTTTTATTACTCTCTCTGGATCTAATAATTATAAAAGAATACTCGGAAAATTTTTGTGCTATACCCCTTATCACTATTATAATTTAAAAAAACTATTTTTATCATTATTAAAAAAATTAGTTAAGTGTAATTAATTTTTTAAGTTTTATATAAATTATAATTCAAATTAACTAAATTGTTTATTTGAATGCTAAACCCTTAAGTATCAACATTAAATATTTTTTTATTACAGTAAGGGTATATTAGAAATATTAGTATTAAATGAGTTAAAAATAGTTAACTTTTGTTTATAATATTGACTAAAATTTGAGGTTATTTCTTTAGGAAGTATATAAGAAAAAGTAGCATGTATTTATTGTTTAAATTTGTTATGAATATCCATTAGATAACGGTTTATGGTGAATATCAATTTACTTGTTGTATAAATAAGGTTAACATTATAATATAAATTATACATAAGAGAATAATACTATTCACCTTCTTTTTTTCATTCAGGTATATTTTTGTATACCATATTCTTGTTTCGATTAATTTACAATACATTAGCACAAAACTCAAAGAACAATAAGTCCGACGAATATATATCTTTCAAAAAAAATTCATTTAATCTTTTATATATCATGTTTATTTTTTAAATATATATTATATTTATTTATTCCCTATAAATTCTAGAAGAACTTAATATCATACATCCCAGAATGATATAATACTATTTATTATTTTATATATTGTTTCCATC
>JBBPBR010000005.1:31342675-31354999 GCA_037974775.1 Cicer pinnatifidum | reverse complement strand
CTACATGCAAAACTAAAATAAAGTAATCAACCATTATTACCTGTTTTGATTGATCTCATTTACGACATGAAAATATATTGACTACTCAAAAGACAGAAAATTGTCCATATTATATTTTTCTAAAAATATTTTAAAAATAAATTTAGATTTGGTAACACAATAAAAGAGCATGACTAATTTGAATTTGCAGTAGATAATTACATATATTAATATTTATTAAAATACTTTTAATATTTTTAACACTAAATATAATTTATGAATTTTGTTTGTGGGATGATAATCACTATGGATTTTTAATACTAAATATATGAATTAATTACAATTACGTTCTACAAAATATTTTACATATTCTCAAATGTGTGTTTCTCAACTCATATATAATAACTACTCAAATAAACTCACTTGAAAAAATACTATACAATCAAAATAAATAAATTGTATTATTTTAAATTTTTTTTTCACAATATTGCTAATATATTAAAGTCTATACATATTATATTATTTTTGAAATTTTAAAATCTTATTCACAATACTATTAATATGTTAACATTTATATATCCCGTGCAACGCGCGGGTTATATTCTAGTTTTTTTATATTCTCATGCCAAATATTATTGATTTGGATTATTCTTACAAATCTTGTTTTCTTGTCCATGAATCACAAAACCTTCAGGTTGTTCCATATAGATTTCTCCTTTCAAGTCACCATTTAAAAAAACTGTTTTGAGATCCATTTGGTGTACCATCAAGTTATGAATAACAGCTAGTGAAATGAGTACACTAATGGATGTAATTCTAGTGACCGATGAGAAAATATCGAAGAAATCTATATTTTCTCTTTGTCTAAAATCTTTGGCTACAAGGCAAACCTTGTATTTATCAACATTTCCATCGGGTTTTAGTTTCTTTTTTAAAATCCATTTACAACCTATCGGTTTACTACGAGGAGACAAGTCTACTAAATGCCAAGTCTTGTTAAACTCTAGAAAATCCATTTCATTGTTTATAGCTTCTTGCCATAAATCTGCATCAAAAGATGACAAATCTACTTGAAGATTTGCAAGATCCTCTTCTAAGTTATAGACCGAATAATCGGGTCCGTAATCTTTAGCAACTATAACTCTCTTACTTCTTCGAGTTTCTATTTCGCCTTGTTTGTTGTTGTTAGTGCTTCTTGCCACATGAATGTGACTTGGTTCGTTGCCCACTATTTCTCGATTTGAAAAGGAATTTATTTTCATAGAAGTCAATATTATTTGACTCTATGACCACTTATGCGTTTAGGTCATAAAACCTATACCTTTTGATGTTTACTGTATACCCAATAAATAAACATTCATAGGCTCTACTGGTGAAATTTAACTCGCTTTGGATAGGAGATTCTGACATAACCCAAACAACCCCAAGTTCGAAAATAAGACAAGTCTGGTTGCCTTTTCTTCAAAATCTATTCTTTTTTTCAACCTTGCCATTCATTTTAGACGAATATGGTGCAGATGTTTCATGTATAATTCCATGCAATTTATAAAACTCATTAAACAAATTAGAATCATACTATGTTCATCTATTACTGTGAAACATCTTAATCTTTCTACTAAATTGATTTTTAATTTCAGTCACAAAGATCCTAGACATGTCAAACACTTCACTTTTTATTTTTCATTAGATATACAAAAGTATAGTTAGAACGATTGTCAATAAAAGTGGTAAAATAACATTTTTTTGTTAACGTCCTATTCACATATACTAAAGTGTAATAAATCTAAAGACTCAAATTCTTTAACTACATATTTATGTGAACTCTTTGTTATTTAAGCTTGAATACAAAAATCACATTTTTCAAAATCATTTAAAGATAAATTTGGAATTAAATATAAGTTATTTAAGTTTGAAATTCTTGTTCACATGAGATAGTCTAGCATGTTAAATATTAAAATCACACAACATGTAAGTAGAAGAGACATTTTATTAAATTCAAACGTTTAATTTAAACATGCCATGAGTGACGTACCTTAATAGATGATCTCATGAGTTATCTTCCGAAATTCACAGGAGTGATCTTCCATGGATCTGTCATCGGTCATCTGATACTTGAGGTAGCGACTCACAGTATTGCTGGAATTGTAATAGTTATACAGATGATCAGTAAGTCCATTAATAATATAATTCTTATAGAGGTAGGTAATCATTATCCTCTCATGGGTTAATTCTCCAACTTTCTTATCCTTTTCTATTTGTCTCAATTAAATATTTTATTGAAATCAAAAGCACCAGAACTAGATCCAATAATCCCTTAGTTTGACATGACAGAAAGAAACATTTTAAAATTGTTGTTTTTGAGTTTCAAAAACTGTTTCAAAATCAATTTATACCAACGAAGATATTACAGGGTTGAATCGTGGACTAAGTCTCTCTTTAAGACGTTTCGCGGTATTGTCTAAATTGTGTAAGATAAACTATCAACTACAAAGTCCCTAGGATAAAACAACTCAGACAAACCGTAGAGGAGTTCTACTGCACTCTAGAAAAATGTTCTAGAATTATACCATCAATATTGCGGTTAAAACCACTTTCAATATGACCATTAAAGTCACTCGTAATATGGTACTATGACCACTCATAAATCAAAAGAACTACGAGATAAAAAAAACGCTCTAGTGCTATATCTACATAATGATTAAGATCACTCATCTATTTCGTTCATAAAAGACCATTTGAGTGGTCTTGTATCTACATAACCCATTTGAGTGTATATCCACATGTTGAAACTGAAATAGATGCTAACAAGATGTGGAAGAAATTAAAAGAGTTGTATGAACGAAAGAATGTGCAAAATAAAACATTTTTTATTCAGAAGCTGGTGAATATGAAATACAAAGATGGGGATTCAACAGTAAAGCATATGAGTATTTTTCAGAATATAGTGAATCAATTGATAATGATATATATTAAATTAGATGATGAGTTGCAAGTGTTGTTATTATTGAGTTCCTTGCCTGATAACTAGGAAGTCCTTGTTTTGACATTGACTGATTCAACTTCGTGTGGAAAGATGAAAATGTCAATAGTTAAAGAGAGCATGTTGAATGAAGAACCTCGAAGCAAGGAACATGGTTTGTTTGGTTCTTAATCAAATTTATAAGCACTAGTTATAGAGTCACGGGGGAAAACTCAATCTAGACACTTCTATAGACGTGATTATTCAGAAAGTCGTAGTAGGTCAAGAAGCAAGTCGAGAACTAGAAAAGAAGTGATATGTTATAATTGCGACAAAATAGGTCACATAAAAAGAAATTGTAGGTTACTTAAGAGAGATCAATCAAGGGTAATATATGAAGATAAAAATAAGAAAAATGATAAAGATACAACAATATTTGCATCTGATAGTGATGTATACATTGTTTGTGATGATAATTCCATAAACCTTTCATGTTAGGATTCAACTTGGATTATTGATTCGGATTTGATCAATCTTTCTCCTTATATTTCACTTGATGGTGATGTTCCAAAAAGAGTGTGGATAGGGAAAGATGTCTCTTATCGTCATTTGGGAGTGTTTGGCGGCAAATGTTTTGTTCATGTTCCAAGAGATGAAAGGTCCAAGCTTGATAGTAAATCCAAACATTGTGTGTTCGCCGGTTATGGTGGTAAGGAATTTGATTATAGACTATGGGATCCAGTTGACAAAAAAATTATCAGAAACCGAGATATGATATTTCTTGAAGACAAGACTGTTGAAGATTGATAAAGCTCGAAAATAAAAATCAAATGCCAAAAGTTACATTGATGTAGCGCCTAAGTCCCATGTAGAAACTTTTGTTGATGGGGGAGATATACAAGTAAATGATGATCATATATCTCACTATGATGAGCAGGTTGTTGTTGAGGCACTAATTGAGTTTGAGTTGAGAAGATCTACTAGAGAATGTCAACTTTCTCATATATATCCTTCACATGAGGATGTGATGATCGTTGATAGTGAAGAGTACCAAAAGGCTATTACAAGTGTTAAAAAAGAGAAGTGGTTGAAGGCCATGCAATAAGAGATCAATTCCTTGAATGAAAATTACACATTTAAGTTGGTAAAGTTTCATAAGGACAAAATATCAATCAAGAACAAATGGGTATACAAGATAAAGGCATAAGAGAATAGTTCTCTCACGACTCTTCATCATATGTATATTTTTCATTGTTTTTAGTCTTATTTATCTTTTATTCATTAGTTAATTTAATGAGTTATTTGATATATTTTGTTAATTTTATTTCTTTTCTTTAATGAAATATTTATATTCTTATTTCCTTGATTAAGTAGAGATTTTTTGAAGTTTTGCATTGTTACATTGTTTTAATATAGTGCTGAAATTTGGTGAGAAATCAACATGACCTATGTTGAGTATTGCATCCATATATGGAGTTGTAGATATCCAATTAGAGTCGATCAAATGCACATGAAAGCTAAGATAGATAGCTACATATTTCATGAAGACTCCGAAATCAAATTCGGACTCAAAAGAGGAGAGAAATGCACAACACTCCAGACAGAAGATGTTGTGCGCTTGAAGAATGTCTGACGCGCATTTCACGCTGAAGCCACGACCAATTTGCGCCTGAAGTGCGTGACGCACAACAAATTACATTAAAACTCATTTTTGTCACTGTTTAGGAATCTTTTGGACTATTGAGAAGTTATGAGACTTATGCTCTAGCATAGAAACTCAAAGACGGTCGTTTCTAATATCATTGGAGCAATTTTATCAAGAATCATTCATGAATAATTCTTGTAATTCTTCTTTAATTCCTATCCTTTGTATCTCTGTCATGAATAACTAAACCCTATTTGTTAGGGATGAGTATAACAAGATGAAACTCTTTAATTTTCTGATTTGATTTCTAATTATATGAATGAGTTTATTGAAATTAAATATTTTTTCACTAAGACATTAGGGCAAGAATAATAAAGAGAATTCGGTAATAATTCAATAAAGAAATTCAGTAACTAGGATCAAATTAGACACCAAGGTTGGATCCGAAGTGAAATTCATCCCTGACATTTTTCTTATTATATATGATCAGCTTTATTATTGTTGTTAATTTTAAATATTATTTCAATCAATTTGAAAATATTTTGTTCAATTATTATAATTAAATATAATTCAATAGTAAAATGCAATTCTTCAATTCGACACTCGGTACTACCGTTTTATTATTACTTGCAACGATTCAGTACACTTGCTGAAATGTTATGATTGATCAATGCACTCATACATCAAAATTGTCAAGTTGACATTTAACATCATGAATCATAGCATGTGTGATAGTCAATAATCATTTTAGTCAATATTGCAATCAAGATATGGATAATGATAACAAATGCAATATGGCATAATTATATGTAAGTATTTTAAAACTCTAAAAAAATAGTCAATGAATATATATTCTTCTCATTTCTAGAAAAAATAAAAAACAAACAATGAGTTGACTCAAGATTTAGAAAAAAGAACATTTTCTGAAAACTCCCACTAAATATTATGGAATTAATATTCTTTAATATTTCAAAGTTCTATAACACAAGTACGATGCCTCTTTGTTATTTGCCTTTTTCACAATAAAAACATTTTAATTTGAACATGATCATGCTTACTATTATAAATTGATCAATTTTTCAATTTTTAGAACAAGTGAGAATGAGCGCATACAAGGAAGCAAAATGTGAAATCATGTCAAATATAATTTATCTTTTTACTAATCATTCTTATGCCAATAATGTTTGTATTTTTTAAAAACTAATTTTTTTAAATGGATCAAAAATATACCAAGAGATTTGCTCACATAAAAAAAATAATTTTTCATTAAGTTTTTGAAAACACAAAAGGTAACAATAAGGCACATGTTCAAGCTTACTTTCATTAGTAAGTGTGTGCGAGACTTTTTTATTGTTGCTATTTCTATCTATCATGCTTAAAATATATTTAAACACTTGAGATCAATTTTAACAAAAGAAGTAAACAACAAATAAGGCTCATTTGCAAAGACATATATTCATATGACTCAAAATGCTCAAATATTAATTTTTGAACTTCATACCATTATCTTTTTGGATTAGTTTTGAGTATTAAAACAACAAGAGACACAAATCATTTTCTTGAAGACCAAACATATATTCTCTTGTTGAAATCCTACAAAAATAAATCCTAAACAAGGATATATATTTAAATTATTATTATTTTTTTTTCCAAAAGTCACATTATAAACTCAATTTTGTTTTGTTTTTTTAGAAAATAATATTCAAAAAGTTGTACTCAATCATCAAGAAATTTATAGACAACTCAATATATGCAAAACAATTTGAGAACACGATAGAGAATACTTTCAAGGATATAAAGAGGTGAATTTGTAGAAAATGATGTTAATTTATGTAACATGATATTTTGAAAGATAATAAGGAATGATGATAAGGATTTGAGTTCCATGAATGAATTAAATAATAATCATGATCAGGATATACCTTGATAATATGCAAAGAAACATTTGAATCAGACAAGGGGACAATATGAACATGTGCTTCCTCTAAAGGACCATCAATTATAGTATCTATTGTAACATCTACAAGTTCTTTAAATGTTGCCTCAAGCTTAAGTTCTAGAATTTCCTTAGACAAAGTTGTTGGATGATTGTTCAGAGGCATGTCAATCACTGCAGTTACACCTCCAACAATAGTTTTGGTACCAATAACAAATCCCTCCCAATTAGTTCTTCCAATAATTTGATCATGAGAAATTTTTTTGGAGGAAAGGTCAATCGTGAGATAGGTGTAGGAGTGCCAAAAGAAAATGGTTTAAACTCATTTAGAAGTTGTTGATGTTCTTCAACTATATCATCATAATAGGAAACATTAGTTTTGATTGGATTAAACATATTCACTGTCAAGAACATTTTGCTCTTGTGGAGAATGTTCTGGTATGAACCTTTTTGCTTAAATTAATATTTCTCTTAGATTTTTGTTTTGTTTTTGTTTTGCCACTCCATGATCAAACTTTAGAGTTTTCATGGGTAGTATTTGAACATTATCAACTTTGTGATTTATCCAAATTTAACATTGCAACTATTTTTCTTCACCCTCCTATCTTTCATCATGAAAATCAACATATTCATCAAACAAAGTATGCATAATTTCATCTATAGTTTGTGTCTTGAGATTTTATATTCTATAACATTTATAGAATATAGAGTATTCTGAAAATATACTTTGATGACATTTTAAAACAAATTTGCCCATGCTTTTTTTATCATGCAAAGCATAGTAATGACATTCAAAAATTGTTAAAGTATGATATGCCTTGCTTTCTATTTTTTCAAAAATTCTTATGAAAGTATGTTAAAGATATTTTTTTAATAGAGATAAGATTAAAAAATATGGCAAACAATTTTTATGACTTCTCTCCAAAATTAGTTTTCAACATTTGATTCATTTAACATTGTTCTAGCCATTTCTTGTAACTAATTTTTTTAAAAAAACAACTTCATATTGGTGGAAAGTTCTTTGACAAGCAAATGATGTAAAATATCATTTTCATCAAAGAATTATTTGAAGAATAATGTTTCAAATTTCCTTTGATCATTTCTTTTAGAAATGACAATTATTTTTCAAAAGACTTAAAAACATGATATGGTTGGAAATTTATCTAAGTATAAAACATAAGGATTTTTCTTTAAACTGAAACATGAGGATGTTTGTTTTACTTCAGCCATGTAGGTTTTAAAAAATAACTTTGAAAGCAATTTTACAAAGTTATCTTCCACATATCAAACATCATTAATCTATGCAAAATTATTTCAACTAATGATACATGTACCTTTGATTTCTTAATGTTTCCAAAGGTTGTAGACCCTCTAAATATTTATGATCAGAGTAGGCACCATACTTTTCCATTCATGTGTATTGAGCATGTCTTGTTTAGGTATCAATTTTCTTTCTTGATTGTTGGATGATATTCCTGCATCAAGAGTTAGTAATGATTTTTGTATCCATATTTGCTTGGATCCTTGATGGTTGTTGTATCTTCTTCTAAAAGATTTTTTCTTGTGATAATAGTTTGGTTCAACATGACCAATCTTTTAACAGTAAGAAAAGTTCATTTTTGTTCTTGGAGAATGTTCTGATATGGGACCAAAATGTTTTTCGTTTTTGGAAATCCTTTTGCTTTGAATTTTTTAATCCTTTTTTTGTAAAAACATATGGAATCAAGATGTAAATTTTTTTTACAGTCAGAGCATCTTTTATTACCTTTCTCATCCTTCTTTTTTGACACAAAAAATTTATATTAAGCTTTTCTTTTTAAGAAGTTTTGAAACGTAAATAATTTTTGTCAAATATCTCTTCTTCCGATATCATGATCTTTTGAAAAGTTTCAGTGGTATTTACCAAGTTGGTTGAGTCATTTTTCATTTCATGAACTTCTATGTTTAAAGAGAAATTTTCTACCTTAGTTTCAGAACATTCTGGAAGATGTTTTTGTAAGGGTATCTCATTGAAAATCTTTTTTTGCTCATACATTTTTAAACCAGATTTTGTAAGGGTATCTCATTTCTTTTAATAAACCATTTTTTTGAGCAAGAAAGTTTGAATCACGTAAAAGATTATCAAATTCTTTTTCCATTTGTTCACAGAAAGGACATTTCGGTGATAGTTACCTCATTATTTTCTAAGTTTTTCATTCAGCACATGTTGGCTTCTGACATTACTTTTTCTTCCTGAATCTTTTCCTCTAACACTTGTTAGGTGCTCAACTTTAGAGGCATTGCTCTGATGATATTTGAAGTAGTAATGTCAATAAAAAAAAAGAGGGTTTGAATTGTGACCTTTTTAAATTTTGATTCATGTGCTTAATTTAAATTAACCCAAGATCAATCTTAGTTAAATAGAATGTCTAGAATGTTCTGGATATGTTAGAAGTAAATAAGAAAAATTAGTTTATAATGAAGTGTAAATAAAACAAAAAGTATATTGGTTCACCCAACTCGGGCTAGTCTAGTCCTCACAAATGTGAGATTTTCATTATGTGCTTCAGAACCAGAATGTTCTCCTTCACATATTTTCTCTTGATCAATTACAATCTTCACCTTTCAACCTAGAAAGAATTTTTACAATCACATTTCAACTTCGAAAGGATTTTTACAAACACACTCTATCTAACATAAAAGAAAGACTTGAGTTACAAATGATTTGTATGATAAAAGTGTTTGGAATCTTTAAACTTCTAAACACTTGTTTGAGAGATAAATGAAACACAAACTTAGTAAATAATTATCCACAAATATAGTGAAGAGAGATGGAGTTTGCTTGAAGAGTTTTTGAATTGTTCTTACTTGAACAAGTGTTGGTATATTTGTAAATTGAACTCTTGCCTTCATCTTCCAATTGATCTTCAATTTATAGATGATAAAAGACTTTGAATATTCAGTTTAAACTAAATATATTCATTGGACACACTTATCAAGTGTTAGATATATTTTAAAGCAATTAAACATGTATTTATATTGTTGTCCAGAATGTTTTTTTTGACAATCAAAGAACGTTCTTGAAAATCGAAGAATGTTGTTGCTTTTGAGTTTGATGGACAATGTGAATGAGTGAGTGAATGAGCTGTGAAATTTCAGTTTGGTATTGTTTCCAATATGAATTATGCAGAGCTTTCTGAAGAATATTGTTAGTACAATGTATTTGTGTCATTGCTTATAACTCATCAATTTAGAGAAAAATCTTGAGGTTATTTTCCTTATTTGGACATTCAGTTCATGTTCTGGGCTTGACCACTTCTTTAAGAAGTCTTGATACTCTTTAAATTGTGGTTTAGACTGTGGAAAATTATCTATTTTAATTCTACCTTTAAAAGAGAATAATCAGAATGTTCTTTTGTAAAACTAGATCATTCTTTGTTTATGATTTGTATTAGTGTTGGATTTTGCAGTTGTTGTTTTCATGATTTTTTGCTTTGTACGTGTGTTGCTTTTAGTAGATATGCAATGTTGGTATTTATGTCCTTGTTGTACTTTTTATTCATAGACTTGAAGATTAATCTTGCTTTTTGTTTTGTCTTGTTGATCTTCTTTGAACGAATCTGTCTAAAACGATATTGTGTATATAATTCTATTGGTTTCATAATCAAGGCTGGTAATTTGTGATGAAGATTGATAACCCAAAACAATCTTGATTTAATGATAACTTTATTCTTTTGCAGACCAAAATTTTCTTGGAGTTATGTTGTACAGAAAACGTGGATGAGTGGTTTTGTAGCTGTCTGATGTCATTCCTTTGCCTCATAAGCATGATGTACTTTATACAACAAGGTGCAACAAACAGTGTCATTGTTGTCCTTGTCCATAGCTTCAATAGACGTGGGTTGTAAGAACGTTCCTGCTTTCCTACCAGAACATTTTTCGTTTTTGTTTTGAGTGACTGCTTGTATTTGTCACTTTTGACAGTTGTTTGTAAATCATGTTATTTTGTACTTGTGTCAGTGATGCAGTGCCTCATTTTTCCAAGCTGCACTTGCTTATCCAAGGAATCAATTTTGTAGATTAATCTTGCTATTTACTCTTTAAGTGTTGCTTTGACTTTGTTAACTCATTTGATGAATCTGTCCAAAAAAATTATGAGTATACATATTTGTTCCTTTGTAATAAATACTAGTGAGTTTCTATGTAGCTTGATGCACTTTCTTAGCCTAGAATGATCTAGAATTCAAGAAGGCTTTGTTCTTCGTAAACCAGAATGTTCTTGGATTAATGTTGTGAAAATCAGATTGATCTGTTTAATAATCAAAACAATTTTTCTTTCTCCATTTTTTTTAATGAATCAGAATGATCTTCGTTTTTCCATAATGATCTTGTCATCAATGTTTATGCACTTTGATAAAGTGAATGATTTCTTACTTGTTCACTTATGCAATTAATGTTCTTCAAATAAAACTCAACTGCAATCATTAGTAGATCATCATTCATAAAACTTAATCATTTATTCATAAGATTTGTTTTCATTAAAACATACATAAAAAAGTTTTTTAATTCAATGTGGAAATTAGCGATGAACATGTAATCAGACCAACACCCTTCATATGATCAAAAAATAACATGAGTCAAAAAATATAAAATTAATAGTCATATTAGTAGTTAGAGTTAAATAATTTTTGTATCCTTATAACTACATCATATTTCGTTTTTCGTCCCTCTAAAATTTTTCTTCAAACAAAGGTTTGTCAAATATATTTTGTCAATAATTTTGGTTCCTGCTTTTCAGTCAACTCATGTGTTTCATTCTAATTTTTGAATGATTTTTTCATGCATGTTTAGAATATTATAAGAATCTCTCATACAAAAATTTAGAATATTAACAAAATATGAATTTTTAAGTGCCAAAAGTTTAAGAATTCATATTTAAGTCATCTCATTTTAAAAAATTCTAAATTTTTGTGGGAGAAATTCTTATAATGTTCTAAACATGTCTAAATAGTGTCATTCACAAACTCATTCGATACATATAAATTGATTCAAAAGTAAGGACCAAAATTAATGATGAAAATATTGGAGTGACAATTGTTTAAAGAAAATTTTTAGAGGGACTAAAAGTAAAATATAGTATATTTGAAAAGACTAAAAACTTATTTAACTCTAATAATTATAACATAACAATTAATAACCTATTTATAAAAAAACAAAAGTTTATTTGTTTAATAAAATATAAAAAACTTGTTTTGATTATTCAATATTGTCTTTGCAATGATTATTTAAAATATCATTTGGAGGTGTGTTAAAAGTAAACATATCACTACATATTTTTATAAAAATAATAAAAGATGTAAAAAAAATTTACTCATGTCAAGGGAGAGAGTAGAGGGTAGAGGGTAGAGGGAGAATAGACAAATGTAAATGCTTTTAAAATTAAGGAGAAAGAAGAAGAATAAAGATAAAGGAGAAAGGATACAGATGGACGGAGGAAAGAACAGGGAGATGATAATAGATTAAAAATTAAAAAAAATAATCCATAATAAGTAAAAACTTTTTCTACTAAAATTCATTAAAAGTCTAACGAAATCCAGCATAATTCATTTTAGAAAATAATTTATTAAAACTTGAAATTTTTTTAATGCCACGTGATTTTTTATAAATGTAAAAAGTCTTAATTGAATGCCGTTAGTTTTTTACATTTTGTTTAAAAAATTTAAACAATCCTAATTATATACATCAACACTTATTTAATCGCATTATAATCTTGATTGAATATCACAACATTTTTCTATCACAAAAAAATTATTTTAAAATCTTAAT
>JBBPBR010000005.1:31301797-31340404 GCA_037974775.1 Cicer pinnatifidum | reverse complement strand
ATTTTGTTATATTAGTTCATAACAACTATTCCTTTATCTAATCATTTCCTTATAAAAAGATTTTCTCTACTATAGTTAGGGACTTAATCCACTAGAGTATAATTAACTCATCCACTTCAAGCTTTGAGTATTCTCTAAACTTTTGAAAGCTAAATATTGATTACTTGTTTATCGAGGCATTGAATATTATCAAGTCTCTCGAAGCACTTGACAATTCTTTGGCAAGTGTACCAAATTGCTCAAATAATAATCATGATAAGTAAAAATCGTCTTCACATGAATTATAATTAATTCAGTAATGCAACAAAATTGTAAATACTTATGATAACAAAATGGGTTATACTGGGTTAATAAAATTGAACAAACGTAAAATTAAATAGACAAATTTTAATATGAGAAAAACAATTAGGGAATTCGAATCACCTTCTTTTCACTATGTAATTATTAATTTACTAACAATCTAATCTATTTGATTACGTCAAATTAACAAACTAGATCAAGACTAATTTCTTGGTTAAAATCTTATATATATATATATATATATATATATATATATATATATATATATATATATATATATATATATATATATATATATATATATATATAAATGAATCCTAATTCATTAGATGATCAAACATGTTACTCAAAATATATATATATATATATGAACGTTAATTTATTAGACACATGTTAATAATTTATATTCGTAACAATTTGGCAAGTCAACCAGTCGCAAAATAGGGTTAACACAAAATCTTTTTCGCTTGAATTATAGGAATCATCATCCAACTCCTTTGCCTAGTAAATGCACAAATATAGTGTGTATGCATGGTGCACACAATTTTTTGAAGTCATATTTAGTCAACTTTATATTGGGAAAGTTGTCTTTCACTGAGGACTGATCTCCATAAAAACTCTTGGCAACAGTTTTGATTTCCACATCTTGAACCTCCAATACTTTCTCCTTTTACGAGCACTTCTTTATCTCAAAGCGACAACAATTTTGGAATGGATGAATTATATTTTTTTTATGGAAAAATTTAAATTTAAAATCGAAATTGTCAATTTAATCAGTCTCGTTAGAATGGACTCTCATCGATATTCGTGCATGAATGGAGGTTCAAGATCAACATCAACATCTTGAAAACCTTATATTTCTCGAAGAGATTCTACTGCATGAAAAAGCTCATTAATGGACCTAGCTTTAAATGAATTTATTAGATAAACTATTGGGGGCCATGTAGCCCATATCAGAGTAATAGTAGTTTGAGTTGGAGCAATGTACCTGTTTATAGTCAATCATTTTATACTTGAGAACCCATAAGTTCTCTTCATAATGAACAACTAAGAGAATAGTTTTTGAATAGCTGTTTAAAGAAAGACAGAAAATTATAAAAAAATAAATAAAACATCTTAATAATTTATCTAGGACAATAGTTTTTGAATATTATTATAAATATTAAAACAACACTTTATATATTAAGATTCATATGAGCGACTCTAGGTAAGAAAAAGAAACCAATAATGGACTACACAACACTTATGCTACTCATATCCATTATGTGGACAATAATTTTCTTCTTCCTCACTAGCCATAGAACCAAAACCTCAAAATCATCCAAGCTTCCACCAGGTCCAATCCCTTATCCTATCATCGGAAACATCTTAGAGTTGGTTGGCACAAACCCTTTAGATGCATTCACTAAACTTTCTAAAATTTATGGACCTGTAATGACTCTAAAATTGGGAACATCAACCACCATAGTGATTTCATCTCCACAAATAGCAAAAGAAGCACTTGAAACAAATGACATAGTTTTTTCAAGCAGGACAGTCCCAGATGCTGCAAAGACACTTGGTCATGACAAAGTTTCACTTGTATGGATGCCTCCATCACCCAAATGGAGGAGTCTTAGAAGAGCTTGTGCCACAAAAATATTCTCCCCTCAACAACTTGACTCAACACAATTCCATCGAAAGAGAAAGGTTCAAGACTTGCTTAATTATGTGCAAAAGTGTTGCGAAAAAGGTGAAGCCTTCGATTTTGGTGAGGTTGTTCTTGCAACAGTAATGAATTCCATATCAGAAACTTTCATCTCTATGGATTTGTTTCATTACTTTGATTCTAGTAATGATGATGATAATAAGAAATCAAGGGAGTTTAAGGAAATTGTGTATGGTATTATGGAAGAAGTTGGAAGGCCAAATGTTGTAGATTTTTTCCCTTTTTTAAAATTGTTTGACCCACAAGGTGTTAGATCAAGGATGAGAAATCACTTTGAGAAGTTGCTTGCTTTTTTTGATGAGGTGATGAAAGAAAGAATATGTTTAAGAGCTTCTGATCAATCTAAGGAATACAAAGATGTGTTGGATTCCTTTCTGGATCTTCTCCAAGAAGATAATTCCCAATTGTGTCGCCATGATGTCTTACACTTATTTACGGTAATTAAGTGTTTCAATTTACTTTCCAAATTCAACTTATTTAGTGTTTTCTATGTTTTCATTGTAATTTTGTGACCATAGACTATCAATTTCCCTAAATTTGGCATCAATTTTAGATTTAGATCTCCAATAGTTAAAAGAACATAAGTGACTATAGAGACCGTAACATCCCGACCCTTATTGTTATCAACGATGTTAATCACGACCTTCTGGCCTCTCATTTCCGCAATTGAAAGTAGTTGTCTACAGTGGATTTTGAATCCGGTAACTGAGAGATAAATACCGTCTCATCCCATTCTCACTACCAATTGAGCAGGGATCATGATTAATATTGCCGATAACAGTAAAGGTCGAAATGTTACAAAAGAATGCGCATTTTTTGTAACACCCAACCCTTATCCTTATCGGCAGTGCTACTCACAAAGAGCAAATTTTTGTAACCCGGTACCTAGAACATAAATACCGTCTCATCTCATTCCCGATTTTGATTAGTAATTTATAAATTAATTTTAAAAAAATATCAACAATTAATTTAGATGAAATGGTGAACAATTTCAGATGATTTTTACTTGATGTGTCATATCAGGATTTATTTGTTGCTGGAATAGACACAACATCAACCACAATGGAATGGACAATGGCAGAGTTGGTACATAACTCAAGTAAATTGGCAAGGCTTAGAAAGGAGGTTGAACAAATACATGGAAAATTTGGACAAATTGAAGAGTCTGATGCATCAAAGTTGCCTTACCTAAGGGCAGTGGTAAAAGAAATATTACGGCTTCACCCACCAGTTCCATTTTTAGTACCTCACAAATCAATGGACGATGGGGAATTAGGTGGTTTCATGGTACCAAAAAATGCACAAATTCTAGTAAATGTTTGGTCAATTGGAAGAAATTCAAGCATTTGGGATAACCCAAATTCATTTGAACCTGAAAGATTTTTAGAGAGTGAAACTGATTTCAAAGGTAGAGATTTTGAACTTGTTCCGTTTGGTGCTGGTAGAAGAATTTGCCCTGGATTACCTTTGGCTTCACGGTCCATTCACTACATAATGGCTTCTCTTTTGCATCACTTTAACTTTAAACTTGCTGATGATCTAAAACCTGATGATATGGATATGAGTCATAAGTTTGGAGTTACATTACATAAAGCTCAACCTCTTCGAGTTGTACCCATCAAAGCTTAGATGTAATATCTAAGATTCAATCAAGAGATATTTTAATAAAAAAACATTTCAAAATTTGGTTGTTAGTCCTGTAAATAAAGCATATCTTTTCGTTTATAAAATTATCATATAAGTATTTTTAGTTCTTAGTTTTTATAATATTAAAAGTTCATTCATAAAAAATAATGCAAAATTTGATTTTTTTTTTTATTTTTTTTATTTTCATGTTAAAATGATAGCATTTATAAAATTCTAAATTTTTATAAATTGTTTTATAATATTTAAAATATGTTTGCCAACAATTGTTCAAACAAATATGTTGACATTCTATTAGGACTAAAATTACATACTTGATAACTTTGCATGACTAAAAATGAAATTTTATGATATTATAAGAATTAAAAATATATTTAATTATTTATGTTATTTGAGTTGGATTTGAATTGGTTTATCACCTCATTTTAGCTAATTTAGTATTATTAATACTTGTTAAAATTATATTTGACAGTGTTATAAAATCAGTTAATGATATTTCTATAAATTATTTTTAATTAGTGTAAGAAAAAAATTATATAGAAATAACTATACGACGTAAATGTTTTAATTTGAAAAAAGAAAAAGGAGATTTTCACCAAACTTTACCCATTTATTATCTGATTTTTAGTAAAGTGGTGGACGACAACTATGACATTGTTTTCTTCAAAGGAAGTTGTCATTGTAATTAACAACTTCAATATTTTATAATTTAAAAAAAAAAAATCAACAAACTCGATTATGGGGTCACAAGTTTGCTTATTTTTTTTATTTAAAAAACCAATTAAAAAAAATTAAAGTTGTTGCTCCCATGCATTACCTAACTATATATTTTATTAGGATCCTTACTATTTATTTTATTTTATTTTTTTGTTGTTGTAAATTGACGAAATTGTTGATGACATGCTCAAATTTAACGTCCAACCTTAACCCCATCTAACAAATTTTACCTATAATTTGACTAACCAAACAACTACAATTTTATTAAGGAAGAGTGAAACAATATTATTATTACAAAACTTTAATGATGTGATGAGGTTCTACAATGAGATTTTCTTCTATTATGTGTCGGTAAGACTCTTCGTTCTTGTTCAGCATAATATTTTTTTTTATCAAGCTGTTGTGTGTATAGTGTTTGTTCTTGATTAATATCAATATTGTTTTCAACATTATATTTCCATCCATAATAGCATTGTCATATTGGATGACAATTGACAAGGTTTGGGTAGGATATTATAATATCTGTCTCTACATTTACCGTTTTAAAAAATACTCATATACGTGTTCGTAGCCTCTTGATATAAACTTTAATATCTATATCCTTACTTTTGGGTACCTTAGTGTCCGTACTCATACCCATAACCCACACTTTAACTAAAAAAGATCAATAAATGAATAATATTATTGTGATTAAATTTAAAAATTATCCGAATTTCTTAAATTCAATCTTAAAGTATTATAAACCAAAATATTTTCTAACTCAAAATATTTCAAATGAACACTCTTGTTATAATACATATTCGAATATTCATGATAATACTTTATGAAGTTGCAAGTCTTACGACAATATTATTCGAGATCTATAAAAACAATTGTTAGAAAGTTGTAAATATAATTATAAAGTCATTATTAATAAGACATAACTTTTAGTTATGAAGTCAAAATTATTTACCTATCCATCAAAATCAAATTCTTAAAAAGTTTGTAAACGTTTATCTTTCGAGTATAAATATTGTAGTGGTCCAATGATATTAATAGATGTTAAAACACAAAAGAAAATAATTAATTAAATTAAACACTAATAAATAAATAAATAATATATTTATATAAGTGCAAGAATGGAGTGGAATGGGTACTATAGTATCCGTACCCGCATCTATACCAGCTTAATTTTGTGGGTAATTACCCATCTCCGAACTTATACTCATTATACGGATTTTTACTATATCCATTATGAGTTTTTTTTCGGGTATCGACTAGATCTAGATCTAATTGCCATCTCTATTGCTATCAGTCTCAAAATCTAGTATTGTGGAACGATATTTCTGACACATTAAACCTCATAATACTTTTTGATAAATGTTTACAACGTCACATTTAATTAAAAAAAAACAATTAAAATAGACCATTCATAAACAAATTCACGACCACTAAAACTACTCAAAATAAAAATAGTACTCAAAAATAACTCAACCAAGATGTGACCTATGAGAGTCAGATTCCTATGAAGTCGTTGATGTCCTCAACATCCTAAATGCATTAAAATAGTAATGAAAACAAAAACATTAATGTTCACTGCTATCAATCTGTTGAACTCATGCATTATGGAGTGTCTACAATGTCACCGGTGCCATACACAAATAACAAGAAGGATGAGTACATTGATTTCATATTAAAGAAAAAAAAAAAGAATAGAATAAACACAAGCACAGTATCTGATTTTATGCATAATCATAATTAAGTACAACTTAATATAATCATTGATAAACACCTAATAGATGCAATAATATGGGATGCATAATTGCTAAATCCTTTATATGTCATGTGGGACCACACTACTCAGAAGTACTGGATGAGGAGACATACTACTATGTCACCTAGAGGCAAACAAAGAAGACATAATAATTGGCTATGTCCTCACAGACCCACTTGACTCATCAAAAGACTCATAAAAATGACTAGTTAAAATTAAATTAGGGTTTCATGGTAGCTCTACGAATTGTGTAATTACCTCAAAGCCACAATCAATTACCCCTAAAATGCCCCAAGGTCTAGCCTCACCCAAAAGCATAATTGTGACCTCCAATATCAAGGTCATACTGTTGTAACTCCTCGACATTGGATCAATTGTGAAGATGCAAACACCAGAAGGGGTGTGAATATAACGTGATGCAAATAATTTATCTTGGTTCACCACTAACTTGGCTACATTAAGCCCGTTCACTTAAAATGATTTAATTCACTTATTCAACAACTTGAATTACAAAACATTTGATCCTCCAAGCCAGTCTTCTAAAACAGCCTAACAATCTTAGACTTTTGAGGAACACATACACCTTGAGTCTCCCAACCAAGTTTTCTCCACAAAATCTGACACCTCATATTGTTGACGGCATACTAACACCACTATCGGTAAAGATTTTCTTCAATTATAAATCTAAATCAAATCTTATTTTAGATTGTCTTCAAAAACTTAAATCTTCTTCCATACTATGTGAAGTCAAATATATTGTTCTCATAAAATACTTTTGTGATCATCAAAACTCAAGTATAAAACCAACTTGGTTAAAAAATCTTCTCCATTTTTATAACGACAAAACTATATTTTTTATAACAATTTTTTTTAAATACTTTGACCCCTCCCCCCCGACTTAAACATTATCCTAAGTATGAAACTAAACTACTCTAAGGTTGACACAACATCAGTAAGGTAAAAGAATGAGGTTTAGGTTTTTCTTGATGAATTCAAACCTATCTTCAGCTAGTGGTTTGGTGAATATGTTATCCCATTGATGTTAGATGTCTACAAACTAAATATTAAACACATCATTTTGAAAAAATCCCTAATGAAATAGTGTTTGATTTCTATGTTTTTAGCTCTAGAATGATGTATAGGATTTTTGGTTAGGCAAATGACAGAAGTGTTGTCACAATAAATGAGAATGTTGGTTTCTAGGATTTTGTAGTCTTCTAGTTGATATTTCATCAAAAATAGTAAAGAGCTACAACCAAATGCTGAAATGTACTCAACTTCTATTGTTGTCATGGCAATTTTGTTTTGTCTCTTGCTTGACCAAGATACTAAGCTGTCACCTAGAAATGTGAAGTGTCCACTTGTGTTTTATCTGTCAAGTTTATATCCAACATAATCAGAATCACAATACCCATTTAGTTTGTACTCAGAAGATTTCTTATAGAACAAGGTAATGTTGGTAGTGCCTTTTAGGTATCTAAGGATTCTCTTAAGAGTAGTTAAATGTGATTCCCTATGGTCAACTTGAAATCTTGCATATACACTAAACATGATGTCAAATTTGGAAGCACTAACGTGAAGTAGAGATCCTATCATTCCCCTATAGGTTTTCTGGTCAACCTTTTGGCTTGATTCATCTTTTTCAAGTGAACAAGTAGGGTGCATTGGTGTAGTCATAGGTTTGCAATCATTCATCTTAAACTTCTTGAGAAGCTCTTTTGTATATTTAGTTTGACGAAAGTATATACCTTTTTAACTTTGCTGAATTTGTATCCCTAAGAAGAACTTAAGTTTTGTCATCATACTCATTTGAAATTCAAGTTGCATCAATTTAGAAAATTATTTGTAGAGAATGCCATTAGTAGATCCAAAAATAATGTCATCAACATAAATTTAAATAATAAGAATGTCATCTCCTATTGATTTTCTAAAAAGTGTATTATCTACTTGTCATCTTTCAAAGTTATTTTTAAGCAAGAAGTTACTAAGTCTATCGGGTTCGACTCCCGGGTTCGACTCCCGGGTTCGACTCCCACAGAAGACAAAAACTCACTATTTCATTTGGAGAGGAAATGGAGGGTGAAAAGCTCGTGAGTACCATTGCCAATAACTGTACGGGCTGGGGTGTTACAAAAAAAGAAGTATGTAATGTTATTATTTGTAGCAAAAGTAAGTACGATATAAATAACTCCTAACTTGGCCAAAGGAGAAAATGTCTCAGTCCAATCAATGCCCTTTTGCTGACTATAGCCTTGTGCGACCTTTTTCATTTAGCTTATTTATGAAATTCCACTTGGTTCCCATGATGTTATTCTTTGGTCTAGGTACTAGAGTCCAAACACCATTCCTCTAGAATTCATTGCACTCTTCTTGCATTGCAAGAATCCATTCATCATCTGCCAATGATTCATCAATAGAGGTAGGCTCAATTGATGAAAGTAAGCCATACAAAGTGATATCTTTTAATAATGATCTAGTCCTCAAAGGATCACATACACGTCCAATTATTAGAGTTTCAGGATGATATGACTTGACTATTTCTAACTTGATAAAGTTCATCATCTAAAGATTTGTCATCTTCTTATGATATTTGTGTATCCTCTGATTTTTCATGTTCTTTTGGTTTTTTGCATCTGCATCCTGTAGTTCTCATAAACTTGCACGGTCATCATATTGCTTTGACTTTTCAAGGTCAAGTTATTTGTCATCAAATTTAACATGTATGTATTCTTCCACAATCTGAGTTTCCCTATTAAATACTCGATAAGCCTTAGATCTTTCAAAATATCCAATGAAGGTACACTATTGAGATCTAGAATTCTCTTCCATGATTACTTCTAAGTTTTACAATCTTAAGACCTTTTTAATTCATTACTTGTTTGCAAAATGTGATAAACACTTTGATAGATTTAGTATTACTTTTTAAGAATTTTACCATGCTCATCTAGTGTAATCATCTATTGTAACAAAGCCATATTTCTTTTCACTTAGAGAGATTGTTTTTACTAGTCCAAAAAGATCTATATGTAAGAGCTCAAGGGGCTTTGAGGTAGACACTGAGTTCTTAGGGGTAAAATAGTTCTTTGTTTGTTTTTCCTTTTGACAAGCATCCCACATAATTTTAGTTTTGTAACTAAGCTTAGGTAGATCTCCAACCAGTTGAAGTTTATTCAATTTTGAAATTAATTTAAGGATTGCATGACTTAATCTTTTGTGTCAAACTAGTTTCTCTTCTTTTACGGGCATAAGACACTTAACCTCTTGTTTCTCTAGATTAAACAAATTTATCTTATAAATGTTGTTTTGCCTCTAACATGTAAAAAGTACATATCCATTCTTCTAACTAATTGCCTTGTATGTTTTTTTGATTAAATATAATATCATAGTTATTGTCACTTAACTAACTAATATTTAATAAATTATGCTAAAGACCTTTATTGAACAAGAAATCCTTGTTAATCCGATGAAACCAACACACCTATTGGATGCACTAGATTGGTTAAAAACCCTAATTCGACTAGAATAAGCCTAGGTAAGACAAAAAATGACCTAATTGTTAATCCAATCACACAAACACACCTATTGGATGCACAAGATTGGTTAAAGAGCCTAATAGGACAAGAATAAGCCGAAGGATGACGAAAATGACCTAAACGTTAATCCCATGACACTTACACACCTATTGGATGGACAAGATTGGTGACACACCGTAATTGGAAAAGAATAAGCCTAGGGAGGACTAAAATGACCTAAATGTTAATCCAATGACACAAACTCACCGATTAGATGCACAAGATTGGTTAAAAACCCTAATTGGAAAAGAATAAGCTTAGAGAGGACAAAAATGACCTAAATGTTAATCCATTGACACAAATACACCTATTAGATCCACAAGATTGGTTAAAAGCCCTAATTGGATTAGAATAAGTCTAGGGAGGACTAAAATGACCTAAATGTTAATCAAATGAAACAAATGTTAAACATAAGTCCATTTTTGATATTATTGACAAACATACATAATGTGATAAATCTAACATTTTAAACTGAGTAAAATTTCAGGAACAACAACTCAACCCTACATTCTTGAGACAATAGCTTGGAACTCAAGGAATCAACAAAAGTTGGAAAATTTACTAAGAAAATCGATTAGGCAAATCGATTTTGTAATAGGGTTGTGTGAAAATGTGTAGTCTGTGATTAAGCAATCGATTAGGCAAATCGACTGGCACATTTACTGAAAATCAATTGTGCAAGTCAGAAGCAAGCCGTTTAGCAAGCTAATCGATTGGCAAATCGATTGTCTTAATCACAAAGACTAAGCTGATTGTTTAAATCGATTGACACAATCGATTGTGCAAGTCACAGAGCCAAGCCATTTATTAAATAATCGATTAGGCAAATCAATTTCAAAAAAGGTTTCAAAATGAACATGGTATGTGATAAACACAATCGATTGGCACAATCCATTGAAACAAATTTCTTGTTTAACAAGTTTGGCATCAATCGATTGAGAAATCGATTGGATGAACCAACTGGTAAATCTCTTTTCAGAAACATATTATGTAATCGATTGACACATCGATTAGCATAAAATAAGCTAACTCCCTGTAATAATCCAAATCGATTTGGCTAATCGATTTGACAAAAACAACTGAGTCCCTGAGACCAGTACAATCGATTGGCAAAATCGATTGGAACAATCTTTTAAGCTACAGAGGAAACATAGCCTATGACTAAATCGATTATGTGTATTAATGAATCAATTATGTGTATTAATGAATCGACTGAGTAATCGATTGTTTTGATCTCGTTGTTGGAAAAAAACATCTTCAATTGATTAGGCAATCGATTTCATTATGAACTGCTTTTAAAACTCTGAAAAGTGGATTAAAATAATCTATTAGGTAAATCGATTAGTTTATGTAGCTTTAAGATTAAAGAAAAACAAGATTCGCGAAATCGATTTGGTAAATCGATTGAGCCTGTTTTATTACATTAATGAATCGATTGGTAAATTGATTCATCTGTTGTTTTTCAGAAACTATATAAACGTTTTTCATTTACTTCTTCTCATAACACACAAATAGAACTAATATCACTTTCTAACAACTATTTCTCACAGTTTGAATAACTTTGAATATTACTTTTTCAGCCTTGAACCAACCATCCTTCGTGATCAATAGAGACCTGAAAAAGATTGCTTGAGAAAGAGAACTAGAGAAGAAGACTGCTTAAGAAATTATGTATATTTCTTTTTAGATTTTCTGTAACAAATATTCTGTAAACAAATAACGTTGAAAAATCCAGTAGCAAAACTGGTAGTTATCTTCTGTGTTGAGAGGTCTCATCAAGAAGAAACTGTGTTGTGATCTTGGAAGAGTTTGTAGAGGAACTCTGGGATATAGTGGGGTAAAGATAGAATAGGGAGAGTGGTTTTAAGATTGATAGGCGGGGAGCGCTGGAACATCTGTAAAACGACTCTACAAGATTCTATTGAAAAGGCTAAGATCGGTTTGATCTTAAGACTGGACGTAGGCCGTCAAACAGACGGCTGAACCAGTATAAAAATTGCGGTGTACAATTTCCTACCCTTATCTCTTTTATTTCTGCATTGCTTATTTGATTAATCTTGATTGCATGCAATAGTAAAATTTCTGTATTAATTGACATTGCTTGAATTGTTAATTTGGCATGCTTGTATCTTGATCAATCTGTTGAACTATTATTGTATCTGCTGCACTCTCTATTAGACAATACTTGTTATTGTTAATCTTCTTTTAGGATTGATATTTGGGACTGTGGTTAATCTTTTGTTTAATAAAATTTGAATTTTGTAAACTGTTTAGCAATATCGTTAGAATAGGTTTTATTCTTCATAAATTCTGCTAAACTGAGGTCTAATTGGACAAGAATAAGCCTAGGAAGGACGAAAATGACCTAAATCTTAATCCAATGACACAAATGAACTTATTGGATGCACAAGATTGGTTAAAAACACTAATTGGACATGTATTGGCATAGGGAGGACGAAAATGACCTAAATGTTAATCCAATGACACAAATGAACTTATTGGATGCCCAAGATTGGTTGAAAACCCTAATTGGACTAGAAAAAGCCTAGGGGTGACGAAAATGACCTAAATGTTAATAGAATGACACGAACACACCTATTGGATGCACAAAAATTGTTAAAAACACTAATTCGATTAGAATAAGCCTAGTGACAACAAAAAATGACCTACATGTCAATCCATTGATGCAAACACACCTATTGGATGCACAAGATTGGTTAAAAACCCAAATTGGAGTAGAATAAGCCTTGGAGGCTGAAAATGACCTAAATGTTAATCCAATGACACAAATACCCATATTGGATGCACAAAACTTGTTAAAAACTCTAATTCAACTAGAATATGCCTAGGCAGGACGAAAATGAACTTATTGTTAATCCGATGACACAAACACACCTATTGGATACACAAGATTGGTTAAAAACACTAATTGGACATGAATTGGCATAGGGAGGACGAAAATGACCTAAATGTTAATCCAATGACACAAATGAACTTATTGGATGCCCAAGATTGGTTAAAAACCCAAATTGGAGTAGAATAAGCCTCAGAGACTGAAAATGACCTAAATGTTAATCCAATGACACAAACACACCTATTGGATGCACAAGATTGGTTAAAAACACTAATTGGACTAGGATAAGCCTAGGGAGGACGAAAATGACCTAAATGTTAATCCAATGACACAAATGAACTTATTGGATGCACAAGATTGGTTAAAAACCTTATATGGACAAACATATGTTTAGGGAGGACGAAAATGACCTAAATGTAAATCCATTGACACAAATACACCTTTTTAGATGCACAAGATTGGTTAAAAACCTTAATTGGACTAGAATAAGTCCAGGGAGGACTAAAATGACCTAAATGTTAATCAAAAGACACAAACATACCTATTGGATGCACAAGATCGATTAAAAAGCCTAATTGGACTAGAATAAGCCGAAGGAGGACGAAAATGACCTAAATGTTAATCCAATGACACAAAAACGCCTATTGGATGCAAAAGATTGGTTAAAAACCCTAATTGGACAAGAATAAGCCTAGGGAGGAAGAAAATGACCTAAATGTTAAACATATGACACAAACACACCTATTGGAAGGCCAAGATTGGTTAAACACCATAATTGAACAAGAATAAGCCTAAGGAGGACGAAAATGATCTAAATGTTAATCCAACGACACAAACTCACCGATTAGATGCACAAGATTGGTTCGAAACCTAATTGGCAAAGAATAAGCTTAAAGAGGACAAAAATGACCTAAATGTTAATCCAATGACACAAACACACATATTGGATGCAAAAGATTGCTTAAAAACCTTTATGGGACAAGAATAATCGTAGAGAGAACAAAAATAACCTAAATGTTAATTTAATAACACAAATGAACTTATGGGATGCCCAAGATTGTTTAAAAACCTTAATTAATCTAGAATAAGACTAAGGACGATGAAAATGACCTAAATGTAAATCCAATGACACAAACACACCTATGGGATGCACAAGATTTGTTAAAAACCCTAATTGGACAAGAATAAGCCTAGGGAGGACGAAAATGACCTAAATCTTAATCCAATGACACAAATGAACTTATTGGATGCACAAGATTGCTTAAAAACCCAAATTGGACTAGACTAAACCTAAGGAGGATGAAAATGACCAAAATGTTAAACCAATGACAAAAAAACAAACATATTGGGTGCACAAGATTGGTTAAAAACACTAATTGGACAAGAATAAGTCTAGGGAGGACGAAAATGACCTAAATCTTAATCAAATGACACAAATGAACTTATTGGATGCCCAAGCTTGGTTGAAAACCCTAATTAGACTAGAATAAGCCTAGGGGATGAAAATGACCTAAATGTTAATCCAATGACACGAACACACCTATTGGATGCACAAGTTTGGTTAAAAACACTAATTCAAATAGAATAAGCCTAAGGAGAACAAAAAATGACCTAAATGTCAATCCATTGATACAAACACACCTATTGGATGCAAAAGATTGGTTAAAAACCTCAATTGGAGTAGAATAAGCCTTGGAGGATGCAAATGACCTAAATGTTAATCCAATCACACAAGCACCTCTATTGGATGCACAAAACTGGTTAAAAACTCTAATTAAACTAGAATATGCCTAGGGAGGACGAAAATGACCTTAATTTTAATCCTATACCACAAATACACCTATTGGATGCACTAGATTGGTTAAAAAAACCTTATTGGACTAAAAAAAGCCTAGGGGGACGAAAATGACCTAAATGTTAATCCAATGAAACAAATGAACTTTTTGGATGCACAAGATTGGTTAAAAATCTAAAATGAACTAGAATAAGCCAAGGGAGGACAAAAATGACCTAAATGTTAATCCAATGAAACAAATGAACATATAGGATGCACAAGATTTGTTAAAAACCCTAAATTGACTAGAATAAGATTGGGGATGACGAAAAATGACCTAAATGTTAAACCAATGACAGAAAGACACCTATTGGATGCACAACATTGGTTAAAAATCCTAATTGGACTAGAATAAGCCTGGGGAGGACAGACCTTAATGTTAATCCAATGACACAAACACACATGTTGGAGGACGAAAATAGCTAATTGTACTAGAATAAGCCTAGGTTAAAATAGCTAATTGTACTAGAATAAGCCTAGGGAGGACGAAAATGACCTAAATGTTAAACCAATGACTCAAATGAACTTATTGGAATCACAACATTGGTTAAAAACCCTATATGGACAAAAATATGTTTTGGGAGGACGAAAATGACCTAAATGTAAATCCATTGACACAAATACACCTTTTTAGATGCACAAGATTGGTTGAAAGCCTTAATTGGACTAGAATAAGTCTACGGGGGACCAAAATGACCTAAATGTTAATCAAATGACAAAAACATACCTATTGGATGCACAAGATCGGCTATAAAGCCTAATTGGACTAGAATAAGCCGAAGGAGGGCCAAAATGACCTAAATGTTAATCCAATGACACAAACACGCTTATTAGATGCACAAGATTGGTTAAATACCCTAATTGGAAAAGAATAAGCCTAGAGAGGAAGAAAATGACCTAAATGTTAATCCAATGACACAAACACACTTATTGGATTGCCAAGATTGGTTAAACACCGTAATTCGACAAGAATAAGCCTAGGGAGGATGAAAATGACCTAAATGTTAATCCAATGACACAAACTCGCCGACTACATGCACAAGATTGGTTAAAAACGTAATTGAAAAATAATAAGCTTAGAGAGGACAAAAATGACCTAAATGTTAATCCAATAACACAAACACACATATTGGATGCAAAAGATTGCTTAAAAACCCTTTTTGGACAAGAATAAGCATAGGGAGAACGAAAATGACCTAAATGTTATTCCAATAACACAAACGAACTTATTGGATGCACAAGATTGCTTAAAAACCTTAATTACTCTAGAATAAGACTAAGGGCAATGAAAATGACCTAAACGTTAATCCAATGATACAAATGAACTTATTGGATGCACAAGACTGGTTAAAAATTAAAAATGGACCAGAATAAGCCCAGGGAGGGCCAAAATGACCTAAATGTTAATCCAATGAAACAAATGACCTTATATGATGCACAAGATTGGTTAAAAACCCTAAATTGACTAGAATAAGCTTGGGGAGGACGAAAAATGACCTAAATGTTAATTCAATGACACAAACACACCAGTTGTATGCACAAGATTGGTTAAAAATCCTAATTGTACTAGAATAAGCCTAGAATTGTTAAAAACCCTAATTCAACTAGAATTATCTAAGGGAGGATGAAAAGGACCTAAATGTCAATCCATAGACATAAATGAACTTATTGGATGCACAATATATTTGTAAAATTCCTAAATGGACTAGAACAAGCATAGAGAGGGTGAAAATGACCTAAATGTTAATCCAATGACACAAACATACTTATTGGATGCACAAGATAGATTAAAAACACTCATTGGACTAGAATTAGCCAAAAGAGTATCAAAATGACCGAAATATTAATCCAATGACACAAATGAACTTATTGGATGTACAAGATTGGTAAAAAATCCTAATTGGGCTCTATTTGCCTAAAGAGGACAAAAGTGACCTAAACGTTAATCGAATGACACAAACATACCAATTGGATGCACAAAATTGGTTAAAAACCCTAATTTGACTAGAATAAGCCTAGGGAGGATGAAAATGACGTAAATGTTAATCCAATGACACAAATGAACTTATTGGAAGCACAAGATTGATTAAAAACCTTAATTGGACTAGAATAAGCCTAGGGAGGACGAAGATGACCTAAATGTTAATGTGATGACACAAACACACCTATTGGATGCACAAGATTGGTTAAAAACCCTAAATGGACTAGAATAAGCCTTGGGAATACGAAAATGACCTAAATGTTAATCCAATGACATAAATGAAGTTATTGCATGAACAAGAGTGGTTTAAAACGCTAAACGGACTAGAACAAGACTTGGGAGAACGAAAATGACCGAAATGTTAATTCAATGACACAAATGAACGTATTGCATACACAAGATTGGTTAAAACCCCTAAACGGACTAGAAAAAACTTTGGTAGGACGAAAATGACCTAAATGTTAATTCAATGAAACAAACACACCTATTGGATGCACAAGTTTATTTAAAAAACCCTAATTGGACATGACTAAGCCTAGGGAGGACGAAAATGACCTAAATGTTAATCCAATGAAACATACACAACTATTGGATGCAAAAGACTAGTTAAAAACCCTAATTGAAATAGAATAAGCCTAGCCAAGACGAAAATGTCTTCAATGTAAATCCATTGACACAAATGAACTTATTAGATGCACAAGATTGCAGAAAACCCTAATTGTACTAGAATAAGCCTATGGAGGACAAAAAAGACCTAAATGTTAATTCAATGCCACAAACACACGTATTGGATGCACAAGATTGGTTAAACTCCTGATAAGTTTACTAAAAACACTAATTGGACTAAAACAGGCGTAACAAGTACAAAAATGACCTTAATAATAATCCAATGACACAAACATGCCTATTGGATGCACAAGATTGGTTAAAAACCCTAATTGGACATCAATAAGCCTAAGGAGGACCAAAATGACCTAAATGTTAATCCAATGAGAGAAACACACCTATTGGTTGCAGAAGATCTGTTAAAAACCCTAATTCGACTAAAATAAGCCTATGGAGGACGAAAATGTCCTAAATTATAATTCAATGACACTAACGAACTTTTTGGTAGCACGAGATTGGTGAAAAAACCCTAATTGGACTACAATAATCCTAGAGAGGACGAAAATGACTTAAATGTTAATCCAATGACACAAACACACCTATTGGATGTACAAGATTGGCAAAAACCCTAAGTGGACTAGAATAAGCCTACGGAGGACGAAAGTCTCCTAAATGTTAATCCAATGACACAAACACACCTATTGGATGCATCAGATTAGTAAAAACCCCAATTACATAAATGAACTAATTGGATGCACAATATTTTTGTTACAGCTCTAAATTGACTAGAACAAACCTAGGGATGGTGAAAATGACCTAAATGTTAATCCAATGACACAAACATATCTATTGGATGCACAAGATAGGTTAAAAACCCTAATTGGACTAGAAATAGCCTAAAGACTACAAAAATGAGCTAAATGTTAATCCAATGACACAAACATACCTAATGGATGCACAAGATTGGTTAAAAACCCTAATTGGCATAGAATAAGCCTAAGGATTATAAAAATAACCTAAATGTTAATCCAATGACACAAATCAACTTATTGGATACACTAGATTGGTTAAAACTCCTAATTAGGCTATATTAGCCTAAGGAGGATAAATATGACCTAAACGTTAATCCAATAACACAAACATACCTTTTGGATGCACAAGATTCGTTAAAAACCCTAATTTGACTAGAATAAGCCTAGGGAGGACGAAAATGACCTAAATGTTAATCCTACGACACAAGCATACTTATTGGATGCACAAGATTGGTGAAAAACATTAATTGGACTAGAATTAGCTTAAGGAGGACGCAAATGAACTAAATGTTAATCCAATGACACACATGAACTTATTTGAAGCACAACATTAGTTTAGAACCCTAAATGGACTACAATAAGCTTTGGGAGGACGAAAATAACCTAAATGTTAATCCAACGATACAAACACATGTATTGGATGCACAAGTTTGGTTAAAAACCTTAATTGGACTAGAATAAACCTAGGGAGGATGAAAATGACCTAAATGTTAATCTGATGACACAAACCCACCTATTGGATTCACAAGATTGGTTAAAAACCTTAATTGGTCTAGAATAAGATTAATGAGGACACAAATGAACTAATTGTAGCACAAGATTGGTTTAAAACCCTAAATGGATTAGAATAAGACTTGGGAGGACGAAAATGACCTAAATGTTAATCCAATGACACAAATGAACGTAATGGATGCACAAGATTGCTTTAAAACCCTAAAAGGAATAGAAAAAGCCTTGTGAGGACAAAACTAACCTAAATGTTAATTCAATGACACAAAAACAAATATTCGATGCATAAGATAGTTTAAAAACCCTAATTGGACTAGAGTAAGCATAAGGAAGACGAAGATGACCTAAATAAGAATCCAATGACACTAACGCACCTATTGGATGCACAAGATTGGTTAACATCCCTAATTGGAGCTGAATAAGCCTAGGGAGGCCGAAAATGACCTAAATGATAATCCAATGAAATAAACACACCTATTGGATGCACAAGATTGGCCAACACCATAATTAAACTAGAATAAACCTAGGGACGATGAAGATGACATAAATGTTAACCGAAATACACAAATGAACTTATTGGATGCAAAAGATTAGTTAAAAACCCTAAACGGCTGATAACAAGCCCAAAGAGGATAAAAATGACCTAAATGTTAATCCAATGACACAAACATACCTATTGGATGCACAACATTGGTTAAAATCCCTAATTGTACTATAATAAGCCGAATGAGGACGAAAAAGACCTAAATGTTAACCCAATGACAAAAATAAACTTATTAGATGCACGAGAAAGGTTAAAAACCCTAAATGGACTAGAACAAGCCAAGGGAGGATGAAAGTGACCAAAATGTTAATCCAATGACACAAACATACCTATTGGATGCAAAAGATTGGCTAAAAACCTTAATTATACTCTAATGAGCTTAAGGAGGAAGAAAATGACCTAAATGTTAATCCGATGACACAAACATAGCTATTGGATGCACAAGATTGGTTAAAAACCCTAATAGAACTATAATTAGCCTATGGAGGAAGAAAATGACCTATATGATAATACGATGACACAAACATACCAATTGGATACACAAGATTGGTTAAAAACCCTAATTGGAGTAGAATTAGCCTAAGTAGGACAGAAATGTCCGAAATGTTAATCCAATTACACAAATGAATTTATTGGAAGCACAAGATTGGTTTAAAACCCTAAATTGACTAGAATAAACCTTACGAGGAAAAAAGTGACCTCCATGTTAATCCAGTGACACAAATGAACTTATTGGATGCACAAGATTGGTTAAAAACCTTAAATGGACAACAATAAGCCTTGGGAGGACGAAAATGATCTAAATGTTAATCCAATAACAGAAACATACCTTTTGGATGCACAAGATTGGTTAAAAACCCTAATTGAGTTAGAATAAGCCTAGCGAGAACGAAAATAACCTAAATGTTAATCCAATGACACAAATGAACATATTGGTAGCACAAGATTGGTTTAAAATCCTAAATGGACTATAATAAGCCTCGAGAGGATGAAAATAAGCTAAACGTTTATCTAATGACACAAACACACCTCTTGGATGCATAAGATAGTTTAAAAACCCTAATTAGACAAGAATAAGACTCAAGAGGACGAAAATGACCTAAATGTTAATCTAATGAAACAAAAACACCTATTGGATGCACAAGACTGGTTAAAAACCCTAATTGAAATTGAAAAAGCCTAGGGAGGAGGAAAATGTCCTAAATGTTAATCCAATGACACAAATGAACTTATTAGATGCACAAGATTTGTGAAAACCCTAGTTGGACTAGAATAAGCCTAAGGAGGACGAAAATGACCTAAATGTTAATCCAATGCCCCAATCACATGTATTGGATGCAAAAGATTGGTGAAAATCCTAATAGGACTAGAAATAGCCTAGGGAGGACGAAAATGACCTAAATGTTTATCCAATGACACAAATGAACTTATTGGAAGCACAAGTTTGGTTAAAAACACTAATTAGACTAAAACATGTGTAAGAAGTACAAAAATGAACTAAATGTTAATCCAATGACACAAACACACGTATTGGATGCACAAGATTGGATAAAAACCCTAATTGGACTAGAATATGCTTAGGGAGTACGAAAATGACCTAAATGTTAATCGAACGGCACTAGCAAACGTATTGAATGCACAAGATTGGTCAAAAACTCAAATTGGACTATATTAAGCCTATGTAGGACGAAAATGACCTAAATGTTAATCCAATAAAACAAAAGAACTTGTTAGATGCAAAAGATTGGTTAGACACCCTAAATGCACTAGAATTAGCCATGGGAGGACGAATGTGACCTAAATATTAATCGAAAGACACACATGAACTTATTGGATGCACGAGATTGATTAAAAACCCTAATTGGACAAGAATAAACCATGTGAGGACGAAAATGACTTAAATTTTAATCCAACGACACAAGCACACGTATTGAATGCACAAGATTGGTCAAAAACTCAAATTGGACTATAATAAGCCTATGTAGGACGAAAGTGACCTAAATGTTAATACAATGACACAAAAGAAATTATTGGACGCAAACGATTGGTTATAAATCCTAAATGCACTAGAGTTAGCCATGGGAGGACGAATGTGACCTAAATGTTAATCCAATGACACAAACACACCTATTAGATGCACAAAATTGGATAAAAACCATAATTGGGCTTGAATAAGACTAGCGAGGACGAAAATGACCTAAATGGTAATCCAATGACACAAACATACCTATTGGTTACACAAGATTGGTTAAAAATCCTAATTGGACTAGAATAAGCTGAAGGGGGTGAAAATGAGCTAAATGTATATCCAATGATACAAATGAACTTAATGGATGCACAAGACTGGTTAAAATCCCTAAATAGACTACAATAAGCCTTGGGAGGACGAAGATGACTTAAATGTTTATCCAATGACACAAACATACCTATTGGATGCACAAAATTGGTGAAAAACCCTAAATGGACTAGAATAAGCCTAGGGAGGACGAAAATGACCTAAATGTTAATCAAATGACACAAATGAACTTATCGGATGCACAAGATTGGTTAAAAACCCTGATTGGAAAAGAATGAGCTTAGTGAGGACGAAGATGACCTAAATGTCAATCCAATTACACAAATGAACTTATTGGATGCACAAGAGTGGTTAAAAATCCTAAATGGCATAGAATAATCCTATGGAGGATGAATATGACCTAAATGTTAATCCAATGACACAAAAATACTTGTCGGATGCTAAAGATTGGTTAAAAACCTTAATTGTATTAGAATAAGCCAAATGAGGAACAGAATGACCTAAATAGTAATCCAATGACACAAATGAACTTATTGGATGCACAAAATTGGTTAAAAAAACCCCACGAGGACTAGAATAAGCCTTGGGAGGACAAAAATTACCTAAATGTTAATCTAATGACACAAATACACCTATTGGATGCACAAGATTGGTTACAACCCTAATTGGACTAGAATAAACCTAGGGAGAATTAAATGACCTAAATGTTATTCCAATTACACAAATGAACTTATTGGATGCACAAGATTGGTTAAAACCCCTAATTGGGCAAGAATAAGCTTAGGGAGGACGAAAATGAGCTAAACGTTAATTGAATGACACAAATGATCTTATTGAATGCACAACATTGGTTAAAAATCCTAATTCCACTAGAATAAGCCTCATGAGGACGAAAATGACCTAAATGTAAATCCAATGCAAAAACACAACTATTCGATGCATAATATTGATTAAAAACCCTAGTTGGACTAGAATAAGTCTAGGGAAGACACAAATGTCATAACTGTTAATCCAATGACACAAATACACATATTGGATTGAAAAGATTGGTTAAAAACCCTAATTCGACTATAATTTGCCTAAGGAATACGAAAATGCCCAAAATGTTAATCCAATGACACAAACACACGTTGTGGATGCACAAGATTGGTAAAAAATCCTAATTGGAATAGAATCAGCCTATGGAGGATGAAAATGACTTAGATGTTAATCCAGTGACACAAACATACCTATTGGATGCACAAGATTGGTTGAAAACCATAATTGGACTAGAATAAGCCTAGGGAGGACAAGGATGACCTAAATTTTTATCCAATGACACAAACACACCTATTTGATCCCAAAGATTGGCTAAAAACCCTAATTCGACTAGAATAAGACTAGGGAGGACAAAAATGACTAAAATGTCAATCCATTGAAACACACAAACCTATTGGATGCACAAGTTTGAATAAAAACACAAATTGGACTAGAATAAGCCTAGGAAGGACGCAAGTGACCTAAATGTTAATCCAATTACACAAATGAACTTATTGAATGCACAAGATTGGTTAAAAACCCTAATTGGACTAGAATAAGTCTAAGGAAGACGAAGATGACCTAAATGTTAATCCAATAACACAAACACACCTATTGGATGCACAAGATTGGTTAAAAACCCTAATTCGAATAGAATAAGCCTAGGGAGGACGAAAATAACCTAAATATCAATCCATTGAAACAAACACACCTATTTGATGCACAAGATTGGTTAAAAACCCTAATTGGACTAGAATAAGCATAGGAAGGACAAAAATGACCTAAATGTTAATCCAATGACACAAACACACCTATTGGATGCAAAAGAAGGGTTAAAAACCCTAATTGGAGTAGAATACGCCTATGGAGGACGAAGATGACCTAAATGTTAATCCAATGACACAAACAAACTTATTGGATGCACAAGATTGGTTTAAAACCGTTAATTGGACTAGAATAAGCCTAGGGAGGACGAAAATGTCCTAAATTTTTATCCAATTGCACAAACACACGTAATGGATGCACAAGATTTTTAAAAAAAACCCTATTTGGAATAGAATAATCTTAAGAAGGATGATATAGACATAAATGTTAATCCAAGGACACAAACATACCTATTGGATGCAAAAGATTGGCTAAAACCCTAATAGGACTAGAATAAGCCTAGGGAAGACGAAAATGACCTAAAAATTAATAAAATGACACAAATGAACTTATTGAATGCACAAGATTGGTTAAAAACCCTAATTGGACTAACATAAGCCTAAGGAGGATGAAAATGACCTATATATTAATCCAATGACACAAACACACACCTATTGGATGCACAAGATTGGTTCAAAACCCTAATTGGACTAGAATAAGCCTAGGGAGGACAAAAATAACTATAATGTTAATACAATGACACAAACACACCTATTGGATGCACAAGATAGGTTAAAAACCCTAATTGGACTAGAATAAGCCCAAGGGGGAAGAAAGTGACTTAAATGTTAATCCAATGAAAGAAACACACCTATTGGATGCACAAGATTGGTTAAAAACCTTAACTAGACTAGAATAAGCCTGAGGAGAACGAAAATGACCTAAATGTAAATCCAATGACACAAATGAACTTATATGATGCACAAGATTGGTTAAAACCCCTAACTGGACAAGAATAAACCTAGTGAGGACGAAAATGACCTAATTGTAAATCTAATGACACAAACATACGTATTGGATGCATAAGATTGGTCAAAAACCTTAATTGGACTAGAATAAGCCTAGGGAGGACGAAAAAGACCTAAATGTTAATCCAATATCACAAATGAACTTATTAGATGCAAAAGATTGGTTAGAAACCATAATGCACTATAATAATCCATGGGAGGATAAATGTGACCTGAATGCTTATCCAATGACACAAACACATCAATTGGAGGCACAAGATTGGTTAAAAAAATCCTTATTGAACTAGAGTTAGGCTAGGGAGGATAAAAATGACCTAAGTGTTAATCCAATGACACAAACAAACCAATTGGATGCACAAGATTGGTTAAAAACCCTAATTGGACTAGAATAAGCCTAGGGAGGACGAAAATGACCTAAATGTTAATCCAATGACTCAAGCACACCTATTGGATGCACAAGATTGGTTAAAAACATTAATTGGACTTGAACAAGCCTATTTAGGACGAAAATAACCTAAATATTAATCCCATGAAACAAACAAACTTATTGGATGCACAAGCTTGGTTAAAAACGCTAAATGGACTTGAATAAGTCTATATGGATGAAAATCACCTAAATGTTAATCTTATAACTCAAACATACCTATTGGATGCACAAGATTGGTTAAAAACCCTAATTGGACTAGAATAAGTCGAAGTAGGACGAAAATCACCTAAATATTAATCCAATGACACAAACGAACTTATTGAATGCACATAATTGGTTAAAATCCCTAATTTGTTTAGAATAAGCCTAGGGAGGAAGAAAATCACCTAAATGTTAATCCAATGATACAAACATACCTATTGAATGCAGAAGATTTCTTAAAACCCAAAATGGAGTAGAATAAGCCTATGGACAAAGAAAATGACCTTAATTTTAATCCAATGACACAAACGCACGTAATGGATGCATTAGATTGGTTAAAAACCCTAATTGAACTAGAATAAGCCTATGGAGGACGAAAATGACCTAAGTGTTAATCCAATGACACAAACATACCTATTGAATGCACAAGATTGGTTAATAACATAAATGGACTTGAATAAGCCTAAGGACGAAGAAAATGACCTAAATGTTAATCCAATTACATAAACAAAACAATTGAATGCACAAGATTAGTTAAAAACCCTAATTGAACAAGAATTATCATAAGGAGGATGAAAATGACCTAATTGTTAATCCTATGACACAAACACACGTATTGGATGCACAAGATTGGTTAAAACCCTAATTGGACTAGAATAAACCTATGGAGGACGAAAATGACCTAATTGTTAATCCAATGACACAGACATACCTATTGGATGCACAAAATTTGTTAAAACCCCTAATTGAACAACAATAAGCCTAGTGAGGACGAAAATTAACTAAATGTTAATCTAATGACACAAACATACCTATTGGATGCAAGGGATTGGTTAAAAACCCTAAATGGACTAGAATAAGCCTAAGGAGGATGAAAATGACCTAAATGTTAATCCAGTATCATAACCATACCTATTGGATGCACAAGATAGGTTAAAACTCCTAATTGGACTAGAATAAGCCTAGGGAAGTCAAAATTGACCAAAATGTTAATCCAATGAAAGAAATGAACTTATTGGATGTCCAGAATTGGATAAAAACTCTATTTGGACTAGATAAAACTACGGTGGAAAAAAAATGACCTAAATGTTAATCAAATGACACATATGAACTTATTGGATGCACAAGATCTGTTAAAAACCTTAATTGGACTAGAATAAGCCTAGTGAGGAAGAAAATGACCTAAATGTTAATCCAATGGCACAAACACACGTATTGGATGCACAAGATTGGTCAAAATCCCTAATTGGACTAGAATAAGCCTAGAGAGGACGAAAATGACCTAGATGTTAATCCAATGACACAAATCAACTTATATGATGCAAAATATTGGTTAACAACACTTAATGCACAAAAAAAAAAAGCCATAGAAGGACGAATGTGACATAAATTAATCAATTCGATGCACAAAATTTATTAAAAACACTAACTGTACAAGAATAAGCCTTGGGATGACCAAAATGACCTAAATGTTAATTCAATGACACAAACACACGAATTTGATGCACAAGATTTGTTAAAAACACTAATTGCTCTAGGATAAGCCTAGCGAGGACAAAAATGACCTAAACGTTAATCCAATGACACAAACACACCTTTCGGATGCACAAGAATTGTTAAAAACCTTAATTGGACTAGAATAAGACTAGGGAGAATGAAAATGACCTAAATGTTAATCCAATGACACAAACACACCTATCGGATGCACAAGCTTTGTTAAAAACCTTGATTGGACTAAAATAAGTCTAGGGAGGATGAAAATGATTAAATGTTAATCTAACAAAAGAAACACACCAATTGGATGTACAAGATTGGTTAAAAATGCTAATTCGACTAGAATAAGCCAAAGGAGGACTAAAATGACCTAAATGTTAATCTAATGACACAAATGAACTTATTGGATGCACAAGATTGGTTAAAAACCCTAAGTAGACTTCAATAAGCCTTAGAAGGAGGAAGATGACCTAAACATTAATCCAATGACACAAACACACGTATTTGATGCACAAGACTGGTTAAAAACCCTAATTGGACTAGAATAAGCCTAGGGAGGACGAAAATGACCGAAATGTGAATCAAATGACACAAATACACCTATTGGATGCACAAGACTTGTTAAAAACCCAAATTAGACTAGAATAATACTAGGGAGGATGAAAATGTGCTAAATGTTAATCCAATGACCAAAATGAACTTATTGGATGCACAAGATTAAGTCTAGGGAGGAGGCAAATGACCTAAATGTTAATCCAATAACACAAAAATACGTATTGAATGCATTAGCCTATGTAGGACGAAAATATCCTAAATATTAATCCCATGATACAAACGAACTTATTGGATGCACAAGCTTGGTTAAAAACCCTAAATGGACTTGAATAAGTCTAGATGGATGAAAATGACCTAAATGTTAATCCAATAACACAAACATACCAATTAGATGCACAGGATTGGTTGAAAACCCTAATTGGACTAGTATAAGTCGAAGTAGGACGAAAATTACCTAAATGTTAATCCAATGAAACAAATGAACTTATTCAATGCACATAATTGCTTAAAATCCCTAATTTGTTTAGAATAAGCCTTGGGAGGACGAAAGAGACCTTAATGTTAATCCAATGACACAATCACACCTATTGGAAGCACAACATGGGTTAAAAACCCTAATTGGACTAGAATAAGCCTAGGGAAGACAAAAATGACCTAAATGATAATACAATGACACAAATAAACTTATTGGATGCACAAGATGGATTAAAAATCCTAAATGCACTAGAACAAATGTAGGAGGATAAAAATGACATAAATGTTAATCCAATGACACAAACATACCTATTGGATGCACAAGATTGGTTAATAACCCAAATAGGACAAGAATAAGCCGAAGGATTATGAAAATGACCTAAATGTTAATTCAATAACACAAATGAATTTATTGGATGCACAAGATTGCTTAAAAATCCTAATTGCACAAAAATAAGCCTAGGGAGGACGAAAATGACCTAAATGTTATTCCAATGGTACAAATGAACTTATTGGATGCACAAGATTGGTTAAAAACCCTAATTGCACATAAATAAGCGTAGTGAGGATGAAAATGACCTAAATGTTAATCTAATGACACAAATGAACTTTTTGGATGCACAAGATTGGTTAAAAACCCTAATTGCACAAGAATAAGCCTAGGGAGGACGTAAATGACCTAAACGTTCATCCAATGACATAAACACACCTATTCGATGCACAAGATTGGTTAAAAACCCTAATTGGACAAGAATAAGCCTAGGGAGGACGAAAATGACCTATATGTTAATCCAATTAAACAAATGAACTTATTGGATGCACAAGATTGCTTAAAAACCATAATTGAACAAGAATAAGCCCACAGACGCAAAAATGACCTAAATTTTAATCAAATGAAACAAATGAATTTATTGGATGCAAAAGATTAGATAAAAACCCTAAAGGCACTAGAATAAGACATGAGAGGACGAATTTGACCTAAATTTTAATCCAATGACAAAAACACACGTAATTGTTGCACAAGATTAATTAAAAACCCTAAATGGACTAGAAGATGGCTAGAAGGAAAAAATGACCTAAATGTTAATCCAATGACACAAATACACGAATTAGATGCACTAGATTGGTTTAAAACCTAAACTGGAGTAGAATAAAGCTATGGAGGACAGAAATGACCTGAATGTTAATCCAATGACACGAACACACCAATTGGATGCACAAAATTGATTAAAAACCCTAACTTCACTAGAATAAGCCTTGGGAGGACCAAAATGACCTAAATGTTAATTCAATGACTCAAACACACGAATTGGATGCACAAGATTTGTTAAAAACCCTAATTGGACTAGGAAAATCCTAGCAAGTACGAAAATGACCTAAATGTTAATCCTATGACACAAACACACCTATCAGATGCACAAGATTTGTTAAAAACCTTAATTGGACTAGAATAAGACTATAAAGGACGAAAATGACCTAAATGTTAATCTAATGAAACAAACACACCTAATGGATGCACAAGATTGGTTAAAAACCCTAATTGGACTAGAATAAGCATAAGGAGGACAAAAATGACCTAAGTGTTAATTCAATGACAAAAATGAACTTATTGGATGCACAAAATTGGTTAAATACCTAAAAAGGACATGAATAAGCCTCGTGAAGAAGAAAATGACCTAATTGTCAATCCTATGACAAACATACACAAATTGGATGCACAAGATTGGTTAAAAACCCAAAATGCACTAGAATAAGCCATGAGACGACGAATGTGACCTAAATGTTAATCCAATGACATTAACACCATAATTGGATGCACAAGATTGGTTAAAAACACTAATTGGACTAGAATAAGCCTAAGGAGGACGAAAATGACCTAAATGTTAATCCAATGACACAAACGAACTTATTGAATGCACAAGATTGGTTAAAAACCCTAAATCTGTTAGAATAAGCATTAGGAGAACGAAGATTACCTAAATGTTAATCCAATGACTCAAACACACGTATATGATGCACAAGATTGGTTACAAACCCTAATTGGACTAGACTAAGCCTAGGGAGAACAAAAATGGCCTAAATGTGAATCCAATGACACAAACACACCATTTGGATGCAGAAGATTGGTTAAAAACCCAAATTGGACTACAATAAGTCTAGGGAGGATGAAAATGTCCTAAATGATAATCCAATAACACAAATGAACTTATTGGATGCACAAGATTGGTTAAAAATCCTAAATGCATTAGAACAAGTGTAGGAGGATAAAAATGACCTAAATGTCAATCCAATGACACAAACATACCTATTGGATGCACGAGATTGGTTAAAAATACTAATTTGACTAGAATAAGTAGAAGGAGGAAGAAGATGACCTAAATGTTAATCCAATGACACAAACACACATATTGGATTCAAAAGATTGGTTACAAAAACCGTAATTGGACTAGAATAAGCCTAGGGAGGACGAAAATGACCTAAATGTTAATACAATGAAACATTTGAACTAATTAGATGCACAAGATTGGTTAAAAACCTTAAACGGACTAGAACAAGTCTAGGAGGATGAAAATGAACTACACGTTTATCCAATGACATAAACACGCGTATTGGATGGTCAAGATTGGTCAAAAACCCTAATTGGACTATGATAAACGAAGAAGTACGAAAATGACCTAAATGTTAATCCAATGACAAAAATGATCTTATTGGATACACAAGATTGGTTAAAAACCCTAACCAGACAAGAGTAAGCCTCGAGAGGATAAATGTGACCAAAATGTTAATCCAATGACACAAACACACCTATTGGATGCACAATATTTGTTAAATTCAATAATTGGACTAGAATAAGCCTAAGAAAGACGAAAAAACCTAAATGTTAATCCAAACACACAAACACACCTATTGGATGCACAAGATTGGTTAAAACCCCTAATCGGACTAGAATAAGCCTAGGGAGGGCAAAAATGATCTAAATGTTAATCCAATGACACAAATGAATTTATTGCATGCATAATATTGGTTAAAAATCCTAAATGGACTAGAACAAGTATAGAAGGATGAAAATGACCTAAAAGTTAATCCAATGACACAAACATATCTATTGGATGCATAAGAATTGTTAAAAACCCTAATTAGACTAGAATAAGCCGAAGGAAGACGAAAATTACCAAAATGGTTATTCAATGACAAAAATAAATTTATTGAATGGAAAAGATTGAATAAAAACCCTAAATGCACTAGAAAGAGCCTTTAGAGGACGAAGATGACGTAAATGTTAATCCAAAAACACAAACACACGTATTGGTTGCACTAGATTGGTTAAAAACCCAAATTGGACTAGAATAAACGAAGGGAGGAGGAAAACGACCTAAATGTTAATTCAATGATACAAACACACCTATTTGATGCACAAGATTGGATAAAAACCTTTAATGGAATAGAATAAGCCTAGGGTTGATGAAAATGACCTAAATGTTAATCCAATGACTCAAATGACCTTTTTTAGATGCACAAGATTGGTTAAAAATCCTAACTGGACTAGAACAAGTCTAGGCGGATTAAAATGACCTAAATGATAATTCAATGACACAAACACACGTATTGCATGCACAACATTGGTCAAAAACCTTAATTGGACTAGAATAAGCTGAAGGAGGACGAAAATGACCTGAATGTTAATCCAATGACACAAAGAACTTATTGGATGCGCAAGATTGCTTTAAAACCCTAAATGGACTAGAATAAGCCTTGGGAGGACGAATATGAACTAAATATGAATCCAATGACACAAACACACGTATTGGATGCACAAGATTGGTTAAAAACTCTAATTGGACTAGAAAAAGCCTTGGGAGGACGAAGATGACCTAAATGTTAATCCAATGACACAAACACATGTATTGGATGCACAAGATTGGTTAAAACCCTAATTGGACTAGAATAAACCTATAGAGGACGAAAATGACCTAATTGTTAATCCAATGACACAAACACACTTATTGGATGCAAAAGATTGGTTAAAAACGCTAATCAGACCAGAATAATCCTAGGGAGGACGAAAATGACCTAAATGTTAATCCAATGACACAAATTGACTTATTGGATGCACAAGATTAGTTATAAATCCTTAATGGACTAAAATAAGCCATGGGAGAACGAAGATGACCTAAATGTTAATCCAATGACGCAAACACACGTATTGGATGCAACATATTGGTTAAAAACCCTACATGGACTAGAATAAGTCGAGGGAGGATGAAAATGACCTAAATGTTAATCCAATAACTCAAATGAATTTATTGGATACACAAGATTGGATAAAAAACACTAAATGGACTAGAATAAGCCTAGGGAGGAAGAAAATGGCCTAAATGTTAATCCAATGATACAAACACACCTATTGGATGCACAAGATTGGTTAAAAATCCTAATTGCACTAAAATAAGTCTAGGGATGACGAAAATGACCTAAATGTTAATTGAATGACATAAACACACCAATTGGATGCACAAGAGTGGTTAAAACCCTTAATTGCACTAGAATAAACCTAGGGAGACCGAAAGTGACCTAAATATTAATCCAATGACACAAACTCACTAATTGGATGCACAAGATTGGTTTAAAACCGTAATTGGACTAGAATAAGCCTAGGGAGGACGAAAATGACCTAAATGTTAATCCAATGACACAAATGAACTTATTGGATGCACAAGATTGTTTAAAAACCTGAAATGGACTAGAACAAGACTAGGAGGATAAAATTGACCTAAATGTTAATCCAATGACAGAAACACGCGTATTGGATTCACAAGATTGGTCAAAAACTCTAATTGGACTAAAATAAACCGAAGGAGGACGAAAATGACCTAAATATTATTTCAATGACACAAATGAACTTATTGGATGCACAAGGATTAGTTAAGTTTCACAACATTTTTTATGATAGTTTTATTTGTGTTTGAAAATGGACTATACTATCTTTTAAACTTATGATAATGTTAATTAGTTTTTATTATTTTGTAGGCACCCCTTGATGAGACAAATATTTCAACATTATACTGATTGAGAGTGACACACACTAAGTAATACTTTTGGTATATTAATGATGTTAATATGTTAGTGTTTATTATTTTTTGGTACCATACATATCGATTGATGAATTTAGAGTTGTAAGCATTTAGTTCATGCTGATATATTTTGTAAAGAATTGGATGATGTAACACATATACTCCATATCTATTTTGCTTTATATTGTGTATCCTGCATAATTTTATTATGTTGCATTATTGTGTTATGGTGCAAATCAATTTTTCTTTCAATGAATCATTTAATTAAATTGACAAGAAAATTTTAATGAAACAAATGTACTTAATTCATTATATTTAAAAAGAGCTACAAACTAATAGCGAAAAATAAATATTTTATAATAGAACAAGCGGTGTTGAATTCAATATCAAATTATATGCTAACTCTACATTACAAAATTCCTATAATTAGTCTTGAATTCAAAGTATCAAATTCTTTTGAGTAGTGTTTATGTCTTTTTGCTTGTGTTATCAAATTCTGCAATGTATTAATGTCTCATTTCCTTTGTGTTGTCAAATTCATGTCTACCAAATCTTTGGGTGCAACCTTTTGTGTAGAACATGCAGTTGTGTATAAATTCTGAACCTCGACAACACGTTCCCAATGATCAACCTCATATAAAGATACTGCTCTAGATTTCCCATTTTTCTCAGCCATAGATAGATATTCAGAAGTAACTAGCGTTGCCAAACCTAGTCTCTCCAAAGAACCCTTCAAGAACAAAACAATTGTTAAAATAAAAACAGAAGAAATATGGTTACGCACACTTCAGTAATTGTGTATAAGTCGAATTGTTAAAACCAAAAATTAGGAGTAACTAGATATAGGATAGAGCTGTAAATACATAACAAAATAGACTTAACTATTTCTCATATAGATTTGATCACCATGTGCATCCAATCAATTGATTCCCTAAATAGTATGTTTCTAGGTTAAACAAATTTATGGAATAGTTATGTAAATAATTAGAAAACTGATCTCCTTGTGCAGCTTCTTGATGAGTGCCATAGGCTTGCGGGTCAAACCCCGTTGAAACTTGAAATGAATTTATTGTTAATTGAAAAGGTGAAAATGAAAGGTGAATTACAAAGAAGATAATGATGTTGATCAGAAATTTCAAAGTGTTCAATTAATATTGATGGTAACAACAATAGTAGAGATATCAACCACAAAACATAAATAGAATTAAAAAAACAAAAATCTACAAGCTCATTTTATACACATTTATTAAGAGGATTAGATTAATCTCATGCAGATGTTTCTATTGATTGATTCCATAAAGGAAAAAAAAACTCATTAATCAAGCAAAAATATGTTAAGTTCAAATGTTCATTAACATATATAAAACATTCAAATCAATTATAAACAAATAATTTGAATTCAATTATAAGTGACAACAATTTTCAAAGACAACAAACAAGGGTACATTTACGTGACAACAATCAAAACTTGTAAACTAACCTTATGAAACAAACCTCACAATATAATAACAAATTACAAAGACAACAAACAAGATCACTTTAAAAGAAGTCATTCACTTTATCAAAGTGCTTAAAAATTGATGACAAGATCATTCTGCTTCATTAAAAAAAATTGAGGAAGCAAAATTGTTTTGGTTATTAAACAGATCTATCTGGTTTTCACAACATTAATCCAAGAACATTCTAGTTTACGAAGAACAACGCCTTCTTGAATTATAGATCGTTCTAGGCTACGAAAGTGCATCAAACTACATGGCATATTACTAGTATTTATTACAAAGGAACAAATATGTATACTCATAATTTTTTGGACAGATTCGTCAAATGAATCAACAAAGTCAAAGCAATACATAAAAAGTAAAAAGTAAGATTAATCTTCAATATTGATCCAAGAACGTTCTTACACATGTCAATTGAAAGCAGGAACGTTCTAGTAGGAAAGCAGGAACGTTCTTACACATGTCAATTGAAGCTATGAGCAAGGAAAACAATGACATTACTGCTGCACCTTTTTGCATAAAGTACATCATGCTTCTGAGGCAAAGGAATGACATTAGATAGCTAATAAATCACTCATCCACGTTTTCCATACAACATAAATCCAAGAACGTTCTGGTCTGTAAAAGAATAAAGTTATCACTAAATCAAGATTGTTTTGGGTTGTCAATCTTCATCACAAATTATCAGCCTTCATTATGAAACCAATAGAATTATATACACAATATCGTTTTGGACAGATTCGTTCAAAGAAGATCAACAAGGCAAAACATAAAGCAAGCTCAATCTTCAGGTTTATGAATAAAAAGTACAGCAAGGACATAAATACCAACATTTCATGTTTGCAAAAAGCAACACGCATACAGAGCAAAAAAGCATGACACACAACAACCTTCAAAATCCAGCACTTATACAAATCAAAAACAAAGAATGTTCTAGTTTTACAAAAGAACATTTTGATTATTCTCTTTTAAAGGTAGAATTAAAATAGATAATTTTCCATAGTATAAACCACAATTTCAAGAGTATCAAGACTACTCAAAGAAGTGGTCAAACCCAGAACTCGAGCTGAATGCCCAAATGAGAAAAACAACCTTAAGATTTATCTCCAAATTGATGAGTTATGAGCAAGGACACAAGTACATTGTACTAACAATTTTCTTTAGAAAGCTCTGCATAATTCATATTGGAAACAATACCAAACTAAAATTTCACAGCTCATTCACTCGCTCATTCTCATTTTCCCTTAAACCCAAAAGCAATAACGTTCTTCAATTTTCTAGAACGTTCTTTGATTGTCAAGAACATTATGGGCAACAATATAAACACATGTTTAATTGCTTTAAAATATATCTAACACTTGGGAAGTGTGTCCAACGACTATATTCAGTTTAAACTGAATATTTAAAGTTTTTTACCGTCTATAAATTGAAGATCAATTGGAAGATGAAGGCAAGAGTTAAATTTTCAAATCTACCAATGTTTGTTCAAGTAAGAACAATTCAAAAAAAATTCAAGCAAACTCCATCTCTCTTCACTATATTTGTGGATAATTATTTACTAAGTTTGTCTTTTAGTTATCTCAAACAAGTGTTGAGAAGTTTAAAGATTCCAAACACTTTTATCATACAAATCATTTATAACTCAAGTCTATCTTTTATGTTAAATTAAGTGTGTTTGTAAAAATCCTTTGAAGGCAGAAATGTGATTGTAAAAATCCTTTCTATGTTGAAAGGTGAAGATTGTAATTGATCAAGAGAAAACGTGTGAAGGAGAACATTCTGATTCTGAAGCACATAGTGAAAATCTCACATTTGTGAGGATTAGACTAGCTTGAGTTGTCCTTTTTTTTTGTAAAAACATATAAAATCAAGATGTTTAATTTTGTTACAGTAAGAGCTACTTTTATTACCTTTTTCATCCTTCTTTTTTAACACAAATTTTTTTCTTCATAAAGCGTTTCTTTTTGAGAAATTTTGAAACGTAAACCACTTTTGCCAAATATCTCTTCTTCATATATCATATTCTTTTGAAAAGTTTCAGTGATATTTATCAAGTTGATTGATTCATTTTTTAGGTATTTTCTTCCTTAGTTTTAAAACATTCTAAAAGAGAATTTTGTATGGGTATCTCATTGAGAACATTTTGTTGCTCAAACATTTTTAAATTAGATTGCTGCCGACTTTGAATGAACTTTATGAGTTCGTTATTCATAGTTTAGGCTTTCTCTTTTTCTTATTTTTCTTTACAGAGTTGTTATTTTAATAAATCAATTTTTTTAGCAAGAAAGTTTGAATCAGATAAAATATTAACAAATTCTTTTTACATTTGTTCACATAAAAGACAGAGTTGAGAGATAGTTACCTCATTATTTTTTAAGTTTTCCATTAAACACATGTTGGATTCTGACATTACTCCAGTATATTCGTTGAAGAATACTGATAACATGATTGTTAAATTCAAAAGTAATTTATTTCTTCAACAGAGGAGATCATTTTATTCTTAAAATTTTAGAACTATGAAGAACGTTCTCTGTTTTCCAGACTTCTGTCAAGAACGTTCACCAGTATATTCCTTGAAGAATATTGATAACATGATTGTTAAATTCAGAAGTAATTTATTTCTTCAGCAGAGGAGATCATTTTGTTCTTGAAATTTTAAAACTGTGGAGAACGTTCTCTATTTTTCATACTTCTGTCAAGAACGTTCCCCTGTGTATTTTTGCTTCCTCTTCAATGTGATATGTTTTGTAATGTTTGGTATATATATTTCATCAACACACTAAAACACACATGTTAAATAACAAAACACTTATAATCATAATTAAAAGTCTTAATTAACTTTTGCTTGACTATCATCAAAATATTAATTTAGAATTTTGTCTCAATTATAGTATGAAGGGAAATTGTGATTAATCATGTTTTGGATGCCTTGAGACTCACATTCGACGCCAATTGTTCGTCCTGAACTCTATTCCTACAGGATAATATTATTATTAGTGAAAGAGATAATACAATCATGGGATGGAGTCAATCGACTAACTGAAATTAAATTAAAAGGACATCCAAGTATATAGAGAATATATGCAACTGAAATAGAAGGAAATGAAGGATTTGAACAGTTTTAACCCCTTGAGATCTGGTTTAATAGCCATTTTTCGAAGTTATAGTAGGTAAAAAATCAAACGAAGAGAAAAGAAAAGAGACCTTTAATATCAATTACATGATCAGACGTACTAGAATCTAGAACAAAAGTTCGAATGACTCTGAATTCCTCAAAGGAAATCTTCATAATTTATCAGGGATCCCTGTGAAAATGGTGTAATCGTAATAGTGACAGAAAGGTCAAGTTAAGTTGCATTTATCAAAGACGAAGGCATACCATGCAACTTTCAACAACGATCAATAATGTGTCCAAGTTGATTACAATGCTCACATTTGCAACGAGGCTTAGAGTTGGATAGTCCTCCACGAAAGAGACTCTAATTTATGTCTGAAAGATGTAAGAGCAGCAATGTCACCCAAAGCTGAAGTAATAGAGGTCTCAGTTGGATGCTTGGCTGGTACTTGAAGGAGGATTATTAAGGTGGTAGACATAACCAAAACACTAATTGATCCCAAAATTTGATCACGAGTGGCATAGTAGTCATGGGGCAGGCCATAAAATGCAAGAATTATGAAGAAGGTGTTGTGTTGATCCAACTTCTTCTTTTGTTTAATTGGATTATTTGTAGCAAGAGGGAGAAGTTCATTAAAATCATGAAATGCACTATGAGCGGTGCCAAGAAATGAAAAAATAGAGCCATCTATCATCTTTAGAATAATAATATTCAACAAATAGTGACAAACTCCATAAAGACAGTGAATAACACTAGTGTAGAATGCCTTTACCTAACTCCAAACCGATTCACACGTGAAATATTGATAGAAAATTGATTTTATGTCAGGATGTAATGTAGACTTAATAATACTACACAATTGAACATCAATTTGTTTCCATTTTATTTCACTTGTAACCACATTTTCAAGATTTTTAGTGAGATATCTTCATAACATTAACTAAGCATCCAAAGTTTGATGACGGCTGTCCAATTGTTATAATTTGATCTATTTAATTTTTTAAAAGATACATGAGAGGTGATGTACAGAAGATATAATGGAGTTGCAAAAAGAAAATTCTGGGTAAAAAAGATAAACTACAATGAACAGTGTTTGAAGAGACGCCCAAATTGAAACCTCTAAGAACAGTAGGAGTTATTTTGAAACCAACATAACATGATCATTCATCGCAAAGATGTTCTCCCCAATTTTCCAAATCTTCTACTCAATATGAGATGACATAACTAGGCACCCTTAATCCCTCGTAATATAGAGACTTCCTAATTTACTAAAGTAATGAATTGAGAATTGAAGTAAGAAAAATAATTTCATTACTAGATTCAAAAAATCAAAAACACGAAGAACAAACAAGAAGAAGATAGAACTAGAAAGAATCACTTTAAACAAATTTCTCCTACAACACAAGCAAAAATAAAATAAAAAACCACAGATCATTGAAAATCTAAGTAAAGATAGAAATAAAATATTTTATTAGAGAAAAACAAACAAAATTTCAAGACATTATGCTATAAAGAACTTTGTTAGACACTATAAGACTCCAGAAAATTTTCAGTTATATGAAGAAATTTTTTAAAATATATTTAAAATTCTTTAATAATTATATAAATGTAATAAAATTAAATAACTTATTATATCATTTAATCAAGTAATCTTTTTTAAAAATTATTTTCTTTCACCAATCGATATAAGTTTCTCTATAAACAAATATACATAAATTCTATTAGTTCG
>JBBPBR010000005.1:31289806-31301594 GCA_037974775.1 Cicer pinnatifidum | reverse complement strand
GATTTAAATTATCATAAGTTGACAATTGTTTATAAAAAAATCCAATAGAAAATCTTTATAACTTTATTTATTGATTATTTTCTATTGTGATAATTATTTAAATTTATCATAAAATATATTTAAATATAAACTTTAAATTAACAAATAAAATTCATGATACATACAATAATTATAATATAATTATCAATAAATTATTTCTTAAATAGAAATGAAATAAAATTTTTTTTATTAAAGAATAAATAATTTAAATATTTAAACTTACCTTGTGATATTTGATAATAAGAAATTTTTTATGCTCATATTTTGTCAGCTTGTAGCAACATATACTTAATGGATTAACTAAGAATATTATTCAAATGACAAACGCAAAAGAAGAGGAACTGGAAAAACAGTCAATTAAAATCTAAATAATAAATGCAGATCATCAAAATAATAAAAGAAAAATCCGATAAAATTCAAAAATTAGCCACAGATCGAAACCAGCAAGAACCAAATCAAGCCCCAAATCAAGAAAAAAAGAATAAGAATACAAAACAAGATCAAACCAGCTAAAGATAGAACAAGGAATCGAACCTGCAACAACAAAGATGAAACCAAAATCAAGAAAAATATACTGACAAAATCAACAAAGAAATATTTAAATGAATAGAATTTACTCGAAGAAAAATATGCTTCGCGACACTGCAGAAAAACAGGTTCATAATTCAATTTGTATGTCTTGCAATCAAGCACAGAAATAAAAATAAAAAACGAATAACTCAGTTGAATAAAAAAACGAAAGAGGTTGATAATCTTACCGTCTAATCTTTCCGGCTAATTCGCAAAGGAATCGAGAAGTGTGATGCCGCAATTAATGCCTAGGAAATATATGAACAGCCATCATGACATTATTGTACAAATGAGAAAGGAACTCTTCTCCAATTTCGCTATACATTAGAGGGCTCTTCACATCAAACACATGTAACACCAAAATAATACATGTATAGGAGAAGTATGCCGTGACAAATAGATGCACAAAAAACCAATAAAAAAGAAGACAGACTCACCAAGTCACCAAGTCGTCCCAATTTTTCTAGAACTTTTGCACTATCAGAATACCAGATAAAAAACCCAAACATAGAAACGTATGAAAAAAGTAGTATTAATGGTAAGAGAATCTCTAAAGCTCAACTTTTCAATAATAAGCACCAACTCTTACCACACATCAATAGACTTATCTTACCTGAAACAGTGAATCATAATATAGTAAAGAAACCATAAAATAATCAAAATACAAAACATGAAATATCAAACAAGAGAAAGATAGAATCAAAAGGAATCACATGTTCATAGATTACCTAGCCTGCAACACCAAAGAGAAAATAACAAATCAACAAAAATACATTTTCAGAATAGATAAAGAATTATTGAAAACAAAAAGCATTACTAGAGATCACCAAATAAAAATTAAAGCTCCACTCCGTAAAGAACATCATTAAATTGACAAACCAGGCTGCAAAAAACATATGGATGATCGTATTCTTATTTCTCTGATAAAAGCCAAAAATTAAAAAGAAATGAAGAACAACTAATTTCAGAAGTTTGATTTTCTATCTGTGGAGCCATTCTTCGTCTTAACCGTAGTATTCAGAATCACAACATTGTAGATATCAAGGAATCAGCTAGCTGCAAAACGGATAAACAAACACACATCTCAATTGTCTTTTATATAAGAGTATCTCTCGATTTTCGAATGCATAATTATATCCAAAAACCATATAAATAATCAAACGAAGAAAAAAAAATTCAAATTCAAAAAATTGACATAAAAGAAGAATTGGAAGAGCAAACAATCAAAGCCCTCAAAACTCAATAATAGCAGCAAATACAATAATCATAAATATAACAGCAAACTTCAAGCTCAAAACCAGCAAGAACATCAAACCTCTAAATAAAACCTCCCTCAATCAGGAAACCAAAATAACCAAGGAGAAAAGAATGAGAATAATAAAGATCAAACAGTAAGATAGAACCAGAAGGAATTGTGTGTTTCACATATTACTACTCCTACAACACCAAAAGGGGAAACAAACAATTAGAAATAAATTCTCTCAGATATGATAACAAAATACCAAAACAAAAAAGAATATAGTAGAGATCACAAAATCAAAACTGAATTTCATACATCATGCTGCAGAAAATTAAGTTCATGATTCATTAGCATGCCTTTCGATCAAAGTCTGTAATCAATCCATGCATCAACAATCAAAAAAGGCTCTAGATGTCCAAGTTTCAACTCTTTCTGTAAAACAGATGAATGCATGTCTCAAATTATCTTTGAAAGAAATGTACATGTACTTCAGAATCATAAATACTGAAGCCCTCCTTAAACTTGTAGTAATAAGAAACACAATAATCAAAATTGCCAACTTACAATATGAGGATACCAGAATTTATTAATTCAAGGAGAAAATCACTCACTAAACCCAAAGGCTTAAAATGTCCGCAACAGCTTTCACGTCCTATGGTACATTAATAAGCTCTCTTTTAGGTAATCTCTGCCATGGCTTTCACTCCACATCCTCCTCGTGATACCCACACAAGATGATCAAAAGACAAACGTGAACAATTCAGTCAAAAGAAGAGACAACCAAATGAAAGAACGACTTTGAGAATATGACACAGCCAATTGTAAATTCTAGTCCTCCTATACAAAATTTGACTTCACCCGTACACCAAAGTTCTTGTACAACTAGAGGGATGATGTTATTATTTTTTTCCTTATTCTTAATTTTATATGTCACAATTGACAATAATATAGAACAAAAAAATATAACAAAAGGTATGGAAAATCAACGGAACAGAAAGTCCCAAACCAAGTTATCCTGAATTCCACATCCCGGGGATGGCAAAGGTACACTCTGGAATCTTGCTGAAATAGAAACACAAAAATCCAACACTAGCAGGGAACTCCATCAAAGGACAAATATCCCAAAACAATAACATATTAGATATGTAAAGAAAAATGATTGTTTTTATCCGAAGGGCATGTCAACTGAACTTCTTCGTGCCACGGTTCCATAGCAAACCACACAACCATAGGCTATCTCAACTGTAACTTCAACACAAAAATCTCAAAGGAACTGAAAAAAGTATATGTTGAGTGTCAAAGAAAGAATGAAATGTGAAGATTGTTAGTAGAGCTGACCAAATATGAAGTCTAGCAGCAGTAGAAAGTATACGAAACAGGCAAAAGACAATGATTTATCTAGGGCTTTTAAGAACGTTATCATTTTGACAAACCATGCAGCAGAAAAATAAGTTCACGATTCATTTGTATGTTTTGCGATCAAAGTTCGGAAATAACAATAATAATGACTCAGTGAAGAAATTTGATTTATCTAGGGATTTCCCTTTGTTATCCATCCAACAAGTATCAACAACCTAGATATCTAAACTTCAACTCGCTGCAAAAAAGATAAACACGTCTTAAATTATTATTGAAAAAGATGTACATGCACTTCAGAACCTCTCTTACAACTCTCAGTAAAAAACACAAAATCAACATTGCAACATTACAATATCATACGATACCCCATTCTAGAATTCCAGAATAAACACATTCAAGGAGAAAAATGACTCACTAAATCCAAAGGCATTGTCCTTGATAATATCCACAACAGCTTCCACATCCCATGGTACATCCATTGGCTCTCTCCATAGCAAAATCACGTCCTTGATAATCTCTGCTATGGCTTTCACTGTATATTCCCCTGTGACACCCACCCACACATAGCTCTCAAAAAATTGAAAAACCAAGTCTTCAAAAAACAAAGAAACATGGAAATTACATAGTCAAAGTAGAGTTCACCAAATGAAAGAACAACTGTGAGAATATAGGACACAACCAATTGTAAATTCCATAGCTCCTATGCAAAATTAGGCTTTACCCCTATACCAGGAAGGAGTTTATGTACCAATGTTAGATTCCAGTACTCCAAAGCAAAATTAGACTTTACCCCTATATACCAGAAGGAATTCATGTAAAACTAGAGATAATACTATTATACCTAATCTTACTCTTAAGCATCACAATTGACAAGAAAATAGAAAAAAAATGTAACAAAGTGGCAAATCAACAGAACAAAAAAATGCCAAACCAAGTTATCCTTAACTCCACATCCTTGATGAGGGAAAAGGAACACTCTAGAATCTTGTATGATTCAATACTCTAGAATCTTGCTGAAACAGCAACACAAAAAATCCAAAACCACCCGCGCACTCCATCAAAGGAAAAATATCCAAAACAATAAGATATTAGATATGTTAAGTACAAAATGACCGTATGTAATGTGAGAACTGAACCGCTTCCTGCCACGGGTTCCACAGCAAACTACACAATCATAGGCTATCTCCCCTGTAACTTCCACACAGAAAACTCAAAGGAACTGACAAGTATATGTTGAGTATCAAACAAATAATGAAACGTGAAGATTCTAAGTAGAGCTGGCCGAATTAAAACCTAGAAACAGCTAACAGTATACGACACAGCCTGCAAAAGATTATGAATCATTGGAACAAATTTCCATCCAACTTGCAAGATCATGTACTCCATATGAAATGACACAATTTTGGCTTCTTCCTACTACAGATGAGTCCTTGGGCCACTGTAACAAAGAGGATATCTTTTTAGGAGTATCATAGTAAATGACAAATAACCACAGAAACAACTAATGAATAAAAGACGATAACAGAAACCTCTCCCGACAAAGTTATCTCCAGCAAACAGATAATCAGAACAAGCAGCATCCATGACATAACCAAGTTGTCCAAAATCCCTCATCTTAGGAAGGGCAAAGAGTTATTCCAAAATCTTGTATGCTGCTCCAGAACAAATTCATATACTCAAATGTCAAAAGAATAACTAATTATATTCCAAATTGAAATGACTAGACAACAAAAGTCGGAAGCAAACTTCTGAATAGCGATCACCAAATTGAAAACAAGAGACTTTTGATGTATACAACAAACCCATGTAACGCTTACCCATGTAACAGAAAGATTACACTCTGACAAATAGGTGGTGACAAATAGCACAATTCTCCAAACCAAGTTGACAATTAGATAGGCTCACCAAACTATCCCAATCTCTCCAAAACCACCAACCCCAAGCCGAAACTTTCACAAGTGGAAATCATAAAGGAGTAAATCAAGAACACCAGCAATAAAAACTTCACAGATGAAATGAAAATAATGCACAATCCAAGAAGAGTGTACAGAAGTAAACCTGAGGCTTGATACTACACAAAGCGTTATTTTACTTCAAAACACCCTACACTGCAGAAAACAGGTTCGTGTTTCAATTCACATGTATGGAGATCAAAACATTCAAAGCCATAATAGGAAAAAAAACACAATTCAATGAAGAAATTAAACTCAGTAAATTCAAGCAGGGGTGATGAATGATGACCGTGTCTTGCAAAACGTCTAAAAACAGAAAACTTGCATCAGAACTCCCAATGAACTCAAAAATAGCAGCAGATCATGCAAATAAGAACAACAAACTCAATGAAAGAAACAAGCAAGAACAAAATCAAGAACCTATATGATAAAGGATAAGAGAATAAGAATACAAAACATCAAGATCAAACAAGAGGAAGATAGAACCAAGAAGGAACCGTGTGTTACCTCTCCTGTAACACCGAAGACGAACAAAATCAAAACAAATATTTAAACGAAAATAATTTACTTCATCAAAAGACAACTTTCCCAAAACAATAAGATATTAGATATGTAAAGAAAACAATGACCGTTTTTATCGAAAGGGTATGTGAACTGAACTTCTTGGTGCCACGGGTTCCATAGCAAACCACACGATCATAGGCTATCTCAACTGTAACTTTCACACAGAAACCTCATAGGAATTGACAATAGTATATGTTTAGTGTCAAACAAAGAATGAAATGAGCTGACCAAATATGAAGGCTAGCAGCAGTAGAAAGTAAACGAAATAGCCTGCCAAAGACGACAAATCATAGGAACAAACTTCCATCCAATTTGCAAGATTATGTACTCTTGTATGAAATGACACAGTTTTTGCTTCTTCAAACTATAGACGAGTCCTTCGGTCACTGTAACGAAGATTATATCTTTTTAGGACTTACCAACCACAAATCACAAATAACAACAAAACAGTAAAAGAATATTATCCCTTCCCAGAAAAGTTGTCCCTAAAAGATACACCACCTAACCAAGTGTCCGAAATTGGTCGTAATGGGAAAGGAAGTGTTACTCCAGAATCTTGTATGTTAAACCAGAGAAAAACTATGTGGACAGACACCAAAACTTCAGCATTGGATTGTACACACTCAGGACAATAATCCAGAACAAACATTAGTAGGAAATATATGACAAAAATGGCCAATTATCTCCAAAATTTGAATGGGGTTGATAATCTCACCCCCTAAGCTTTCAAAAAGGAATCGAGAAGTGTGGATGCTGAAATTAATGCCTGTGAAATATATGAATAGCCAGCATGACATAATGGTTCGTGTGTCCTTGTTAATTCATTCACAGAAGATTAGTTGTACAATTGGCACTCATCTCGCACTCATCTCCAATTTCTCTACTTCAGAGAGCGAACTTAAAGGTTCATTCACATCAAGCCATGAAAAAAGATAGAAGAGTAGCATAATTCTGCAAACCATGTTGCATATCATCATAACAAAGAGAGGCCCACCATGTTCTCCCAATTTTTCCAGAATCGTGTAAGCACTGTAAGAATACAGATCAAAAACCCAAATGTAGAACAAACATTTGTAACAAAAAGCATTATTAATGATAAGAACTAAGAAAACCCTAAGGCTCAACTTTTAAATTATAATCACCAAATCTTACCACACACCAATGGACTTACCTTACCTGAAAAGTGGAAATCATAAAAGAGTAAATCGAAAAAACTGGTCTGTTCGATAGGAATTGAACAGAGAAGAAATGAAATAGACATGATTTACAACAATAGTAGAGGGTACCAAATTAAAACTGAGGCTTGGTACTCTACACAGAACCTTAATGTGTGGAGATAAACTATACTGCAAAAACAAAGTTCATATTTCAATTCCACATGTATGGCAATGATAGCCGGAGCCAACTCAAAGCTCAGAATCAAGAAAACAGAAAATAATCAAAATACAATACATGAAAGATCATACAAAAGCAAGATAGAAACAAAAGGAATAACATGTTCATAGATTAACTATCCTGCAACACCAAAAAGGAAATAACAAATCAACCAAATACGCATTTAGAATTGATTGATAGAGAATTATTGAAAACAAAAAAAAAAGTTACTAGGGATTACTAAATTAAACATCAAGGTACACTCCGTGTAGAACGTTACTAGTTTGACAAATCGCACCGCAGAAAAACATGCTCACAAGTATATACTCTTTTTTCTTCTGATCAAAGCCAGAAATTAAAAAATGAAGAACGACTAATTGAAGAAATTCGATTATTATATCTGGGGCAGTTCTCTGTCTTATCCATTCTATTATTATTATATCTGGGGCAGTTCTATGTCTTATCCATTCTATTGAGAATCACAAAACATTGTAGGTATCAAGAAATCAGCTAGCTGCATAATGGATAAACACATATCTTAATTGTCTTTCGTTTTAAGAGCATACCTTGATTATTCTTTATATATCACAATTGACATTGATGTAAAAGAAGAATTAGAAGAGCAAACAAACTAAGCTCTAACAAAACTCCAAATAAAACCACATTCGAGAAACCAAAATAAAACCAAGGAGAGAAGAGTGAGAATAAAATTATCAACCAGGATAGAACCAGAAGGAATTGTGTGTTTCACATATTACCTACCCTGCGAAATCAAACGGGAAATAACAATTTCAAAATCGATAAGGAAGTACTGAAACAAAAAGATAATAATAGAGATCAACCAATCAAAACTCAAGGCTCGATGCTTTGAAGAACGTTACCATTTTGATAACTCACACTTTGAACATTACTGCAGAAAAATAAGTTCATAATTTATTTGTATATTTTGCGAACAAAGTCTGGAAATAACAAAATTAATAAAGAAATTTGATTTATCTAGGGCCTTCCCTTTCTTATACATCCAACAAGTCTCAACATTCTAGATATCTAAACTTCAACTCGCTACAAAACAGATAAACGCATGTCTTTAAATTATCCTCAAAGAGATGTACATGCAATTCAGAACCTCTTAAAACTCTCAGTAAGAAACACAAATATCAACATTGCCACATTACAATATCATAAGATACCCCATTCCAGAATTCCAGCATAAACACATTCAAGGAGAAAAATGACCCATTAAATCCATTGATGTCCTAGATAATGTCCCCAACAGCTTCCACATCCCATGGTACATTTCATAGGCTCTCTCCTTAGCAAAATCACATCCTTGATAATCTCTGCCATGGCTTCCTCTGTTTATATCTCCCCCTGTGACACCCACACAGAGCTCTCAAAAAATCGAGAAAACAAGTCTTCAAAAGACAAAGAAACATGAAAAACAGTCAAAGTAGAGATCACCAAATGAAAGAACGACAACCGTAAGAATATAGGACACAACCAATTGTAGATTCCAGAGCTCCTATGCAAAATTAGGCTTTACCCTATACGAGAAGTAGTTCATATACCAATTGTAGATTCCAGTAGACTTTACCCCTATACCAGAAGGAGTTCATGTACAACTAGAACTATACTATTATTCTTAACCTTACTCTTAGTATCACAATTGACAGGAAAATAGAAAAAAATATAACAAAGGAAGTGGCAAATCAACAGAATAAAAATACGCCGAACCAAGTTATCCTAAATTCCACATCCTCGATGAGGGAAAAGGTACACTCTAGAATCTTGTATGCTTCAATACTCTGAAACAGCAACACAAAAAATCCAAAACCAGCAGGACACTCCATCAAAGGACAACTATCCCAAAACAAATAGTTATTAGATATGTAAAGTACAAAACAACCGTTTTTATCCCAAGGGTATGTGAAATGAACTTCATCCTGCCACGGGTTCCACAGCAAGCCACGCAATCATAGGCTATCTCCCCTGTAACTTCCACACAAAAAACTCAACGGAACTGAGAAAAGTATATGCTTAGTATCAAACAAATAATGAAATGTGAAGATTCTAAGTAGAGCTGGCCGAATTAAAACCTAGAAACAGCTAACAGTATACGACACAGCCTGCAAAAGATTATGAATCATTGGAACAAATTTCCATCCAACTTGCAAGATCATGTAACAAAGACACAATTTTGGCTTCTTCCTACTACAGATGAGTCCTTGGGCTACTGTAACAAAGACGATATCTTCTTAGGGGCATCATTGTAAATCACAAATAACCACAAAAACAACAGATGAGTAAAAGACGGTAACAGAAACCTCTCCCAACAAAGTTGTCCTCAGCAAACAGATATTCAGAACAAGTAGCACATATGACGTAACCAAGTTGTCCAAAATCCCTCATCTTGTATGCTAGTCCAGAACAAATTCATATACTTAAAAGTCAAACGAATAACTAATTATATTCCAAATTGAAATGACAAGACAACAAAAGTCAGAAGCAAACTTCTGAGTAGGTATCATCAAATTGAAAAAAAGAGACTTCTGTGGAACAACAAACCCATGTAACGCTTTCCCTGTGAGTATCAGATGATACATAATCGAAAAGATTAAGCTGTGACAAATAGTCGGTGACAAATAGCATAATTCTCCAAACCAAGTCGTCAATTAGATAGGCTCACCAAACTGTCCCAGTCTCTCCAAAACTAACAACCCCAAGCCGAAACTTTCACACTATTAGATTAACTGTAAGAAAGAAGTAGTATTGATTGATGGGTGTAAGAAAATCCATGGCTAATATTTTCAATTATAACATCCAAGTGGAAATAATTCACAATCCAAGAAGAGTGTACAAAAGTAAACCTGAGGCTTCATACTACACAATGTTGTTTTACTTCAAAACACACTGCACTGCAGAAAACAGGTTCCTGTTTCAAGTCACATGTATGGAGATCAAAACATTCAAAGCCATAATAGGAAAATAACACAATTCAATGAAGAAATTAAATTCAGTAAATTTAAAGAATACAAAACACCAGGGGTGATGAATGATGATCATGTATTGCAAAACGTCTAAAAACAGAAAACTCGCATCAGAACTCCCAACGAAATCAAAAATAGCAGCAAATCATGCATATAAGAACAACAAACTCAATGAAAGAAACTAGCAAGAACAAAATCAAGAACCTATATGATAAAGGATAAGAGAATAAGAATACAAAACATCAAGATCAAAGAAGAGTAAGATAGAACCAAGAAGGAATCGTGTGTTCACAGATTACCTCTCCTGCAACACCGAAGACCAACAAAATCAAGAATGAAAACAGAAATATTAAACGAAAATAATTTACTTAAAAAAAATATGCTCTCAGAATCTAAAAAGAAAGATTGAAACGAATTTTTTTTACTATAGAGATCACCAAACAAAACTCGAGCATCCATTTATTCTTTGCTATGAAGAACGTTATTATTTCGACAAATCATGCTGCAGAAAAACAGGTTCGCAATTCAATTAGTAAATCAAAGCAAGAAAATAAAAATAATAGTAAAAGAACGGCTCATTGAAGAAACTTGATTTGTCTATCTGGATGGGTTCTCTGTTCTTATCCTTTGTACTCAGACTTCAGATCGCTGCAAAACGGATAATTGCGTATCTCGATTATCAATCAATGATGAAGAATTATATCAAAAAAATTATATAAATAATTCTTGATAACCGATTTGTAAAAGAGGAGTCAAGAGTATTGTGAAATTCTTGATATCAACAATCTGAGTAAAACATATCAATTCGCAAATCCATAACGATCTCCTTTAATAGAAAACCCTTAAATCGAGCCATCAAGAAGAATGCAATCGGAGCCCCGGATTTCAAGAACTAGAGCTATAAAAAGTTGGAATCAAGAAATCAAAATCATCACAAACGAGTAGAACGCAAAACAAGAACAAACAATAGAACACAAGATATAACGAGCCACGTTTACTCTATATATAAGAGAGGAGGTTTATATAGAAGGAGAGATCAGGATAGACGGCTGAGATAACGTGGAAATTTAACGGTGATGATGCAAATAAAAAAACAGTTGACGCGTTTTTTCTAAATATAAGGCGGTGGAAAGATTTCGTTGGACGTTTGTCGGTTTGTGTACCCACTTAGAATGAACGCTATCTCTAAGGTATTAGAAATATTTCCTAAAACAAGAATAAAAATATATCTGTAAATAAAAAATAATTATGTTTTACATCTATACATATCTTTTGTCAACAAATAATAGTTATCTTTCCCAAAAAAAAAATATCTATATATAAGTGTATACCTATTCACGTATCTATATTATAATTAAATGATATTTAAAGAGAATTGTTTAATATTTTATGCACAAAGGATGTCATATTCACAAAATAAAATATATTACTTTCGAATCACATATGTAAGATTTCTTAAATGTATCTTATACCATCACTTTCAAAAATGACTTATACTTTATCCTTTTTTGTAAAAAAGATAAACCATTCGTAATATTTTACATTAAGATCTTTATATAATGATGCTCAAAAGATTTGTAATTATTTTAGAGTTCCTTTTTTAGAAATGTAACATTTCGTTTACTTTAATATTTTATTAAAAATTTATTAATTTTTTTGCTAGTGCAATTTAAGTGAGGGACACCTGAAGAGTTTTAAGAAGG
>JBBPBR010000005.1:31277646-31289324 GCA_037974775.1 Cicer pinnatifidum | reverse complement strand
TCATATGAAACTAATATAACTATTAATTTACTAATATTTACTTATCAAAATATATATTTCAGCTATTAATAATGACATTGAATATGTCATTATAATTTTTTCGAAGGAAAATTAAAAGTAAAATAGTAGCTTTTAGGATAACTGAATTTTTGATTAATTTTAGTATTAGTGTGTATTAATTTGTTGACACTTAAAATATTTTGTTTAAGGTAATCTTCAATTATAATTATTTATCACATAACTTTACCAAAAAATTGTTTATTAACTATTACAAAAATTAAATTTGCAATCTTTTGTATTAAAGAGTAAAAATATCGTTGATCAAATTTTTTATTAAAATTATAAATATTATAAGTTCACATTATTTTAAAAGTCTATATTTTATCACGGTAAAGTGAGATGCGAGATGAATTTGGATTATTTAATATTAATTTGATTAAACTGTTGAGACAAAATCTCTCAAATGATTTTAATGATAACAAAATTGCTTAAGAGATTATGATTGTGGTTAATGACTAACATGTGTTCTTGAGTGTATTCATACAAGAAAATAGGTTGTTAATCATTAAGGCAAAAGGAAGTAAAATATGATTCAAATCTGAGGATGGAAAATGTTGAGGATGGAAATTGCTGCAATAGAAAACGTGAGGATGGAAATTGCTAACCGTGAGGATGGCCTGCAAATTAAAAAAGCTTCAGATCTGCACAAACTGAGCCCTCACCAGAGCAAATGTGTTTATTCAAATGCATAACAATGTCAAACATGAATAAATAAAGCATTTAAAATCAAAAGTCAGAAGGTCAAAGGAAAAATATGAATATAGCTAGATCTAGAATCCAGAGGATGGCAGACTAGGCTGAGGATGGTTCAGCAAAGTTGAAAGCGACCCATCAAGCTTTTGCAAAGGCTAAAATCAGACTATTTATTGTGCTTGCATGAATGTATACATGAAGAAGTCAAGTTAAAGAAAGGCAACTAGAAACAAGCCAAAACTGGAAGATCACATGTGAAGGCTAGTTAAGAGGGTGGCTTTCTCTCTCTTGTCAACATCACCTCAAAAGGTGAAATCAACTTATACCTTAAAGTTTTCGAAAAATGCAACTCACATGGTCAAATAAACAGCTGTGCACTTCTGATAAAAGAGAATTGACAAGGACTTGTCAAAGATGAAGTTACAAGAAAGGTGTGCATGCAGAGGATGGCAGCTACTTGATGTAGAAAGGACTCAATGGCAGTTCTGTAATTATGATGAAAAACTTGGAATGTTTGAAATAAGTTCCAACAGTCATCAAAGAGCTTGGACCTCTCTAAAATGTAAACAAGCTCTCCATTAGATGACACACAACACACTTGCATAAAAAGATCAAGTATCTTAAAGCTATCAAGAGCAAAACACTCATCCTCACTTCATACTTTCTTTGATCCTACACTATATCTTTGTAAATCCTTTGAGAAAGTATTTAGTATCAATCACTCTCATATCACTTTGTAATTTCCTTGTGAGCTACACTTGGAAATATTTGAAAATTGATTGTAAGCTTGGTGAAGCTAAAGAATACACAGTTTGTAATCATCCTCAGTGTGAGGATTGATCTGTTTGAAAGTTAGTGAAATCTCACAAGGGTGTGAGAACTGGACGTAGCCATCTTTGGGTGAACCAATATAAAATTGTGTTTGTGTCTCTCATATTCTACTCTTACTCTTTTGCTCAACTCAGATCTAACAATTTGAAAAATCCCATCCGCGAGCTAGCCATCCTCAGCGAGAGGATAGTTTTTAAAACACTTAAAAATTATTTTTAACAGCAAAATCCCTATTCAACCCCCTTTCTAGTGATATTTAGCTACATCATAAACATGAAACAAATCATGTTTGAAAGTCATATCAAATTTGTAGATGGAAATATTTGGGATCATAAGCTACATCTTTTTAACACAACATAAACTACAAATTGATATAGAGAATACCGAATGTGTGATGAAATTCTAATAGAATGAAAGAGAACCGTAAATACTTGAATTTTTTCTTACATATAAATCCAATTTCTCAATCATTCAATTTTGATGGTAACAGTAACCTCTGTTAGATGAAAAATATGCGGAAGAATGCCTATTCTAAGAGATATGCACAGCAGTTTAACAAATTGTAAATTTATTAAACACAACATTAAACAAGGTCCCTAATATACAATTCTAATGAATGCACAAAGTATATGGATCATAGTATATATGGAGAAATGCATCAGAGACAATCATTCAAGATATTGATATTCATGCAATCATGTTAAGATAATCAATCATATAAATGCACTTAACACAGAATCTTTATCATGCATTCAATCAATATCAAAAACGTAATAATTGCAGAAATTTAAACGAGATAAGGGAAAGAAAAGTGTACGCGGATATTTATACTAGTTCAGCCGTCCCTTGACGACTTACATCCAGTCCCAAGATCCAAAAGGATCTTAGCCTTTCTTATAGAACTTCTTAGAATCAGTTTACAGATTATACACAGTGCCTCGCACCAATCTTAAACTATTCTACTTGTTCTATCTTTCCCTCCATGAATTCCCAAATTTAAGTCCCATAAACTTGACCAAGAATTCAATCAAGCGTCTTCTTGTTGACTACCTTCAACCTCGAAGAACACCACCAGTAACAACTGGATTTTCTCAAAGTAATTTGGTTACAGACAGTGGTTTACAGAAATTGAAACATATCAATTTTACAAAGTTCTTGATCTTTCTTCTTCTCAAAGCAATCTTTCTCAATTCAGTCTTTTTCCATCCTTGTTGATCACAAAGTGTATATTGCTCATGGCTGAAAAGGATATTCAAAGTAATATCAGTTGAGAAAGAATTAGTGGTGTATCATTATAGAATACTATCAAGTTGTTGTTATGGTTATTGTTATGATTGTATTATTATGAGAAGAAGTGAATGAAAGCAGTTTATATAGTTTTAGGAAAAACAACCTATGAATCGATTTACCCAATCGATTCATTAAAGTCATAAAGTTGGCTAATCGATTGCATCAATCGATTTCGCGAATCTTGTTTTTCTTGAATCTTGAAACTGTACATTCTAATCGATTTACCCAATCGATTATTTTAAAGAGTTCTTCAGACTTTGATGACAGTATATAATTGAATCGATTGTCATAATCGACTTAATGTGTTTTGTTCAAACAACGATATCAAAATAATCGATGTACTTAATCGATTCAACCATTCAGTCATCTCTGTTTCTAAAACTTTTTGTACCAATCGATTGTGTCAATCGATTGTGGACTTTAAGTCTGAAGCACCTTTCATCAATTGGTTTATGCAATCGATTTACCAAGTCGATTGATGCCAACATTTGTAACAACAGATGTATATAAGTTGATTGTGTTAATCGACTGTCTATGTTCTAGACCAAAGTTATTTTGAAACTTGTTTTAGTGAATCGATTTGCCTAATCGATTTAGTAAACATTGGTTTTGGCTCTGGGACATGTACAATCGATTGTGTCAATCGATATAGACAAAACAAAATAAAGATGTGATTGGTTCAATCGATTTGCCAAATCGATTGCCTGCAAAACGTGCCACTGACTTGCACATTTTAATTTCAGTAAGTATGTCAATCGATTTGTCTAATCGATGTAAACAATCAGTTCAGTCTAGGTGATTTCATCAATCGATTTGTCTAATCGATTTGTGTCAAACTGGCTCTCTGACTTGCACAATTTATTTTCTAATAAGTGTACCAATCGATTGGGCTAATCGATTGATAGCCTGTTTGATTTTTTCAAAGATGTGCAAATCGATTGTGCCAATCGATTGGTTAACCCCAGACTTCATAAAAATATTCAACCCTGTTGCAGAATCGATTTTACTAATCGATTTGCTCATGGATCTTCAAGCTTTTGTTGATTTCTTGAGTTCCAAGCAATTGTCTCGAGTAAGTAGGATTGAATTTGTTGTTCCTGAAATTTTTCTCAGTTTACAATGTTAGATTTATTCCAGGCTGTATATTTGTCAATAACATCAAAAACGAACATATGTCTAACAAATTTTTCACACTCAAAATGTGTACATTTGAAATGTGTCAAGATATTTCAGTTTCAATTTGTCGTTTTTTACATAATTTTCTTGTAACTTTAGATATATAACATTTCCATGAAAGTTTATCAATTTTTTGTTAAAAGTTTATCATTTTTTTTGTTGAAAGTTTATTAATTTTATGTTGTTGCAATTTAAACGATACTTTTTTGTATTTATATAATGAATTACAATGAAAATATATGTATTTATATGTAGTGAATTACCATTAATGCATATCTGAATTAAGTTATAAAGGAACACTCAATAGTTTCCTGGAGGTTTTTGGTCCAAAATTTGATTAAACTAATATAACTACTAATTTACTAACATTTATTTATAAAATAAATATGTTTTCAGTTATTACGAATGAGGTTGAATATGTCATTACTATTTTGTGAAAGAAGATTAAAAATAAAATAATAACTTAATTACATAATACTTGAATGTTCAAATTAAATTTAGTATTAGTATGTATTTCTATGTTGAAACTTTTAATGTTTTGTGCAAAGTTAAACAATTTTTGAATATTTTTATCAAAAATGTTTATTAACTATAAAAAATGTTTAGTATTAGTATGTATCAGTGCTTCTTCTTCAATTGCTTGGGCCCAAGATTTAATGGGTTGTGCATAAGAGATATGTTTTGGATTTTTTGGTGTCTTGTCCTTTTGGACTTCAATTCTTTTTGATTTTCGGGGCATCACTCAAGTCCTGTTTTGGAGAAATTCTCTGGTTAGAAAATCTGGAATTGAGTTTTGGTCTCCTTTAATAAATTCAATTTCAAAATAAAAAATGCTAAGGATAGCTTGCCATATGGCAAAAGTTTGTTTTGATGCAATGTTTTGAACATCTTTTTGTAAAACTTCTTTTGCTGAAGCATCAGTTTCAACAATTTTTTGGGCTAATGGATCAGCTAGATGAAGACATGGTATTTCTTTAACTTGTTTTTTTTTTATTATTTGTAATATTGTAGTGTGTTCATCTGACCATGTGATAGGATTTTTTCTTAACCTATCATGGAGAGGTTTTGCTACTCTATTGATGTATGGACATAAATCTAAAACATGATTCAGACTTCCTAAAAACCTTTGTAATTGAGTTTTGTCAAGAATTTTGCAGGAAATTTTTCTGCAAATAATAAGGACCTTTCAATAAGGGTTGTGGTACCCCGAAAAATATAATGTCCTAAAAAACGGATTTTAGTTTGGAAAAGGGAAAGTTTTGATTTTGAAACAAGCAATCCATTTTTCTTAACAACCATAAAGAAAGTTTTAAGGTGTTTAAAATGTTCTTCGATGTTTCAGAAAAAATTAAAACATCATTAATATAAACGATGCAAAATTTTGAAAATGGATTAAAAATGTCATTCATAATTCTTTAGAATTTTGAAGGAGCATTATTTAATCCGAAGGGCATTACAGTCCATTCATATTGTCCAAATGGAAGAGTAAAAGCAGTTTTATATCTATCTCTAGGATCGTTCTGTATTTGCCAAAACCCCAATTTTATGTCGAATTTTGAAAATACAAATGCATAATGCAATTTTTGTAATAGATCTTTTTTGTTTGGAATTGGATAACGAATCCATTTTAGAGCTTTGTTCAAGGGTTTGTAATTAATTACCAGGCTAGGTATTCCTCTTTCTATGTTTGAGTTTTTGTTAACATAGAAAGTTGCGTAACTCTAGGGAGATCTAGATTTTGTTATTAGACTTTTTTTTTTCTAAATCTTGAATTTCTTTTTTGTAATGTTGTTCGATCTCATAATTCATTTGGATAGGCCTAGATTTAGTTACGATTTGTTTATCACAAAAATCATTATCATAAGACAAATCTACCATGTGTTGTTTTCTATCCCAAAAGGCATTTGGCATATCTGAACAAATTTCATCTTCAATTTTCTTTTGTAGTTCAGAAATTGTTTGTTTTATAAAATTAGTTTGTAATTGTTGTTGAATCCTGAGAAAGGAGACATCCTGTTTTGGAAAACACAAATGTTTTTCTTTTTCCTGAATTAGACAATGCAATTCATTTTTGTAAATAGAACAAGCTTTTAAAAGACTTAAATTCTTTGTTCTAGGTTTTTCAATAAAAGGGAAAACAATTTTGGTTTCTTTTGTTTTGCTGGAAATACTATCATAATTGAAAAAATAGGGAGTTATCATGTTAATGAAAGGAGTCCCTAAAATGACACTATGAGTTATATTTTCTAGTAAAACAAAAGGAGTTTTGATTGAAATAGTACCATTTTTAATGGAAGCTTCAGTTTTATTTTTTTTATAATCATGTTGGAGTTGTTAGCAATTTAAGTCTGATCCTGTATCAAAAAGTGCAATTGTTTCAAATTTGAAATCTTCAGAAAAAACTAAATTGATTTTGATTAAATATTTTCTTGTTGTTAGTGTTCTTAAAACAAACAAAAAATCTTCTAGGATTTCTTTTAGGTTTTCAATTTTGTTTTCTAAGGGTAGTGAAGAATCTTCGTTTTCTCCTTCTTCTCCTTCCTGGTCATAAGATATTTGATTTTTTACATGGGAAAGAAGATTTTGAAGAATATTTGAATCAACTTCCTGTTTTTTTGTTTAAGAGTTTTTAATTCTTGTTTTACAATTTTAATATCCTCTTGCAGAGATTGGATTGTGACATGGGTTTGGGATTTCCTTTTTGTTCCTAATATGTTTGTTAAATCATAAGTGGTTTTTGGAAGCAATGTTGATGATGATGTGGAAGGCTGAATCGCTAGGGGACAAGATTTAAAATATTGATCTTTTGATAAAATATTGATTGATTTTGGACAAGATTCTGAATCGCTAGGGGACTCGGATGTTCCTAATTCATCAAACTGCAAAGGTTTATCATTTTCTGATGAACTTATTTCAAAATTTGTAAGTGTTTCTTCTTTTGAGGTTTCTAAAAGTATTGCCTCAATTTTTTGAATTATTTATGTTGCAATATCTTGAGATGTGTCTTGTTTGGCCACACTTATAACAAGTTATTTGTTTTGAAGTTTTAGGTTCGAACTTTTTATGCAAGGGGTTTTTCTTGTAAAAATTAGGTTTTCTTTGATTGTAAGGATTTTGAGGTTTAGATTTTTTTTATAAAATTCATGTTTGCCTGGTCTTGAGAAAGAATTTTTGTGAGGTTTTCTATAAGGTTTTGAACAAGATGCTCCACAGTCTTTTGAAACATTTGTCATAGGTATTTCAAATAGTTTGCAAAAAGATACTAGTTCTTGCCTAGGTCTTTTCATTTCCCATTTTAGATGTTTTTGAAGTTTTAAATTTTGGCAAATTTTTAAACTTTCCTTTGTATGAAACTAACCAATTCCCCAGAAGTTAATTGATTGTATGGGATTTGGTTCATCCCATAGACTTCTTTAATTTTGTTTCTAACTTTTTCTCCTAAAAGGGTTGGGAGTCCTACCAGGAATTTCTCCTTCTAGAAAGGTTGGTTTGAGTATTCCCTAAGCATAACTCTAGTTAGGAAATTGTTTTTGTAATTTTGAAATTCAGATAGTTTTTTACATCTGAGGTTTGAAAGGAGTTATGCATTCTTATCTTTTAAGTAAGATGGATCACCTATGAAGTGCAGGCTAATTGTGTGAATTAGTGTTGCAACTGCATCAGGTATTGGGTTTCCTATTTCTTCAAGGTTGGGAATTCCTTCCTCTGTGGTTTGGATTGCATTCAAAATTTTGAGGTGCTGAGGAGGTGTAAGACGACAATCCCACCATCCTTTGAGCTAGCTTGAGAATCCAACTATTAGGAGTTCAGCTATGGCTTTGTTAGGTGTATTTGCCTGGGTTTTGTAGGCATTTGATACCATTGTCATTTGTTGAAGGAGACTTAGGATGTTGTATTCCGATATACCATCTACATTCCATTCATAGACAATAATGGCATTGAATTTAGATTGAGAAATGACGTTAGGTCTATTCTCAATACCTAGGTCTGGTGCCGTAACCATGGCTAAAGGTTGACCCTTCTGCCATTGGAGTCTGCACAGGTTTTGTTTTTCTTGTTCATCTTCTGAAACCTGGTCTAAAGTCGTAACTGTTTTTTCTAAGGTATCCTTAGCTACCATTGGTGTAGAGGTAGAAGAATGTTATATCCTACTAAGTTGGTCACGTAAGGCTTGAGTAAATTTCGATTTTCCTTCTCTAAACAGGTTTTGGCTTGTTTTTGAGATTTGAAATGGTTTAAAAATTAGGTTTTTTAGTTTTGAATATGTTGTCTCAGTTGGGGAAACAACGATAATCTGTTGATGTTCTTCTATCTTAGTTAATTGTTTTGCAATTGTGCTCAGATGAACATTCATAAAATTATTTTGTTGAAGGATATGTCTAATATCTTTTTCTGAACTATCACTTGAGATTTTAAAAGGTGCGGCTTCTATTGGCTTTTCTAAGTGCGTTATTATGATTTGCTTTAATGGTGGATGTTCATATTGTATTTTCATACTAGTTGACATTTCCCTTTTTGTAGTTTAATTCTAGTTGTTTTGGATTTACTGAATTTTGGTTTTGTTTGAATGGATAAGAAATTTGGTTTTGTGTTGCATAAATTTCAAATCAATTGAAAAATAAAATATAGGTTTTATTTTGTAAAATGAACTCATAAAATTCATTCTGAATTTCTTTTCTTTGTTTTAGAAAGTTTTTGAAGAACCATGTTCTTTTTTTTTCTGTATTTTTGGAGGCATAGAAATCATTATGGAGAATTTTGTTTTCAACTTTAAATTCTTTTTTATGACGTTTAATTCATTAATAACATTTTCAATTATTGCAGAAAAAGATGGTGAAGTTGGTGAAGAAATATTTTATTGTTCCTCATTATTATTCTGGGGGCTGTATAGATTTGATGAGGTACATTTGTAGAGTAATTTATGTTTTGAAAAGAAGCACTTGGTATGCTAGAACACGAAAAACATGGTTTTGAAAAGTTTTCTATTTTATGAGGTAATTGTATCGATACACTTATATTCGCCTATGTAACTAAATATTAAACATATTACTAACTTTAACAAAATATATTTTGGTACTTAATTTCATAAAATAAAAATTCGGCTAATAACCTAAACAATTCAATTCAAAATACAACAAAATTGCATAAATTAGAGTTTAAAAATTCAGAGCCTTACATAAGGTAACTTACCAATACCCAAGCCAATTCTATCACCAAACCAAATGTTGACATTCTTTTATGATCATGCAGTCTTCACCCCTTCCTTACTTTCTAGTTTCCCAAACTTGAATGATTTTATTTATGCTTTACTATTAGGGATAACATAATTAGGATCCACATTTCCTTTTCTGAGGTAGCATCCCATGTAATCCAAGACTTAGTCTCTGAATCATTGTTAGATGCTAACTTGACCATACCCAAGCCAATCCTATCACTTAACCAAATGTTGACATTCCTTGTGACCTTGAACCTTTCACCCCTTTTTTACTTTCTAGTTTCCCAAACTTGAATGAATTTATTTATGCATTTACTATTAGGGTTAACATAATTAGGAACATGAATTCGAGTAACTTGGATCCTAAAGAAGTCTCTTCCTTGTGGAAAAATTGTCTATCTTTTGTAACCAATTGTGTAAGAGAAAATATGGAGTATGGACAATAGTTGGTCTATTAGAACATTGATGTCATTCAGAATACTACAAAGATTGTATACCCCCTGGGTTCTAAACTTCTAGATGACACAAGAAACTCAAAGTGTGAAGACACTACGTGCAACATTAGAAGGAACAACTAATGTAATTGCCTCTCCCTCTAAAACTCATCGTCCGGAAATTCTAGTGGTTGTTTCACCAAAACCATTTTAGTTTCTTGTGGTCATTCCTCTAAGTTGAGATACCATTTTGAGAGCTCCCAACTATAATTGTTGGTTCAAGCTTTAGTTTCTCTATTGAAACTGATGCCCCTTTTTCTTCTCCCTACCTCGTTTGACCCTTCTTAGTTGGGGAAGAAAGACGAACTTACAAGGTTTGCAACACACCTCAATGTGACTCTAATTAATGTGCATTAATGCTTACTATAATATGTATGGGTTTTTTAAACGCAACCAAAGATCTATTTGATCATCTGGTCAACACTATTAGAAAAGTCAACACTTCAACATGCACTGTCTCTCAATTGATTGAAGTCAAATTATATGTTATTCTCTGATGGAAGGTAAAATCTACTTTAACCATTGACATAAATGTGATCCTATGATGCATACATCCTCTGGTGTTTCTAACTTAATGATCAATCATCATAAAGCTAAGAAAAAATAGAATTAACGTGGGGATTTAAGAGATCTAACTAATTGTAGGATTCTTACACTTCATAAGAAAATTGTGCAAAAGTTCCTAAAATAGTTAGAAACCCTAATTTCATCATATTTCTCTATATAAAGAAGTGTGAGCAATTACTCAAAACGTACAACAATTGAGTGAAATTTTTCTGCAACAAATTCCTAGCATACAAAAAAGAGAAAATATTCTCTTAAGATAATATCAATGTTTTTACTAAGAGTTTACATTGCAATATTTTCTTGTAAGAGTTACCTAGAAACACTTCAACTCCTTAGAAGATTAAAACACCAGTTTGATTTAGTGTTGGTGAAAATCAGTTTGATTTAGTGGATTGAATTCTTCAGAGTGAAGGGACTTTACGTAGCTATCTTATTGTTGGTGAACCAGAATTAATTGATTTGGTCAAACATCACTAGTGTGGTCATATATCAAATACTAAAACTTTTTTACGAGTGACTAACAAGTTTTCCACCACCTTAAAACTTAAACTAGATTTTTGATAATATCAAATGTTAATAAATCATATAAACTCATATTTTTGTCTCCAACAACATCAAATAAAGAACTCACACTTTAAGATTGGATCCCTAAAGCACCAAGACAATATCTACCTCTTCTTTCTTTCCTTCTACAAATCAAATCTCTAAACCCCTAAATGTCCAAGACAATATCTTCCTCTTCTTTCTATCTTTCTCCAAATCAAATCCCTAACAGAAATCTTAAAATGTGAGTTGTTTATTTGATGAATTTGATGTTTTTGCATATGAAAATATGTGTTTATTTGAAGATTTGGTTTATGAATTTGATAAAAATAAAGATTTTGTTGAACATAGTTACTAACTTTCTGAGTTTATGAGTTTCTTTGTAAGATAAATTTTATGGATTTATGTGAAAAAGATAATATTATTGATATTTTAAGACTTATGTTATCAAATCGAGAAAAAAAAGCTAAAAGACTGAATTGTTACCTAAAATTAAATTAAGGAACCGCATGAAAAATTTTATGGATTAATATGAAAAAGATAATATTATTGACATTTTAAGACTTATGTGATCAAATTGAGAAAAATGAGATAAAAGACTAAATTATTACCTGAAATTAAATTAAGAAACCACGTGAAGTGCTTTCCAACATTTTACATCAATTTTCTCTCACAACTTATGTAAAATATATGTTTTCAAAATTATGAACACAATTGACACCAGTTTCCTAATAACTAATGTCTAAACTTATGCCTTAAAAGGAAGATATTTAGAAAATATCGTAAAATCAAGGTCTAAATTAACGCAC
>JBBPBR010000005.1:31215024-31258667 GCA_037974775.1 Cicer pinnatifidum | reverse complement strand
TTTTAATTTTGAAGAATGTTCAAATTTGAGACAAGAAGGTTCTCCGTTTTTTGGATATCGTTTTGTTTTAAATTTCTTATGTGAATAGGTATACTTTTTGTTTTATTTACACTTTATTATAAACTAATTTGTTTTATTTACTTTTAATATATCTAGAACATTCTATACATTTTTTTAACCAAGATTGATCTTGGGTTAATTTAAATTAAGCACAGGAATCAAAATTTAATAGGGTCACAATTCAAACCCTATTTCTTGTGATTGACCAATACTTCAAATGTCATCAGAGCAATGCCTCTAAAGTTGGGCCCCTAACAAGTGTTAGAGGAAAAGATTTAGGAAGAAAAATTAATGTCAGAAGCCAACATGTGCTTAATGAAAAACTTAGAAAATAATGAGGTAACTATCTATAAAATATATCCTTTATGTGAACAAATGGAAAAAGAATTTGATAATCTTTTATGTAATTCAAACGTTCTTGCTAAAAAATGTGGCTTATAAAAAGAACAACTCCGTAAAGAAAAAGAAGTGAAAGAGAAAGCCCAAGCTATGAATGACAAACTCATAAAGGTCATTGAAAGCCTGCAACAATCTGATTTAAAAATGTTTGAGCAACAAAAGATTCTCAATGAGATACCCTTACAAAATCATCTTCTAGAATGTTCTGAAACTTAAGAAGAAAATTTCTCTTTAAAAATAGAATTTCATGAAATGAAAATGACTTAACCAACTTGGTAAATACCACTGAAACTTTTCAAAAGAACATGATATCTGAAGAAGAGATATTTGACAAAAATTATTTACGTTTCAAAACTTCTCAAAAAGAAAAGCTTAATGTAAATTTTTTTTGTCAAAAAAGAAGGATGAGAAATGTAATTAAAGAAGCTCTTACTGTAACAAAATTTGACATATTGATTCCATATGTTTTAACAAATAAAAAAAGGATAAAAAATTCAAAGCAAAAGGATTTCCAAAAACAAAAAACGTTTTGGTCCCATATCAGAAAATTGTCCAAGAACAAAAATGAAGTGTTCTTACTGTTTAAAGATTGGTCATGTTGAACCAAACTATTATCATAAGAAAATATATTTTAGAAGAAGATACAACAACCATCAAGGATCCAAGCAAATATGGGTACAAAAATCATTACAAACTTGTGATACAAGAACATCATCCAACAATCAAGGGAGAACATTGATACATGAACAAGACATGCTCAATACACATGAATGGAAAAGTATGGTGTCTCATCTGTTCACAAATATTTGGAGGGTCTATAACCTTTGGAAGCATTAACAAATCGAAGGTATATGTATCATTAGTTGAAATAATTTTACATAGATTAAGGATGTTTGATATGTGAAAGATAACTTTGTAAAATTGCTTTCAAAGTTATTTTTTAAACCCTACATGGTTGAAGTAAAACAAACATCCTCATGTTTCAGTTTAACGACAAATCCTTATGTTTTATACTTAGATGAATTTCCAACCGTAACATGTTTTTAAGTCTTTTGAAAAAGAATTGTCATTTTTATAAGAAATGATCAAATGAAATTTGAAACATCATTCTTCAAATAATTCTTTGATGAAAATGATATTTCACATGATTTGATTGTCAAAGAACTTTCCAACAATATGAAGTTATTTTTAAAAAAAATTAGTTACAAGAAATGGCTTGAACAATGTTAAATGAATCGAATGTTGAAAACTAATTTTGGGGGGAAGTCATAAAAATTGTTTGCCATGTTTTTTAATCTTGGCTCTATTAAAAAATATCTTTAACATACCATCATAAGAATTTTTGAAAAATTAGAAAGCAAGACATATCATACTTTAACATTTTTAGAATGTTATTACTATGCTTTGCATGATAAAAAAAAGTATGGGCGAATTTGTTTTAAAATATCATCAAAGTATATTTTATGAATACTCTACATTATATAAATGTTATAGAATATAAAATCTCAAGGCCCGAACTATAGATGAAATTATGCATATTATGTTTGATGACTATGTTGATTTTCATGATGAAAGATAGGATGGTGAAGAAAAATAATTACAATGTTAAATTTGAATAAATCACAAAGTTGATAATGTTCAAATATCATCCATGAAAACTCCAAAGTTTGATCATGGAGTGGCAAAACAAAACAAAAATATGAGAGAAAGATTAGTATAAGCAAAAAGGTTCATACTAGAACATTCTCCACAAGAGCAGAATGTTCTTGACAGTGAATATGTTTAATCCAATTAAAACTAATGTTTCCTATTATGATAATATGGTTGAAGAAAATCGAAAACTTCTAAATGAGTTTAAACCATTTGCTTTTGGAACTCCTACACCTATCCCACTATTGACCTTTCCTCCAAAACATTTCCTCATGGTCAAATTATTGGAAGAACTAATTGGGAGGGATTTGTTATTGGTACCAAAATTGTTGTTGGAGGTGTAACTACAGTGATTGACATGTCTCTGAACAATCATCCAACAACTTTGTCTAAGGAAGTGCTAGAACTTAAGCTTGAGGCAACATTTAAAGAACTTGTAGATGTTACAATAGACACTATAATTGATGGTCCTTTAGAGGAAGCACATGTTCACCTTGTCCACTTGTCTGATTCAAATGCTTCTTTGGATCTTATCAAGGTATAACCTGATAATGATTACTATTTAACTCATTCATGGAACTCAAATCCATATCATCAATCCTTATTATCTTTCAAATTATCATGTTAAATGAATTAACATCATTTTCTACAAATTCATCTCTTTATGTTCTTGAAAGTATTCTCTATTGTGTTCTCAAATTATTTTGCATATATTGAGTTGTCTATACTTTGCTTGATGATTGAGTATAACTTTTTGAATACATTTTTTTTTTAAATTGAGTTTATAATGTGACTTTTGAAAAACAACATATTTTAAATATATATCCTTGTTTATGATTTATTTTTGTAGGATTTCAACAAGAGAATATTTGTTTGGTCTTCAAGAAAATGATTTGTGTCTCTTGTTGTTTTAATACTCAAAACTAATCCAAAACAATAATGACATGAAGTCAATAATTGATATTTGAGCATTTTGAGGCATATTAATATATGTCTTTGCAAATGAGCCTTATTTGTTGTTTACAAGTGTTCAAATATATTTTAAGCATAATAGATAGAAATAGCAACAATAAAAAAGCCTGATATACACTTACTAATGAAAGTAAGTTTGAACATGCGCCTTATTGTTACTTTTTGTGTTTTCAAAAACTTAATGAAAAAGCATTTTTTTTTATGTGAGCAACTTTCTTGGTATATTTTTGATCCATTTAAAAAAAATTAGTTTTAAAAAAGTACAATCATTTTATGTGAGCAAATTGAATGTTTTGTAAAGAGATAAATTATATTTGACATAATATCACATTTTGCTTCCTTGTATGCGCTCATTCTCACTTGTTCTAAAAATTGAAAAATTGATCTATTTATAATAGTAAGCATGACCATGTTCAAATTAAAATGTTGCCTATTGTGAAAGATCACAAATAGAAAAGAAGCATCGTACTTGTGTTATGGAACTTTGAAACATTAAAGAATATTATTTTCATAATATTCAGGAGGAATATTTAGAAAATATTCTTTTTCTTAAAACTGGAGTCAACTCATTTTTTTTTTCTTTCTAAAATTGAGAAATATACATTCATTGACTATTTTCTGAGAGTGTTAAAATGCTTGCATATAACTATCTCATATTTATTTTGTTATCTTTATTCATATCTTGGTTGCAATATTGACTAAAATTATTATTGATCATCACACATGCTATGATTCTTGATGTTAAATGCCAACTTGACAATTTTGATATATGAGTGCATTGATCAAACAGACAATTTCTATGCGTAGTATACTCATGTTATTGCTCCCAACATTTGTACTTCCTTATTATTCCCCAACCTTTTTGATAGATGCCAAAAGAGGGAGATAAATATATGATGGATATATGATGAAAGTAATTAATGAAAAATGTTAAGAATTAATCTCTTACATGTGTTTAGGGGGAGTTTAATTAGAATGATACGAGTTAAACTCTTATATGTGTTTAGGGAGAGTTTATTTACATATCTATGAACATTCTTGCATTTTATGTATATCTATCCATAAAACTTAAGTGTTATTCAAAAGGTTCTTCATCATATCAAAAAAGGGGAGATTGTTGAGATAAAAACCTTTTGGATATATGTTTTAATGACAACAAACCTTATGAAATAAATTATTAAATTTTATGAATGGTGATCTAGTAATTATTGCCCTTGAGTTTTATTTAAGGAGCATGAATTGCATAACTAAACAAGTAAGAAGACATTCACTTGATCAAAGTGCATAAAAATTGATGACATGATCATTCTGGAAAAATGAAGATCATTCTGATTTATCTGAGAAAGCAAGACTATTCTAGTTATTAAACAAAAAAACGAAGATTATTCTTGTTTTCACAGCATTAATCCAAAAACATTATAGTTTATGAAGAACAAAACCTTCTTGAATTCTATATCGTTCTAGGCTACATAAATACATCAAGCTACATGGAAAATCACTAGTATTTATTACAAAGGAACATAATTGTATACTCAAGATTTTTTTGAACATATTTGTCAAAAGAAACAACAAAGTCAAAGCAATGCATAAAGAGTAAACAACAAGATTAATCTCCAAAATTGATGGCTTAGATAAGCAAGTACAACTTGGAAAAATGAGGCAATGCATCACTAACACAAGTACATAATAACATGATTTACAAACAAATGTCCAAAGTTAAAAATACAAGCAATCACTCAAAATAGAAACAAAGAACGTTCTAGTAAGAAAACAGGAACATTCTTACAATACATGTCTATTGAAGCAATGAGAAAGGACAACAATGACCCTGTTGTTGCACCTTTTTTACATAAAGTACATCATGCTTGAGTTAAAGGAATGACACTATACAACTACTAAATCACTCATCCACGTTTTCCATACAACATAAATCCAAGCACATTCTGATCTGCAAAAGAACAAAGTTATCATTAAGTCAAGATTGTTTTGGGATGTCAATCTTCATTACAAATTACCAGCCTTCATTATGAAACCAATAGAATTATATACAGAAGATCATTTTGGACAAATTCGTTCAAAGAGGAACAAAAAAGGCAAAAAAAAAAAAATATCAAGAACAAAAAGCAAGATCAATCTCCATATGTATGATTAAAAAGTAGAAGGACAAAAATACAAACAACGCATCTCTGCAAAAAGCAACATGCATATAGAACAAAAAAGTATGACACACAACAACTGTCAAAATTAAACACTCATACAAATCCAAAATGATGAATGTTCTGGTTTTACAAAAAAAAAAAAAAAAAACATTCTGATTATTCTCTTTTTAAGGCAGAATTAAAACAAATAATTTTTGACAATCTAAACCACAATTTAAAGAGTATCAAGACTACTCAAAGAAGTTGTCAAACCCATAACTCGAGCTAAATGTCCAAAGGAGGAAAACACCTTTAAGATTGATCTCCAAATTAATGAGTTGTGAGCAAAGACATAAGTACATTGTACTTACAATATTATGCAGAAAGCTCTGCATAATTCTAATTGGAAACAGTACCAAACTAAAATTTCACAGCTCATTCACTCACTCATTCACATTTTCCATCAAACCTAAAAGCAAGAATGTTCTTCGATTGCCAAGAACGTTCTACGATTGCCAAGAACGTTCTTCGATTGTCAAGAACTTATGGAAAGCAATATAAACACATGTTTAATTGCTTTAAAATATATCTAACACTTGAGAAGCATGTCCAACGACTATATTCAGTTTAAATTGAATATTCAAAGTCTTTTATCATCTATAAATTGAAGATGAAGGAAAAAAGTTAAATTTACAAATCTACCAACACTTGTTCAAGTAATAACAAGTCAAAAACTCTTCAAGCAAACTCCAACTCTCTTCACTATATTTGTGGATCATTATTTACTGAGTTTGTCTTTCATTTATCTTAAACAAGTTTTGAGAAGTTTCAAGATTCCAAACACTTTTATCATACACATAATTTGTAACTCAAATCTGTCTTTTATGATAGATTGGGTGTGATTGTAAAATTACTTTTTAGGTGGAAAGGTGAAGATTGTAATTGATCAAGGTGTGATCAAAAGATAGTGGAAATATCACGATTGTGGGGACTGAACTAGCCCGATTTGGGTGAATCAATATCTTTTTTGTGTGTGATCATTATATCCCTTATCTTTAATTTTTTGCACACACATATCACACTTCATTATAAACTAATTTCTTTTATTTACTTCTAACATATTCATAACATTCTGGACATTCTGTTTTAACCAAGATTGATCTTTAGTTGATTTAAATTAAGCATAGGAATCAAAATTTAAAAGGATCACAATTCAAACCTCAATTTCTTGTAATTGACATTACTACTTCACATATGATGTGACATTCCCGTTTACATGCCACTGTGTCACTTAATGTGACACATCAACAATTCTAACCGTGATTATTGATAAAGGGAGCATTTTGATTAACATCAGATTAAATAAAGTGGCTTTTCGATGTAACTTAAATTTGAGGGAGCATTTTGATAGAAGCTTACAATTTGAGGGAGCGAATTGGGGGTTTACTCTAAAAAAGTAAGTGGAAATGTGAATTTTTTAAATGACATTAATTTTAAGCTCTACTTTAAAGTGTATGATACTCTAATTTGAGGTGTGTGATAAAATCTACAAAGGAATGCATATTATGAGAATAACCATCATAATTAAAATGAATTGATAACCTTCTCAATACATCCTGAAAAATTTAATTGAGATGATAATAAGGACTAATATTACTTTAATTATCTTAAAAATATGTGTTAGATAACCTTCTCAATACACCCTGCAACACAATAATATATTTCTATATGAAATCTTGATAACATATTTCTAAATCATATCTTTAAAAATATGAAAATGAAAGAAAAAAACCTGATACATCTTAAAATTATTTTGAACAAATATAAATTATATATCTAATGATATCATATTCTGAATTTTAAATACATTTGAATAAAATCTTTTAAAGATGTTTAAACATATTATTCTAAATACTTTTTATGTAAAAAAAACTTTAATATCCGAATGTAATACATCCTTAAAAAAACTTGATTAGGGGCAAAGCTAGCTACGTTGTTCTCTACAGGGGCCCCTGCTAACATTGTTTTCTACAGGGCCCCTGCTAAGACTTTTTTTTGTTCTTTAATCATATAGTAATAGCTAGGGCTGGACAAGGGTGCGCGACCCGCCTGCCACCGCCAGACCCGCTTCGGGTGAAAAGGAAATGGGCAGCTTGGATCGGTCTAATCAGATTTGCAGGTAACAAATTAGGGTTTAAATGGGTTGACGCGGGCGGGTCCAAGTCCAAGATTTCAAATCGTCGGTGACCGAACCGCCCGTATAGAAATATATATTATTATTAATATTAATAATTAATTATTTGTTTATTGAGCTGAGTCACTTACCACTCCAAGCCCAACCTCAATTTCATTGTCATTTTTCTAAACCCTAGCCAACATTTCACTTTCAACGGCCGCCCACTTTCACAGCCTCCTCTCATCAGTTTCTCTCTCACTTCCACTTCAACCGTTCACACTTCCCTTTCTCTCCCACACTCAGTCTCACTATCATCTTCAGCGATTCACTTGTGGCTCTCTCTGTCGCTCAACCCTAAAATGAGCAACTGTCTTCAACGATTCAGGTTTTTTATCACTTATCTTTTTTTTTTTTTAAACTATATGATTTCGCGTTTTAAACTATATGAGTCTTGTTTAAGTTGTTGTTATTTTTTAGATTTACTAATTTTAATTGGAATGACTAACTTCTTTCTTTTTTTTATTATATTCATTTTAATATATTCATTTTCTTTCCTTATTGGTTTTATATTATATATTTTTTTATGCTTTTTATATGTTAATGAGTGTGATTGTTTTGCAGATGTACTGCTTTATAAGTCTTGTTAAAAGAAAACAAAGGTACTCCATTTTTTTTTTCCATTTTAAGCCTTGTATTACATTTTTTTCCAATGAATTTAATTTTTGCATTTGTAAAGATAATTAATAGTTACAAATATGATTTCTAACTACTGCTTTGATGTTTTGCTGGCATTGGACTGATGTCGTTTTATAGTCATCCATTGAATTTGAAAGAGAATAGTAAAATAGCTATATTATGTTTGTTGCAAAGTTATTTTGTACTCTAATTAGTATTACTAATTAATTTTTGTTCAATTTTTTAGATTGGCCAACAAAGATGACAAGGGTGGACATTGATATTATTTGTATTGATTTTTTATAAGGACATTGGACATTTAGTTTAAGATCTTTAGATTTTATAAACATGAATGTATAATGTATAATGTATATTAAGTTTACATTTTAATGGTTAGAATTAAAAATATGTTTGCATTTCAATTATAAATTGGTGGAGTATATATCAATGTTGAGATTTATAAACATGTTTGAAAATTGGTTAGGTATATACCAGTGATGCTTTAATGGTTATTTTTATCTCTAACATCTAAAAATTAGAGTTCTAGAATATTCATTATAAAAAGAAATTGGAAAGAAATTGATCAATTTACAATAAAAAAATAAGAATAGTTAAATAAATAGAATTTAAAAAAAAATAAAAACAAATGAAATAAATTTTTGATTAAAAAGTGACCAGAAAATAAATGGACAAAAAATTAAATTGGCAAAAAACCCGCATGAACCCACCCGCCTAACCAGTCACCGATTACCCGTTATCCATCTAACCCAAATTTTTTTATTGGGCGAAAATGGGTATGTAGAGTCCTCCTGCGGTTTGGATCGGTTGGAGTTTTTGGGTCCGAACTCATTCTACCCGACCCGTTGTCCACTCCTAGTAATAGCAAATAAAAATGAATCCATATCCCTAAATTGAGTTCTTCAATGGACGTCTGTCACATCAACTTCCAAAAAACAAAGTGTCCCCTACACCACTTTGTTCCTAAATTGCCACAGATCGACACTTTTTCAACCATAGTAAATTTGTGAGTTGTGGGAACACTTGGCGCGACAGTATTCAAGAGTTACAAACTGTCTCCATTAATATTTTGTGGCGGTTCCAACTGTAGCTAAACAACCTTTTTTAGTGTTACAACGAATAGCAATAGTCTTTATGTATGTTTTGCGACAGTTAAAACCATAGCAAACTTGTGTTTTTTTAAGTAATTTTTATATGCTTTTCATTAATTTAATTTTGATAACTTATTTAATAACAATTAATCTTAAATTAAAATGAAAATATTCATAAATATCATTCATATAACTAAAATAACAAATATATAATTACAAATAACTAAATCTCATTCATATAACTTATTTAAAAGTACAACATCCATGCATCAAACTTAATTAAATTAATAAAAAAAAGTAGTTTAAATTTTCAAAAACTAAACATAGGTGGAATAGCTAAACATACAAAACAACTCTATAAAACTTAGAAGTTCATAAAAACATTGAAGTAGTCTTTAGTGACGTTGCTTCATTTTCCTTCGGTTGGTAGCTAGACTCAGATGAACTCTATCATCTCTTGGCACTTCTAAACTTTTTTCCTGAAAAAACATATTAAACTCAAATGCATCTACTTTTCAAACATATAATCAAGACTTTAATATTAAAGTCAAACTAATTAAATTTAAGTAAGATTAAACAATTAAAATTAAAACATGCAAGCATTAAAATTGATCGAAACACATTATTAAAGGTCAAGCTATGCTACATAGATTCCCTACTGAAATACGACATTATAGAAATTAATTAAACTACAATTCAACAAATTAAATATTATGTTAAAGAAGTACTTTGTTGTTTAACAATCAATTGAATTAAAGCATAAAGAAACTAATTAAAATACAACAAAACCCTAAAATTGCAGCAACATGAATATATTATATATAAACAATCCAACATACAAGTTGAAAACAAAGTCAATAAAAACACTAAAAAAGGAGCAATAGTGATCCCTTTTGTTTACACTTGAATTATATTACTAAAACCAATAATAAAAGAGATTAATGATGTAATCAAAGAGATTAATGATGAGCAGTGTGTCATCATTAAGGGTTCAACATCACTGCATATCAGATTTTAAGAAGCAACATGATATGATTTTGTTTGTCATGAATCACTTTAAGAATCGTTCAATTTTGGAAATTTATAGATTAGAGTCAAAATCACTTTTCGTCGGATAACAATTAACCGAAACTACGAAACTCATAATCAGACGATTCCAAAACGAGGTGAAAGATGACGTTCCAAAACGCAAGTAAGGTTGTTGAATCACTGAAAACATGTAGAACTCGAGATATGATTGCAGGTTACTGAACACGAAAATTGGTAGAATTTGTGTATTAGGGTTTGATGTAAGGGAAACTCAAAATTATTATCCAGGGAATGAACCAAGAACATAGTGACGCCACAATCTAGGGATTGATAAGCCAAAAAGTACGCCACAAGGATTAACAATCTTGATAAGTTCAAAGTGAATTCTTTCAAGAACTCTTGAGCGCAAAGCCTCACAAAAATAATGTTCAAAATCTCCTTACATAAAATAAGGGTTTGCCTTTTATAGTGAGACCTCCTTACAAATTCTCTAAATTTGGCCTAACTCAAGTTTTTACAATTAGACCCAAATTTCTTACTAATTCATGCTACTACTTTAATTAAAACTAATATCAAAATTTGATAACACATAGATGTAGCCTTTATTCCTTAACTTCTTCAATTTGGATTAAGCAATTGACTATCTTGAACTTCAATTTTTCATGAGTTGTACTTGTTTTAAATAAAGTGACTATCAAGTTATTTAGAGCAGTATTTGCCTTCTTTGATCCTGATTATGCTTTCTATGTCGTCATCATTCTCTCCTTCTTGAAGAAATTCGACCACGAATTTAAGTTTCATTATATCGTACATAAAGAATTAATCCAAATAAACCACAAGCTCATCATATCCACTTGAGTCAAATGGAAATTTGGAAAAGTCACCAGATATGATAAGTCGATGAAACTCATTTCCATCTTGAACAATTAACATCTTATCACATTTATAATAAAAGTAAGAAATTATAAAGATTGGGATAAAATTATACCTTTTGAAGTTGATATTCATGACCAAATTTACTTTCTTTGGATTGAAATTTGTAGCAAACAATATGTTACTTTGTATTTGCAAAGGCTTCAAAGCAAGTTGAGTCTCACGGACATTCTCTTCATCACAAAAAAATGGCGACTCAATAATTTGCTTGAAATCATCCTTTTGAGGAACTTTTGACGAACTTTTGACGAATCTCCTTCAAGCACTAACATTGCTTCATTCACCTCACTCTCTTGTTTAAAGAGACTATCAATTTTACCATCATATTTCTATTTGCTTTCAAAGTCAATATATTGATGACATTCCTCCTTTAGAAACACTTCTTCAAGCACTTGCAATAGTGCATTATCAAAGTTAGACAAATAGTTGGAGTCAACTTTTTGCCATTTGTTTGTGAAATGTTTCTCTTCTTCTTATTTCTTTTCTTTAATTTTCTTTTTCACTCTCAAGGCTAACTTATTTTCTTCGTGCACCTCTTTCTTTTATTTGATTTTCTCTTTCTCTCTCAAGGCTAGCTTCTCTACTTTTCTTGTCTGTTTTGCATATCCATTTTCGTACAAATATTTCACATACTCTGGATCCAATACAAAATCTCGAATATATTAATAATATGATATACTTCTCTTTTTTTCTTGATCCTCATTTTTATATTCTACATATATTTTCTCTTTTGCATACCTCATATCATCACCATGATTTTCTTGATCTTTTAACCGCTCAATTCCGCATTGAATAAAGTCGTCACCAAAATTTATTTCAAATTAGGGAAAACATTGGGAAACCCTTAAAATAAAAAATAAAAATAAAAAATGGTTTTTGATACCATATTTTGAGTTCGGGAGTCGATTATGTGTAGGGAAGGTATTAGCACCCTAGACATCCGTTAAAAAAACGGTTACCTATAATTAATTGTGCAAAATTATATCAACTTAAATATATTTATTTATCTTTATTATTAAATATGAATATAAATTGTTTTTCATAAATGTGATATTTTGAGAAAAAAGCGTGTTAAAAAAGAGTGGGAAAAAAAAGTTTTTATTATTGTGCTTGACAAGAGTGTCATCTTGCTCTTAGGTATCTCTCGGAGCGATGGAGAAATCAAAGCAACGTAGTTCTTGGTAGAAAATGTGGATGTGTTGATTGCTTTTAAATAAATTGTATTTTGTTATTTAAAAAAAATTAACTTTGACAAACATAAAAAAAAAAAAAACTTGCTTAATTTGAATAATTATTTTAAAATATAAGTTTTAAGACGATCGAATTGTACAACTGGTGTCTCAAAATTCAAGGAGTAAAAAAAGATGTCACATCTAACTTAATACTCTTAAGAATATTTTATTATTTTTTATTTTTAAATTGAGTTTCAAAACCAACAAATAGTTTAACTTGTGTCTTAACAACTCCAAGATTAAAAAAAAAACACACATCTAATTAATTAAATTTTAAAAAGTTGATTTTAGATCTATTTATTTATAAAAATAAATTTTAAAGCTATCAAAATATATAATTTGTATTATGCAACTCAGGGATTAAAATATGTCATTTTTAGTTAACTTTAAATAATTTTTATGATTAATTTGTTTAGGATTTTTAATTTATTAATTTATTTGTGAAGATGAGATTTAAAACCACCAAGTGGTCACAATTTATGTTTTAATAACTCAAAGATTAAAAAGATGTCACATCTAGTTAATTTTTAATGAAATATTTATTATAATTTTATTTTTATTTTCTTTTTAAGAAAGAAAAAAATGATACTAAATATTAAATAAATTTAAATGATACTTCAAAATAAAATTAGTAATAAACATGAAAATAAAATAGCAAAAAGAAAAATGTATGGTCTTGTAACTTAATCTATTAAATTTTAAAAAAAAATAATACTAATTACAAATGTAATCATCTTTTAAACTATTTTGTATTTTATAAGTGAAGAAATAAAATTCATTTTAATATTAAATAGCACACAAAAAAATTAATATAATATAAAATAAATGATATTTATATTTATTTAATTGTGTTTATAATTACTTGTATTAAACAGAATTATCAATATTAAATGAAATAAACATATTTAATAATTACTTAATGTGAAACAGTTGGGCTGAATATGGAAACCGTGGAACAGCGCGAGGACAGCAAAGACGTTTTTTAGAAGCACAATTTTTTCACGTTTTTTCAAAAGCACAGCAAGGGCATGAAACAGATTTCCAACCAGACGTCTATCAAACATAAAACAAATTTCCAAACTCACATCAAACATTAATCTGAAACAAAACACTATCCTTTAAACCTTACATCAACACAAAAATATCATCTTTCAATAATACACAGTATAAAGAGAATGAGAAAATATCCTTTTAGGTAAATAGGGTGGTGTATCTTTCTTCTTCTCTTCTTATATTAGAAACAACAAACAAAAAAAACTTTATTTTTATCTTGTGATCTTTTTTCTAAAAATCAATTTGTCCCTTTGTTGATTTTCTTTCTTTCAATATATAGGCTAAAATGAGGAATGGTTGTGTTCATCATATAAATTTAAGTTCTGCATTTTACACTGGTTTGACAACCAGCTCAAGCAAACTGATACAATTAAGAAAATGAGGGGCTGGTCTTTTTGATTGAATATTCAAGATGGTAAAATTAATACCATTGTTAGATTGAAAAATAATAAAATAAAAATAAATGAATAGAGGGAGTAGGAAAAAGCAGAAACTAGAAAAGGGATGGGAAAGGAAGTAGCACACTTGAGACAAGCAACCTTTTTTTTTTTTTAACATTTCTTTATTCTTTTTGTTTTGTTTTGCTTTGTTTTGCTTTGTTTTTGTATTTTTAATGTTAAATATAATGTAATGAAACTATTACAATTTTTACAATTTTTAGACAAACATATTTTTTATTTAAATTATTTTTATTTGATCGGATAAAATTGAGGTATTACAAATCTTCAGTGCTCCCTCAACATCTTTTGCATTTGAGCAATTATAGCCTCCACTAACAATCTGTTGTTCCCTCCTTGAAGAAGACTATTATCACCACCTATTTATGTCATATTTAAAATAACAAACAAACAAAAGTGAAAGAAAAGGACCACACTACACAGCTCATGTGTTTACACTCTGAAATTTGTCACTCGTGTTTCACTCAATTTAGGTTTTTTTCTATAATATATCTCTCTTGCTTTTTTCCACTCAATTTCTCACTTCAAATTCTTAATTGAATCAATAAGAACACTAAAAGATTGTTGAACCAAAATTGGTTAAAAAAAAGTAAAGTAACCAAAAATAGTAGTAATGTGATTGAAAAATACTTAGGAGTTTTATCAAACAGGTAGTTTGTAGTACTTTTAACAACACAACTTTTTTTTTCAAGTACCAACAACATCCAAATTAAGTAGGACAACAATTCAAACAAAAAACAACACAACTAGAAATTTATGTTTCACAAAAACAAACTGCATAAACAAAATTTTACTTAATTCCAAAGCTGAAGAAAAGTTCTGGTACCAAATGATATGATCATGTTTGTTATGAATCACTTTAAGGATCGTTATAGGTTGAAAAATTATAGATTGGAGCCAAAATCACGTTTTGTTGAAGAACGCGATAATCAAAGCTAAGAAACTCAGAATAAGACGATTCCAAGACAAGGTAAAAGATGATGTTCCAAAAAAAGGAAAAAGAATTTGTTTAAGAAACACCTAAGTAATTTAAAACAAGCATGAAACTAGCACAAGACATTTTATCGTCAATAGAAAGATATAGCAATTCCAATCACCAAAACAACACAATACACACAAAGAAGCAAAGAAAAACATTCGAAAATCAACATCCAGTGGCGGATCTTCTTGGGAGCGGGCAGGTGCCATGGCACCCCCTATATTTTTTAATTTCTTTTATATATATATATATATATATATATATATATATATATATATATATATATATATATATATATATATATATATATATAATAACTAACTATATATTATTAAAAAATAATAGTGATAAATTATTAAAATATCCTTAAACCCTATGGTTTTGAGTAATTTTCGGCTCTCTTCTCCATGTACCTCTTTTTATATTTGTTTTCTCTCTTTTAGAATTTATACTAATAAAATATAATAAAATTAATAGAACAAACATCTATACATAAACTATATAATAGAGAATGATAAACCAATTAATTTCGAATCAACTATTAACTATTAACAAGCTTTTTCATGTTAATCATTGATATATGATACAGCGTGATACTATTTTTTAATTGTAAATTGTTTTAATTAATATGTGTATTTTTTTAGAAGTGACACAATATTTAAACATAAAAAAATTGATGCATTTTTTAAAGAAGAATTTTTTTGACATAGATGAAAATTATAAAATAGATATATTTTATTTGATTGAATTGTGTGATTTGTGAAACTTATGCGACTTGTGAAAATTGAAATTCTAATTTTTTTCAACTTGTCTACTATGTATAAATTGTGTGATACTCTAAAAAAACTATATGACTTTTAAAAATTTTAAGTATAATATTTCACTTAATACTTGTCGCTCTCCGGCTCCCCCAACTATTTTGTGCAAGATCCGCCACTGTCAACATCCATGCGGGAGCAAATGACTTACTTAAACGGCAGCACAAAGTGAGAAATGCTTATCTCTTTCATTGTACTAAATCACAATATGTGTGAGTGAACAAAGACGAAAAATACATGAATAAAAAAAGTATATTGATCAAAAGAAAAGGTATATTCTACAAATAAGTAACTCAACAAAGAAAAAGGAAGGAATAAGAAACTAAAAATACAATAAATAATCATCACCTCAAGCTATTATTGCCTTTGCCTTTCCTTCTGAATCCTTTGTGAGAAGGAATTGTATATACAATAAATAAATGAACAATGGATGAAAATAAAAAAAAAAAATTAAATTTCCTCAATATTCTTATCTTTGATAGATTCAATTTTTTGTCTTTGATAGTCCATTGAACTACTTCGCCACTCTTGAGAAATTTGAGACCGAGAACTACAGAAAATTCCATATGACATATTGATAGCTTCCTATTGAATTCCATGCATAAGGAGAATAAGTGGGGAACAATAATTTAAACAAAATCATTCATGACATGAAATTCAAAGCAAACAACCTATTCATCCACTTTAAAATGAGAATATGAAAATAGAAAAAATGTTACCAGTGGTCTCTTAATTGAACAATGGGTTTTGAACTGGAGTAAAATCCTTCTAGGTAGAATCACATCACTACGCCAAAAATGACATTTAATAGCGCTCCTTTTATAACGTTTGCTAAACACAAGCGCTATTGTAAATATATTTTAAAAATAACGGAGCCTTTTATAGCGCTTTTTTAAAAGTGTTGTTGTATCTTTTACAGCGCTCGATTCCACAGCACTTTTTTTTTTTTTTTGAAAAAATACTGTAAATTGATTAAAAAAAGCGCTCTAAAAGACTATTTTTGGCGTAGTACATTTACCCTGTTTTAAGAAGGTTAATAGCTTATAATTGTCTGTAAATACTATCATGAAGCATATTTAACACACTTCGTAGAAGTACTTCAAATTAATAGCCCAAGTAATGACAAATAAATGAAATGGAAAACAAAAATAAGTGACTAAACATGCTTTTAAAGTGTTTTCACTTTACTAAACATGGTTCAATTTCCTGAAGAGTTTTAGAGACTTAATTTTTCCATTACTTCTTTTTCATTTTACTATGAACTCACCAATTTTCATGGGTTGACAGGGCTGCATTATAAAGAAAGATATACTATCAAAAAACAAAACAGCTGAGCAAAATAATTGTTGAAACAAGAGAAAGTAGCAGCAATAGAAATGAAAACAGAACAATTTTTTTGATAGTATATGCACTTGAACATAATTATGTCAAAAGTAAACCAACTACTCAACTAGTAATGGAAATAAAATTAAAGCATCATGAGGTAGAGGTTTTGTATGGACTGAATAAATCACACTATAGGCAACAAATTAACAATCCAACCATTGAAACAAACATAACCAAAAGAAAATACAATAGAGGGAGGTTGAAAAGAATCTAATTGGTTCACTTCATTCATTTAGTAAATTGATGATTACAACAAGCAAAATATAGCCATACTAGATATTTCTCAAAAGCCATTATGAGTAAATTATATAAAGTAATTACCCTTGATATTCCCACATAAGTTAATACAATAAGTAAATACAACTTATTACCCTTGACCTAAGTTGTCAAGATGCTTAAGCTACCACTTTTTCTTCTTGCATTAAAACACATCCTAAACCATTTTTAGAAGCGTCACAATAAACCACAAAATTTATGGATAGATCTGGTATAGCTAAAATAGGTGTTGAAATTAATCTTCCCTTAAGCTCGTGGAAATTATCCTCGCACTCTTAGTTTCACACAAAAGTTTTCCCTTGTCTAGTCAACTTGGTAAGAGGTGAGACTAGACTAGAAAACCTATCTATAAATTTTCTATTTCAGTCACTAATTAAGGTTGGGGCCAACTTAATATAGAATCTACCTTACTAGAGTCAATTGCTACTCTTTTACTAGAGATGGTATGTCCTTAAACCTCGCATTGTCAAGCCAGAACTCGCATTTCTCTGGTTTTGCATACAGTGTGTTATCTCTCAAAACTTATAATATTATCCTCTTGTGTTCCTCATGCCCACCCAAGCACTTAGAGTGGATTAGAATATCATCGGTTAATACCACCACAAACTTATCTAAGAAAGTTCTAAAAATTCGATTCATATAATTCATAAAAATAGAAAGGGCATTGGTAGCTCCAAAAGGCATCACTACATATCCATAGTGTTTGTATCTTGTCCTAAAAGATGTCTTAGGAATATCTTCACTTTTGACCCTAATATGATGGTACCCAGAGCTCAAGTCTATCTTAGAAAATACCGAAGCTCCTCTCAATTGATCTAAGAGGTCATCTATCCTAGGAAAGGGATTTTTTTTATTCTTGATGGTAAATTGATTCAAGTTTCTATAGTCTACACACAACCTCTTACTCTTACTAGTTGGAGCTTGTCTTTACTCGTCCTTTGAAATTGTGGGTAAAGGATGTAGATTCTTATGAAATTTATTGTCTTTATTGTAGAATTTCTTTCCACCAGAGATTAATTTCTCCTTCAATTTCTCAGCTTTCGGTGCTTGCATCTTTTTTTCAACTACCCTAGACTTGTTTACCATGGTGGGGTAGTCACAGATTCCTGGAATTCCAATTAAAGCTTTGCAGCTCAGACTTAAGTCCTTACTCAAATTTGACCGTCTTCCACTCGTCTTGAGGATTGTCCCTAAGATAACAAGAGTATTTTGATATTGTTTCAAAATTTGGCGACATACTCTACAATTGAAATATCTCCATGACGAATATGAATAAACTTTATTTCCTTCTAAATACAAACATTGTGGGGAATATACTTCTCTAGAAATAACTCTTTAAACCTATCCCTAGTAAAAGAACTCATTTTGTCAGCTGACCTCCTCTAATACAAATCAACCAATGTTGAACATCAAACTCTGACATATAAAAGACGAGGTCCACTTTGTGAGTGTCAACACAATGCATGATTCTAAAGATCTTCTCTAACTTCAACAACCACGCTTGTGCTTCGACTGAATTATAACTGACCTCGAAAAGGTGGTCAATTGTTTTTTCGAAATTTAGAAAGCCTAACATATTGAGGGTCTACGATTGTTACCGATTCAACATTGGATCCTCTCAAATGAAGGAGAGTCTTGGTCTATTCTCCATGGTTGCTGCTATCAAGCAGAGAGCCTCAACAAGTGTGTCATTTGTACCTCGCTTGTTACCCGCCATAAATATGCACACCACCAATCAAGCATTGGGTTTACCATGCCCAATATAATAGCAAACAAATTGCATGACTATAAAGAGCAATCCTATAAGCCCAAGTTTTGATTTTTTTTTCTTTAAAAAACTTAATTATAAAAATAGTAAAATAAACCCACACCACAGTCTGATCTAGGTTGGAACGCCTAGTTACATGGGTATAACAATTGAGGTAATAACGAAAAGATTTCAAATTATATAAGAGAATAAGGTACTGTAACAGATAATGAATTGTGCGAAAGAAATAATGTTTTGAAATCTTAAAATAAATCCTTACAATTGAAAAATATTTAATAATTAAAATATCCAAAACTGGGCAAATAGTATATAATCCTAAAATAAAGTACGATGTAGATGCTATGTCTACATATTCTTGATCTACTAATCTAATCGAACAAAATCACTGTTCTTAAGGGAGGTATGACTTCTCAACTCTTGACGTCAATGACTGTCTCAGCCTCTAAAAATAACATTTTAATGAGATACTAAATCTCAGTGAATAATACACACAATTTTAAAACAAGTATTGTTCTCATCTGGAGCGGTAGCCGGAAAAATCAATCATGGCACCTGCCTTCTTCCAAAAGTATTCTTTAGAAATATTCATGATATAACTATATATCATAATCAAATAAATACAATACACACATTTATTCTGCAGAAAATAAATCAATCAAATTAATGATGTCTCATCGTTATATGAAGATATACTACTTCCACGAAGTGAGTATTATCTCATTATGTGGAGCACCAGCTCATCTAGTGTGGGGTACAAGACCCATTCGTGTGGAGTACAAGACCCATTCGTGTGGAGTTTAAACATCATCTCATTCTGGAGTTTAAAACTCATTTATATGTGGGGTACAAGACTCATCTGTGTGGAGTTTAAACCTCATCTCATTTTAAAGTTTAAAACTCATTTATATGTGAGGTACAAGACTCATCCGTGTGGAGTTTAAACTTCATCTCATTGTGAAGTTTAAAACTCATCTATATGTTGGGTACAAGACCCATCCATGTGAAGTTTAAACCTCATCTCATTGTGAAGTTTAAAACTCATCTATATGTGGGGTACAAGACCAATCGGTGTGGAGTTTAAACCTCATCTCTTTGTGAAGTTTAAAACTCATCTATATGCGGAGTACAAGACTCATTCGTGTAGAGTTTAAACCTCATTTCTTTGTAAAGTTTAAACTCATCTATATGTGGGATACAAGACTCATCCGTGTGGAGTTTAGACTTCATATATGTTTAAAACTCATCTATATGGAGCATAAGCTCATGTCCAACATAAAATGATATTTATAATATAATATTTTATTTGAATATATAATTATAACAACCATTCAAGAAAATATTATATAAAAATCTTTTAAATAATATATATCTTAAACACATACAATCCAAATAGTTCATTTTTTAATAACCATATTCATAAAATCATATTTATAATATAATATTTTATTTTAATATATAACGACAACAATCATTCAAGAAAATACAATAAAATAATTTTTTTAAAAAAATATATATTCAAACAAACATAAAAATAGTAATTCAACAAACAGTAGTAAATAAATCAATTTATAATATATTATTACAGTTCATAAAATACAAATTTTAATAGAGTTAGATTTTCAACAAAATATAATATTATAAGAAAATATAATTCAAAATATCTAACTCTTTTTCCATCTCAAATTCTCAAAATAAATGTACCATAAAAATTTAAAGGATGTCATTACATGTTAATCGTTATTGATCGCTATTGCAACCGCAACTGTACTTAGTATGTTTGGAGACAACGGTCGCTACCAGATCGTCTCGCCATCCACCACACAACGGTCAACGCCGCCACGCTCCTCTCTTACTCTTAAAATATCCCAGTCCCTACGTCTTCCCACCATTGAAGCTCAAACCAGAACTGTCATTCGTGGACAAGACAAAGCCACAAATGCTAGATTCGAAAATGAGTTGCTGACGACGACACCTAGGTTGAAGTGTTCATGTAGGAGTACTTTTTCTAGGAAGGAAAAGTTGAGAGATAAGTTCAAATGACTTAAGATTGAGAGATTGAAATTAGTGAAAAGTTGAGAGATTAGACAACGATAGCTAGCCATGACTTGAGATTTGGGAGATTTGACAGATTGAGATTTGGGGGAGATTGGGAAAAGCAAAAGTGTATTTGGGAGGGTTAGGAAGGGAAATAGAGATTTGTGGCTTCTCTAGCGCGAGATAAATGAAAAGAGGAATGCGGAATAGTGAAATAGTTGAATGCCTTTCTTATTCTACAAAATGATTAGGGCGGTTGAAAAAATATGTCGCAGAAACTACCTTTAATCATCACTAGGGACAATTTTGCAACATCTGTCGCAAATTATGAATTATGTGTCCCAAAATTAAAATTTTCATGTAGTGATGCAAGATACATACAAATTCCCTCCAATTTCAATTGCTTATTTTTTAATTAAAACACATCATAATTAGGATTTAATATAATTTATTTATATCTTAATTCTTGTATTCGACCAAAATGTCATATTCAAAAAAAAGTATCAAAATATCTAATTTTTTTTATCTCAGTTATTGATCGCAATTTGAAAATGCGACGATGTGAAAGTAAATTTTGTTATTTTGAATAAATGGTCGCATTCCGGGATGCAATATAGTACTAGTATTTTTTTTTGCAATTTAATAAATAACTTTGTTTATTATTAATTATTTTTATTATTATTATTATTTAATAAATTATAAATAATTCAAATATTTAAAAATTCAAAATATCATTAATAAAATAAAATATATTAATAAATAATAATAAATAAAATACATTAATAATAATAATTTTAATAATATTATAAATTTTAATAATAATAATAATAATAATAATAATAATAATAATAATAAAAAGAATAATAATTTTAATAATAATAAGTCAAAACAAATACGAAGAAGTTGTTATAAGACAAGAAAATTATTATAATAACGTCCCAAAACAAAGAACGTGTCTCTAATATTTTGTCGATAAAATAACAACGTATTTTCTTACCAACTCCTTCTAATTTAACATCATTTTTTTCCTAAATATTGTTAATGTAATTAAATAATAATAATTAAATATTGTTAATATAATTAAAAAAATAAAAAATATTTAAAAAATATAAAATTTTAATAATAAAATCAAACAAAATATCAAAGTTAGCGTATTTGAGTAGATGTGCAAAAATAAATAACATGTTATATTATTTTGACAACTCAATTCTATTTTGCAGTAAATTTAACACTTAATATTATTTTGTTAACAATTGAGCTATTGATTATTTAATAAATTAAAAATAATTAAAAAATCAAAATACTTTTAATAAAATAAAACACATTAAATTGGATAAAAAAAATGCAGTTAAATAAGATAGAGTTGTTAAGAAAATAAGTTGTTATTTTATAGATAAAATATCACGATATTTGTTTTGACACATTATCATAACAAGTTTATTCTATTGTGTGCGCCCATCTTTCTTTGAAGAGTCTTCCCAATGTGCCTCTAAAGTTCATTCGCGCCTTCCTGTGAAGACAAAAGCATGCCTCTGTTTAGTATAACTATAAAGTTTGAAGAATGTCTCTAAAGCGCCTACTACATTAACTTTGAAGCTTTTATTCGAGTTGCCTCTAAAACTTAAGTTTCGCTCACTTTAAAGACTGTAACTTGCTCCAATATGTTGCCTATGATACACAACATGTTTTAAAGATGCAACAAAGTGACGTTGCTCATGCCACTAATTCTAAGTCATGTAGTTCTGCCTCTGACTACCTTAACCAAGTAACACAACAACTAACTTCAATGATCAAGTTATGTTCTGATGAAGAAAGTCAATAGCTTTGATGGAAAGTCAACTCTCAGATGAAGACTGAGCTATTTCATAATTTTGATGGTCCAAGAATAGATTCTGATATGTTCTTAGTGCTCATAAACAAGCATATGAAAAAATATTTAAGGTGAATTGTTTTCAAGCGCAATCTAAAAATTATCATAGAAAATCATTCTAGAAGATTTGATTGAAGATTCGTTTTGGAACTAATCAAGTTTCAATAGTCACATTCCCAAACCATATATGTCATGGTTTATTTTTTGCGAGGATCTCTGTTGACCTTGCACAAGGAAGCAACACTTAGAGGATTTAGGGATGATTATTTTCAAGCACTATCTAGACATTCTCACACTTAATCATTCTAGAAGATTTAGTTGAAGATTTGTTTTGGAAATAAGTAAATTTCAACGATCATATTCCCAAAATGTATCTATCAAAGTTTATTTTTGTGAAAATCTCTATTGATCTAGCACAAGGAAGATACACTCAGAAGATTCAAGGAGAATTATTTTCAAGCACTATCTGGAGATTCTCGCACATAATCATTCAAAAAGATTTAGTTGAAGATTCGTTTTGGAATTAATCGAGCTTCAACAATCATATTCCCCAACCATATCTATCAAGGTTTATTTTTTGTGAACTCTATTGACCTTGCACAACGAAGATACACTTATAATTTGTTTGAAAAAGTATTGAAACCCTAATTCATGCTATATAAAGGGATCAATTCTAAACAAGACTACACAACAAAACAAATCGAAAAACGTTATGAACTCAAAATTCTCTAAGTATTTAGAATTCAAGGTTTCACTTTTTGCAAAGGCACTCTTTCAACTTTTTATTACTTACTTATTATTATTATTATTATTATTATTATTATTATTATTATTATTATTATTATTATTATTATTATTATTATTATTATTATTATTATTATTATTATTATTATTTTAGTGTGAAGTTCATTGTAATCAATTCGTTTAAAAGAAGAAAAAAGAATCTAGTTTCACCTCTATGTAACCCAACCAAGTAGTGACTATTCTTCCCCCAACCACTTGTAGATTTCCAAGTTGGAAGTTTAGAATACTTGACTTGTAGGGTCAAGGTGTTGTAGTGCCTCAACGGTTTGTAGGTTTCAAGCTGGAAGTTAAGACGACTTACTTGTAGGGTCAGTTGTTATAATTAAGTTTTGAATGAGTAGATAAATCATTTTGTGTGAGGGGACGAGATATAGTTGCCACATTGATAGTGAATTAGTATAAATCCTGGTGTTTCGCAAAGGTGCAAACACAAGAAGGGGGTTGAATTGTGAGTAAAGTGAGACAAGTAATTTATCTTGGTTTACCATTAACTTGGCTACATCCAGTTCCCTCATTCAGAAGGATTTAATCCACTAATTCAAAAACTTGAATTATAATGCACCTGACCTTACAAGTCAGTCTTCTCAAACAACCCCATACTTTTTTAGGAACATAAACACCTTTACCAGCCAAGTCTTCTCCGATCAACCTCATAACCCCAGATTGTTAAAGTCACACAACACCTTTACCCTACAAGTCAAGTCTTCTCCACACAATCTGACAACCCCAGATTGTTGAAGGAACACTAACCCCTTGAACCTTCTTAACACAACATAAGAACCATAGATTTCTTGAGGCACAATAAAGCAACTATCGGGCTAGGTTACAATGAGTTTGAATCTATTTTGATTTTGCTTCTACTAAGCAGATTTATTACAATGATTTTATCACACTAACAATGAATCACTAAAAATATTTTTCTTTGAACGAGTTCTTTGCTAGAACTTAAAACCTTCAACTCTAAATACATAGAAAATTGAGCTCCTGATGTTTTCTGAACAAATTTGATTTTTAGGCTTTCTGAGTGTGTGCATTTGTGTTGTTCTTGTCATTCTTCCTCAGCCGCGGTCCACTATTTATTGCTGAAATTAGGACTTCAAATTAGTCATTTGAGAATTTTGAATCGTATCTTCATTCCAACTTGGTCAACAATAATTCTCAATTGCATCTTCATTCTAGTTTGATCAACAAATATTTATCCCACATGTGATTTTGAAAGATATATTTTATAAAATGACCTTTAGCCAATTATTTATTTTCAAATCTGATATGAGCAATTTTTCTAGAATGCTATGATGCATATTTTTTTCCAGATTGTATTTGGAAATTATTTAATCGAATCTTCCTTCATAAGCTTAATTTGATTTGTGTGGGAACAATTAGTGGGTCGTGTTCTTAAACCTTCATAATTTTTTATACGGCTAAGTGAAATTTATTTTTTATCAAAATCGTTGACTTTCCATCAGAGGCATTGACTTTTCTTCATCAAAGTATAACTTGATTGTTGGAGTCCGATGTTGTATTCTTTGCTTTCTTTATAGTCAGAGGCAGACAGCATGACTTAGAATTAGTGGCTTGGAAAATCACATTTGTTTCCTTATTAGTGACAGTGCAACTTCAAAGGCAACATTCTTGGAATGTGTTGTAGTCTTTAGAGTCAGCAGAACATGAGTTTCAGAGGTAGGCTTGAAGAGTGGTTTCAGATTTCAAAAGCTTACTGAAATTACTTTTCATCAGAGTATGCATAAATGTTGTTCATCTGAGCATGTGAAAATACTATTCATCAGAGCATGCAGAAAAACTGTTCATCAGAGACTGTGCACAAATACTGTTAATAAGAGGCTGCGTAAAAATATTGTTCATCAAAGGCTTGGGAACTGCAGAAAAACGATGAGCTTTTCCAGAAAGAATGTTGAATCTTTAGAGGAAGACGAGTTCTTCAAAGGGAAACATCAGATAAAGATTTGCGTTCTTTTCCAAAACATACATTTGTCTTATTTTGAGGATTTCGTTGAATGTTTTGATTTTATTTCCTCTAACCTTTTTACTTCCTCTGATCACTTCCTCTAATGATATCATATGGTGGGACCCTCTAGTGGGTACATCCTTTGGTATGATCCTCTGGTTTTATCCTCTAGTATCTTCTTCTAATTTTCTTCTTCCAATTTTTTCATACTTAGTGAAGTATTTTTGTTATTCTCAAAAAATACTTTTATTAATATCAAAACTCTAAGAGGAAAACCAACTTGATTCCAATATTTCTCCATCTTTCTTAATACTCTGTTTTATTGTTCTAAGTATCCTAAATCATAATTTTGAAACGAAGTTTTTTAAAAGTCAAAGTACAATTCAACCCCTCTTCTAGTGTTTTTGCACATTCAATAATATCTTTCTCGTCCCCCTCTTTCTACCTTCAACAACATTATTAGAGATCCACATGGGCATTACTTGCGTCCTAGTCCTCCATTCCTACCAAGCTACCTATGATTTCAGTGCCTTTTAACCGACCTTTCGTAAAGAGCTTAGCAACATGTTTGTAGCGGCTGATGTAACAAACCTATGAGACCTTAGCCTTGAATCATTGAAGTTTGTTAACCTAGAACCTTACACCAATACTTAAAGTGATTTCGATGGGTTGTGTTTTTTGAATGTGAGCCAACCACACGCTTAATGAAGAGAACATTGAATTTTTTCAAATAATGATGGCAATGAGTTGCGCCTAGGTAGATTACTATAGTATTGTCCCTATACCCATAATTTGAAAGAAATACATCTACTTGTGTGGCCAACAATGGCAATAATTTGAAAAATCACAAAATTGACAACTTGTAAAGCGTTTTTGCAAGTGGGCACACTTAAATAACGAAGAGGTGATTTTTGAAATCATATTTATAGTATAATATAGCTAAGTAGAATATGCAAGTAATCAACATAGAGTTGTATCAAATACATCATAGTATATCAAAATATATATGCAAATAATATCATATTATAATGTCAAAATAGTTTAAGAAAATGTAATACTTCATTAATATCAAATCATCTAAGAGAAATTATTACCACATGAGATACAACTTAATTACAAAAATATAATCACAAGACAATGCAATGCTATGCATAGTCCTAAAAACTTTATGATCCAAATATAATATCTATCACTAAGACAACTTCCACACAAAAAAACATCCATACAAATGGGAGAAATAAACCTACCACAAAGACAACGTCCACATAGAAACTTATCCACATCAATGGGGAATTAAACCTACCACAAAGACAACTTCGACAAAGATGCATATGTCATGACACGGCGATGCATTATCAAAATCAAATATTCTCACACAATCCACTAAGATTCATATGCCATAACATGATTATGTATTATCAAATTCAATATTCTAACATAACCCACTAAGATAATGTCATATGCTTCAAAAATCACTAATATAAAATCACCATCTCATTCAAAAATCACTAAAATCATACAACAAATTTTCTTATCATATATTCATAAGCAACCATTATAAAAATCAATGATTTCAACTAAAATATAATGAAGACCGTGTATTCATTAACAACTATTACAAAGATCAATATTTTTACCACACATATCATGAAAATCATATATTTGTAAACAACTATTACAAAAATCAAAACTTTCACCACACATATCATGAAAACCATATATTCATAAATAATTGTAATAAAGATCAAAACATTCACCACATATCACGATGATCATATTTTCATAAACAAGTAATAATAAAAATCGAAACATTCATTTAATACATCATAATCAAACCTTCATCACATACCACATAACAATTCTAATTTTCTCACACATATCATAAAAATTCAAATTTTATCATACAAATCATATATATATATATATATATTCAAATTTTAACACATACAACATAAAATCGTAAGCTTTCTTCATGTATATCACACATTCACAATAATTAAATAACACAATACCTTGTTACTTTCTAATCCATATTTTAATCCTACAAAGCATCAATTTTTCATATTAATTCTGTTATTACTAAATAGGGCTACCCCAGCATGCTTAGTGAGTCCCGAATGAATTGTTTGGAAATACAACTTTCCTGTTCATCTCACATTATAATATATTCATGAATTCAAATGACCTAATCTTCCCTTATCTTATTTCGACGTTTTCCCATGTTAATTCAAGTCACAAAGCGAAAAGCCTATGGTTCTTTGACTTCTCATCTTCCGATCAATCCAACTCGATAGTTTAACGGTAAATCAAAAATGAAATATGAGAATACACTCTCATATTACCCCCAAGTCAAAAAACTAACTAGTGGTTAATTTAGCCATTGTTTACACGATCATTTTGCAATTGATTTCACTTAAATTAAACTTGTAGTGAAGAAGAACGGTTCAAATAGCAAGTTTCATAAACAAAGAAGTTAGAGATTTTAGAGAGAAATTTAGAAGACTAAAATTTTGAAAAAGTCAATTATAGTTACTAACTCAATGATGAAAACAACATACTAAAAATAGACCAAATGAAGTAAATTTTCTAAACAATCGTCGATTTCCAAAATCAATTTTCTTATTTACTCTATCTAGTGCCAGCTCTTGTTTATCACTGCCTTCTCTTTCTCATTGGAAGTCTCTCATTCTCTAATTCATTTTTTTTTTTTTTTAAATAAGGGTTTTGATTTCTTTTGTTTAGTCAATGAGGGTCCGACCCATTTTACTAAATCATTTATTCTTTCTTTTATTTTTCTAAAACAAAATTAATGTTTACTAAAATTAATATTTAAAACTTCTTTAAACACAATTTCATTTCTAAAACATTATTAATATTTCAAAACTAAAATTTTATAAAATGAGTAATTAAAGTAATTAACCATTTAAATATAAAATAATAGATAAAACTCTCGTACTAAATATTATTGCCATAATTATTAAAATATTATATTTAAAATGGTCACATTAAAATACTACCATCTTTAGATAATATTTAAAATAATAAAATAAAATAAAAATAACATCAATACTTTATATTAATTATTAAATCAAATAAGTATATGTATAAATACCTTACCATAGCAAGTACATAAAAATAAAAGATATCAATCACAATATTCATAATATCTCAAGATAATTATTTATAAAATAAGTAACTAAAATAGGAAATAGTTAGATTGATAGTATGTTCTTTATCTCATTTTTTATTTCTAAATCCAATTTGAGCAGTTCTTATAGATTGATTATGTTTGTAAATTTTTCAGATTGATTATGTTCGTATTTTATTTAGATTGATTATGTTTGTATTTTGTTCAAATATATATATTGTTTGTATTTTTTTAAGATTGCTTTCGCAAACTCTTCAGATGAAACTTCCTTCCTATTGCTTGCTTTGATCGGAGCGAGAACATAGTGTTGAACCGGTTCTTGAACTTTAATAAGTAGGAATATATGACTAATTCCAATTCAATATTTTGTTCTTTGTCAAAATTTGAATCTTATTTTTACAAATAGCAAATATATCTTCTTGTGAGTGTTTATTCTTGTAAGCAATGCTTGATCATATATTCTTGTAAATAATTCATATCTTCTTGTAGATAAATTTTAATCAAATCTTCTTATAAATAATCTATATCTTCTTGTGATAAATATTGATCAAATTTTCTTGTAAATAAGTTATATCTTTTGTAAATAATTTATATCTTCATCGTAGATAGGATGTGGATCATATCTTTTTCAAATCTTGATTGTATATTCTATTCGAATTTGTTAAAGATTTTTTTCAATTATAAATTTGAATCATATCTTATTTTAGATTGTCTTCAAAAACACGAATCTTCTTTCATACTCTGTAAAGTCAAATATATTATTCTCATAAAATACTTTTATTAACATAAAAACTCTAAATATAAAATCAACTTATTTCCAATAATAATAACTCAAATGTTGATGATGAAGAGATAAACATACCTTAAAACGATGATGATGTAAGTTTTGGGGAGTTACTTTAGAATCCGGCGGTTTGCAAAATTAATCTGAACATTGGGGCAAATTCACCCATTAAAAGAAAAAATTTCATTATCTTCCCATTATTCCAAATGGCCTTCCACCAGGCTTTGTTCCTCCTCCACATGTATGCAACTGATCAAGTTTTGGTCAGACATATGGGGCGAATTGCTGATGTATTTTAGATCCCACGATGATAGTGATAATAATAACAATTGGTTAGTTAATCATAAAACTCCTAAAGGAATCCCAACTGCACAACCGATTCGAATGAATTACAGAGATCCTCGAAATCTATAATAAATTCCACTTGAACACTTGTTTTTCATCCAACTATCCTAATCGACCGTAACTGTTTTAAACATCAAAGTATACCTTTCTTGCCATCTCGCTTACAAGCTCTTAAACTATTTTGACTATAATTTAAAAACATTCACCACTTAAAACCACTCGTCTATAACTCTTTTAAAACTTTAGTCCAAAAGGTATTACAATTCTCGTTCATTAAATAACACAAATTACCGATCATTATCCCAAGAATTAACTATCTTAGGTCATTAATCTTTGATTAATTACCTCATGTCTAAATAATTTATTAATTTCCTTCACTAAACATATGTATTACCAACTTAAAGAACTACTTTAAGCATTCTCGAATCCACACCTACTCGAATATGCACTCCTCATTACTTCACCTCAAATTAACATCATTTTTCATTATCTTCTAAACCATAAGAAAAATAACATACCCTCTTATAAACACATTTAAATACACTTTTAATAGCCTTTACGTTATGGGTTTAGATGTTTATTTTGTCTAATAATTATTGTCGTGTTTGGCTTGTTCTTGAAAAATAAGTCGCTACAAATTTTATTTTATTAAAGAAAAATTAGATAAACCTAAATTGATGATCTTGAACTAAATATTTGAATTCGAGAGGCGATTACGAATAGGAAATTATTACACCCTACATTGTCCATTAAAATAATTACCATATAATTAATTGTATACAAACTATTTATTTATTCAATTATTTATTTTATCCACAAAAAGAATAAATAAAAATGAAAAATAAATTATTTACATTAATAAAAAAAATATTTTTTATTAATTTAATTTGACAAAGAAAATACCTTGCTCCTACGTATGCTCAGATGCAATAGAGAAATCAAAACACACGTAGTTCTTAGTAGAAAATATTTGTGGGTTAATTAATTTTATTATTACTCAATTTTACTTATTATTAAAAAAATGGTTAATAAGAATAAATGAGAAAGAAAATGATTATCATATAGTAGGATGATAAAACAAAGAAAAATATATCTATCTTTCTAAGACAAATTTTATTTTTTTACGGGTTGCATCAGCTTAAGAGGTGCATGTTTTGTATAAAAATTAAAATTGACAATTTGATGTGAATCATGTCAAATCGTAATGCATAGAAAATATCAAAATATAATTGAAAAACACATAATACCGAATTCATGAACTATAGTTGTCTCCTTTAAACAATGTGTTTCTTTTTTTTCTTATTTTTTAGGTGCGAGTTAAAGTAGGTGGTTATAGAGAATATTGTGTAAAAATGTTGCGACAGAGAATTAACGGTGTTCATCGAAGAACAAATTCAAACACTTCTTTATTTATTTTTATTTTTTTTTAAATGGGTGATTACAGATAAGGTTGTGTAAGAATGACGCAACAAAGAACCAATAGTGGCTTTTTTTGGTGGCCAGATTCAAGCACCTAAAACTAGTCAATATTTTCTAATGTCTTCTCCTTCTCCTTTTTCTGCTCTTCGTTCTCCTACTTTGTTTTGTTTTATCATTGGTGATAATGAAGGTTGTATAATAATGACACAACCGAGAATCAATAGTGGTTCTCTGGTGGACGGATCCAAGAACACCAAACAATTTTAATATGTGATTAGTGATATAGTTGTACAAAAATGACACGCCAGAGAGCAATGAAGTTTCTGTGATTTGCAAATTCAAACACACCAAATCTACCTGTCTTTTTCTCCCCTTTGAGAGTCATTTTTTACATATTTTATGCTCCAACGCATGATTATCATAAAAAATGCATTTTGATTGAAAAAAAAAATATAACACAAGAAATTAGTGAAACAAGATTCAGACAATGATATTTAATGAGAAAATTTATGGTACAAAAAAGAAGGATACATAGAAAGAAAAGAAGATAAGGAGATTTCATATGGGTAAATAACCCAATTTTTTAGTAGTATTTCATAAAAGAAGTGTGCTAATAACTCATGCCATAATTTCAATTGTATTTTTAATCTTCTTTGAAATATATGATTTTCCCCAATCTATATTCACAATCTTTTGGAATATATTCTGCTTCGACTTTGATGTGTGTATGTAAGCCATATTTTTTGGTCATCTATTTTATATTCTCAAAATAGTGATAATTTTTCACTATATATTTTTTGTGACTCTAATCTTTGCTTAGATTGCCCTTTTGGATTTTCAACCTAATGGGTTTTTTTCTTAACTTTTTCCCATGCCACCCTTTTGGGTTTTTGACCTACCAGACCTTCATTAATTTTTGCACCCTAATTTTGCCTAAGTCACCATTTTGGATTTTTTGGCTAGGTCGTCCTTTCATGTTTTCAACTTAGTGGATTTTTATTCATTTTTATATCCTAATTTTTTCATAGATCGTCCTTTTGGGTTTTCGACCTAGAGGATGTTCATTTAGATGTTATGATTTTTAAAGCATAAATGCGTAAGAAGTGATAAGTTTTCTTAATCCATATTTGTGTAAATCAGTACCACACTAGCAAGTTTTTTTTTTTTTTTTTTTTTTTTTTTTTTTTTTGTTTGTATAAGTGCTCATTTAGTTAGGAGTTCACTTTACATGTTAGTCATTTTAGACATGCGAAATCTTCTTTAGCACTAATTATTTCTCTTAAAGTACTCAAGCGGATACACTATTATTTTAAGTTCTTTTGAAACAATATTTTTCTTGAATTTAATTTAGTTGATCAAAACAGTTTGGTTTACATGTTAGACTTTTTAGACATGTGATATTTTCTTTAGCGCTAATCATTTCTCTTGAAGTTCTCCAGTGCATACATTCATATTTTAAGTTCTTTTGAAAGAATTGTCTATGACATTAGGAAGTCAACATTTATCTTGAATTTAATTTAGTCGATCAAAACTAGATCATTACTCTTAATAAGGGAATTTTTGTTCGAATGGGTTGCCCTACCTTTTTTTATATAATAAAGAAAAAAAAGGATGCCCTAGTTATATAGTCTGATTCTTTGGTAGGGTATTCCATAGTTGTGAGGTAATATTTGGTACACAAACTTTCTATCTAGTTTCTTATATACATTTGATAGTAAACTTTATAGTCGTGACTTTCATTCTTGTTAGTGGCTATTATTCATCGTGATTTTCCTTGAACATTGAAAATATAGTAGCTAGAACGTCAGCTAGTTGATTATATTGTTGAGGGACATCAACAACTTCTTATCCCGGTTGAGGGACATGATTTAGCTAATTGAGGATTACATTCAAATCTTATATACTTCAATCATATTTTAGACAAACATCAAATTCCTTTGCACAATTAGACAATAATAAATATAAAGCGACATTTCTTGGGGATTAAAATGGTGTTAATTGCTTGCCCCAACATATTGAAATCCATCTAGATAGTGGAGTAGATTTTTATCGTTCTCACCTTTAGTGGAATTCATAGCATGACTAAAATTATGTATGAGATCTTAGCAAACTTATTTATAAATGGACTACTTCTAAATATGTATTATTTATGGTTAGAAGAAGAGAAAGACAAATAATGTTTGATAAGAAATTGTAAATTGTATGATGGGTGAGAAGGAAAAAGAAACAATACAAAATGTATTTATTGATATTCAAAATATTGAGAAACAAAAGTGTGTCAATTTTATAGTATCATTAAACTTTAGGCACATCAATATAATCAATGTCTTAATGTTAAATTAAATTAGAATTAATTATTTGGGGAAAACTTGATAGAACTTTCATTGTTGACTTTGCTCCTTGGATATGCAAGCGAACATAGTCAATATCTTCAAAATTGAGTTTAATTGAGGGTTTTCTTCAATAGTCCTCAAAAGTTCATACAAGATTTTTCATTTTTTAGATTGATGGATTTTTTATGACATCAAAGTAATAAGCGGTAGTGACGAAAGTCCAACATAGATGATCCAATTTCTAGAGATTTACTTGTGGTGAAAAGCCAATAAAGTATGTTCATGACCCAGAAGCAGGAAGCGAATGATGAAGATAAATCTCATTAGTATCGAATTCAAATCTTGTAGACAAGTGACTTCAAGTAGAGTATAACCAAAAAGTAGGCTAAAAGTTGAAAATTGCTAGAGTTGTGAAATCAAGGGGTAAACATGAGCTTTTCGTGATATACTTTTTAGCCATATGGTCTTTCAGTTGATTTAAATCATCTTTGTATGCTCCAATACTTATGATACTTATTTAGTTTTTGCTTTTTATTTTTATTATTTTTATTTTTTGTTGAAGGAAAATCTTATGAGAATGTAAAAACATGAATGTAATTATCATAGAATTAAATAAAAAAATTTTACTACTTCCTAATATGTAATGATTTCTTTAGAAGAAAAAAAATGAGAAAACATGTTGTAAAATGAAATAAAAAGATGAAACATGCATGATTATGAAATGCATTATGATGAATATGAGATATAGATAGGGTAGGTTTTTTCATATATACATGTGCCATAGTTCTAAATCAGTTCCTAGAGTTTAATATGTGATTACTGATATAATTATACAAAAATGGCACCAGATAGAGCAATGATGTTTCTTTGATTTGCAAATTCGATCACACCACACCTACCTGTCTTTTTCTCCCCCTTAGAGTCATCTTAGACTCTATCTATAGTAGTAGATTAGGTTTAATTATTTTTAGAAATAAAATTTATTATTATTATTATTATTATTATTATTATTATTATTATTAATCAATTACACATTCCTTAAAATATTTGCTATTATTTTCAATTTAACGCAATTAATAAGAAAATATATCATCATTGTTGATTATAGTCAATTAATAAAATTGACCTTCCACTTACAAAATATTTTAATTAAAAATTTGATAGTCTAATTCCAAAAACTCCATTTTATTAAACTATTTTCGTTTTTTTAAAATAAATAATAATTTTAATATTTTTTTAAACCATAGTGAGATGTCCCACATATTGTATTATTTTACTTTTATTATCTAGTACATTTTTAATATTTTCGGACTAAATTAGGTGTTTACAGTTACTATTTTACCATATTTAGCATATTTATGTTATATTTGGAATTTAGTCATTATCTTAAGTAATTTTCAGTTTTTACATGTCTCTTGACACTTTCTCGTTCTGCTGGCATTAATGTGGGTTGTGGTTGTCTGATTTAGCTTATCTAAAATGTGTTGGAAAGATAAGAAGCATAGCTCCAATTTCTTTGTTGGACGCAAAGTCTGGTTCGAACAACTTGATGATCCAAAAGTCTGATTATTTAAGCTTTGGAATTGATTTACGATTTTGGACCACTTTGTCATGTGATTATTTACTATTGGACTCTTAAACATCATTAGAGTCAAGTATGTTACAAATTTTGGGTTAATCTATTTAGGTTACTTTAGGTTATTATAAATAATTACATGAGAGATTTTGGAGGCACCTTTTGTTATATTTTGCAAACCCTATAATTTTGTTTAGGATCTAATCCTCCTTGGACGACACAAATTCTTGATCAATCCATTTGTGAAGGATACTATGTTAGACTCTTGAGTTTCGATTCTTAATGGAATTTTGTTTTATGTTTTTATATTTTTTCTATCAATTTCTTATATCTCCATGTCCTTTATCAATGAATTCAAATCATGTACAGATGTTTAATCATACCGATTTCGATTTATACTTTTGATTGAGATTATTCGAAATAGATTGAAAGCTTGTTTAGGTTAAGTTCGAATAGTTTTTGATAGATTTTGTAACGCTTAGTTATGAGTTTGGTTCAGCTCAATTATGACATTAATCGTGTTTTGTAAAGCTTGTTCACTACCACAATTAATCGAACGTCGTGATGCTTAATCCAATATGAATTCAGGTAAAATTAAATGGCACTTGCATGTTTAGTTTCATGACATAACAAAAATAGAAACATAAAACATATGTATATTGAACGTGTGATAGAGTCTTGATGAAGAAATCCTAAAAGAAATGGATTAATTGATAATTTTCTTTAATTACTCAATTTGTTTTCAAACTAAAAAAAACTCCCTTTTTAATTTATTTCGTTACAAGTTCTTAATTTTGGTTATCCTTATAATTGAGATTCTTCTGAGACAATCAAAGTTTAACTACCTTGTTTACTACACTATTCTTAACAAGTATTGACTGTGAACCATCGCATATCAAATTGGCGTCGTTGTCGGGGATTGTTGATAAAAATCGATTGCCAATTTTAGAACCCTAAACCTACTAACATTCTTCTTTTAATTTATCATTGTGTTTCAAGTTGAATTTTGGATGCCAACCACTAGCTAACAAGAATAAATCGATTTTTGGTTGAATTTTTTAAATTGCTCTAGAATTTGTCCAGAAAATCCATAATAATTGAATAGGGACTAATTATGGGATTGCATGATTAAAATACAAAATTCTTTCATTTAAACAACTTTATTTTTATTTTTTCATATCATCAAAAAAATCCATATCATCTTTATTTGAGTTTTTGATATCTTGTGTTATTTTAAAAAAAATTTAGGTAGGATTTTTTAAATTTCACATTCGTTTTTACCTAACTAACTCTTATGATGCATGCATAGGTCCAACTCTAACATGCTACAATCTTTTAATCCCCAGATAGAAATGACTTTTCATAAGCTTAATAAAGATAGAACTTGTCATTGTATAGGTGATAGTGATAGAATTTCCCGTCATACATTCTTTAATTCTGAATTTGGTTTCTTTGTTGACATTATAGCTGCAAGAACACATTGAGAGTTTGTTAAAATTGATGTTACTTACATTGCTTTGGGTATTGAATATTCATATGTCCATGTGTCGTTTGAACTTAAATATGGATTAAATCATTTATTGCCCAAGTTTAATTCTTGCAGGAGAAGATTTCCACAAACATCTAAATGAGTTCCACAATATATGCACCACCATAAACTCGCAAGGAGTTCTAGAAGAGCACATCATACTGATGGCATTCTCATATTCTCTACAAGATGCCATAAGTAGGTTATGTCACAAGCTAGAATGAGCTAAAGAAACTGTTTCATCTAGAGTAGCATCTGTCAACAAAGAAATTTGTGTCATCAAGTATTGGATAAGATTCAAGAAATTATGTGCAACTTGTCCTCAACATTAGATTTTTGAACAACTGATCATCTAGTATTTTTATGAAGGCTTTCTACGTATGGATAATAACATTATGGATGTTGCTAGTGGCGGTGCACGTGTGGACAAGACCCCAAAAGCAACAAAAAGTCTTATTGAAAACATGTAATCAAGATATGTGTTGTTGATCTTTCCAAATTGGAGAGAAGGCTTGATGAATTCACGAAATTGGTGAAGAAATTGGTAGTCCAGAAAACTCAAACAAGAGTTTGTGGCTACAGATTCATGTCATAAATTTCAAGAGGAAGATGAAGATACCAAAGAAGCCTATGCAACAAACATATGTTGATGCAAAAGTAGTTTTAGCTATAATCCTCTTATTGATGTTTTGATGATAACACAAACTAAGAAATAAAGAACAATTATCCCCTAAATATATTTGCTAAGTGTGCAAATTAATTTAGAAGACAAACATTTATATTAATGATTATCTATTTTAAGGTAACATAAATTACAAGTAAATTAGAGATGATAATTTAAGTATTTCTAAACCTGAAGAATATGATCATGTAATAAACAAGTAACATTTTCTACTAATAGGCAAGTCGTAATATAACAATAAGAAGTATTGCAATATGTAGTTCAAGTCAAAGCGTTACAAGCATTTGTTATGATATAAGCTAGATCCTCTAATGAACAACTAAAAGAGAATCTTCTAAAACAATATCATAGCAACTCTGAAGAAACGATTTGAATGGTCTGTCTCTGATAATTGTGTCAAGAAAAATAATTGTTTGCCTCAGATAAGTGTGTCAAGAAAAATGATTGTCTAACTCTAATAACTATGACAAACACCGTATCATCTTGTTAGAAACATGCTGATTTGGAGAACAACTTCCTTATCTTGTTTTTATGATAACAATAGATTTCTTTTGGGAACAATTTAATTAAGTGAGTAGAAAATAAGATAGAAGAAAGCCAAAAAATTAGAAGAAACACCCAGGATCAGAGGAAGTGGCCCGAATCAAGGAAGCACATTCACCAAAGCATATTATCGGAGGATACCATCATAGGAAACAAACAAATTAGAGGAAAAGAGCAACATGCACCCTTTGTTGTGTTGTGCATTAGAGAAAGCAAACGGGTTAAGAGGAAATGGAATAAAAGGACATATCAGAGGAAATGAACAACACACGCCCTTCGTAATCTCCAAAAGAGATGCCTCTAAGGGTTTGCCTCTACCTTTAAGTATTTACGTGTAAGGATCATACTCTGAAGTCAACTGCAACATGCTTCAATAAGTTGTTGGTTTCAACAAAGCAACAGAGGCAAATATCTATCTCTTACGTACAATGTTGACTTTGCCTCTACTAAGTCACCTCTGGGCAGTAATTCAACAATAGAAGATGATTGGGTCTGACTATGATGAAAATGTCAATGAAACAAGAAAAAGTCAATGCAAAATGAAAAAGACAACGCAACAAGAAAATTTAATGCAATAAGAAAAATTCAACGCAACATGAAAAAACTATCATATCATTAATCATAGTTAAAAAAGTTAACGACTCTAACTCTAATAAAGTCATTACTTTAAAAGTTGACTCTGAAGACACACATTCTACACACGACTCAGAAACATAATTTGATGAAGGCTCACTGCCTTTGATTCTCATATTGTAGATTCAAATGTCCAAACGGGTACTTTTGTCCATAATTATATGGATTAAAGTTCCCAGTTATTTACATTCCTAAATTGCATCAAATAGAGACGATACAATTCAAATTAACTACAAAGGACCTACGCAATCATGAAATCAAAGCAACGATGATTAGAATTTGAATGCAATGAGAAGATTATTAGATTGAAGAAACCATAATTAAATAATCTGATCGTTCGAATCAGAATGTTGGAAGAAGACAAAGCAATTTGAAAAGCTCAAACAATTGGCATCTATAAATGGTTCTCGCCACTTCAGGAACAAAACAACAATCATATGCAGTAACTAGGAAAAACTTATAAAGAAAGAAAAAACCAACTAGGAAACAAGTAAGAGTATTTGTGATTGTTTGATTCTAACATATGAAGGAAATAAGCAAGTCCAAGAAGCAAAGGCTAACCTCTTAGTCAAGAAGTATGAGCTTTTTAAAATGAAGTAATATGTTCTCCAGATACTAGACTATGATCTCAGGGCTAAAGGTACTACAAAAGAGCTACATAACAAATGACCATGTAAAAATGATTCTTAGAAGTCTACCTAACAAGTGGAGACCTAAAGTCACTACCACTCAGAAAGCTAAAGACCTAAACAATCTACCTCTAGAAGAATTGATGAGCTTCCTCCAGTCTCTTGAAATAGAACTATTAGAGAATATGCCTAAGAAGAAGAAAAAATGTTTGCTTTCAGAACCAGAAACAAGAAAGCCTTGCAAGAAGATAAAGAATTAGAGGATGATTCAGAAAGTCGGAATGATGATTCAGAAGCAGAGGAACTAATCTTCATTTCAAGAAGAAATCAATGCATGTGGCACAAAAAGAGATCATTTCCCTAAAAGGATTTCAAGAAGTACCAGAGTAAAGACAAAGGTACTGACTAGAAGAAACCCATTTGTTTTGAATGCAACGAACCTGAACATTTCAAAGTAGATTGTCCAATGCTTGAGAAAAAGAACCAGAGGAAAAAATTCAAGACCAAGAAGAAAGGTCTAATCATATAGGATGACTTTGATGATGATTCGTCTTATGATGAAGAATTGGTAAACTTGGTTCTGACGCTAACATAGACTATGACTTTGACTCATAATACAATGAGGAAATTAAGGTATTTTCTAACCTAACTCGTAGTGAATTAATACCTGCTTTAAATGATTGTTTGAATGAAAATCACTATGTCTCTTCAAAACTATAAAATATAAAGAAAGGTTACAAGGATTTAACTGAGAAACATAATCATCTTCAAACTAATTTTGAAAAATTAAAAAGAGAAAACTTAACTCTCAATGAAAAAGTTTTGAAACCATCAGAGGATAAGACTTACAAATCTATTAAATATGATTTTGCATTCAAAGATTTCCTAGAAAATGGCTTAGATAGAAGAAAGCATGTCAAATTTCAAATTAATTCATATGATTTTTTGAATCCATATTGTCATAAAAAGGGCCATAATAGATTAACTTGTCCCATGCAAAAAACATGGAAAGACAAGAAGCATATTAAAACTAACAAACCAAGACCCAACTAGAGTTAGGTACCTAAACACAATAATTCCTCTTGCAGATGTCCTTAGTAGCATGATTAAAACACCAATCATAGTACATTGATAATGGCTACTCATGACACATGACGAGAGAAAGGTCTATGTTCTAAGACTTGATTCTAAAGAAAGGATGAACAGTAACTTTCAGAGGCAACCAGAAAGGAAGGATAACAAGTTTTGGTATAATTGGTAATGGTATTCACTCTCTATTAAGTGATAATGGTTATGATGTTGTCTTCAATTAAAAGTCTTGTAGGGCAATCAATCAAACTAATCGGGATGTACTTTTTATTGGTCAAAGACATAATAACTTGTATAAAATAAACTTGTTTAATATAGAAAAACAAGAGGTCAAGTGTCTTATATATGTTAATGAGGAACAACTAACTTTGCACAAGAGATAAGGCCATGCTAATTTGAGATTAATCTCTAAATGGAGCAAACTGGAATTGTTTAGAGAGCTTCCAAATCTCAAGTGCAAATCAGAAGTTTTTTTGTGAAACATGCCATAAAGGAAAACAAACTAAGAGTTTTTTTTCTTCAAAAAAATTTGTTGCCACAGCAAGACTGCTTGAGATATTACACATAGATTTATTTGGTCCAATTAATACTGCTTCTATCAATGATAAAAAATATGAACTTGTTATTGTTGATAATGACACTAGATGGACATTGGTAAAATTTCTAAGACATAAGGATGAGTCACATAAGTTATCACTACCTTATGTAAGCAAGTGCAAAATGAAAAATGTCTTTCAACCATTTTTTGTGATCATGATGGTGAGTTTAAAATTTCCATTTTTGAAAACTTTTGTGAAGAGAATGGCATCATACATATTTTTTCTTCTTCTAGAATACCCCAACATAATGGTGTTATAGAAAGGAAAAATAGGTCTTTTCAAGAGATGACAAACACCATGGTTGATGAAATGAATGTAGCAAAGCACTTTTGGGCAGAAGCAGTAAATATTGCATGTTATGTTTAGAACAAATTCTAGACCAAACCTATTCTAAATAAGAATCCTTATGAAAAAATCCCAACATTTCCTACATTAGGCAATTTGGTTGTATTTATTATATTTTAAACACCAAAGAAAGCTTGACCAATTTGACTCAAAATCATAGAAGTGCATCCTCTTGGGATACTCTGAAAGGTCTAAAGCCTATAGAGTATACAATTTGGAAACTCTGATTGTGAAAGAATCAATCAATGTTAAGTTTGATGACAACTAACTTGACTTTAAAATGTTAGAGCAAGATGATGATTTTTCAGGAAAACCAGAACCATCAGAAGTAGAAGACAAATCAGAGGATGTTGGCATACCAAAAGAGCAATGCAAATTAGAGGAATTTGGAATACCAAAGGATAACATCAGAAACAATCAAGACCCTCAAGAATCTAGAACTAGATTGAAGTACACGTCATCACATCCACACTCACTTATTATTGGAAAATCAAGTGATTCTCTAAAGACCGTATCTTCCTTGAAGGACACATCATTGTTTGGTCTGTTATCTTAGGTTGAACCAACTTCTGTAGATGAAGCTCTATTAAACAATGGTTGGATTCTAGGAATGCAAAAAGAATTGAATGAATTGAATAGAAACAATTTATGGAATGTTATTCCAAGACTAGAGGATAAGAAGCCCATAGGAACAAAGTGGTTATTTAGAAACAAGCTAAATGAAAAAGAAGAAGTGGTAAGAAATAAAACTAGACTATTAGCTCCAGGTTATAGACAACAAAAAGATATTGACTACACTGAGACATTTTCTCTAGTGACAAGGTTAGAAACTATTTGAATCTTATCATCGTATGTAGCACAAAATAATATTATTATATTCCAAATGAATGTAAAAAGCGCTTTCATAAATGGTTACATAAACGAGGAAGTATATATCAAACAACTCCCTGGTTTTTAAAATTTTGAATTTCCAGATTATGTCTTTTAACTTAGAAAATATTTGTATGCTCTAAAACAAGCACCTAGATCTTGGTATGATAGAGTAAGCAATTACTTGCTAGAAAATGGTTTTGAAATAGGGCAAGTTGAGACAACCTTGTTTAGAAATTCAATTAAAAATGATATTCTTATAATTCAAATTTATGTTGATGATACAATCTTTGGATCAACTAATGACAAGCTTTGTCAACACTTTGTTGAGTTAATGAAATAGAAATTCCAAATGAGCATCATGGGAGAACTGAAGTTCTTCATACAAATTAAATTCAATAGAAGTAGAATGGAGTTTTTTTTTTTCATCAGACTAAGTATACAAAAGATCTTCTCTAGAAGTTCAAGATGGATGAATGCAAACTGATGTGCACTCCAATGCATCCAATCTACTCACTAGACAAAGATGAATAAAGCAACAAGGTTTGTTATATAACCTTCAGAGGTATGATAGATTTTTTACTTTATTTAACTGCATCTAGGTCTGATATTAAGTTTAGTGTGTGTGTGTGTGTGTTAAATTTTAGACAGATCCATAAAATTCCACTTAACGCTAGTTAGAAGGATCTTTAGATACTTGAAAGGAACTACTAACCTTGGTTTATTCTATAAGCAATCTTCTAAGTACACATTAGTGAGATACTGCGATGTTGACTATGTAGGAGACGAACTTGAAAGAAAAAGCACCAATAAAAACTGTACTTTCCTAAGTGATAATCTAATCTCATGGTGTCAATAGAATATTTAATTACTCATATGTTATAGTTAGATATAGGATATAACTAGTAGGATATAACTAGGTGAATTCCGGTTATATACGAAGGGATATGTAATTCATAGTAATTGGAGTACTGTTTACAAGACTAAATTATATCTAATCCAAATATGTTATTAACAAATCATAGCATGTAAGAAAACCTCTTGTAGTCTAATAACAATCCTTGTCAAGTAAGTCTAAATTGTTAAGACATCTCATTATTGAGGCTTAAACGAAATGCTATCTCATATGTAAATAGTTAAAGAACAAATGCTAACTAATTAAAGATAATAAAGAATGTTTCGTGATGAACTCTCTTTAGTTATTTCAACTTTTTATTTTGGTTTGAAAACAATAAAAAATATAGAAATTCAAAATATAATTGACGATTATTTTATAATTCCATGCTTAAATATAATTAAAATGTGTTGTTTTTATGATATTATTTATAGTTGTAT